>OX345713.1:7417142-8034821 GCA_947044815.1 Apomyelois bistriatella
TAGAAAAGGAAATAAAGTTGAGAGAAGTAATTGCTATCTGCAGGGCCGACCGATAATGAAGTCCTCAGCTGGCTATTGTTACCTTATTTAAAACGAGAAAGCTTTTTGTAGTAAAAGGCAAGTCCTCTTGTTCCTTATATAAATGAGCTCTCAGATCCCGCGCTTTTGTGACCTCTCTAGTTAAAGACCCGGAGAGAAAGGGGTCCCATTCGGTCCAGTGAATCTCTTCAGGCGCAATGCAAAAAACCCTGAAGAATATATTGGCTTGTGTAACAATGATTGTCAGATACAGTACAAACAGTGCGGAGCCCGGTGTTGAAAATTCTATTTCACACTCAAATTATTACTCAAAGTATGTAAAATTTAGTTAAAATAGAGTATGTTCATTGTATAATCATTGCTAAATCCGGTATGGTTGCAATTATCAACTAGAAATTCTCAACTTTATATTGTGGGTTGCCTGGCAATGAAATATCTGACTATTTTGAGAAAAATAGACCCTGTGTGAAATATTTTACATTTAATTTATATGTTCTTGGTTTATTCATGTGTACAAATAGTTAGAAATCATTTTAAGACAGAATCCAGACAAAATCTGGATACAAGAAACACTTGATAACTACCCTAAACTCAAAAATATAAATCTCACAAAGAATCTGATTTTACCAAGAAAATATAAGACCAAATGAGAGGATTTTACGGTTTATTTAGCATACTAACGTGGAAATAGAAAATTAGAGCAAAACAAATTACCTTTTCAGGGTTTTCCAAAATATTTTTTAACAAAACTTGGTTGTCGGTAAAATACAACCTCCATGTACTTTTCGATTACAAATATTCGACTTTCGATATCTCGGCACTTTTTTAAAAGAATATTTATAAAAAAATACGTTTATTTAGCAACTTTATTGCAAAATAACGAAAAATAAATTCAAAGCCGGCATCTAATCGAACCACCAGCGAAATCCATTTGACAGCTAGCTCGTCCGTAGTGATGGGGCGAAGGTCGACAATTTCGATTTGTCTATCCATAATCGATCACAATCTGGTATCGACTACTCGATTCTCTTTCATCACAATTACACAATGCAAAATGAAAATCCTACGTGTGAATTATCGATCACCAATCGCAACTGTCATTGACAAAGGCGTCGATAAATAAAGATCTAAGTAACCCACCAATTTCGTAATTGCACATAGCGCTCAACCGCATCGTAGCCGAACTGCAACGACACATTTTGACGTTTCCCGTATTCCGCTACTAATTTAAAGACCAAATCGTAGTTCATCAGAAAATTCTCAAAATATCGATTCTCTCAACGATTCGATGCTTGGTAAGTTACTTTACTCGGATTTTTACATATTAAACAAGCTTTAATTGTAGATAGTCACAGATTCATAATTGTATTAGGGAATACGAATATCGCGCAAACTTAATCGAATCGGAATCGGATATCAGTTGTATGGATTTCTTAGAGTTCAATAACGAAAAGTCGGCTAAATCGATCATTGAACAATTGCGATGACAATCGACCTGAATTATTAATGTGAATTAAAAAATAACGTTACAGCGTCCAGATTGAGTAACTCTGTCTCTTTGCTAAAGATAATCCTCATATTTATTCCAACCATTACTCAAATACAACGAGATTACAAGAACCAAGGGGCATATCCACACGCCATCTTTGTTTAAGCTGGTGCACATTATAACGTAAACACTAGCTCACACTGGTCGGTTGGTGTTTTAATTATTTATTGCAAAAAGGAAACACACACTAAAAAATTAATTGTTATCTACGTCGTCAAGAGGCGTTACTGTCAACGAAAGTGTTAAAAACATTGACATAAAATCGCGTCTTCATCCCATACGGATAGTTTATTTATTTAAGTTATTTAGTTATTCTGTAAAACGTTTTTCAAGAACGTATCAAGTTGTAATTCATAACAAACTAGCTTTCGCCCGCGGCTTCGTCCGCGTGAATTTCCCACGGGAACAGTGCTTTTCCCGGGATGAACGGTATTCTATTACCTTTTCAATACTTCTATCTATATGTGTATGTGAAATTTCAGGAAGATTGGTGCAGTAGATAAAGCGTGAAAGTGTAACAAACAAACCCACTTTCGCATATACAATACTAGCTGTTCCCCGCGGCTTCGCCCCGCGTGGGACTCGGTTTACATCGCGCCCAAAAGTAGCCTATGTTTGACCTCAAGTTGTTAACTACATCCCTACCAAATTTCATCACAATCGGTCCAGCAGTTTAGCCGTGAAGAGGTGACAGGCAGACAGACAGATAGACTTTCGCATTTATAATATTAAGTATGGATTACTTATAATATCACAATATCATCATCATCATCATAATATCAGGTTGTCGATTCTGCTAACGTTAAATCACAATCGTGTCAAAATAGTGTTTCAATGGTAGTGCTTTTTTACACACTAGTTACAAGAAATTTATATTTTTTTTATATCACTTCTGATGATCACACAACACACTAAATTCACATCATATCATACTGTCATAACTCTTGTTAAAAGTCTATAAAAAGCACTACTATTGAAACACTATTTTGATACGATTTTGTCATCGACGCCCAGGTCTAGGTTTCCATCGGCTACGTCAACGCGATTAAAACCAGTTGCAAACATTCGAAAATTTGCGTTTTCAGATGAGAATCAAAAGCTATGAGAACCCATTAAAATAGAATCATGAAACTTGGTAAGAAGCAATATTATACCCATTTAGGAATGTTTGATTAAACAAAAATGGAAATAATAATGAACAACGCCGAAATTATCTCAATATACTACGAGATAAAGGTTTTTTTTACAAAGTATGCTAGTATTGAACCGACGGCCTCTAGAGCAGAGCTCCATACAACTTTACTGGACCATGTGACAGTGCCTTCGAGGCAGACTAAGAATGGAAGTGGTAAATAACATTTATTTATTTAACCCGTAGACAACTGGGCCAAAAAGTCACTTTTCCCTATGTACATCGGTTTTCCCTTTTTACCTAAAGGTCAGGTGCTAAAAACGTGACCCTAGTTTTTCCCTATCACTTCACGTGTCATTCATAAATTGGATCCCGCATCGTAAAATAAATAATAAAATTGCATTGATATTGATCTTGTTTATTGCACTTTTATTACATGCAAAACTGTACTTTACATGGTAGTGCCAAAGTTTACATTCGTTTGAGATTTATTTTGTTTTTTTTTTCTTATTTGTTAGCAAAAAGGTTCCACGCCTCTACATCGCGATTGCAATACTCGTGATGGGCGGATTGCAATGTCTTTATTATAACCAGCCAGTGTTTCTAAAACACATAGATTAAAAAAAAATTGCCTCTTCACGATTCGAAATTCTTTGCTAAAACAGCACATACATACATATAATCACGTCTTTATCCCATGCGGGGTAGACAGAGCCTAGGGCCATAAGACCTTAGGCCACGTTTAGTATAATGGTAGTTGAAACAGGAAATCAATAGTGATTTCAGCACAAGTTGTATAAATAATTTCAAAATAAATCGGACTCGCGCCCCGAGGGTTCCGTCCACCATACGACTTAACAGGTTATAAGATAATTACCTTTATTTAAACAACTTAATTTGTTGTATAAATTTCTTAAATTTAAACAACAAATTTCCAATTTTTTAGATTTATATCTAAATATTGCCGTATGATATTGATTCTTAGCAAATTTCATGATACTAAGTTCAACGGAAAGTACCCCATAGGTTTAGATTCCCATCTGGGGGCTTAGCCAGAGTCACAAACGCAAAGCGTTAACGAGGTACGACAAGAACAAAATGTATGGGATTGTTATAAGATTGAAAACGTGATTTACCGCACCTTATGTCAATCCCATACTTTTTATTCTTGTCGACATTCGTTAGCGTTTGGAAATTGTCACTTGGCTACGGGTGCTGAAATCAGGGTGTCGATTCTGCTAACGTTAAATCACAATCGTGTCAAAATAGTGTTTCAATTGTAGTGCTGTTTTACACACTAGTTACAAGAAATATATATTTTTTTTATATTACTGCTGATGATCACACCACACACTACATTCACATCACATCATACTGTCATAACTCTTGTAGATAGTGAGTAAAAAGCACTACAATTGAAACACTATTTTGATACGATTTTGACTTAACGTTAGCAGAATCGACGGCCTGGTCTAAAATAATTTTGATTATTTTACAGCTGATAAGACCAAAAACCTGAGTGTTTATTATAAATTTCAGCTTGATATGCGTTCCTTAGGAAAAAATATTTGACAGACAAACAGACGGAAGTGATCTTTTAAGTCTTCCGTTTTTTGCATTTTGAGGTACGGAATCCTAAAAATTAAGTCTAAATTAAGGGGCTGTGTCAAAGAAAATATACTGTGTTATGTAAGAGCATTATATTAAGACACTTTGTATTATAAATAGATATTTATTTATTTATTTAATTCATGTACACTTCAAATACAAACATAGAACACTTAAAATTAGGAAATTTAGTACAAGGGTGCTACTTGTTTCTATATAAATTTCTTCCAGTAGACCCGCTTTAGGATAGGATAGATATCTACCTTTTTGCTTTGATTAATATAATCAAAGCCTATATAATAATATATTCATGTGTGTGTTCTTTCAATAAATATGGTTAATAATTAATAGCCATATTCTGAATCGGAATCATCAGAATAACTGTCGGAATCCGTCGATGATTCTGTTGTGTTGTATCCATATATCTCCACAATGAAACGGTAAGTCGATTGAAAGGCCACCGTTGGGATTACCACCTAAAAATAGTACATTATTTTACCAAGGAGAAAAATGGCCTAAGTATTACAAATGAGGGGAGTACCGTAGTCACAGAACAGTGAAATTATCCGAATAGAAATGTTTTGACGGGGATTTAGTTCCAGGATCAGTGTGGCAGCGTATTCTCACTTCTTATCTTCAATTAATACATTTAAACCCGTGTAAACCACACCACACCTTATTAGAAATGTATTACATAGTTTACAACAAAGCCACCTGATATTATCGACCAATAACAGTGGCAATAAATGAGGCAATCAAACCAGCCCATTTTTTCTGTGTGAAACGTTGGCTTGCAAGCCAAACTAGTGACACGTTTTTCGTGCGCTATGCCGCTTCTTGTTAATATTATCTAAAATCTGTGAGCGTAGTTATTTATACGCCTAAGATCTGAACCGCACTTTCCCAGAGAGATAAATAGTGCTTACTCGCTAATCCATTTAAATTTGTGCGAGTAGCCCACTACAAATACAAGACATTGTGCATATCCATGGGAGTAACTCCCACCCGACAGGTTATTCAAGCCGGCACAATCCTAACCAAACTAGAAACAACTGATCAAAGTACACCGTCGGGAATCGAACCCACAACCCCGAGTCTACATGTAAGCACCTCTACTGGTCCATGAAGGCACTTTTTAACCCCCGACTCAAAAAGAGGGGTGTTATAAGTTTGACTTGTCTGTCTGTCTGTCTCTGTCATCATAGCTCCCGAACTGATAAAGCGATTTAATTTTTTTTTTTGTATTAAAGGTGACTTATACATGTTTGATGAAAATCGGTTGACCCGTTTAGAAGTTGTGGGGCTGAAAGTGGGGAAGAATAACCGAATGTCTGCAAATATGCTCGAGGTCTCGAGTGGGGTCTCAAATGAAAGCGGATCAAGTGCACATTACAAAATAATATGTTTAATGAAAATCGTTTCAGTTGTTAAAAAGCTCTGGGGGTATAAGTGGGGAAAATACCTAATATCAGCAAAACATATGCCCCCCCCCCCCCCCCCCAGTAGAAATCAGTCGACCCTCAGTACTAAAAATAAGTTGTGTCGTGGGTTTTTTAAAATTTTTAATTTAATACCCTAACTACAGGAGTGTCGAGATCTGAAACTCGAGGCTTTCCAAGACGGTAAGGCATTCCAATCTTCGCGCAGATTATGGTACTCTCGTGATTTGAAAATACCTGCAAAATAACAGAAACAGGCTCTTAAAGTTAGTAATAGGGTCCCGTTTTTACCCTTTGAGTTGAAACCTTAATAATTGATTTTGCCAAAAAAACGAAACCGACTCCAATTTCTCAACTAAAAAGGATGAAATAATTAATACCTTGGATTTTTAAATATGCTTCATATCAAACATTTTAATAAATCTGAAGTAGGTGCCGATTATTTTAATAAAATATGCTAATCAACGAGCCAGCAGCTAGTCAACGAATTCGTTAAATTGGCACCAACTTCAAATTTATTAAAGTGTTTGATATGAAGCATATTTAAACAACAATGTTTTAATTATTTCATCCTTTTTAGTTAAGAAATTGGAGTCGGTTTCGTTTTTTTGGAACACTATCAAATGTATTTATAACTAGCAATTCCTTTACCGTTCAGGCTGTTCGTTTGTGGAATGCACTGCCTGTTGAAATTTGTAAGGCTCAGACAATATCATCCTTTAAAAATCAGGTAAAAAATCATTATCTCTCATTAGTGGAAGCTGGTCATTGATAGTAGTATTTTCATTCACTAGGTTCTATATTATACTGGTAAATTTTTTTATATAAATATTTATGTGTATGTATGTATGTATGTATATGTATGTATGTATATGTATGTATGTATATGTATGTATGTATATGTATGTATGTATATGTATGTATGTATATGTATGTATGTATATGTATGTATATGCATTTATGTATGTATATGTATTTGTGTATGATTCGTGTATGTTTTTTTTTTTTTTTTCATTCATAGTTTATTATATTATTTATTTCATATTTGTTTTGGTACCGCCTACCGCATTTTTTTCCACGTTGTTCCTATCCACCCTAAGGTTGGCTGGAAGAAATTGCATCAGCGATAAGTCCGCCTTTGTACACATTGTTTGTATTTGTATTCAACATGTATAATTTGTATGATAATGGTACAATAAAGAGTATATCTATCTATCTATCTATCTAGCTTTTTCTTCTTCTTCTTAGCTAGCTGTTCCTCGCGGTTTCATTTGCCTTTATCAGTCAAAAATGTTTTTAACTAAGGGCGTTGGTCAAAAGTACTTTTGCCTTATTTTTGCAGTCAAAAGTGGTATTGACTGGTTATGAGTTTTAACTGTAACATATACATAGCCGATTGGAAAAAGATCATTTTTAATCTTGACCTAACCGAGGATCGAACCTTGGACCTCCTAAGTAACCTCATTGCCAGGAATAATATGCCCTCGTTATGTCTGTACCATTTTGGTATAAAGAAAAACAGGATGCTCAATAATGGGCTAAAATTAGAGTGTCCTAAAGATGAATGAATTATAATAAACGTGCGGCACTCGGGGATTGCCGCGGTAAAGCTATTGCATAGCATTTTGTATCAACTTATGCAATAAGTACGAACGCTCGGCCGAGCTACATAGTAAGCGGAGTGCGGGGTGTTTAGTTTTTTATTTTCGTTACGGTAATTCTTAATTCGGTCGCCGCGGTCAAAGCTCGCAATAAAAGCAATGCAATAGCTTAACATCGGACAAATTGAAAACCTTATTTTTTTAAAGTCAGTTAGAAATGCCCACAGAAGTTTTGCTATTTATAATTTCTGTGGAAATACCTCTAAATTGTAGCTAAGATACGTTTGCGTAGTGGGTTTGACTTGGAAGATCTCGTGATAAAACTTGAAGAGGTCGCTGGCCGCGACCCCCCTGTCGAAGCACCGAAGGCCCCCCATCCACCAGTGGCCGACCCAATCGTGGTGTGTGTCGTGGATGGATGCTCTGGGCATGACGTATCCTACAAAATTAAACAAGTGTTTGACAACCTCTCTTCACCGTCAGTTCACCCTCATCTGGACCCAAAGCACAGTATATATGTGGTACTAACGTACCCAAAGTAACAAGCACTTACCAAATTACTTTGCGTGCTTCCGCCACCAGTATGTTTATGCAAACTAGGTACTAGCACCCACTGGCACCCACTCACTACTGGGTGTCGATTCTGCTAACGTTAAATCACAATCGTGTCGAAATAGTGTTTCAATTGTAGTGCTTTTTTACACACTAGTTACAAGAAATGTATATTTTTTTTATATCACTTTTGATGATCACACCACACACTACATTCACATAACATCATACTGTCATAACTCTTGTAAATAGTGTGTAAAAAGCACTACTATTGAAACACTATTTTGATACGTTTTTGACTTAACGTTAGCAGAATCGACGCCCTGTTATTCCTAGCATGCCCGCCACCCGTTTGCATGAACTTACTCGTGGCGGAAGCAAGCAAAGTAATTTCGTAAGTACTTGTAACTTTGTCATATGCAAAGTAACGCCTGAATTTATAAAGTACTCAAAGGTGTCACGAACAGTATGCTTTAAGACAATACCTTGGTGAACACTAGCGCCACCGTCATTTAAAAATCATTATTCCCTGAAAACACAAGTTATCAAAAACCCGTCTTCTGTAATTAAGGTTGTGGATCTGAAGTTAATTTTAATCAAATTAAATTATTTAAATATAGTTCCCTATAGTTACAAATTGCAATATTTCTTAAAACGGTCACTTTTAGCAGTTTTGCAATTTGTAACTATATGGAACTATAATTTAATAATCTATTTATATTAATATTAACTTCAGGTACAGAACCTTAATTGCATACCACGGATTTTTGATAACTTGTGTTTTCAGTGAATAATGATTTAAAAGCCATCAACTATAAAATCTTTAATGATTTAAAGATTTTATAGTTGATGGCGGTGCCAGTGTTCACCGAGGTCTCGTCTTAGGATTAATTTTACCCCAGTGTACTGCTAACTGCTAATTATAGAATGAACTCTGTGTGATGGTTTATAGTAAATAGGTAGTATATAATATGAGGGTCTTCAAGAAGGGCGGGAAAATATTATTTTAACGCGTTATTAGAGGCAAGTGGAAGTAGGTCATATTAAACTTGCAAGATTTGACCTTTACATACATAGGCCTTATAGGTGCATAGAAACATTACAACAAACACATTCAGATTACAAAGCTGGTCAAACTGAGAACATTTTTTTAAGTTGGTTAAAAAAGATTGGTGGACTTACCAAAAGGATCGTCTTTAGCGAAGGCACCGACAGCCTTGCCAGTGATGGCAGCCGTGATCCAGGGCACGTAGGGGAACAGCAGGATGTGGCGCGGGAGCGAGGGGGGGCGGCGCGGGCGCAGGGGGTCGGGGCACGGGGACCCGCCTGGAATACATCTCATATTACAGCCGAAAAGGAAGAGCTCGATAGCTCAGCGGGGCATGGAATGCGTGATGGTAACGATAGCGTATGTCAAGCGACGGCGAACGCGGATTATTTTGAATTGGTCGCCACTAGTGGCATTTTGTAACTTGAGCTCTTCCGTGCTTCGGAAGGTACTTCAGCTGTTAGTCCCGACTGTTATTGCTACAAAGCAATCAGTAGACTGTGTCAGTGAATAATCTGAATCTTGAAACGCAAGATCGTTACGTTCAGTTGTCACAGAGCATAAAACTAATAGCCTTGCTATCTGTGTCTACTACCAAAATGACGCAGCAACAAAAGTGACTATTTATCTCCTCTACTTCTAGTACTTAGTGCAAGTAATTCGACCAGTGGCAAGAGATTGCTCAGGATAGATCGAAACTATCGAAATGGTGAACCTTGTTGTTGGAGGCCAAGACTCACTTTAGGTCGCTGCATCATATTAGTTAGTTACTTCTTGTACCTTCAGAAATTGCTACTAGCGTCCAATGCCCAGTATGCTCATGGACCAACGTAGGAGCGCCAGAGTGGAAATTACAGCCTGTGGTACATGCTTTACGGTTCTTCATCAAATAAGTACCATTCTGAAAAGGATAAACATTTAAGAGGAATGTGCTATGATTTTATCTTTTAATTCCTAGAAGCAGAGTCATAAACAGATAGGAGCACTAATAGACTAGGGCACTCAGCGAACATTTATAACTGGGTGGTGTGTTTTCCGGATAACGGATTAGGCTCTGGCCTCGCATTTTCTCTTGAGTTGGGAACTTAGATAGCGGTAACTGTTATGAAAGCTAGAATTCAGCCAAGTCTTGATTGGAGAAAGACTTAGGAATGTGACAAAACAGCGCACAATAGCCTCGGCTGATAGTAGGGATATAAAAAAACGAAAGTTGAACATCGGACTCCTAAGAAATCTGACTCCTGAGAAACATCACAACTAAGGACATTAATGGATAAGTAATGAAGATACTATTGAAATAAAACCGACCAAGTGTGACCAAGGATTCCATACTGTTATCTAATCAAAACAATACGGGAAAAAATCACGTTTGTTTTATGGGAGCCCCACTTAAATATTTGTTTTGTTTATAGTATTTGTTGATGTACCTAGCGGCAACAGAAATACATCATCTGTGAAAACTTCAAATGTCTAGACACACAGTCTGGTGACGGACGGACTACAAATGCTAAGAAAAAAATTACTCAATATAATCTCTTTGCTGTCCAAGTAACTTACATCAGGGTTATCGTAGAGGTAGCACAACTCTCTTGGCAACAAATGCAGCCGAAGCACTTGCTTCTCCTCATTCATAAAATCTCGAGGTACGTCTGTTAAAATAAAGGATATAACGCTTGAATTCAGATGATGAATCATCAAGGCTTGAGTGATAAATAAATAAATAACGTTATTTTGGTTCTTAAAAACACCGGTTTCCATCCCTAGGTGATGAACCTTTGGTTTGAAACACAAGTATTGTAACAAAATTGTTATAATTTAAGACTAGCCCGAAAAAATCTTGTTTCATCATTTACAAAAATGCCCAATTTGGTAATACACTGTCGGTCTTTAACAAGGTGGCTAGATCTTGTCAAAGCTGTAACACAGTACCCAGCAACATTATGCTCTAAGAAAGCCGCAGACAGAGATGTGTGGAGAAAGATCGCAAGAGCAGCGGCCATGGAGCAACCCAATCTATAATCATAACCATTCTGTCAAACGTGTACAAGTTAAGAAGATAAAGTAATCTACGCGTACTAAAGAGGAAATTTCTCAACTGACCTTTAAGTAATAAAGAAAGTAGTGTTATGCACAAGTTTACTTTGTAAGAAACAGCTCACCGTTTACATAATCAATGTGGTACAGTTTTTCGAGGTGTTGCTTTGGGTTTAGCTCGAAAATATAGTTTTGGAAGGGCAGACACGCTGGCACCACGTAATCTGAAATGAAACGAGTAGTGGTAAATCATTTTGTAGATAGAAGAAGAGCTCGATTGCCTAGTGTTCCAAACGATAACGCGGTCAAGCAGCGCGAATGCGCGGCCTAGCTTGGATTGGTTGCCATTAGTGGCATTTCTATCTTAAGCTGCTCCGTGCTTCGGAAGGCATGTTAAACCGTTGGTCCTGGCCGTCATCGCTAGATGGCAGTTGTTAGACTTTGTCAGATGCCTTTAAAGCAGTCTGAAAAATCTAACAGTGTTGGCCACTAACACACCCGAATCATGTTCCTGGTTTCCCTGCATAAAAGTGCTACGGACGTCAGATGGCAGTCACTCCATTGTAATAACCAGTACCGCCAAATCAGGACCATGATTAATAGCGTACCCGTAAGCGTAAGCTGAAGATGCAACTGGGAAACAACGAAGAAGAAGTAGAAGACTCTTTCTCAAATCTCTCTGATTTAGATCTCTTAGGAAATACGATAAAAAAGCACACAATTACATGACTTTATTGGCATGATCAGCTTCAGTATTGCGATGCTGTCGGTGGCTCCGAAGTGCTTGTACTCCGGATGCAGCAGCACGTCAGCTATGGGCATCAGCAGGATCGCCGGTTCGCACTCCGCCCCGTGAGCGAGTTCCTCCACGGTAACACCACACTCTTTCTCGTCCCGTTCGTAATCAGCGAAGACTACGTTTCCTCTGAAAGGAAATATCATCATGATCTGTTTTTGCCCACTATTGGCTTTGGGCATCTCTTTATGTATGGCAAATTGGTATTTTCAAATAGGAGTGCCTCAAAACCCAACGCTGGCTATGGTGTGTTGGAGTTATTCCTGCCACGTTTGCATGAGCTGAAAAATCGGTTTACCAGAGGCTTCAATCGACAATGCATACCCTAGGGTCAGAGTTCTTCGAAACTGTGTCTCGACCTCTGAAGATGTTTCTTTAACGACTACCAGATAGCAGCCAGATAACAGCTCAACGTGCCTTCCGAAGCACGGAATCATCTTTACTATCAGACAATCAGATGATGACAAATCATGACATAGGCGATGCGGCTAGCAACCCATCCCTATTGATTTCCTGTTTCAACTACCATCATGCTAAACGTGGCCTAAGGTCTTATGACCCTAGGCTCTGTCTGCCCCGCATGGGATAAAGACGTGATTATATGTATATATGCAATCAGATGATTCAGGCCTGCAATGTCCTGAACTCCTGACCAAACTGGAAACAATTAAACAAAGTATGCTTCCCGTGGGAATGTAGCACTTACAAAGCGTAACCATCAGGAACCTGCGCAGCGTCCAATGCTGTTGATAAAGCAAACTGCCTGCTGATGAGAACCACCCTTGGTACTCGGAAGTAGTGTGGGGTACCATTCTTGACTGAAACAAGCAGTGAAATTAGAGAGGAGCTCGTACGCCCAGCGAGGTAGGCGTTTTCCAGAATAGAGAGTACATTATAGATGCTCACCATCATACAAAGAAGATTATGTTTTGCATAAATCCATCCATACTTCCATACTTCCATACTTCCATACTAATATTATAAATGCGAAAGTCTGTCTGTCTGTCACCTCTTCACAGCTAAACTGCTGGACCGATTGTGATAAAATTTGGTAGGGATGTAGTTGACGACCTGAGGTCAAACAAAGGCTACTTTTGGGCGCGATATAACCGAGTCCCACGCGCAACGAATGCTATACTCCTCTTGCCCACGCGGGGCGAAGCCGCGGGGAAAAGCTAGTACCATATAATGCGTACAGTCCATATTAATCATACTAGCGCCTATTAAGACACTGTGATGCTAAATAAAGCACTAAACTGAATCAGTTTGTAGTAGAACGATAGATGTTGGTAACAGAATTTAGAAATATTAACAAGAAGTGGCATAGCGCATGAAAAACGTGTCACTAGTTTGGCTTGCAAACCAACGTTTCACACAGAAAAAATGGGCGGGGAATTTGATTGCTTCATTTATTGCCACTGTTATTGGTCGATAATATTAGCTGGCTTTGTTGTAAACTACGTAATACATTTCTAATAAGGTGTGGTGTGGTTCACATGTATTAATTGAAGATAAGAAGAGAGAATACGCTGCCGAGGTTATTACTAAACTAGTGCTTTTTGTAGCGCCACCTATCTAGAAAAAGAAACAAATTAATTTTCATAGAAGCCCATGGTATTACCGTGTATGTACTGCAGGAGGCCTAGCCAAGTGAATTGGAGCTCATTCACTTCTCCTTCCGAAGGATCGTCAGTAGGGTCGTCATGACATTCGAAGAATTGGCCATTAACTGATGATATGCCTGTAAAAATGCGTATTATAATAATCTAGAAAAATAAATAACTACATACAGCGGGGAAATACGGCCAGCATTCTTGCTAACATGCCTCACGGGCAAGATTTATTTGATTTTAAGTTTTTTTTTTTCTGTTAGTTTTTTGTATTTTTCTTTGTATATATTATTGTAAAAGTGTAGATATGTTTTTTTTCGTGTGTTCTACTTCTAAATTCTCCTTATTTTATGTTTTTTCTCACTTAATATTTAAATACTCACAACGAAATTAAAAAATCAACCGTTCGATTCTTTCCAGGGCCGTAAAACATATTTAAAAAAAAAAAAAATAACTACACGCAGATTTAAATACTTGAAAATTTAAAAAAATATTCGAGCAACTAAGTACAACAAAGTAACAACTAGGAAGGTAGAAGATAAAGAAACAGTTAAGAAAGAATATCAGGTATTTCTGATAAAGATCCAAGAGTTATATAAAACTAGCTGTTTCTTGCGTTTTTGCTCGCGTGGGACTAAGAGTTATATCGCGCTCAAAAGTAGCCTGTGTATGACCCCTAGTCATTGACTATATCTGGTCATATACTATCCTTTCCAAATTTCATCGAAATAGGTCTAACGGTTTAGCCGTGAAAGCTAACAGACAGCTAGACTGACAGACATTCGCATTAAAAGTATGGAAGTATCTACACACACAATATTTTGTCTACTTACCACTAAAAATCACTAACACTAATACAAAATAGCCAAAACTAAATCTCATTTTAACCTAAATTGTACAAAGTATAAATAACTACGTCTGCGTTTGATTGTGTACTTTTGAAATGTCGAACTGAAAATTTGTGAAATCTTCGCGTTATTTACAAACAAGAAAAATGGCTTGTCTTGTGAAGTGGCAAACAAAATACTTCTTAGAATAACTACTTACACATGTGCTTTCATTCCCTAAGAGATTTAGTTCTTTTTCTTGCCAATAGGTAGCACTACAAGGATTGAAATTTAATTAGGATCCCACTTATTTTTGGTAAAAAAGAATGTATTATTAAAACACGATTTTTTTAAATTATCATCGTAACATACACTGATTTAGTGGTTAATTTTATAAGTTATTGTATTTAAAATCACAGTGTCTCAAATGATCGATAGATCGATAATATGCCTCAGCATCTGTACCTAGTATGAGTTTTTAGGGTTCCGTACCTCAAAAGGAAAAAATATATACCTTATAGGATCACTCGCGTGTCTGTCCGTTTGTCTGTCCGTCCGTCTGTCACAGCCGATTACTCTGAAACCACTGGACCAATTGAGATGAAATTTGGTACACATATGTAAGTTAAAAACTCAAAGGTGCATGTGTAACGTAAATAAGTAAATTATGAATTTGGGGGTCACTTTTGGAGGGTAAATCACCACATTAAAAAAAAAGATTCGCTAACCATATCGTGTGACATATCAAATGAAAGAGCTCGTTATGAGGATCTCAAATATATTTTTATTATTATTGTAATATAAATAGTTTTCATTGTAATGTATGTGTTTAGGAGGTAGCTTAACATAGATTTTTAATAATGTATGCGGGTATGTAACTACCGACTCTGACTTGGCAGTCTAGAAATAAATGTGTGATGAGATACGCGTGTTTAATAAATAACTCTTCTCTAGTACCTATATCCTAGATTCAGTGTTAGTACCAGATAGTTCATTCATTTTATTCAGGAAGAAGACGAAAATGACCATTCCCCCTCCCTGATGTCTGAAACTACTGAGCCTTAAATTTTGAAAAATTTACGGAATATAGGTCATTTCCTGTAGATTACAGGAAAACCTACAAGAACTCTGTCAATTGACAATTAGATAGATAGATAAACTCTTTATTTGTTGCTGCAATCACACATGTAAAAACAGTGAGGACATAGGTACTACCATTACAATACAATTCAACACAAAACATAAATAAGAACTCTTAGTTCATGTGTGCGTTGCAGCAATACAAAAAGGTCATAGCTCAGCGGTATTATTGCTCGGGGAGCAATACGCTGATTTTCAGCTACAGCCTAGGTGCGAGTGCCATTCAAATATAGGAAATAAGTAAGATATATGAATAAATATTAAGAAAGAAGAATACATAATATAGAGCAGACTTGAAATATGTGAGTAAACAGTCAACTCATAGGTAAAATAGTCTTAAAATAAAATACATAAAATTGATAAACTTGATAATATCATCACACCAACAAACCAACAATTAAGTGGTAAATTCAATATAAAACGTTTTAGTTCACTAAAACACCACTAGATGGCGATAGTAGTAGTTAGTTGAAATACCACAATTGAATTTAAAAACTGACATTGGCATTGTACGGATCCCTCTCCACGCGAGTTCAACTCGCATTTGACCGGTTTTTCTAAAAGCTGTGCGTTAAGATTTTGTTTGGAATTTCTTAGTTGCCTTACTATCCGCCAGAGGCGCTGTACAAGTTTGTCATACAAAATCGCTAACGCAGTCGCTAGCGTCTGCGTTTAGAAAAACTCATACTAGGGGTACACTATTATAGCATTCTATAATCTGTCCTATCGATCACATTATAAGTGATATAGTAATTTTGCTTCGCCCGCGGCTTCGTCCGCATAAATTTCCCTCGGGAATTGTGCTTTTTCCCGGGATGAAAGGTACCCTATGTCCTTTTAAATACTTCTAACTACCGGTGAATCCGTAATTTCAGGAAGATTGGTTCAGTACAAAGATAGTCGTGAAGAGGTAACAAACAAATATACAAACTCACTTTCGCATTTTTAATATTAGTCAAGTTACAAGAATCCGGACCTTCGAAGCATAATTGATGCTTAGACTAATGAATACTCATGTTTCTCTTTAAGACGTCGAATAGTCAAGTACATGAATAAATCAATTGATGTTTACTAGTACTTAGTGCAAAGAAATTGGAATCGCGCGAGGCTTTGGCAATTTTTTTAAATCTATGACAGTGTTTTATTATCAACATATAGTGTGGGTTACAAGGTCAATTGACAATGCAAACCTTAGTATCTTGTCGAGTACTTCAAAACCGCCTTTCGGCTTTTGACGTGGTTTCTTTAACGACTACCAGATGGCAACCGGGCCAACGGCTTAACGTGCCTCCCAAAGCCCAGAATCATCTTTATTCAGACAATCAGGTAATTCAAGCCTGCAGTTAAGTTTCCTAACCTAAAACTGGAAACAATAAAGTATTAGCTATAAAGAAAGTTTTTAGAGTTTCTGTAAGTAAGATACTGTGACTTAACGTTAGCAGAATCGACACCCAGGGCGTCGATTCTGCTAACGTTAAGTCAAAATCGTATCAAAATAGTGTTTCAATAGTAGTGCTTTTTACACACTATTTACAAGAGTTATGACAGTATGATGTGATGTGAATGTAGTGTGTGGTGTGACCATCAGCAGTGATATAAAAAATATATACATTTCTTGTAACTAGTCTGTAAAAAAGCACTACAATTGAAACACTATTTTAACACGATTGTGATTTAACGTTAGCAGAATCGACACCCAGGTTGTGCGGAGTTAATTGATTTTGATTCCATGCGTAATCTTCTTCATTCGGGCATGCCTAGTTGCATGACGACCTCCGTGGCGTAATGGTTAACATGCCTGACCGCTACTCAGGAGGTCCCGGGTTCGATCCCCGGTCAGGTCAAGATGAAAAATGACCTTTTTCTGATTGACCTGGGTCTTGGATATTTATATATATATGTATTTGTTATAAAATAATAGTATCGTTGAGTTAGTATCCCATAACACAAGTCTCGAACTTACTTTGGGGCTAACTCAATCTGTGTGATTTGTCCCCTATATATTTATTATTTATTATTTATCTTCAGCTTATGCTTCAGAGCCTAGGGTAGACTTTTAATTATGGGCCTAGATATGGTGGCACAGTATGGAGCGACTACCGTCTGACCTCCATAACCCTTTTGACAGGGAAACCAGACCAAAAGGAACATGATCCGGGTGTGTTAGTGGCCAACACTGTCTGGTTTTTCCCACTCAGCACACCAATCCATCTTGGCTGCAAATACCGTCACTTAACACTATCGTTAAAAACATGCAAGTTCCGCTTTTTGTATTTTAATTGAACCCTAAGACGATACCTTGGTGAACACTAACGCCACCATCAGTTAAAAATCATTATTCACTGAAAACACAAGTTATGCAATTAAGGTTCTAGATCTGAAGTTAATTTTAAACATATTCAATTACTAGCTGTTGCCCGCGGCTCCGCCCGCGTGCGCCTCGGTTATATCGCGCCCGAAAGTAGGCTATGTTTGACTCCTAGTGCATAACTATATCCATACCAAATTTCATCACAATCAGTCCAGCAGTTTAGCCGTGAAGAGGTGACAGACAGACAGACTCGCATTTATAATATTAAGTATGGATATGGATTAAATTATACATCCCTATAGTTACAAATTGCAAAACGGTTAAAATTGGCCGATTAAAGCAATATTGCATATACACGGATTTTTATTGATATCTATAATGATTTTTGTTGATGGTGCCGCTAGTGTTCACCATATGAATTTGTACATTAATATTCCTCAGCCCTTGCACCAATCCCACATTCCAAGACACCCAAACGACAATGCCCAATGATTTCAGTAATATATATGTATGTCAATCACAATGCCAAGACATAATAACGGGACACCAAGGAGTACCAGGACACATCCGTCATCCCAAAACCATAAAATGTATTGACGAGTGAAATCTCAATATGGTCAAGGATCCAGGTTGATTGGAGAAGGTAATACTTAGGTTCTGTTTTTTTAACCTGACTATGTTAGTACTATTATATTACTTCTTTATCATTATTATATAATTTTAACATGACAATCATAATTGGACTCATAATGGGATAAGTTTTTACAATGTTACTCCCAACCCATTGAAGTTTATCATATAAAAAATGCTGCTTCTTAATAATGGTAACAAAAAGCATTATAACATTTATAAAAATGTATTCACTTAATTATATTTGCATGCTGGAAACAGTTAAATGTGTGATACTTATGGCTAAATTTGATTGTACTATGCTACCACATTTATGGCAAATAAATAAACTTTGACTTTGACTTTATATACGGAACCCTAATAAGGTGAACACAATTCAACAGCAAAAATTAATGGGCAGATTTAGACCACTATTCTAAAGTGTGATTCTAGATTTCAACGCCACACATTCCAACAACTTTTCTAAATAAACTTGTATCGAAAGTAAAAAGTCCATCTCAGTGCCCCTAGTATGAGTTTTTCTTAACGCAGACGCTAGCGACTGCGTTAGGATTTTGTATGGAATTTCTTAGTTGCCTTACTATCCGCCAGAGGCGCTGTACAGGTTTGTCATACTAAATCGCTAACGCAGTCGCTAGCGTCTGCGTTAAGAAAAACTCATACTAGGGGCACAGGGTGTATCAATCATGGTTATTATAATAAGTACTGCCATCTGAACTGAAGCCAAGTGTAAAAAAAAATCAATGTTGGTGGCTACCTGAGGAGTTCCTCCCTCGTTGGGAGCCGTAAGTACACCTTTAAGTTACTTTTCCAAATAAACTTTAAGTTTTATTTCTAAACTAGATTATGCTTGATTTGCACAGATTAAAGAAATTTGACCGCACGCGCTTCCAAATTCATTGTTGATTTGTATAGGAGGTCAATTTTTTTTTTCCTATCACTACACTACATAGTATAAAAGCAAAGTCGCTTACTCAGTTCCTATATCCCTATGTATGCTTGAATCCTTAAAACTACGCAACGGATTTAGATGCGGTTTTTTTTTAATAGATATAGTGATTTAAGAAGAAGGTTTTTATGCGAAGCCGGAGCGGGTCGCTAGTATATTATAAAGAGGAAAGATTTTATTGTTTGTTTATATCAAATAGGCTTTAAAACTACTGGACCGATTTGAAAAAATATTTCACTGCTATAAAGCCACATGCTATGAATGTACCACGGGCGAAGCCGGGATGGACTACTAGTAATAAATAAAATAAGGCACATCCATTCTTCTCATTGCCTTATCAACATGCATGCAATCTACGTCATTCGTATGCAAGCACAGAAAGGCATTCTAAACAGCCGCAAATTACTGTGTCCTGTTTGCTAAAGGGGCGGCCCTACCGGTTTTTTTTTCTAGCTATCAGGGTCCTCTTGCTGGGCCAAAGCCTCCCTGTCCGTCATCTTGTCCGTCAGAACTGCGGGTGTACAAATGGGAATTGTAATCTATCACTACATAATAGAAAACAAAGTCGCTTTTTCTGTCCCTATGTATGCTTAAATCTTTAAAACTACCCAACGGATTTTGATGCGGTTTTTTTAATAGATAGAGTGATTCAAGAGGAAGGTTTATATTCCCATGCGCAGCCGGGGCGGGTCACTAGTAATATTATAAAGAGGAAAGATTTGTAATTTTGTGTGTATGTTTGTAATAAATAACTCAAAAACTACTGTGTCGATTTCAAAAATTCTCATACCGTTGGAAAGCTACATTCACCCTGACCGACTAGGCTATGTACTTATGTACCACGAGCGAAACCCGGGTGGACTGCTAGTATTTAATAATGGGCAAGGGTTCCCATCCAATCTATCCAAAATCGGCAGGTACCAAACGGGGCAGTCTTTTAGAGTAATATTTTAACAAAGCATATTGTAAAATAAAAAATATTTATTTATAACTAGCTGTTCTCCGGGGCGCTACTCCCGTGAGAATCCCGGGATAATTCTTTCTAATATTACTAGTGACCCGCCCCGGCTGCGCATGGGAATATAAACCTTCCTCTTGAATCACTCTATCTATTAAAAAAACCGCATCAAAATCCGTTGGGTAGTTGTAAAGATTTAAGCATACATAGGGACAGAAAAAGCGACTTTGTTTTCTATTATGTAGTGATAGATTTATATTAATAAAGCCTATGTTTTGTTCCAGGGTCTAAGCAATATCCATTTTAAATTTCAGCCAAATCCGTTGAGCCGTTCTTGAGTTATAAATTGTGTAACTAACACGACATTCTTTATATGTATTAGAGTCATGGTCACTTGTATAAATATTTTTTTCATAATAAAATTTAAATATAGAAATTGTATTTTTAATATTGTTATTATTATTTGGCAATTGTACTCGTAATTTTGTGGGGCAACAAAATTGTTATTTCACCCCGCCCCATCACAAACCTAGGGCCGGCGCTGCTTGAAGCATTCTTTAATTGTATGTATTGAGGTCGGATTGCGATTTGAAGTCTATAATTTAGCTCTAGTAATGCATACGAGACATGTATTACATAAATATTTAATACAATAAATCAACTGAAACTCAAAACATTTGCGAGCAGAATATGAATTGCCTCAAGATTCTCGAGTTTAAAAAGTTTAATGGATTATAGTTACACAATACGCAATAAATTTCTGAGGAGTTTGTAAGCCAATGGTGCGCGGCCATGCTTGGGTTGGTCGCCATTAGTGGCATTTCTATCTTGAGCTCCTCCGTGCTTCGGAAGGCACTTAAGCCGTTGGTCCCTGTTGTTGTCGATAGATAGTAGTTAGGCTATGTCAGATGTCATTAGGCAGCCTGAAAAATCTGACAGTGTTGGCCACTAACACACCCGGGTTCCTATTGGTCTGGTTTTCCCGCAAAAAAGGGTTACGGAGGTCAGACGGCAGTAGATCCATACTGGGCTGAAGCATAGGCTGATTTTGCAACTAGGAAACACGCTTAGACGAAAAATCTGTATTGGTTATGGTTATGAAAACCTAGACATTGTACCTAGGTTCAACGTATTAAACTTTACTAGCTTTCGCCCGCGGCTTCGCCCGCGTGAATTTCCCTCTATGGAACAGTGCTTTTTCCCGGGATGAAAGGTACCCTATGTCCTTTTCAATACTCCTAGCTATGTGTATGCGAAATTTCAGGAAGATTGGTGCAGTAGATAGGGCGTGAAAGCGTAGCAAACAAACATACTCACTTTCGCATTAATAATACTATTAGGATTATCATATAGGGGTATTCTCCATAGCTATTTAGACCACAATGGAACCTAGTAGTTTGACGTACGCATAATTTGTAGATAAAATTACAAAAACTATATAAACTTAACATTTTTTATTCCAAAACAGTATTGGTTAACGGAGCCATGGATATTTTCATTGTGTTTGTATATTTGTTTGGGATTTTCACGAATTTAGGTAAGAATTTTACATTGATGATATTTTTAAACGTCCCACAATTGCTGGCAGTATGATATAAAACAAAGAAGTTCGAATCGCGCGCGGTCTACTTTTTTTTTAAATCCATACTATCCATACTAATATTATAAATGCGAAAGTCTGTCTGTCTGTCTGTATGTCTGTCACTCTTCACGGCTAAACTGCTGGACCGATTGTGATGAAATTTGGTAGGGATGTAGTTAACGACCTGAGGTCAAACATAGGCTTGTTTGTTTGTTTGTAATATCTTTATTGCTTAAAATACATAGTAAAAGGAACATTATTAAAATAAGAAGACAATGGCGGACTTATCCCAGGATGGGATCTCTTACAGTCAACCGGCGAATGACGAAAGAAAATGCACAAGAAAAGAGTAGAAGTGCAAACAAAGACTAGCAAGACTAGGCTACTTTTGGGCGCGATATAACCGAGTACCACGCGGGGCGAAACCGCGGGGAACAGCTAGTATGATATAAAACAAGATCGGTATTGTTTGTGATTTATTGTTTTAAAAAAAAATGCCTCGCGTCTAACAGCGTGCGTTTTCCTAATTTTATATATATTTTTAATGATGATGAAAAATGTAGGTATATTTTTAGTATAATTAATTAATGACGACAAATTATTTTTAGTTCTAAGAATATCATATAAATACAATAAAGGGTAAATAAGCATTGTATAGGTAGGTATTTACCTATGTCAATGTTACGTATACTTACATAAGTACATACAATAATATACTTAATAAAAATATAATTATGTACATTATTAAAATGACAGCGCAGTCAATCAGGATGTGACGTCATCGTTCTATTTTTACAACATTAACCTGTCATACGAAAAAGATTGCTAATTTCAACAATGGTATGTAAGTCAGGATGGCCGAGCGGTCTAAGGCGCTGCGTTCAGGTCGCAGTCCACTTCTGTGGGCGTGGGTTCGAATCCCACTTCTGACAGTAGTTTTTTTTTGTTTTTACTTTACTGTTTTTTTTTTTCTTTTAATTTTTTCTATATATACGAAAAATATGCAGTGTCTTCTTGGACATACTTAAAAAGTTTTGACAAGCAAGATTTTGTACTAATGTATTATGTGCTTATAGATACGTTCCACTCTTACCTACTTACGTTCGTAAAATGGACAACCGTGGGACCTCAGTCTGAAGCATTAAAGCCATGAACGTCAATAGGCTTCATCTTACAAGGACCGTATATTTGACTCTCAACCGATTCGTTTGATTTTTTTTTCTGTTCCATTTTTATAATATTGGAGTTCTTTGATATAAGTAAGCCTTATGTATACGCCGATAATCATTAGTATAAGCTTTGCAATTTTATTTGCAGTCACATCAGAGTTTTACACATCAGTCGACGGCCGCACAGAATGGGAGCGTATCGTGGGTGGTACCAAAGCCCCAAATGGGTCAATTCCTTATCAAGTCTCGCTGCGATGGTTTGGGGTGTGGCATTTCTGTGGTGCGTCCCTGGTTACTCCTAGGGTCATCTTGACGGCTGCTCATTGCGTTGACAGGTCAGTTATGTGACCATTGCAGTATTAAATTTCTATGCTATTGCCGTAAGGTTCCTTTAAATGGCAGGCTGACTCCTGAAATCTAAGGATCAATGCGAATTATACAGTAAGCAACTCAGCGTCAGATAGCAATTTGCATAGCAAAAACACTAGTCCACGACGCATGATACAGTTTTGCTATTATTTTTGTAAAGGCGTTAGACTTTTTAAAATAAATTCATGTTCAGGATTTTTTAAGTACACATTATATAAGTTAGTATATCATAATCATGGTAATATCCTACCTATTCTATACATAAAGCTAAATACACTTATTTGTTTGAACGCGCTATATCGACAACTTCCGGTGCTAATCAGCGTTAGCAATTTTGTTTATGCCAAACCTCTACGGATGTCATTCAAATCTCATCGTAGAAGCACGGTTAAAAACATCATTTTTTATTATTTTATGCTAGACTAGCAGTCTACCCCATCTTCGACCGTGGTACATACTATAGCTAATGTCACTCGGGGATAATGTGGCTTTTTAACAGTGAAAGAATTTTTCAAATCGGCCCTATTTGATACAAACAAATAATCAAATCTTTTCTCTTTACAATATTAGTATAGATAAGTGGCGTAAATGTACAGTTTTAGTTGTTTTTAGAGCAAGACCAGAATACCTTCGGGCGGTGGTCGGCACCAACCAACTCCGCGCCGGAGGCAAAGCCTACAGCATCAGAAAGATCGTCTACCACGAGGAGTATGATGATGACGTCATCAAAAACGACATCGCCATCTTGTTCACTAATGAGGAAATAGATTTCGGGAGTATCGTTGATGCTGTCGAGCTGAATGACGAGCCGGTAGAGAGGGGTGAAGATATGATGCTCACTGGATGGGGGACTACTTCGGTATGTAGTTTTCTTTATATATACCTACTATATATACTTAATTTATTTGTGTGAAATGCATAATAAAATACAAAGTCGCTTTCTCTGTCCCTATGTCCCTTTGTATGCTTAAATCTTTAAAACTATGCAACGGATTTTGATGCGGTTTTTTTAAATAGATAGAGTGATTCAAGAGGAAGGTTTATATGCCCATGTGAAGCCGGGGCGGGTCGCTAGTTATACATATAAGATTTTCATAATTCCTCTTTTAAAGTTCTGTACGTTCCGTAGATCTAACGGAAAATAGGAACCCTTATAAGATCACTTCGTTTTCCGTCAGTCTATCTGTCTGTCAATTACTATCTATTGTTATTTTTGACGTGAGATAACTACTCATAGCGCTATCTAGTGGTGTTTTACTGAATTATTTTCAAGGAATGATGATGTGTTACCACCAGACAGCCAATAATGCATAGAATTTGGAATCGCGCGGTAAGGCAAATTTCCTAAGGCAATAATAATCTTTACTTCCCTTTGCTCGGAAATAGCTTCATTATTTAAAAAAACAACAATAGGTACGTCAATAGACTTTTGGGGATATTCACAGTACAAACACCAGGATAGTAGGAGATAGAGTTTATTTGAACTTGTACACAGTGTAGCACAACATTGAATGCGTTGTTAGTACAAAGTAATAAATATAATTAAGATGTGAGAAAACAAGTGAAGTATATCATAAACTCTGACAGGTAGTGATCTGAAAGCCCGGGAAAATTATATTGTCCTTTCTGACATAGGTGTCAGAATGACATATGGCTCGCTAGCTTGTGTTGCCACAGACTCATTGCTGGCCTAAGACAACAATGTAATAAAAAAAAAACTTTGCTGGCCGCTAATGGAGGTTTTTTAATGTACTTACACGTTTTCACACATTAGGTTTTTTAGTTTTACTATGGCCAGCCTAGCAAAAAAACCTATTCTAACGGTCGGTAATGGAAATTACTGGACACCTTTCTTAGGTTGGTACTAACCATTAATTCTTTTAGCGTTTAAAAATATGTATGAACATTTCAAAAAGTTTCAAAAAAAACCACAGCGAATGCTGAGTCGTTGTCGACGCCATTTTAAAATTTGATACGATGTTGTTGCGTCTCAAGAGGATTTCAGAGAAAGTAAAGTACTATACAAGCCTCGGCCGACATTGCATTATGTCCTCGTATTTTTTAAAGCACTTGGCAAGGCCTAAGCTGCGCTTTGGCCTTGCAATATAACTCGGCCGTAAATGGCTTCATTTCTGGCCTCGACAGTAATGTACTATAATTTAACAAAATTTCAGTACCCAGGCCGCCTCCCCAACGACCTAATGCAGCTAGACCTGAAGGCCATCTCGTTCGAAGACTGCAAAGAAGCCCACAAGAATGTTAACGAAGTATTTGAGACACAGATCTGTGCTTTGACCAAGGCTGGCGAAGGTGCTTGTCATGTGAGTATACAGAATATGGAATACACTAGCAGTCCCCCCGGCTTCGGCCGTAGTACACACATAGCTTATAGCACTCGGGGATAGTGTGGCTTTACAACGATGAAAGAACTTCGCAAATCGGTCCAGTAGTTTTAAAGCATTTTCAATATAAGCAAACAAACAATATAAGACTAGTATAGGTAGTTAGATATCATCATTTTAGCCGCAGGGTGTTCACTGCTGGACATAGGCCTCTCCCAAGGATTTCCAAAATGACCGTTTGGAAGCGGCCTGCATCCAGCGCCTGCCCACGAACTCCATCAGGTCATCAGACCATCTGGTCGGTGGGTGTCCGATGCTGCGCTTAGCAGTAGTGTCGTCGCCATTCGAGAACCTTTCTGCCCCATCAGCCATCAGTTTGTCGCGCTATATGCCCCGCCCACTGTCACTTCAAAGAGCTTATCCGCTATATATATCTAGGTATATGTATAGTTACATATAGATAAGTACTCCAGAATATAATTAATCAACTTACAAGAACAGTTTTCAAATCCATACAAGGAAAACCTATAAAGACTAGGTATACCTCTCGATCTTATTATGAATTCTCCTAGCGCCACAAAACAGAACAATTTTTAGGCAATGGAAGGCTTTTATAAGGCAAGTACAGTACCCCCAGATATGTAAGTTATGTTCTTTGTTTGTCTAGGGTGACTCCGGAGGGCCACTAGTAAGGGAAGGGCGCCAAGTTGGCATCGTGTCATGGGGTATTCCATGTGCAAGAGGGATGCCAGATGTTTATACAAAGGTAAGTAATACCAGAGGTAGACTTGCACAAAGGTATAATTACCAGATAGCTTTTGCTCAAGTTTACATTCTATTTATTCACTGTTTTTCAGTTCGATTTTGCGTATATTTAACTCGTCATTACGATAATATTTGATTCTTCCCGGGTTTCGGCACCAAAATTGTATTTGCTAGGTGTTACAATAAAACACAATCAAGTATCGAGTTGAACAAAAAAATTAACTACAAAAACATATGTATTTTTGGCTTTTGTTGCTTAACAAACACTTTCAACAAATTTAAATATCTAAAATGTAAAGACCAGTTACAATTTAATAATTATGTAGAGAGTACCATTCCCGCGAATAACTCTTAAGTATTAATGTCAATTTCTTAACGTTAGCGATAATTCCTATATTTTTTTTATTTAAAGGTTGAAGCCTACATGCGGTGGATAGAAAAGACCCTTTACGATGATGATGAAGACCACCTGAAGTACCTGAACAAGAGGAGAACAAACAGACATAGAAGACTGAACTCCGCATCGTAATTTCTATACTTCTTAAAAGAGTGAAAAAAAGAACAAACGAATTAATACGCGCGCTGAAACGTTTGAATAAATTGAAGCAAACCAGTGAGATGAAACTAGTAAAAGATATATATTCTTAAAATCTTCTAATTAGGCGTTTTAATTTGAAAATGTGTAGTTTACAGTAAGTACATGAAACTGTACGACAAATTTCTAAAGAAAAAAATGTGGTCCTTGTCCCTGATGATATTACCTATATTGTCGAAATATTGTTGCAAATTCAATTGTTATCTACAATGAAAGTCTCTTTATCATAGAAAATATTTATTTCTACAAACATCATGCATAATACTAATATCACAGGATTCAGTCGTATTCAAAGTACATAATTTTCTTAAAATCCTTATATCAAATTACTTCAAAAATATTCGTTAAATTTATAAAAAAAAAGCAATCTCTTTCTTTGACAAGAAGAAAATGGTACTTCTATAGTAACAGACAAATATAACATCCATTCTTCTTAAATTACTGAGCTAAATAATGATATTTTTCATTACAATTTAAAGAATAATTTAATTACATCGTCATATTTTCTTTCTGCCCTAGAAACAGATTATGGACTACTAAAAACACACAAAAACGTCGAAATCGTCGTATCAAATAGATGTTAACGATAATAAAATAAGATTTAAAATCGGCATTTTTTATGAAATAACGTAATGTTAACATAAACTTATGTTACGAGAAATCCTTGAAAATAATGAAAAAAGTTATTAAACAACATGTGAATCAAGATTATTAAAATATTAATAAACCCATAGTACCTAATAATATAAGCGATAAACTTCTTTAAAATTTAAAGCTTTAAAACGGTAATAAGATGAATTGTATGTACAATTTTACCATAAATTACTCATGCTATGAAATATTAAAGACTTATAAAAAAATCCACTTACGTATATTAACGATTCTTTAATAAACAAAGTGTGACTCTTTTATTTGAAAGAATTTATAATTGATTAAAAATATTAAGGGAAACTTTACTGATACTGATATATGAACGGGTAATAGATAAGTCGCAGATGAGCCAGTTATACAAGTACCGTAATTTTTGCGAATAAATCAACTGGTAGCAATTAGCGAGATGACAATATAACACTCAACACTGTCTGTGATAGGCGAACAAATATCTTAATCATGACACTAATTTGACTTTAACTTCAGCTCTTACAGTAATAGATAAAAACAGATACTTAACAAAATTCCTTATACACATAAAATGAAATCTAGTAAAAATTTTACATCATTTCCAATACGTAAATGGA
This sequence comes from Apomyelois bistriatella, assembly GCA_947044815.1. Lineage (NCBI taxonomy): Eukaryota > Metazoa > Arthropoda > Insecta > Lepidoptera > Pyralidae > Apomyelois > Apomyelois bistriatella. Next base: position 7,445,426 of record OX345713.1, read on the forward strand.
TACAACGACTACAAGAATCCTCAATCTAATCCAGACATAATCAAAGAATTCCACCACATCTTCATTGAAAATATAATCGTAGACAATAAAATTGGCCATATTATTCGATGTGATGTAATATTTTTCGCTATCTTTAGAGAAATCTCGGCCAAAAATAGCGATGTTAAGGAGATTTTCGCCATTTTCAATAGTCACTGTGGTTTGTTCTGTAGGATTGGTGACAAATGTGAATTTCTTGATGTTTTCCGACAAACCGCTAGATAAAATGATAGGGTAGTTGGCCGCTGTAGTGAAATTACCAGAAATTACGATTTTTTCAAATGTAACAGTGCCGTTGATCTCATTGCTGAAAAAAGAGAAAAAACTGTTGGAATTGAAAATATCTTATAAAATTATCTACGCATTTCACTAGCTTGGTAATAACCAATTCAGGCTATAAAACTTATCGTTTTTAAAAAACAGGCTTTAAAACCTGCTAAGGTCGTAAAGAAAATAGTTATTTCGGACTAAAAAGATTAATTTAAAACATAGAATAACATACAAAACAAATACCACATAGAAAAATCGTCAAGAGTGTGTACATAGACGACGTTTTAAACTTACCCGATTGAACATGATCTCTTGTACAATCCAGCACAAGCAAACACAGAACAGCTTTGAGTGCCGATGTTGTGGCTTCTATCGAAACTGCGGATACCACTGAACACCCCAAGACCATAGTTCATTTTGGTCTTTTTGAAGTCTGAAAGGGAATATCACAGAAACTGATTATTTATATATTTTGAGGATAATAGGATTGTTATATGATAATTAGATTACCGATTTATTTACTCATGGGAAGATTTTCAACTTGTCACATTTAATTGGTAGCCTATTTTTAACCGACTTCAAAAAAAGGAGGAGATGCTCGATTCGTCGGAATGTTTTTTTCTCAATTACAGATCTTTGCGAAATTTTCATTGTGGTACCAACGAAATGTTGAAATAAATTTATTCACTAGCAATATTACAAATATGAAAGTAATTCCTTAGTCAGGGACGGCTGTTAGAGAAAAAATTAGAAATATATTGGGTTCATGTCAGGCACTTAATGACAATTTAAGATGAGGTAGAAGTGACATTTTCTCAGAACATACCTGTAGTCTTTACGTAGAAATGGCAACAAAACTTCCCATGGCAGACATTATCCGTGTAGCCAGAGAGACTCAGCTCCAAGTTCATGGGTTTGATGATGTACTGCGAGAGATCTTCACCAGGGACGGATGTAGATGAAAGAGTTGACAATGGAACGTTGCTTGATTCTGGAAATGTTTAAATTCCAGATAAATTATAAAATCAGGAAGAAATTAAACCTAATAAAAAAAAATATCAGGTTACTTAGACCCATAAATCCCATAATATATAAATAAATAATTAATAATAGTGAATTTATTTTATACTATTGGTTTCGGGACCATTAAACTTTATTTGGTACCAATCCCTTGGCACACATAATTAATTAAGGCGTTTGCCTGTAGACCCCGGGGGTTGTGGGTTCAATTCTCACGGGAAGAAAACTTTGTTTAGTTGTTTCCAGTTTGGTTAGGACATTGCAGGCTTGAATCACCTGATTGTCTGATAATAAAGATGATTCCGTGCTTCGGAAGGCACGTTAAGCCTTTGGTCCCGGCTGACATCTGGTAGTCGTTAAAGGAACCACGTCAGAGGCCGTGAGGCGGTTCCGAAGAACTCTGGCACCAGATTGGCGTGGTCGATTGACCGTGACGCATACTCGATATGATGATGATTGACATTGTTTGACATTGATATCAATCCTACTTCTATTGTGATCGCGTGTGTTTGCGCAGTTACCACTAGTATGCTACCTACTGTGGTTGTCTAAATTGTCAGAAAGTGGTTACCGTAGCCTATTGATACTTGTACTTCTATATTTTGTCTTATTATTTACATTTTCATGTCTGAAATTATGCGTACTTATGGCATGACATGTAATTAAAGTAATTTTATGGACCCTATATAATAGGTTTGTTAGAACCTGCGTTTAAAATATATGAACTTATCTATCATTTTCTTCCGATATTTATTGCATCAGTCTCTCACATCAACAGAATGTTCCAATGTCACAATCTAATCACAAGTTCAAATCATCGCGTGCGCATCGTAACAGAATCGGACGATGTTTTATCGCGATCTATTATTAAATCTAATTCTATCATTTTGTTTTCATTATTTTAATAGTTATTTGAGTGAGTCATTACAATAAAGTGATAAGAAATTAGGCGATAGAAAATTTCTTATAATAATTATAAAAACACTAATTTCTCTGTAATTTGGTCAACATAATGATATTTATATAACTGATTGACGTCTTATATTGTACCTCATTAAGATGTTAGGGAGTCCTTGGCTTTGAAGCTTTGAAGCAAGAAAAATAAGGAGGAAAGGGAGGTGCTGAGATATAGCATTTTAGAAAAATCCGAGCCCCGAAGCCTAAAATACAGCAGAAATGAAGCTAAACGAATTGAAATAACAAAATTTTTTTATGATGAAGATAAAATTAAGTAATAAATAATATTCTAAGGGAAGGCTTAAAAATGCCACCCAGACCGTTGGAGAGTTCTCCCTGCAAATTTTACCCACACAATAAGAAAGAGAGATTACCTCTTGTGTTTAACGCCATCAGATCAGCATAAGGCCCATTCTTCCTTCCAGATCTTCCAGCGTACACTGAACTGCTGGATACCAGGTTCGCGTTGTTGACGTAGGCCCAGGATGCGGAGAATTGGTTTGCTGTAACCAAAAACCATAGATTTTTAAAAAAAATCTATGCCATAGACTGTTTTTAGACAAGCATTTATATATGAAACTCTACATATTTCTGGCCCTGTCCTGAGTATGCCTTAGCACTTAAAGAAATATAGGGTCATCATCAAAGCCCAGGGTAAGATTAAATCATAATCCTAGATATGATGGCACTGGTTATAATAATGAAGCGATTGCCGCTTGGATCTCCACAACCAATTAACATGATCCGGGTGTAATAGTTGCAAATTTGACACAGCCTATCGAAATGACTGCCATCAGTGTGGGTAAGAGATGAGAGAAACGACCCGAAGGACATACTTCCTTTAATTTTGAACCCATTTATATTATACAAGACTTGCGACCCGCCCCGGCTTCGCATAGGCATAAAAACCTTCCTAAAGAGGAAGGTTTTTATTAATCACTCTATTTAATGCGGTTTTTTTATATAAATAAACTATAAAAATTAATATATAAAAAAACCGCATCAAAATCCGTTGCGTAGTTTTAAAGATTTAAGCAAAGAAAGGGATATCGGGACAGAGAAAGCGACTTTGTTTTATACTATGTATTGATAGTGATAACTTACCATTCAAAAACGGTATATCGGCTTGCGAAGCACCACTAACGAGGAAATTCTCCAAGCCTTTCAGCCCCTCTGGAGCCCTTAAAACCAGGTCTTCATCCATCAACAGTCCGAAGGTCACGCCAAAGTCAGTCGTGAAGGTTGTGACGTCATTCGTCGTGATTGAACAGTTTGATAAGTTGTTCACTGGTTTTCTGTATCTGTGGGGGAATAAGGTTGTAAGACAACAGTTCACCAGTGCCCCTAGTATGAGTTTTTCTTAACGGAGACGCTAGCGACTGCGTTAGGATTTTGTATGGAATTTCTTAGTTGCCTTACTATCCTCCAGAGGCGCTGTACAGGTTTGCCATACTAAATCGCTAACGCTAGCGTCTGCGTTAAGAAAAACTCATACTAGGGGCACAGGCTTCAGGTAGCTTTATCACAAACACAAAGTATTTTCCTAGCTTTAAGTTACATATAACTTCTTTGTGAAGAGAAAATAAATAAATTATATATTCATTTATTTATTTAAAAAAAAATACCTACGACACAAAATGTCAATAATATTATTGACACTGCATAGTGAGATAGAATTCGACCCATAGATTAAAAAATAAAATTTTGCCTCGCGTGTCGCGTCAAAGACCGCGCGCGATTCTAAATTCTTTGTTGAGACCCTTCTCCCCCACACTTTTACTGGTATTGAAGATATATTTTACGCTTTAACACGTTAACGGACACTCGACTGCTATAGCAGTTACCTATAACAATAAAACTTCTATTGTGTTTTCAAAAACCTCCGCGAACGTGTTAAATACCTAGGTAGTAGGTACTTTGCATTTTAAATATACGATGTTTTGAATTCTCGGGTATTTGGGCTCGTACATTTTAAATTGAGGTGTTATGCCTTTTGAGATTCTGATATATACCCGGCCATTCATTGGCCTCATTCTATGCTCCAAACAGAACTAATAAATCGTTTAACAGTAGGCGTACATACTTTAACAACAATATAATTAGCAACTATAGTTCCAAGGCAAAATCAATGCTTCGAAAATAGGCAAAGTACAGGCGTAATCGCGTAATCAAAACGTGCATGACGTAATACAGAGTAATCAGGAAACTCAATTTTTCAGGGTTCCGTACTTAAAAAGGCAAAAAAAAAACCCAAAATCACTTGCTGTTCGCCTATCTGTCCAACATTTTTTATAAGGAACGCAACGAGTTTTTGAGTGATGGGTTTTTCAAATCCGACCCAAGTTATAAGCACCTAAGCAAACAAACTCTTCAGCTTCATTATAGATTAAAAATATGCATATACTTACACAGACACAATGGACCCCTGCCTATCGAAGACCAGGTTACTCCTGATGAGCTCGTCGCCATTCTGGCAGCGAATTTTCTCAGATAAATGAGCCACGAGGTACAAGTTAGCCTGCTTGGCTAAGTCTGACAGGGCCTTTACTGACTGGAAAAAAAAACATACTTTTTATTTATTTGCTAATTGTGCCCCGCGTGTTACCTTTCTAGAGGGTCAGACTATCTTACTTAAAAGCGAGCAATATGAAGTCTTCTTGCCCTGTGGAACGGACAATGAAAGTAGTAATATATAGTAACGTTAGTACTAATTATCCTGATTGTCTCATTATAAAGATCCGTGCTTCGGAAGGCACGTTAAGCTGTAAGAACTCTGACACCAGGGTCGATTGACCGTGACGCCTACTCGAAATGATGATGATGAGTACTAATTATCTGTTCGTTGGTAATATTACAACCTTGACAATACAATACAAACTAAGAATTACAATTTCTTAGATGGTCGAAAAGCGGACCTTGCTAGCTTAAAAATATATTTCTTCATAAAAAAACTTTACCTCATCATAAGATTCTGCACCGCAGTTGGCAGAATTGCAATAAGCAGACACATCTGATGAGGGTAGGACCACTATGTCGACATTCTGAGGACAAACAAGTACCTAAATTATTGAGAAAACAAAGACTGCATTTTAAATATGTACCGTGCTACTCACACAACAAAGATGATACTGAAATGACGATTCTTCATTGAAGAACCCAATTTCATGAGTTTGATAGCCTAGCGAGGGGATGCGTAGCGATGGCGCGTAAGGCCAGTGCAACCTGACTTGGATTAATCGCCAGTCGCCATTAATGGCATTTCTATCTTGAGCTCCTTCGTGTTCCGGCACGTCAAGCGGCTGAACATCAGCGCGCTGGTCCCGGCTGTTATCGCAAGATAGCAGTTGTTAGGCTGTGTGCGATGTGTAGAGCCTAAAAAATCTGACTCTTCTACGACCAACAGTCAGCAGTTGGTAGGGACCGAGCCTTCCCAAGCACGAAAAGATTAGATATTTCAAGAGGACCCTGTGGCCAAAGACCAACTGAGGAAACAACCAAAAGATAAGAGATCAGACGAGTCATCCTGCAATGTCCTTATTCAAACTGGAAACAACTTGTAGAACTCATAGAATTAGGAACTGTAAACAAAACGAATTTACAAATTCTATGACTGAGAAACTACTGATGGAAAGCGGTTAACGTAGCCTATAGACACCTGTTTTTCTGTTGAATTTAAACCCACGACCTTCAAATCGTAGGGCAAACACCTAGATCACTGGACCACCGAGAAAGAATCGTAACTGCATGTGTATGAAGTATGAACTGGATTGAATTGTTTTGTAAACATCCGATCGCATTTATTTTTGCCAAAGGTTATCTCATGAGCATTATCTATTTGAATTCATGTTTTAATAATATTTTGGTGTAAACTCCTATTCAAAACTTAGCTCAATAGCATAGATTTAATAATAGTGATCGTTTGATTTACAACCGTTGGTTCGAATCCTTGGGGAAACTTTGTTTGTACAATTTCTTTCGGAAATATGCTTCCAAGGTTTAGTTACTTTTCGGAAGTTACAGTTACAAGTACTAACTACCAGTAGTTTGCATAATTTAACTGGACATAAAATAATTTATAGCATAGAAGTAATTTGATTTCTATATCACTGTAAGAAGGATCGAAGTTTGAATGTTTCTTGAGTTCCACAGGGAGGTATGTTGGGTCCAAACTAAAAATTTTCATTAAAATTTCTTAAGTTGTCATACATTTCACGTTTTCTTTCCAAACGGGATCGACAGAGCCTAAGAGGTTGTTTAACGTAAAAGCATTTATTAGCCAAGTTTAAGTCAAGAGGTTCTTATAGGGAAATGCCTTTAGGTTGAGCTTTATAATTTCTCAATATTTTCAACAAAATAGTGTAGCTGTGTAAATTTTTGTTCTCTTATGACGAACATTATCTGCTTTCTCAAATACCTCAGACAATAGCAAATGGGCATTATACTTTACATAACTACTGTCGTTTAATCTTAAGATAACAGCAGGGCTAACGGCTCAGCGTGCCTTGTGACTCAGCCTGCAATGCCCTAACCAAACTGGAAACAACTAAACAAAGTACACGTCCCGTCGTCGTCGAATCGAAACCACGACGTCTGGATTCTGGATCTTCAGGTAAACGCCATAACCACTGGACCACAGAGGCAGTAGACGAATATAATGATACTTTAGATGTTGGTATCCGTCCAGCCGTTTAGGCTACAGGTATAGACAAACATACGCTTGAAATACATAATTTTCCTGAGGTTTTTGGTTAAAAATTAAAGAAAGAGAAGTTATCCAATAAATTCTTACGTATTTCGAAGCTTCTCGAATGCTCTGAAGGTATCTCTGAGGATCAGCATAGACGGTGGAGCCGATGATTCCCGCTCTATATGTATTCTGAAACAAAAGAGAAAAAACAAGTTATAGAAAGGATGAGAAACTCGATAGCCATGCGGAGGCTGCTGGGCAGAGTTTTCGTAACCAGGGTTGTTACGCGGTTGCAAAATTTAGACATCCGCGGATGCAAATGCGTTTGCGGATTATTAGAAGTTCACATCCGCAGATGCGGATTCGATGCGGATGCGGATGCGGATTTTGGGATTTCAAAAGGATAATTATTTAAATTCTAAGTGCATACATAACTTAAAATCAATTTAATTTTAACTTTATATTTATCTAATCATATTTTTACAAAAATAAATATGTACACAAGTTTTTAGTTTCATTTATGACACAACAGAATTTTAATCTTTGAGTTTCATTATAAAAATCTCTGTTTAAAAATTAAACTTAAAAATTGGTGAATCTGCATCCGTAAAAACTCCGCATTGATTGATGCGGATGTGAATGCGGATACAGATGTCTGAATTAATGCGAATATTCCGCATTTGCGAATATTCGTAACACCCCTGTTCGTAACGATCGTGCAACGACGAGCGCGGCCTGGCTTGGATTGGTCGCCATACTCGCCAATGACATTTCTATCTTCAGCTCCGCCGATCCGGTCCCGGTTTATATCGCTTAAAGGCAATCAAAGTTGGTCCGATATTAATTTTTTTATACGAATACCTTGTCAAACAAGCATAAGGCCCGCATATTATGATGGTTGCAATATATCCACGGTATCTAGTAATTTCATGTTTCGCTTCTCCGCTTTTCAGCTTGTATGCCCTGGCAGCCTACTGAAAGGTATACTTACCACATTACTAGGTGGTCCACGATAAATAGGCTCATCGGTCACTGGATCCTCGGTTCACCGTACGACAGTCATTAATCTCAGTCATTCTTATATGTCTTTAATCTGACACCAAATAATGCCACCACGTGCACAGAAATACAACCCATGTGAAGTTATTAGCGACCTAGCGACCCGCCCCGGCTTCGCATGGGCATAAAAAGCTTTTTCTTGAATCACTATCTAATAAAAAAAACCACATCAAAATTCGTTGCGTAGTTTTAAAAATTTAAGCATAATTGGACAGAGAAAACGTCTTTGTTTTACTATGGAGTGAAGTGATGGTATATTTTATCGTCTACGTCCTTCTAGTTATGTGTGTGCGAAATTTCAGAAAGTTTGGTTCAGTAGATAGGGCGTGAAGAGGTAACAAATATACAAACATACTAACTCACTTTCGCATTTATATATTAGTTGGGATGGGATTCAACTAAATCTATATATATATATATATATATAAAAGAAAGTCGTGTTAGTTACACTATTTATCTCAAGAACGGCTGAGCTGATTTGGCTGAAAAAGGGTCGTGAGGTAGCTTAGAACCAGGAGAAGGACATAGGATAGGTACTGTAATTCCCGAGGAAAGTTCACCTGGGCGAAGCCGTGGGCAAAAGCTAGTTGTTTTATAGAACTCTTTGTTAATTAGCATGATTATGAATAGGTACCTAAATAGTAGTGCTTAAAGGTGTACTGTGAGCGAAAACGTGATAGTTATATATTTTTTTGTAGCCCAATGTACTTTTCTCAATTTGTTACCAGCCAGCTGCAATATTTTATGATAAGACAATACCTACTGCCAACACAACTGCCTTTTTAAGCTATGGTCCATTCATTAAAAACCATTCATATCCATTGAGGGTCTACGTGACTAACTCAATCGATCTCCATGGCAACCAAAGGGAATAGGGAATCAGCAGTACCTACATCTGTCTCTTTTTAGAAAGAGACAGAACAATAACACGGGGACCACGCGTGATCAGGGACGTCAGGCAGGACATTCACCGCACGTGGGTTTTTTAAACCGGTCAAGTGCGAGTCGGACTCGCGCATGAAGGGTTTCCGTACCATTATTTATAGAAAACTGCAAAAAATCACGTTCGTTGTATTGTATGGAAGCTCCACTTAAATGTTTATTGTATTATGTTTTTATCATAAATATTTGTTGTTATAGCTGCAACAGCATACATCATCTGTGATTTAAACTGATGACAGACGGACAAGACGGACAGACAGACAGTGGAGTCTTAGTAGGTAATAGGGTCTCACCCTTGGTTACGGAACCCTAAAAACAGAATTTGGGAACAAAGGCGCTTATTTTGGGCTTTCAGTACTAAAGTTAGGATAAAGTATTTGTAAGTATTTTATTTTATTTTAGTAAGAAATATTATATCATTATGGCAGGCGCTTTAAATATATTGGTGTAAACAATTAAATACCAAAATATTTTAGTATTCAAATAAAATAGACGTATGAAATTTGGTTTAAATTAGCCCATGTTTATTATTTTGCGATAATTTCCTACTCGTAGATCGTTCATCACGCCATATAAATATTTTCATTGAGCGGTAGGCGTTTATTTTTCTTTATCTCCTGTAAATAAAGATCTTTATTTACACTAATAAAGCAAAACATTTATTTAATATTTCTATTAAATCAATAATGGTCAAAATTATCAGAAAATTATAAAAAAAAAATATAAAAAAAAAAAACTTACGCTGGCTAGCGATAAATTGTAGCACAAAAAACAAATCACTAAACTTGATAAGATACCCATTTTTTGTATTTTTTTTTAAATAACTAGGCACACAACAGAAATCAGGGATCGTCTTCCCTCAACGACAGACGACGCGTCTATGCACACACAGCGATAAATGTGTTCGAATTTCGAATTCATGCACGCTTGCATCTCAGCTGATATGGCCGGTACCACGATAGTTGAGCCCAGCGATATAAGGATTAGACGCACTGAGTACAGGGATTTTTTATATTATTTTAAAGAAGGGCTACGTGACAAGTTGGACGTTGCACTTTTCAAAGCAGAGAATTACTGTAGGTACAGTGGGCTGCAGAGAAATCTGACCTCCTTTCAATAGCGATACTTATGGCATGAGGGTCAGATTTCTCTGGAGCCCACTGTACAATCATTGTATTTGGCTCATTTGTTTAACTTGTTTGAGGAGAAGTTAGAAAGACGCATAGACACGGACTGCGATATAAAACGGAAATATATGGAAATTTGAAAAATGCTGATACCTACTTAAAGGTTCAAAAGTGAATCATTCTCACTAGTTCCATTGAACTAAAGACAAAGGCACTTTAAGTAAATAAATAAATTAGTCTAAAACAATACTCAATAGGCTACTTGACTCATATCAATTTTGATGTAACAAATGTTTATTTCTTACAGTATTTGACCCACGAAACAGAAATATATTGATTTCGGTTAAGAAAAATGCAAGAAGGCAAATTTCGATTTCACTTGAAATTCGGAACTGTCATTGCATAATTATTTTAAAGTTAAACAAAAACAAAATACAAGTCAACTAGCCCATAGTACAAAATACCAAGACAACGAAAGTGTAAGAAAAAAATTTCCTCAAATAGTCACCCTGTATAATACAAAATCAGGGTGATTTTTAAACACGGGCCATACAAATTTTTATAGTGCGTATAGTACCTACATGACTGTCTACTTTAAAGAAATTAAAAACGAGACCTCTTATATAAAAATCCTATCAGTTAATCACTGAATTTGTATCCATGGAAAAAAAATATTTTTTTGTTTTTTTTTTAACACTTAGTTACCTAGCCAATTTTTTTATAAGAAGTAGGTAAGTCGTTTTCACGTACTGAACAAACTACAAAAATGGCTGACTGTTTTGAAAGTCATCGTGTTTAGAAATTCGAAAAAAAACATTGAGTAGGCGTGCATTTTTAAAGAATAAATAATTTATTCTTTATTTACTTCATCACCAATTAATTACCTACAATGTCATAAAATTCGAGCCCGCGGTATTTTTAACATGCGACAAAAACATAGGCGAAGAGATAAACTTAATCAAACAAAAATAAATACCGTTAATTAAAATACTCGTATGTACAGTCGGCCTCATAGAAAAGTATACCACTTTATCCTGACCTTATCCCTTAGGAAGTATACTATTATTATAGCCCTTCCAGCAACACGGTTTCGGTATCGGAAGGGAGGTAGCCTCAGCGCTATTCTAATCACTATCACTACATAGTATAAAACAAAGTCGCTTTTTCTGTCCCTATGTATGGTTAAATCATAAAAACTACGCAACGGATTTTGATGCGGTTTTTTTAAATAGTGATTCAAGAGGTAGGTTTTTATGCCCATGCGAAGCCGGGGCGGGTCGATAGTATTCCGATAAATCTTGCGTTTTTTGCGAGGGGGAAATACACACAAATACAGTTCTGAATACTTACATACATAACTTATACTGTCACCTGACTGTAATGATCATCACTATCACTACATAGTATAAAACAAAGTCGCTTTCTCTGTCCCTATATCCCTATGTTTTCCCTATGCTTAAAGCTTTAAAACTACGCAAAAGATTTTGATGCGGTTTTTTTTTAAATAGATTGATTCAAGAGGAAGGTTTGTATGCCCATGCGAAGCCGAGGGGGGTCACTAGTACACATTAAAAAATGAAAAAAAAAAAACAACAAGTTGTGTAAGTACAGATTAGACACACTAATATATTGCATATGCCGATTGGGCTTATACTTTGACAGAGGGGAACGCAGCGTATGGCTACTCCCTTCCGGAACGGAGGCCGTGTTGCTCTAAGTTATAGCAACTATGTGACCGACTGTACACAAAAAAGATAGGTAATATCATACTTCAGAGTCCGTGGACCCGGAAGTAAGTTCGTATTGGATTTTTGAAAGAACTCAAAGGTATATTTTTAACTAGCTGTTTCCCGCGGCTTTGCTCGCCAGGACTCAATCTACTTATCTCAATAACTATTTTAAACTATATTAACTGTATGTATGAAGAAGTAACAGAAAACCTTAGTGTCGCATTGATTGGGAATAATAGGGATAATTCCACTATTTGGGAAATTGATCACGGGACACTCTTGGCTCCGGTAACCGCTTTCCAAGAGGTCGGCCGAAAAATTGCTGACCAAGCGACCAGCCGAAAAGAAACAAGTATAATGCGCTAAAAAAAATTTACAATGTACATACATACGTACCTATATATCTATAAATTTCTTAGTACTTAAATATATCAAAATACATAAGTATGATTAGGTATGTTTATTTATAAATAACTATTAACTTAATCTAATAGGGTTCAACTCGGTTCAATACAACATTCGACCGAATTAGATTTTATTATATACTAGCTGTTCCCCGCGGCTTCGCCCCGCGTGGGACTGTTATATCGCGCCCAAAAGTAGCCAATGTTTGACCTCAGGTCGTTAACTACATCCCTACCAAATTTCATCACAATCGGCCCAGCAGTTTAGCCGTGAAGAGGTGACAGACAGACAGACAGACAGACAGACAGACAGACTTTCGCATTTATAATATTAAGTATGGATTATTATCTTAAAAACAGAGAAAAAATAATTACAATAAAAGCAGGTAGTATAGGATACATCTGAATTTATACAGGCTGAGTCAAAAGGGTAGGAGTGAAATTTTTTAAAACGCTTGAATTTTTGTGTGTTTTTCACTGTGTTTCTTAATACGATAAATAATTTAAAAAAAAAACAGCTTTTGCTCCAAAAATAAGCGGGCTCATTACTAAATTGAAGTGATTCAATTCTTGGAGCGCCATCTATTAGCAAGAAAAAGAACCATTTTTTTCTTAGGCATTACAAGAGGTCGCAGGCAGGCGCTGGATGCAGGCCGCGACTAACGGGTCTTTCTGGAAATCCTTGTGTTTGAGGCCTATGTCCAGCAGTGGAGAGCCATTGTTGGTTTAGCCATGTTGGGAATAGAACAGGGTCTAATATCACAGAATCCATCAGAGACGATTATGTAGGTAATAACATCTTTCTTGCTGATATCTGCCTGATAAATGGTCTTTTTCCATATAAAATTTGTGTTATTAAATTTATAAAGGTACTTAATCATTTTAATGATTTTGCGATTAAAACGACGATTACAAAAAATTAAATATATTTATAGTCACGACATAATCATGATTTGAAAACGTGATAATTTTCTGTGAAATCTCTCCCTATATATTATAGATTAAAAAAGAAATTTGCCTCGAAGCAAGCTGCTGTTTAGCGGCAGACATAAGCGACTCTTAAAACTATACCTACAAGATACAGTGAGTAAGGGAGATGTCGCCTTACATCATGTATTGCGCCGTCTCGACTGTCAATTAACTCGCTGGATCTTGCATGGTTTGAAGAGACGTAACTGGGTAGTAACCCCCCAGAAATTCAAATAGAGATGTTTACCACTTACGAATAAACTTTACCAATAAACTTGAACCTAAGGTGGTAGCTATTGCATCCCTAATTAGCAGACGTGATGTGGTCAAGGTAAGGCAACAGTAGCTACTTATACTTTTGAAATGTGACCCACTGTACAAAGGCTACCTCTGGTCAATGTTTTTCGTTTAGCTTTTCCCCATTTCACCCCTACTTTCATCCTTAGTTAAATTATGCCCTGTCTGCCCTCTTTGTGTCTCATTATAGCGTTTCCTTCCGAATATTTACAGTACAGTACAGTCACTAAAACCATTCATAAAATAAAAATAACACGGAAGCCATTTCTATCAGTGATAAAAGAGTGAATGTTTGATAAGAAAGCGTGATTTTCAGGCCTCGTTCGCGTGGACACCGCGTGGTACTTAGATTATCGTCAAGATATCTTTGTCTCTTCGTTTTCGAGTCCTATAGCTTATTAAACTTAGTCCCACGGGCAAGAAACTTGGTTTAAATAATACTTTCAAAATGTTAACAAAGTGCGACAAGTGACAAATCACGTGGTCAATCTTATGTCAATCGCATACATTTAGTTCTTATCGACAATTCGTTAGCGTTTTGAAATTATTACGTTGGCTAAGCCCCCCGTACATAAACATCAAGGATGGATGTAAACAGCTAGTTAGTAGTTGGTTCATTGTGTTACACTGGCAGTCCATCCCGGCTTCGCCCGTGGTACACATATCACATGGTTTATTCTTCGTTCGTCCTGAAATTTTGTCCCACATTTCAAAAAATGATTCGTTTGTCCCAGTCACTTTTATATTCCCGGTTTGTCCCAGTTCACAAGAAGGTACTTTAAAGGTACAGCTAACAAAAAAGTATTTTGAACGAATAACAAACAAAAACCTATATTATTTAGAAAGAAAATAACTTATAAAAAACAACGGGTCGAACAAGGAATGCAAAGTGGGACCAACTAGGAATAAAATAATAAAAATTGTACATCGGGACGAAGGAAGCATAATGTTTGGGACTAACTAAGAAATTTATTAGTGGGACAAAACTCAGTGGGACAAACGAAGAATGAATCTATCACATAGCCTATGTCACTCGGGTATAGTGTGGCTTTCCAACGGTGAAAGAATTTTTCAAATCGGGCCTGTAGTTTCGATCGAAGCCTATTAAACAAACAATTAAAACATATGGGTCCGAAACGTGGTCCCTTACTTTGGCCTCATAAGAAAGCTCAAGGTCGCCCAAAGAGCTATGGAGAGGGCTATGCTCGGCGTTTCCCTTCGAGACCGCATCAGAAATGAGGAGATCCGTAGGAGAACAAAGGTTGCCGACATAGCCCAGCGGATTAGCTCTTTGAAGTGGCAGTGGGCAGGGCACATAGCGCGACGAACCGATGGCCGATGGGGCAGAAAGGTTCTCGAATGGCGACCACGCACCGGCAAGAGCAGCGTCGGACATCCACCGACCAGATGGTCGGACCTAAAGAAGGTCGCAGGCAGACGCTGGATGCAGGCCGCTTCCAACCGGTCGTTCTGGAAATCCTTGGGGTAGGTCTACTTCCAGCAGTGGACGACCTGCGGCTGAAATGATGATGATGATGATGAAACAATTAAATCTTTCCCCTTAATTATATACTTACTATATTATATTAGTATAGACATACATACATAAATAAGTAAATAGTAAAGTAATACAACGACTATAAACTATGTCCAGGTATTAGATTAAACATGGGTCAAGTCACGTAATCTATCCTTTCAAGCGGTTATCTTCATACTTATTTCATCTAATATGGTAAAACAACTTAATGATACGAGTACCTACCTACATTATTATGCGATATCTCAAGAAAATCTCATGCTGTATTTACTATACCTACTATTTTTGCAAACGGCTCTGCCTTCGTGGAATCCATTCTCTCCATTTTACTAACGCTTTGATCGCCAGAATGTATATATACCATATAGGCCTTCAATCCAGGCGGCACCGTGCCTAAATCGCAGTCTCTGACACCAGTGTGCGCAAGCGCAGTTGACCTTGTAATCGTTCGTTATCAATGAAATTAACTATAAGATTAATATAATACTTACCATGGTTAGGTTTATGCTATTTTAGTTATCACAAACACAATTACAAATTATTCATCCTAAATGCCAAAGGGCAATTATTTATTACGTCAATAAAAATCTGCACGTACTTACAATACCTTTTTATACTATACGTCATATTTTAGGTCACATTGTCAGTGTATTAATTTTCATTTGTTTTTAGTTTTTGAAGTGAAAACGTCTTTAGCGGCGTTTAGATGTGCACTTTTTGGCATAGGCAAAAAATTTTAAATTCGCATCAAAACACTGATCGAAAATTCGTAAGACGGAGGGAGTGGCGTAGGAGAAGTAATACCCCCCATTTTCTACCGCGCGGCGAAAATGTATGCCTGCTCCCTCCTTCTGCCGGCACTTCCGGAGCTAAATAGCCGGCCCGGATTGAATGAATGAATAAACACTTTATTGAACAATTACATAAATTACATAAATACATCATGGGATTATAAGACCAAAAATAAAGTTAGCACAAAGGCGTACTAGAACCGTGCTCCTTTCCTTCATGGGTGAGCAGCCTATCTGTAGTCACAGCCAAGCTTCCAATGGGTTCCACCGCCCAACCTCCAAAATATTATATAACTAGCTGTTCCCCGCAGCTTCGCCCCGCGTGGGACTCGGTTATATCGCGCCCAAAAGTAGTCTATGTTTGACCTCAGGTCGTTAACTAGGTACATCCCTACCAAATTTCATCGGTCCAGCAGTTTAGCCGTGAAGAGGTGACAGAAAGACAGACAGACTTTCGCATTTATAATATTACTTAGTATGGATAGCGGCTGAGGCAGGCTTCTATCTCTTAAATCGAGAACACGGGAATCAAGAATATTGTTAAATTTCATGAAACGGCATTCATGAGCCTTGCTTTTCATAATTAGTTACATGATAATATTACTTAGCATCTTCAATATAATTTACATAAAGATAAACCGTCACGACAAACATCCATGCTGTATGTTTATGCAATAATATATTGATGTGATGACCTATGTCATGAAAATGGGTTGAAATTATCAACATTATATTTTTAAGCTTACTGATTATACCTCCACAGCTAAAATAGGAAGTAATGCTAAGTGCATTACTTCCTATTTTACATACTATCAAGAATATTAATAATCATCAACAGTCCTATTTTGCTCACCGTTGAGCATTGAGCTTCTTTTCATGTATCCTAGCTGCTATATATAATACTAGCTGATACCCGCGGCTTCGCCCCGCGAGGGACTCGGTTATATCGCGTCCAAAAGTAGCCTATGTTTGACCTCAGGTTGTAACTACATCCCTACCAAATTTCATCACAATCCGTCCAGCAGTTTAGCCGTGAAGAGGTGACAGACAGACAGACAGACAGACTTTCGCATTTATAATATTAGTATAGACTAGCTTTCGCCCGCGGCTTCGCCCCTATGAATTTTCCTCGCGAACAGTGCTTTTTCCCGGAATAAAAGGTACCCTATGTCCTTCTCAATACTCCTAGCTATGTGTATGCGAAATTTCAGGAAGATTGGTTCAGTAGATAGGGCGTGAAGAGTAACAAACAAACAAATATACAAACTCACTTTCGCATTTATAATATTAGTTGGGATCATCATCATTTTCGAGTAGGCGTCATGGTCAATTGACCATGCACACCCTGGTGTCAGAGTTCTGAAGAATCGCCTCTCGGCCTCTAACGTGGCTCCTTTAACGACTACCAGATGGCAGCCGGGACCAACGGCTTAACGTGCCTTCCGAAGTGGTTACCGCTTCCCATCAGGTGGGCAGTATGCTTGTTTGCCTACTTAATAGTATAAAAAAAAACCGTTTCACAAATGCGCGAGTCCCGACCCACTCCACCTGATTTTTACTAGATCAATCAAGGAGAGAAAACATAGTTCTAACTATTATTAATTCTGTGGTTCTAACAAAAATATTTTTCATGTAAAAAGTGATGCCAGACACGCAATGTTAAAAAGTTATCAGAATCACTACATAGTATAAAACAAAGTCGCTTTCTCTGTCCCTATGTCCCTTTGTATCCTTAAATCTTTAAAACTACGCAACGGATTTTGATGCGGTTTTTTTAATAGATAGAGTGATTCAAGAGGAAGGTTTTTATGCCCATGCGAAATTAGGGTGGGTCGCTAGTACCTATATTATATAACCAAAGACACATAGAGAGAGAACTAAAGTTTGTCAAAAACCGTTTGCGCCAACCAATGCGCGAGTCCCGACCCGCCCCACCCTGTTATACTAGATCAATCAAGGCGCGAAAACGTAATAGAATGACGTATTTATTGTTTTTATTATTAATTCTATGTTATATCTATCGTCAGAAAAACATGTTATTCACTTATGTTATGCCCCCAACGACGCAATATCTTTTAATAACAATCTTATCTCTTATAATAAGTTTCATTAGATCATTATTATCAGTCAATACACTTATTTTTTGGAAACGAAATGTGATATTTTGCTTATTAATATAAAATATCGCACCTCTCAACAACCTTTCTTAATACGTAGAATCCGGCTCGAAGGACCACGATGATGGAGACAGGAGTACCTACGTGAAATACGGTTACTTTGTTATAGCAGCATTTTATTGAACAAGAGGTGAAGGAAGTTAAGTTTTTACAACTTGACGTAATTTCGAGACTAATATTTTAAAACAAAACAATTTTGCCATTAAAATGATACTCATGTCGTGTAGGATCGAGGTCATTTGACCTTACAAACCCTAGTATCAGTGTTATACGAAACCCCCTCTCGACCTCTGATCTGGTTTTTTTACCGACCCTGGTCGTCAAAGAAGCCGTACTTCCGAAGGCAGGTGCCGGCTGCCCTCTGGTAGTCGTTAAAGGAACCACGTCAGAGGCCGAGAGGCGGTTCCAAAGAACTCTGACACTAGGTTGTACATGGTCGATTGACCGTGTCACCTACACGAAATGGTGACGATAAATACTTATTAATCACTATCACTACATAGTATAAAACAAAGTCGCTTTCTCTGTCCCTATGTCCCTTTGTATGCTTGAATCTTTAAAACTACGCAACGGTATTTGATGCGGTTTTTTTAATAGATAGAGTGATTCAAGAAGCAGGTTTTTATGCCCATGCGAAGCCGGGGCGGGTCGCTAGTTTAATTATTTAATTACAAGGCATACTTTTTGTCGCGGACAAAAGCTAGTGAATTTGTTTTCAGTTATTTACATAGCAATAGGGATTATTTTCAATTCGGATATGATATTGACAAAGACAATTTCAAGGTTATCTGTGAGACTGATTATGAAATTATAGGTACCTACTTGGTGATAATCGTCAATGAGAAATTTGACAGTTCCATGATATAAGTACCTTTATGCAGGGCTACCGGTTCCAACCGGTATTGTAAAGACCCAAAAATATGTGCTCCTAGTATGACGCTAGCGTCTGCGTTAGGTTTTTGTATGGAATTTCTTAGTTGCCTTACTATCCGCCAGAGGCGCTGTACAGGTTTGCCATACTAGATCGCTAACGCAGTCGCTAGCGTCTGCGTTTAGAAAAACTCATACTACTCACGGGTAAAATAAATATAGCGGCCGATTTTAGGGTCCTAAATACCTGGTTAAGACCGTTATTTTTGGAGAAATACCGGTTGAGAGGAACCGTAATGTCGTTGTGAAAATGTATGGGCAGAAATACGAGCTGTTTTTTTTTATTTTAACCTGAATTCCGAGCTCTGCCTTTATTTTATGAGGCGTATTGTATGTAAGAGTTCTTCTGTACTCTATTATATGAGATTTTATAAACGCCATTTTGTACGACAAACCTGTTAAAAACCGTTTTCTATCCCTGTTTACGCAGACTGAAAAATCTGAAAGTAATATTTTAAAAAAAGTCGTATACAATTTAAATAAAAACTATTTATTACATACTCTTATTACATCACAAACAATTTACTATTATAGTCACATTAATACCAATACGATTTAGCCGGTACCCTATCTTCCGTGATGCCCATAGACTCCATTATATCCATCTCGAAGGTGCGGAGTTTGGGGTCGAATGTTATCTGAAAATATTTATTTAAATAAATAAAAATGGGTTTGATCCCTGGCCAGAACTCCAAGATAGACTGCTTATAAAGTATATGAATCATCACTACATAGTATAAAACAAAGTCGCTTTCTCTGTCCTTATATCCCTTTGTATGCCTTTAAAACTACGTAATTAATTTACGATGCGGTTTCTTTAATAGATAGAGTGATTCAATAGGAAGGTTTTTATGCTCATGCAAAGCCGAGGCGGGTCGCTAGTTTGAAATAAAGTATAAATAAATATATTCTGTCTGTCCCTATGTATGTTTTGATCTTTGAAACTACACCACGGATTTCGACATGGTTTTTTTTTAATACCTAGTGATTCCAAAGGTTTTAATAGCCGTGTGAAGCCGGGGCGGGTCGCTAGTAAAAAATAAATAAGATTCCGAAAAATTTAGAAACAATTTTTTTATTAAAGTGTTTATACATTGCTGCTGTATTATACATTGCAGGTTTGAATCACCTGATTGTCTGATAATAAAGATGATTCCGTGCTTCGGATTGCACGTTAAGCCATTGGTCCCGGCTGCCATCTTGTAGTCGTTAAGGGGCTATGATAATCCAACTAGCGCCACCGATCATTTTATTTCTTTAACTCTAAAATCAGGTCAAATTGAAAAAATCTAAGAAGGCAGGTCACTAGTAAATAACGTTTAGTATTTTTGGTATTACTTTTGATTATTTTTCCTTTGGTTAATTTAGAAAAAAACTGACAGAAGAAAGTGGTCACTTTATGAGTTTTTTCTAAATATTTTTTTATAAATACTAAACTTTATTTATTAATGACCTGCCTTCTGGATTTTTTTTAATATGACCTGATTTTAAAGTAAAAGAAATAAAATGATTGGTGGCGCTAGTTGGCTTACGATTCCCCCTTAAACCACGTCAGAGGCCGAGAGGCTCCATAGAACCCTGACACCAGGGTATGCATGGTCGACCGACCATGTCACCTTATGATGATTGGGATAGTGGGATTCGTGGCTGTACATAACCAAAATAGGAATAGTATTAACCGCATAAAATACCATCATAGAACAACGGCTGTGATCACGGAAAAACCAAACATATCTCTACATAGTAAGGTCTAAAATAACTCGTTTTATCACTCGTGACTGTACATACCCTAGTGGCAGCGTCTGCTTTCGTGTCTTTATCCTCGTTCTCCACGTACAAGGCTTTAGTCTTGTAATCTATGGTTTCTTCAGCTGATTTTGGGATCGGGATGATTCGACTACTGGCTTTTGACACTCTAACCTGGAACAAAGTAGTGCTTGAATATCTTGTGGTGTTAAGAAGCTCGATAGCCTAGCGGGGCATATAGGTGTTCGTGATGATAGCACGGATTGATTTGGGTTGTTCGCCACTTGAGCTCTTCTGTGCCTCCAAAGGCACGTTAAGACGATACCTTAGTGAACACTAGCGCCACTACCAGTTAAAGATCATTATTCACAAAAAATACAAGTTATCAAAAATTTGTATTCTGTAATTAAGGTTCTGGATTTTAAGTCAATTTTAAACATATTAAATAATTGATTTGGGTTCTGTTACGTTATTGGACATCCCCTATATTATGTACAGACACCACCCACTTAACGATTTTATTATATGTATTGATAGTACAGTTACAAATTGCAAAACAGCTAAAAGTGGCCGTTTTAAGTGACTTTTTTATTCGGATAATTTCTCTATTTTGTGGTTTGTACCAACCTTATCCCCCTCCTCAGTATACCTCCACTCAATCTCGGTCGGCTTTAGTGTCTCTGGGTCCACCAGTTTGACGCCAGAGGTCACTAGGAGCGGGGCTTCAGACTGTATGACCACGCCTGGGAAGTTCTTGTCTTTGCCCACCTGTGGTATAATTGATTTTAAAATTGAATTATTATCTACTACCGACCCGCCTTGTCTTTGCATGGGCATAAAAACCTTCTTCTTGAATCACTCTATCTATTAAAAAAACCGCATCAAAATCCGTTGCGTAGTTTTAAAGATTTAAGCATACAAAGGGACATAGGGACAGAGAAAGCAACTTTGTTTTATACTATTTAGTGATGTTTTATACTATGTAGTGACAACATAGTTACTGTTGGGGAAGTTATTCCCATGTTTCACTGTCTTCCTATAGTATACCTAATAAACATCCAAGACCCAGGCCAATCAGAAAAAGAACATTTTTTCATCTTGACCTGACCGGGGATTGAAACTGGGACCTCTTGAGTAGCGGGTCAGGTAGTTAACCAAATGTCGCCAAAAATATATTTGTTTTAAAACAATTTTTCAAAATGATTGTAAAAAAATACCAACCCTTCTGAGATGTGTATTGAGTCCTTCAATAAAAACCCAGTTTCTCTCCTGAATGACCTGGGACACGATGCCCTGCTTGCCCTTGTCTCTGCCCACCATAACCTCAACGCGATCTCCTCTGGAACAAACATCATGGATTTGAAAAAAAAAAAAAATATTTTTAGTTGCCTGATTCTTGAGGAAGGTTATAAGTTATGGTACACATATGTATGAAAGACCAGGAAAAAAACTGAAAACTCTGAAAAGAGCTAACATCCTGGAGTTGGACGAGAGATTAGTACCCAATAATCAAAAATAGGCAAAATAAATCAAAACTAGGCAAAATAAAAAAAAAATTGGATCTTGTCATTTTTCCGTTAAACTATTATGTAGTTTGGCAAAAAAAATATTGTAATTAGCCTGTAAGTTATGAGAAATAAATAAATAAAAAAAATGTAGACTGTGATTGGATAGAGTTCTTTCCACGCTGATTGTGGATAACCAACATAGTTAAAAAAAATGTATGGAAGACAAATTATACTTAACTAGCGACTCACCCCAGCTTCGCATGGACATAAAAACCTTCCTTTTGAATCACTCTACATAAAAAACCGCATCAAAATCTGTTTTGTAGTTTTAAAGATTTAAGCATACAAAGGGACATAGGGACAGAGACAGCGACTTTGTTTTATACTATGTAGTGATGTAGTGACTAGCTGTTCCTGCAGTTTAACTTTGCCTTGGCCAAGAATAAGGCTATCATATGCAGAAAGAATTGTTCAAATCCGACAACATTAGCTAATCAAATACAAAATTAAGCAAAAAAAAATTATGAATCTAAGTAATTCTACAGAGCATTTAAGCCAAATGTGTATTTCTTTTTAATTTTAGCAACATTACAAAAGGATTTGGAAAATATCACATAACTGGAAACAGTTATAAGTGCTCCCAGTGTGAACAGTTTTAAAAATGGTGTTTGATTGACAAATGGCCAAAAACTTTAAACCCACAAGTGCAGTGACAGGCATCAGCTATATGCTGCTAGTATATTAATTAAATCACTATCACTACATAGTATTAAACAAAGTCGCTTTCTCCAGCCCTATGTCCCTATGTATGCTTAAATCTTTAAAACTACGCAACAGATTGTGATGAGGTTTTTTTAATTGAGTGATTCAGGAGGAAGGTTTTTATGCCCATACGAAGCCAGGGCGGGTCGCTAGTAATAATAATAAAATCCTTAATACAGATAGACATCTTATTACACTCATCTTAGTACATCAGGGCACTTTTCCTAGTTGCATCTTCAGCTTACGCTTCAGAGACCAGGGTACGCTTGTTATCGTGGTCCTTATTTGGCGGTCCTGATTATTACAATGGAATGACTGCCATCTGACCTCCGTGACCTTTATACAGGTCCGGTGTATTAGTAGCTATAACAGTTTGCAAAAACTTACACTATAGGTCTTTACCAAATGAAATCAAAAATATCACTAACTTAAAAAAGGTCCATTCTCCTACTGGTTCCAAGAACACCTTTTTTCTATGTAAATTTATATCATTTTGCTGCCTAAAATGGCCAGTCCAAGGCCTGTTGGTAGTGAAACGGAACTTCTTACGGGCTATTTGAGCCTTAGGGTACTGTGGATACCCAACGGGATTCTTCCAATAGACCTGAAAAATTATTGTTTTGGGAATTAGGTTATGTATGTCCAAATAATTATCGTTTAAAATATCGATTGATAGAAATATACCTGTTCATAACTTCTCTTAATATATGATTCAGGAAGATTAGAGTATTTTACAGTAAGATCACCGACTTTTTTTGATAAATAACTAAATATTCGCATTTTGTTTTATTTCGTAACCTATTCCTCGAAAACAAACTGCAACTTTCAGTTGACAGAATTTTGTTTGACAAACGACTTTGACAGTTAATATTTTTTTATAAAGTACTAGCTGTTCCGGCGAACTCCGTACTGCCTGAACCTGCACTTTACTCACCATTTAAACCTTCCCTGAACTCTCACAAATATTTCAAGACCTAAATTAGCCAAATCGTACCAGCCATTCTCAAGTTTTAGCGAGACTAACGAACAGCAATTGATTTTTATATATATATATAGATAAAATAATATAATATTAGGGCCATGGAAACCAGTTTCTTAAGGCCTTTCTTTGGAATGGATTGGATTTGCTTGACATACCTAGTGGCCTAATGAGTAAGCCAGACAGCGCATTACATGATTTAAAGCGACATCTCCCTTACTCAATCATTTTTCCATGGTTTTAGCCGCCTAATTTGATGTGGAACAATTAACAAAATATGTGGAATGAAACGTAATTGAACCATAGATGTTTTTCAAACTTTTTATAACTTCTACAGATTATATCTACAGATATATATAAATCGATTAATTTGTTATCATTTTGTTGCAATAGGAAAGAGAAAATGGAGTAATATTCAAAATAGATTAAATAAAAATTGTTAAAAAATGACAATAATGTTTACATTATTTCCCAAATTTTTTTTTTTTTTTTGAATAGTTTTTACGGCCATGGAATCTAGTCCTTTAAGGCCTTTCTTGAATTTATTAATCTTCTTTAGTCCTACTTAAGTCAGTCGAGTCAAAAATAAGTCAGTAGTCAAGTCCAGTCAAGTAAGTAAGTCTAGTCTGAGTCAGATGGCTAAGTGAAGCGGTGGAAAAATTTCACTTAGCTATATTATGGAGATTTTGGTGACAAAGATAAAAAGTCACGTAATCGACACTGTATCACTTCCCAACACTCACGCTTGTTCACGAACACTTTGCGAATAATAATCCACCAATATTATGCACAAACACTCGAAAAAACCTAAGTTTTGGAAATTAAATACAGCGCGGACATAGCGACAGTTTACTTTCCCTCCAAAAACTCCTTATTTCCCAAAAAGTTGTACTCATAGACAACTGACGTAAATCAGCTGTCCAAAATTATTTGTTGTAGGTGGCAGCACCGCATCACGTGAATTTTCATGGCGCTGAAGGGCTAGACCCGAATTGTCTTGTGATTTCGCCAAATTATTTGCTGTTTCTAATTATTAATATCAAACAGCATTAATATTTAAGATAAAGGTGAGTCCTGTGATTGAACTTTATGTGTAGTGCCCGTTAAAACGTGTCTAGAACCTATTGCGCGCGACTTGTAAGTGTCAAAAGTTGGAGTGATGGACTGGGTAGGGTGGTTTGGGGTGGATTCCTTGGGATATTAGAAGTCAGGCGCCAGGATGTCTGACCGCCAAGCGGGCGCCACTTGCCCGCGTCCGATATTGATTCACTGCACCACCCTTGTACACTGAAATCGTTGGCAAACATATCAGATTGCGAACAATCCGCGTTAGTGCTACACAGTAATTTTCTCATCAGTATAATCGATTATTCTGTCAAACAACACCGTTTATTGTTCTAAAGAAATGTAGCGGTGAAAGTTCTGGTGGGATTGAATTCGAAATAATTCATAAATCATTATTTAATTTTGTTTTTTTACAATATTTCAAGTTATGTGAAAATGAATATTTGGTTTTTTCAGAGCTGATAATGTCGGAATACTGGCTGATCAGCGCCCCTGGCGATAAGACCTGCCAACAGACATGGGACACCCTGAACGAAGCCACCAAGTCGGGCAACCTAAGTGTCAACTACAAATTCCCTATCCCTGATCTGAAGGTGAGGCTTTTTTGATTTTCTCTTATTTAGCACTTGATGAATATCTAATATATAAAATTCCCGTGTCTCAATGTTAGTTACCTTACTCCTCCGAAACGGCTTTACTGATTTTTACCAAATTTATATGCATATTCAGTAGGTCTGAGAATTGGCTACTATCTATTTTTCATACCCCTAAGTGATAAGGGTTGTTCACCTGAAATAATTTATATGGCAAAACAATGTTTGCGGGGTCAGCTATTATTTATGTAACTGATAAATAACTAGATAATACATAAATAAAATCAAGCTTTTATAGACGTTTTTATTAATTCTTTATTTTAAATGACGTTGGTGCAATTTTATTAAGGTGATACCTCGGTGAACACTAGCGCCACCGTCATTTAAAATCATTACTCACTGAAAACACAAGTTATCAAAAATCCGTCTGCTTTAATTATGGTTCTGGATCCGAAGTTAATTTTAATCATATTCAATTATTAAATTATAATTCCATATAGTTACAAAGTGCAAAACTGCTAAAAGTGGCAGTTTTAAGCAATAATGCAATTTGTAACTATAGAGAATTATAATTTAATAATTAAATATGATTAAAATTAACTTCAGATCCAGAACCATAATTACAACAGAGGGATTTTTAAAAACTTGTGTTTTCAGAGAGTAATGATTTTTAAATGACGGTGGCGCTAGTGTTCACCGAGGTATCACGTTAATGTCAACTCTTAGTCAGACAACTTAAAATACATTCAAGATTGTCAGATGTTTAGAATATTGGAAACAACCCAACATTTTTTTTACCCATCCCAAAAAGTGCACAACGCCGCAAAAGAAGTGTACACTTCGAAAACTAAATTTTTTTTTTGACAGATAAAAATGTAGGTTGACACAAAAAAATGTTAAGTAAATAAATTTAAATGTCTTGCCTGTTTCCAGGTCGGGACATTGGATCAGTTGGTGGGTTTGTCCGATGACCTGGGCAAGCTCGACACCTATGTCGAGAGTGTCACCAGGAAAGTGGCGCAGTACCTCGGAGAGGTTGGTATTCTTTTTCTGATTCCCAAGTGGTTACCTGGTTGCTACGAAGCCCAGGGTCCGCTAAAATAACTATGGATCCCAATACCCAAGAGGCCATTCACAGGGCCCTGAAGAGATCGGAAGAAACTAGCTGCTATTTGTATTATGGTGTTCATGAATGAATGAATGAATGAATAAACACTGTTTTTGCACCAATTACATTAATACATCATTGGATTTTACAGGAACGAACGTGAAAATTAGTACAAAGGTGGACTTATCGCTAATGCAATTTCTTCCAGCGAACCTTAGGGTAGAGAGAAACAAAAAATGATTGCAGCGCGAGCGATGCAGAAAGCCAATTAGTAAATAGATATTTCTGATTAAAATCCTAATAAATACATATACATATAGACAGACACACTAATAAACCACGACCCTCAGCATCCTACTTTTTCTACTCAACTTTGGTCTACAACATTCTTGGTGGTCAGGCTTTCATTACTAAGAGTCCATTTCGTGACAGGCAAATTTTGCTTTTGTCCGGATGTCTGTTGTCAGTCTGTCTGTTTGTTCCGGGCGAGAGGTCGCATTTCTGGATGGATCCTAATGAAACTTGTATATAAATATTAGCTTTTTGAACAGGCTGATAAATGCCTCCGTGGCTAAGCGGTTACGGCGTTTGCCTGTAGATCCGGGGGTCGTGGGTTCGATTCCCATTGGACGGGAAGTATACTTTGATTAGTTGTTTCCAGTTTGGTTAGGACATTGCTTGAATCACCTGATTGTCTGATAATAGTATGATTCCGTGCTTCGGAAGGCACGTTAAGCCGTTGTTCCCGCCTCCCATCTGGTAGTCGTTAAAGGAATCGGGTCAGAGGTCAAGAGTCGGTTTCGAAGAACTTTGACATTTCACACCATGCGTGCATGGTCTAAAGGTCGTTAACCTACACGATATGATGATGAGGGTACTTATCAGGGTAACAGAAACCAAAACTACAAAATTTTGATATCATATCTGTCTATATGATTGAGCGCATCACGCACAAACTATTGCAGAGAACTAAATGTAATTTTATTTTAAATGCAATTTTCACCAATGTACTAGTAGAAGTATTTTTAAGCTATTGCATAGCCTTTATCGCGGGCTTTGAGCGCGGCGACCGAATCAAGAAATTCCGTAACGAAAATAAATTCTAACACCACCTACCATGTACTCCGTCTACCATGTAGCTCGACCGAGTACGTACTTATTGCATAAGTTGATAAAAAATGCTATGCATTAGCTTTACCGCGGCAGTCCCCGAGTGCCGCACGTTTTATTTTTAAATACTAGCTTCATTTATAAACAAAAAAAAAAAATTATTCTTAATTTCACACGTAAAAAGTCGAGGGCAAAAGCCACTTAATAATAAATTCAGATGTTTTGTATATTAACTGCTAAAAATCTCATTATTATACAGATTTGGGGAAGGCAATCCCTTGCCTGTCACATCATAAATGGGGGAGAGACTTTTGCGTGACAACAAGCTATTAACTGAACTTCATAATAATAATTAATTTATACACGAAACGAATTTTGGTGTACTTTTTCGCGACCACACTCTCTAGATAGTCATGAGATACAATTTTTGTTTAATGTTGTATTATGGGATTCTAGTCCTGTTTTCTTGTTATTTTATTTATGTTTATTTGTTATTCTCAGGTATTGGAAGATCAACGTGATAAACTCCACGAGAACCTTATGGCAAATAACAGTAAGTACGATTTTTTTTTGTGCAATCAAATTAATCATGGCACTTAACATTTCAAAAAGTTTTTTTTTTTTATAACGGATACTTCTGTACTTTTTTAAGTGTTTAGTGCCATTGAATTATTATTTATAAATATTTTTGGACATTAATTTGAATTAAATTGAAATAGAATTGTTAAAAATCGAAAAGTGTTAAAATCGTATTAATAAACGTTAAATTGTTTTGCATGATAAAAAGGCATAGATTTAATATATCATGGCATGTTTGATATTTTATAGAGACGGGATAATAGTGCATTGAGGGTCTATGACAATTTCAGCATGATGAAAAAAAAAATCTAATTTAAAAATAGAACAGAATGGACTATTGTAGAATATTATTAATGACTAAAAGCACAGAGTAGTGCGAAAAATACGCATGAATCGCTCAATCGGTGGTTTACGGATATTTTTAATTTTTTTTCTTTTAATTTTATATTTGCTGTTATTTTTTTCTGTCTTCCTCTTGTATATTTTCTTATATTGTTTAATATTATATTTTGCATGTAAGTATATACTGGCTTGCTATTGGTTACAGCAGCCAGGTTTATTTTTTTTAATATTTTTTTGTATAATACTTTTATCTTTAATTTGCAATTGTACAATTGCACAGTATCCAAGAATGTTTATATAATTTATTATACATTTCAACACATTAACATTACCCATTTCCACATTCCAAACACGATATAGCACTAATATGTACATATCACATGTTATTATAACGAATCTTTTGTATTTTATTCTAATTAACTTTTTAATTTTTGAAAAATAACAAAAAAAAAATTTTTTCCTCTTTTTGCAAGTTTTTTTTTTTTTATCTCAAAATACAAAGATTCGTTGGCAACATCCAAAATTCTATTTTAACGGCTAAGAATGTTGAGTGGACAGTGTTGTTTTAGATAAACAGGTTCTCGTATATGACAATGGAACCTAAGCACCTATGCATCTTATTGTGTGAAATGACAATTTTTGTTATAAATGAATGTTTATGTTGTATCTCAAATTGAATCGTATTGATGTCAAATCGATCTTTAGTGTTTAAAAAGAGGCGTGTAAATTTTTTATTCTTTTTTTTTAAATTGGCAAATATATAAATCATATTTTTTTTATTTTAATTATTGGCAAGCAAGAAAGCACACAATTAAAATCATCGCTTAGTTATTTACGCTGTTGATATGAAATTCTCGTTTTAACAATTTCGCTGATAGTGAGTGGTGTTTAGTTATAAGTTGTACATTTAGATTGATACTGTTAGTATGTTTGGGGTTGCATTTCAGTGTCTGAGAAATGGAAAAAAGTTTGCGGCAGTGAGTAATATTTGTAGTGTTATGGCTTTAGAAACGTATATTGTGCCAGCTTTTTTGTCGCTTCCAAACCGCGGTCAATTATGGGTATTGCTATACACAGTTACGTATATTGATAACAATTATATTATTTGTTGATTTTCGTTCAATTTTTTTATTTCATTTATTAGTTATGCGAATGAAATTACATTTTCGTTGATAACCATAACTGCTATTAAAAGCATTAAAAAAATATGTAATCCTTTTATAATTTGCGAATATTTTCAAATTATTCATAAATAACGATAGCTTAAATTGATTTATATTTAATAGTTAAATAAATAGAAAACTGTATATGTAGTTTTATAGGAAATAATATACTGCGTCGATATTAAGGCTTTATTTATTTATTCATTCACAAACATTATTAAATTAACATGTACAGAAGGTATACAAAACCTATGTAGATTGGTGCGTGCATCTGATTCAATTATATATGTTTGATGATGGTGATGTAGATTATTTTTCACACTTATTTAAATGTATTTAAAACATATTTACATACTAGGTATAAAACTACAATTATTACATTCATTATTACTGCAATATGGTTTATACATTGTCGAAAAAGTAGACCTAGCCTTCTAGAGGGAGCGTGACTCGAATCATCGACAAGGACTTATTAAAGAACTACTACTTAAAAATCGCTTTTGTGGAACACATCTAGATAATAATTATTTCCGTGTAATTTTTTTTTGTCTTGTTAGTACAATACCAGATTTAGTTGTGCACGTGTACAGGTACCATATTCACGCTAATTATATTTAGAAATCTGTTATAATTATCTTGAAAAAATATCTTACTCCAAGTTAACTAAATTGAACCATAGGTTGATTATGCGTTATGTGTGGCAAGTATTTTTTTATTTCTTGCAAAAGGTGGTCAAATTTAGAGTTTTAACCGTCATTATTAAGATTTACAGACATCTGTTAAGCCCATTTTAACTAAACTTTATTCTTTCCTTTTTATCTCTTTTTTTTAGCCTATTTTTAATGTGTTCCACTGCTGGACTTTTATCTCTTATCGATATTTAATATCAGAGCTTAACAATCGTTAGTTAGTGAAAATGTGACTTATTAAAAATATGTTTTACTGTGTAATATTACGTCAAAATTTGTATTAGTTGATAAGTTCACAATTTGTGTAATCAATTTAATCGTTATTAATGCTGTAAGATTAGCACATCATGTCTTTATAATGTATAAGAAATTGATCTCGTCATGTCATAAAAATTCGCAATCACTGCCTCACGAGACATTCATAGCTTAGCCATATCAAGCTTAAAAATTGGTATATGCTTTGCGCTTTTTAATTTATTATATGTTATTTTATTTCGTATAAATTATATTTAATTTTTTTAAATATTTTGCTCCTTTCCTATACCTACTAATGTCCATTTATTTTTCCTTCTTATTTAAACGTGAGGCGTTTATGATCAATTAAAAGGGATATAAAAACACTAAAGCAATGAAAACAAGGGCGAAATAGTATTCATAGTTATACAGCTATCATAAAACATGCTATTTGAATAACTACAATTACGACAATATTGCGTAGTCGAAATGTTTTAAAGACAAAGAATAACAAATTTAAAATTATTTTTGATAGATATCGTTTTAATGAGGGTTTTCCTAAAATGCCACATGCTAGCACACTAAAGTATAGTTACAACATTTATCATTAGTAAATAGTTCGACATTTTTAGCTGGCTTTTAGTTGGCTGGCAGCTAAAATAGAAATATTAAAAAAATATATATTTTGATACAAACGCAAAAAGTACTCAAGTTTAGACCAAAAGCCCAGCGCAATCTGTTGATAACAAATACATCGTACATTATTATCCAATAGAAAAAAAAATAGAAGTACCTACAAGGAACATCCTCATTTTTGCGAAATCATGCGGACTTTAGGCATCGAGTCTTACTCGGATCCGGGTGGAGGCGAGCCACCTCCCACCCCGACTTCACCTGTGTGCGACTCCGCGTTTTCCGAACACCACGGGTGCTGGCCTTGCGAACATCGCGAGCATTCGGATTGCGACGCTTCGCAGCCGTCGCATACCTCTAGCGGGCGGAGTTCCCCGAGGTGGGACGAGGAAGAAGAGGAGGAAAGGCATCACCACGTCTTGTCACAAGGTTTAGGCTTCAGACCTAACCCGTCATTTCCTTATTTGAACTGTTTTGAGGCTAGATTCTTATTTCATCCAGGTTATATACAATGGCTGCGTTGTTTTTTTTTTAAAAGAGGGATTTTATGCGTTTATCATCTAAGAAGTCTACGGACGTTGATATTATATTTCACCTTTTAATAAGTCTATGCAATTCACTTACAGCATTATCGGTTTGTTACGTTTTTACATAATATTTATATCTAAATAGTTAATAATTTTATTTTAAAACGTTTTAAAATTTTAAGTATAGCGTGTAATTGGTAAAAAGTTAAATTTTCATAACTTTAGAAGAATTTAAGGATATTTTATCGAGAAATAAATTCCACTACAATAAATTATTGTATAAATATTTTCAAAGAAGATTGCGCTATGTCGTTATTATTTTTAATAATTTTAACTATCATCGTGGTCTTATAAAGGGATAAAAACGTGAATATATGTATGTATAATTTTAAAATATGGACATTAAATATGAGCAATTATACAATGCAATCTATGCTCATTTTATTAATCAAATTCCGTAGACCTCTTACATATCTGTCTAAAATAATTATTTTTACAACCAACTAGACTCAATATTGTTCAAATCTAACCTTGTACGATTGATATAAGTCCTATAGTAGGCTTATCAATATCTTTCCTTTACGAACAGCGCTGACTGCCCTTTGAATAACGAATAGGGTTGTAAGGCAGTGATTGCGTTTACTATGTAACTGTTCAAATTCAAATTCAAATTCAAATTCAATTTGTATTTTGACTATGTTCTAAGTTCAAATTGTGACAGCACAGCAGATGGCGCTGACCGTATCCGAAATTCTGGGAGCGCCATCCTGAATTTTGCTTTTTAATTTTAATTCTAAATTTGAATATTCATAAAGTTTAGGGTGACGCTAATGCCTAATTTATATGTGTACGAAATAAAATACACAAACTGTGCGTCTTGCACCACACTATTTGCAAGTTACGCTTCCAAATATATAAAATGCTATTTAATATGTAGTTTAACACTGGACAGACATTAACTAAAAAAAATCGATAATGTCTTCGTAGCAGCTTGATTACACAATTTCGTATATAGCTTTTTAAATTTTGTTACTTTTATTTTGCTTTTAATAATTACAATAACTATGTCAATGTTTTATTTTTTTGTAATTGTGTTTTTTTTTATGATTATTTATTTAATGATTAACTGAAAAATTGTAAAATATGGGTTATACGGTTTCGACATTCGCAATCGTTCTAGGTCGGCCATCGTTATTTTAAAAGCTATAAATAAAGTTTCATTAAAACAATGACGGTAATAACCTTGTTACTCGCGTCAAACTAATAACAAACATATGTTTTATACTAGTAATTAAATTCTCAGCTCATATTGTAGGGATTTATAACTGTGTTATTTTCTTATACATTTACCTTGCATTTGTACTTTTGGTATAACTTTTACCTTTTTTTTTCATGTAAAAAATAAGATTTTTTTACTTCCGACAGAGCTGTATTTGACATTTAATTAAACTTTACAACTCACTTTGTAGTTGTTATATTAAGAATATAATATGGAATAGGATTATACTCTATTAATTTTTAGTAACATTAATATTAAATACGAGACTTCGCTATGAATGGATTTCTCAAAGTTTCCGTCCACTCGTCTACTTTTTATATTTTTTTTCTGTAAACGGATGCAGGATCACTTTTAAAAGAACATTGTTGGTATACAGTTGGAGCGATCACGGCTTTACCATGACCATTTTTGTAGCTATGCATTTCTGGATTTCTATCTGAATTATTTCATGCTATTTAGACAATTTTTTAACGTAGTCGGGTTATAGTTTTTTTGTGATGTGAATATTACGCATACAAATATAAACATAGTCGGGGATAGATAGAGCTGACCGGTCATTAAGTTCGTTACGTTTGCTATTTTATTTATCAATGACTGTACTTATTATGAAATCACAAAAAAACTTAGAGCTATAAAGCCAAAATTTAATTATTAAGACATGAAAATAAGAACACGTTTCCCGAAAATCCCGCGTGAAATGAGTCCCGGGCCGCTGTTACTTATCTAGTAAAGGTGTTTTGATTATATTCTAGTTAAAGTGAGCGTACATTACGTAACAAAATTAAAGTCTTTCTTTTTTTTGATGGGGTTAGATATTATGTGCAACAGTTCAACTGTCTTATCAGCTTATCACTTATTGCATAACACTGGTCCTTATCAGACAAGTGTCATACACAAATACTTTACTAAACAAAGATAAAAATAAATATAAAAAATATGTATAAACGATATTTTATTATTAGTCACATTAGTAATGTAAAATAGGACATGAAAATAAAAACTTTCCAGGCTTTTTTTTTCTGACTGGAATAAGCATTACATATATATGTAATGCTTATTCTTGTTGACTCGAAAAATTCCAGTATAGTATTCTTTCAAGTCAGATGGTCTGAAGAAGGCCGCAGGCAAGCGCTGCATGCAGGCCGCTTCCAACCGGTCGGTCTGGGAATCCTTGGGGGAGGCCTATGTTCAAAAGTGGACAGCCTGCGGCTGAATTGATGATTATGATTCTTTCCAATTATCTGTAGTCGGTGATCTCCAGTACCATTCGTATGAGATTTTATCATGTCAAACCTGTACAGCGCCCCTGGCGGATAGTAAAGCAACTAAGAAGTTCCATACGAAATCCTAACGCAGTCGTTAGCGCCTGCGTTTATAAAATCCCATACTAAGGGTACAGCTAATGAATAGTCCACCCCCTCTTTTCCCGGGGGGGTCGTAAAAGGCGACTAAGGGCGAGACAAAGGTCTCAATTTACTTGCACTTTTGACACCAATTCGACCAACAAGCATTCACATATAGATTTGATGTTTGGCAAGTTGGCCAGTCGTAATAATAATGACGAATCTATTGATTATCTTATGAAGCAGAAAAATAAGATATAAATTTTTAGCAGATTCTGGGCTCAATGGGATGTAACTGCAACCAATATTAACAGGGCTTAGACTAATGATATGTTCTTTCATATCTTATTTAGATTGTAGTTACTTCTCCTTTTTTTCGTGTCAATGACAAATTACTTAATATGGTTAGCCCAGTGCGATTAGTTACTATACTTTGTCAATTATAGCTTGATTAAGATGACAGCTGTCAAAACGTATACATTTTCTTGTTAGTCTCTGTCGCACTTCCATATTATCCATATTTCTGTCCTGCTGTCAAAATTACCGTCGTGAATTTGACAAGGTGTCTGCCTAAGCTTTGCATTTTCAAGTGTAGATTAGTGAAACGAGTTGATAAATGTATTTTGCATGTAATTGCATGAAATTGTTATGTATAGCGTGTTTAATCCTATTATTATAAGTTGGTAGATAATTAAAACAAATACGACAGACTGCGTAATATATCGATATCAGCCTGGCAATATTACGGGTTTGACGCAAAACGGACACTTCTTAAAGAGTGCTATGCCTAAAAATTTACATAAATTTAATTTAAGATAAAAATTTTTAATAGTAAAATTTTGAGAAAAGCGCCTTTTGCGTCAAATCCATTGATGACTCTTACCTGATGTGTCGCAATCCGTCCAGCTATTATGGCTACATAAGACAATAGACATACAAAACGGAGACTCTACCAACTTATATTTTATAGTCTGTAGTCGTTATAATCTGTATTGTAGTGGAGTTTGAATACGTCAACGTGGTTGTTCGATGTTTGAATTTGAAAATCGTTCTTATTGTCGCTAGTTCTTTTTTTTTCAGTTAAAATATTGAACCGGCTTTTTTTATTTCGATGTTTTTTTTTCAGCACTTTTTTTATTTAAGTAATATTTGTCATAATTATACAAATTTCTATGGAAATTGTCAAATATTTTGTGACAATGCAACTATAAGATGTTGTGTGTTATTGGGATGTGATTATTAAGGCAACATTATTATGTCTTTCTTTAATGTAACAAATTGGACACAGACTTTTAAGACATGTGCAAAAGAATTAATGACATGAACAATAATAGTAATGTTGCCAGTTTTTATGACAGTTGTAATAGACAATAATATGTTACAAATATACATAGTATGTCTCATGTTGGCCACATTGGCGTTTGTCTATTTATTTATATTATTCTATCGTTATTGGGTAGTTGACCTCATTCATTTGACATATTAACTAGCTGTTGCCCGCGGCTTCGCCCGCGTGTTACTCGGTTATATCGCGCTAAAAATAGCGTATATTTGACCCCCGGTCTTAAACAGTTTTATTTTTATTTTCTAGGATAACTTAAATTAGAGAAACCTAGCCAAATTTATTAATCAACACTTACATAAAACATATTATTGTACAGAATCACATTATGAAAAAAAAATCTTAACTTTAAAAAATCGATGTTTAAACTACCCAATAACCAGCTTGATTCGATAATTTCAACTATACATTTTAAAGTTGACACCATGGTTTGCAGGTGACCTGCCCACGTACATAACCCGTTTCCAATGGGACATGGCAAAGTACCCAATCAAGCAGAGCCTACGTAACATCGCCGACATTATCAGTAAACAGGTGAGATTGCCAATGGGGAGTTCGTATCGATAGCTCGTGTCAAGCTACTCCGAGCGCGGCCAAGATTGGATTGGTCGCCATTAGTGGCATTACTGTCTTGAGCTCCTCCGTGCTTCGGAACGCTAAGCCGATGTCTGTTATCGCTAGTCAGTTAAGCTATGTCAGATGCTTGCTGACTGAAAAATCTGACAGTTTTTGCCACTAACACACCCGGCTCACGTTCCTATTTATTTTATTTAACTTTATTACATACGAATATGTAATAAAGTTAAATAAAATAAATATGTAAATTGCGGACTTAAGACGATGCCTTGGTGAACACTAGCGCCACAATCACAAGGCCTTAAAGGACTAGATTCCATGGCCAAATAAACAATTAAAAAAAAAAATTGACTCATTAAGACGATACCTCGGTGAACACTAGCGCCACCATCATTTAAAAATCACTATTCACTGAAAACTTAAGTTCTCAAAAATCCGTCTTATGTTTAAGGTTCTGGATCTGACGTTTATTTTAAAAATATTAAATTGTAGTTTCCTATAGTTACAAATTGCAATATTGCGCTTAAAACAGCCACTTTTAACAGTTTTGCAATTTGTAACTATATGAGACCTTGGTGGACACTAGGACCCCTTGCGGACGCAAAAGGTAATGGCGGGACGGCCCAAAAATGACCATATATGGAACTATAATTTAATATGATTAAAATTAACTTCAGATCCAGAACCTTAATTAACTAAACTAATTAACACGGATTTTTGATAACTTGTGTTTTCAGTGAATAATAATTTTACTCATAAAGAATACAACTCACAATGAGAAATACATGAAATCCTTATAATAAATATACATATTTTCGGAAATGTACAAAGCTATATATACATACAGTAATATATTCTATAATATCAAAAATGATACCAAGTAAAAAAATATATAAATATATATTATTATATATCTACTTTATTAACAAGAAATAAATCAAATTTGCAGCTGGGCCAGATCGACGCTGATTTGAAGGTGAAATCAGCAGCCTACAACGCTCTCAAGGGCAACTTACAAAATCTGGAGAAAAAACAAACGTAAGTCTTTAATTCCTAATAGGTTGATAATTGATAGGAACCAATCTGTGGCTTTGTGTGTCTACCATAAACGCAGACGCTACTTCGTGCGCGTTAGCTTCGCTCCCGTCCCGCGGGAATTTCCCGGGAATCCGCGTTTTCTTTTATACAAAGTTTCTCATGACATTAACCAACACAAATAAAAAATTATTGGTACATTCGTTCGAAATTGCTATAAATATATTTGCAGGCAAACATGCCTTGAATTCATATAAATGGCGATAACTTTTTTTTAATTTTTGATGAAACAAACTTTAGATGTTCCTCCG
The DNA here is from genome assembly GCA_947044815.1 of Apomyelois bistriatella. Taxonomy (NCBI): domain Eukaryota; kingdom Metazoa; phylum Arthropoda; class Insecta; order Lepidoptera; family Pyralidae; genus Apomyelois; species Apomyelois bistriatella. Next base: position 7,483,286 of record OX345713.1, read on the forward strand.
TGTTAAAACAAAACAATTAGTGAAGGTTTTAAGCAAATCGGTTTAGTACTTTCGAAGATAAGCGTGATCATACATACAGACATAAAAAAAAAAACTATTTATTATTCTTTTTTAAGTGACCCTCCACTCAACTTCATTCAAGGAGGCCTCAAGGAAGTCCTCGAACTTTCCTTGAAAATGGTATTCTTGATTGTTTCCTTAAGGAAACTCCAGTGAGGGTGAGTCAAGGAATGACGTCCCGTTTCATTTCTCTATGTTAGTAAACCGCTTAACTTTTCGATGTAAATAGAGTTTTTGGCAGTTTCTTTTTAAAATTTAGCTTACTGGCATAGATTTATTATCAAACATTAAAATACTTAATACACAAATAACTTATTACAGTAGGTACAAGTTCCTTTAAAAATGGTACTCAATAAAAGCACCTAATTTTCGTTAAACGAAACGTTCGAGGCTTCCTTAAGGTACCTCTCGACCTACCTTATATTTGACAGTTCGTTCCTCACCTCCAGTGAGTAATTTCCTTAAGGTGAGGAAGCTAGTGTTGACTATGAATACCATTGAGGTCGATTGAGGATGAGTCGAGTTTGAGGAAACGTTTGGGAATATGTGTGTCAGGCTCTAAAAATAAATATGATGATGATTTATCTACTAGTCTTATAAAGTGTCGGACAAGTGTTAAATACATTAATAAATAAATATTATAAATATATAGGGACAAATCGCACAGATTGAGTTAGCCCCAAAGTAAGTTCGAGACTTGTGTTATGGGATACTAACTCAACGATACTATATTTTATAACAAACTAGCTTTTGCCCGCGGCTTCGCCCGCGCGAACTTTCCTCGGGATCTTTTTCCCGGGATAAAAAGTATCCTATGTCCTTCTCCTGGCTCTAAACTACCTCCCTGACAATTTTCAGCTAAATCGGTTCAGCCGTTCTTGAGTTATAAGTGGAGTAACTAACACGACTTTCTTTTATATATATAGATACATATATAGATAAACATCCAAGACCCAGGTCAATCAGAAAAAGATCATTTTTCATCTTGACCTGACCGGGGATCGAACCCGGGACCTCCTGAGCAGCGGTCAGGCATGTTAACCATTACGCCACGGAGGTCGTCTATTACGTCATTAATTACATCAAATTAATTTGCAGAGGAAGTCTCCTGACCCGCAACTTGGCCGATCTTGTTAAGAAGGAGCACTTCATTTTGGACAGCGAGTACCTCACCACGCTGCTGGTCATCGTGCCCAAGTCAGTACTCGATAGATTGAGATGTTAATCGATCGATTTAGATTTCAATCGATATTTTTTGTTGAATTAATGGCTAGGGCGTAAAATCAAACTAATTAATTTGTAGGAACTTAAATTCTTATTTCCTTTTTTAATAATAGCTTGCAAGCCAATACGTCTGACACCTAGCACAGTCAACACGAGAAAGATAGATATATAACAACCGTTTTGTACGAAGTGAACGAACCGAATTAAAAAATATGATGGTTAGATTTCAAAACAAATCAACGGTTTTATCAAAATAAAGATTGATTTTTGCAACTCAAATGTTTCAACCAACATTTTTAAAATTTTGTATAACGAGTACTTTATTACGCTGCTATTAATCGAGCCTAAGGCAGTAGTCGATAGATTTAGATCTTAATCGATCGATTTAGATTTTAATCGATATTCGAAAAGCTGCTATTTGTCGAGTCCAAGTTTCTAGTCGCAATCATTAACTGAAAATCATTATTAACTGAAAACACAAGTTATCAAAAAACCCCTGTTATGTAATTAAGGTTCTGGATCTGAAGTTAATTTTAAACATATTAAATTATAGTTACAAATTGCAATATTGCTTAAAACGGCCACTTTGCAATTTGTAACTATATAAAACTATAATTTAATATGTTTAAAATTAACTTCAGATCCAGAACCTTAATTACATAACACGGATTTTTGATAACTTGTGTTTTCAGTGAATAATGATTTTTAAATGATGGTGGCGCTAGTGTTCACCGAGGTATCGTCTTAATGAGTCAATTTTTTTTTAATAGTTTATTTGGCCATGGAATCTCGTCCTTTAAGGCCTTTCTTGAGTTTATTAATCTTCTTCAGTCCTACTTAAGTCAGTCGAGTCAAAAATTCAAGTCAATAGTCAAGTCCAGTCAAGTAAGTAAGTCTAGTCTGAGTCAGGTGGCTAAGTGAAGCGGTGGAAAAATTTCACTTATCTATATCATGGAGATTTTGGTGACAAAGATAAAAAGTCACGTAATCGACACTGTATCACTTCCCAACACACACGCTTGTTCACGAACACTTTGCGAATAATAATCCACCAATATTATGCACAAACACTCGAAAAAACCTAAGTTTTGGAAATTAAATACAGCGCGGACATAGCGACAGTTTACTTTCCCTCCAAAAACTCCTAATGAGTCAAATGAACATTGCAGATCGTCATTCAACGACTGGAACGCCAATTACGAGAAGATAACCGACATGATAGTGCCTCGCTCCTCTCAGCTCATACACCAGGACAACGATTACGGATTGTTCAGTGTTTCTCTGTTCAAGAAGGTGAGATAAACAAAAAAAAAAAAAATTCTTCGTCTTGCTCGGAAATAGACTCATTATTATTAAAATCAAAAAAACAATACGTCAATATACTAATTGCTGGCCTAGGCCAACAATGTAATTAAAAAGAGCCTCGGCTTCGCCTCGTTCTTTAAAAGCACTTGGCAATTTGCAATATTACTCGGCCGTACCGTATATTGCTTCATTGGCCTCGACAGGAGTTAGCGTACCACCGGCCAGTTTCCTTGCTAGTCATTTTCACTAATTCACCAGTTTACTTACTAGACACTTTCGGTAGGTTGTCAATTTCGCTGGTTAGTCATTTTCCTGATTCGTCAGTTTCTTCCTTCGCTACTTTTGCTAGAATGTCAGTTTCGCGATGTTGCTAGTATTGCGATCCGCCAGTTTCATTATTTGTCAGTTGCGCTAATACGTAGAATGGTTTTCTTTTAACGAATACCAATTGGCAACCGGGACCAACGATTTAACGTGCCTTCCGAAGCTCCGAAAGTAATGCACTATTTGATTTATTATTGAAAAAAAGAAAATTAATAATGCGGGTAGATAGTTATTATACTTTTTTCACTTCATAGGTAGTGGACGAGTTCAAGTTGCACGCTCGCGAGCGCAAGTTCGTCGTTCGCGACTTCTCGTACAACGAGGCAGACCTCACCGCCGGCAAAAACGAGATCACCAAACTGGTCACTGACAAGAAGAAGCAGTTTGTGAGTACAACATGTACATTTAAATTTAGAACGACAATCAGTAACGCCATCTGTTGGCTTGTCGATATACTATTTAGTATGTTTTTTAGTTATTTGTAAGGCTTGATACGTTAGAACGAGGCCGACCTGACGCCAGTTGGCAAAAACGAGGTCACTGATAAGAAGAAGCAGTTTGTGAGTACATGTTCATTTAAATTTAGAACGAAATACTAACGCCATCTGTTGGCTTGTCGTAATATTATTTAGTACATATTAACGTTAGATCAAAGAATTTATATATAACACTAGAATGCTTACGGAGGACAAAAGCCGTTCCAAAATAAAACCTAAAGTTTGTAGGTATCTCTTTCTAGTAGGTTGTATAATATTCAAGAACAAAAGGGACACCTACAAATTTTGGACCTTTTTCTGGAACGTTAGGTATTTGTATGTAGGCTTTAAAGAAAAATCAACTTTGCAGTAGAGTAATAAGGATTAATTTTGAATGTTGTTTTTTGCGATTATTATTATTCGTAAGCTTATTCTAGTGTTGTATATAAATTCTTTGCGTTAGATAGCCGTGGGCCAGAACGAGTTGTAACGCCACCTATAAGTAAGAAAAGGAACTTAATTATGATATAAAAAGCGCGCACACGACGAGACCGGCGCTGGATGTTTTGTATCTTCAGCATATGCTGAGTCGGGGCCTATATTTGAGAATGATTTTTATTTTTTGTTACTTTAATTTGTCTTAAGTACCTACTTTTCTCAAAAATAAATCTTATTTTCATTTAACTAAATATTTTTCTTAGGCAATGGGACCACTTTACTCAATACTTTATTGCACCTTAAATTACTTTGTACTTATCAGAAACTAGCGACCCGCCCCGGCTTCGCATGGGTATAAAAACCTTCCTCGTAAATCACTCTATCTTTTAAAAAAACCGCATTACAATCTGTTGCGTAGTTTTGAAGATTTAAAACTACAAAGGGACATAGGGACAGAGAAAGCAACTTTGTTTTATACTATGTAGTGGTAATTTTTGAATCAATAACTATGTATATTTCAAATTTTAGGGTCCGCTGGTGCGATGGCTGAAAGTGAACTTTTCGGAATGCTTCTGCGCGTGGATACACGTTAAGGCTTTACGGGTGTTCGTTGAGTCTGTGCTGAGGTAAATATTCTCATCCATTTCTCTTTTTAACAGATTCTAAAGTTATGGAAACTCAAATCACTCGATATTGTAAGGGAATCGGCAACGAAAACCCTTTTCATATTTGTATAGCAATTTTATATTTTATCATGAAATTAATTCACCAATATTTTTTTGTCGGCAATTAAAGCTTTTTAAAAAAAATATTATTAAAGCAAGTGTAATTTTTTTATTTATAATTATTTTTTTGTAAGATTTCTTAGTTTTTAGCTTAGTCAAGCTTGTTGTTTTTAGGGATATTTTTATTATAAGTAAACAAAATATTCTTTTGTACAAATAGTTATACAAATTTAAGTTTTTAATCTTTTTAATATAAAATGAAGAATTAATAAATATTTTTTTGTTGACTGCTGAGCATAAGGTTCTATTTCACAACACCATGTAATACTTTAATGTAACCTACCTATGTTAATAAATATTTTTTTAAATTTAACTGTTAGATACGGTATGCTGGTATGTCTTAGGGTTGGACCACATCTGGCAGCACGGAATCGCCTTTTTCCGTCGCCCTTTCTCTTTCTGTCGCTTAGAACTGCCATTTGCTAGACCGAGACAGAAAGCATAATGCGATAGCACGCGGCGGAATCCTCGAGGCGATCGGCATCACGGACAAAATGCAATGGTCGGCAGGGGACTCCGGAACGCTGAAGCGCGCGATAGCATGCTAACGCATCCTTTCACCGCCGATCACTTGCTGTCGCATGCTGTCTCACTCTATCGTACAATGGCGCACGCGGCCGCTCGTCAGCTCAGTGCAGCCTGTTCATTCATGCCGTACGGATGGAAATAACAATGACTGACGAAAATTTGATAGTTTTAGTGCAGAAATATCCTTGTCTCTATGACATGGAGTCGGCGGAATACAGTGACCAACACCGTAAAGAGAATGCTTGGGAAGAAATAGGAAAAATAATAAATCTCAGGGGTAAGTATTTTTATGAATTCGATTTATTTTTTAAAGGATTTGAGTAAATGACTAAATATTTCACATTTGCTGGAAACATTTAAATATTAAAGAATTAATATTAACATATTTGAAATATTGTCATAGAACTTTCACGAAATTATTATAAAATAATTCTTTAGTATATTACTGGTTTCTCGCACGCATATCCATCAAAGCATAAATAATATGAGCATTTTTGTTAGGTAGGTACACGGAAGAAAAAAATTCGCTTACGCTCAAAGGGGAAGTGCGATGTAGAACAAGAAGTGTGCACCATAGAAACGCATACACGGCTACTTTCATACAATTTTCGTTCAGTCGAGAGCTGTCATTTCGAAGTGTAGCACTTCCACTGTTTTTTCTCTTCCGTGGGTAGGTACTTCTCTATGGTAGGTATGGATGCACATCGCGCCAACATTGTCGATGACGAATTTATGGAAACCATAGACAATTTTTGAATCGATGATTGATCGGATTGGCGCAGATAACACGATCAATATCATACGTCGCTTACACGTTCAATATTATCGCAAGTATCGTGATAATATTGATCGTGTAATCTGCGCCATTGAGATACTCGGGGTGTGTGGGGAAATATGGAGTCGAACCTTAAATAATCACTATGAAAAATAAAATAAACGTCAAGGCACTGACCCCGTTTAATAATCTATAGCTTTGCTTATTTTTGACGACATGGGGGTGGGGGGATCGAGATGATGATTACGCCAGCAGTAGTTATTTACTTTTTTACCCATATGGCATAAATCAATGCTCAAGAATGATTAAAAAAAAACAGAATACATTAAAAGAAAAAATAAAATACCGTAACGTAAGTATAGTAGGTAAACACACATATTAAAAAGAAATGTATTTATTATTCTAATAGATACATATTATTTATGCTAGACGCAGTCGTAAGACTATTTATTTCCCTAGGTCAAGATATAGTAATTGATAGTCCAATCTGTTATACTGCAATACTGATAAACGCGTAATTTTTAGTTTATCATGTCCTATGTACCCTCTCGTACTGCCAAGTTAGACTTCCAATATCGGTATTAAAATATCTTTTAAAATTTTCTCTAACCACAATCGCACTCATGTTATTATCATTTCTTACGATTGGCATTAAATTCTGCAGAGCCCGTTCTTCGTTAGGTGTTGACGCATTATTATGTGATGTTCTAGGTTGACGTCCTCTTTTGTTCAAAAAGTTATGTAAACTAATGGTAGCTAAAACTACTTTTATTAATTGGTTAGGCTCTAAACGAATTCTTCTGGAATATATGTCGAACCTCTGCGTCAAAATTCCGAAAGCACACTCCACTATCCTTCTAGCACGGCTAAGTCTATAATTATATATTTTGATTTCATCGTTATTGCGTGCTTGCTCAGCTGGATAAGGGCGCATGAGATTGTAATCCAAGGGAAACGCCTCATCACCTACGAATACGTGTGGCATAGAATCAGCAGTACCAGGTAAACATTTTACTGGGGGTATGTTCAGTGTACCATTCATAAACTTTCTCCCAAATTGAGAGTTTGAGAAAATTCCTGCATCACTATTTTTACCGTAGGAACCAACATCCACAATAACAAAATTATTTTCTGCATCTACAACTGCTAGTAGTACTACACTGAAAGTTTTTTTGTAATTAAAAAACATGCTACCACTATTTTGAGGTGCTTGGCACACAACATGTTTCCCATCGATTGCGCCGATGCAATTAGGAAAGTTCCAAATTGTTGCAAATTTGTCTTCTATTGCTTTCCAATCTTCTGTAGTTGGTGCCTGTACTACTATTGGCGATAATATATCCCATAATGCTTGACTTGTTTCCAATACAATTTGACGAGCTGTTTCCTTCCCCATTCGATAATCATATGCTATTGATTTCAGACTGTTTCCATAAAATAAATACCTGCAAAAAAATTAGAGTGTCTTAACAATCATATAAATGTGCCTACTTGCCTACAATTTTATTTTCTTATTTTCAGTTGAAGATTGCAAAAAAAAGTGGACCAGAATTAGAGAAAACTATAGGAAGGCTTTAAAAAAAAGACAAACTCCCAGGAGTGGCTCTGCGGCAACAGTGACTCGTCCTATAAAATATGAAAACATTCTTTCATTTTTAAATAAAAATTATAAGGACAGAGCCACAGTTACAAACTTATCCCCAATGTCTCCACCACAAGAACAAGACTTAACAGATAATGAGAGTCAGTCAACTGAAAGTACAGCTTATGATTCAAGTACACATCAAACAAACAAACGTAGTAGATCAAGCGAGTCATATACAGGAGAACAAAGTCTAGCAAAAGTATTAGATAATTATTTAAAGAGCAACAAGGCCAAGGAAAATAATGATCCCATAACAATGTTTTTCTTAAGTATGACACAAACGGTCAAAACATTTCCTTTAGAGATACAACTGGAAGTGAAGAAAAAAATTTTTGAAATTGTAAGTGATGCGGAATCTGCCTTACTTCATACTTATCACCCTAGTACTCCTCATTTTTCAAGCTATGGTTATACTAGTAATATAGCGAGTACAACGACGTCGTCTATGGGGTATGCATCAACTCCAATGACGTCTTCTGCGAGATATACACCAACTACAACGACGTCGTTGGAAGGGTATACACCAACTGCAACGACGTCTTCTGCGAGATATACACCAACTATAACGACGTCGTTGGAAGGGTATACATCAACTGCAACGACGTCTTCTGCGAGATATACACCAACTATAACGACGTCGTTGGAAGGGTATACATCAACTGCAACGACGTCTTCTGCGAGATATACACCAACTATAACGACGTCGTTGGAAGGGTATACATCAACTGCAACGACGTCTTCTGCGAGATATACACCAACTATAACGACGTCGTTGGAAGGGTATACATCAACTGCAACGACGTCTTCTGCGAGATATACACCAACTATAACGACGTCGTTGGAAGGGTATACACAAACTACAGCCACGTTGTCGTCGACATACAATGAACAGTTTGATGATTCTATCTACTAAGAAAATGGCAAAATTATGTGTAAATCTACATCAAACACTTATTTGATATTAAAGTTGTGATTATTAAATTATTGTTGTTGTTTCCCATGGATGATTTAACTTGTGATATTGTTATTTGAGGAGAAAAGCGTTTACTTATTGTAGTTGTGATTATAAAGAAAAAGTTGGATTTGATTAAAGGATTAATTAATAATAGTGTATTTTACTTACTTTAGACAAACACACAATCTTTGTTTCACTGAGATGCACTTCCGGAACTTTGTGTTTTGCTTTTGAAGAGTAGGCTGCAGTAGGTCAACTAATTCATTAAAATCATTTAAAGTCATTCCATAATAATCTACGAAACTATCTGGATGTGTTACTAAATCCGGAAAATGCGTAACATATTGTCCATGAACCGCTCTCTGCTTCCAAAAAGGATGAACCCAGTATCTCCGTTTTATTTTGCGAATGCGTTTCTTTTTATTATTTTGATTTTGCATTTCTTGCAAAATACACGCTAGAATCACTGCTCTCTCTTCCGTGGTCCTATCCATCTCGCGCTTGAATCTATACTGATCATGAAAGAACGCGGCAGTATGCCACCCCATGCTGCAGCATGCTGACGCGTGCGATCGCCTTTTTTGTCTGCGGAATGCGACAGCGCGCGTTCGCATGCGGCAGCATACTGCAGCACGTGGTAGCACAGGCGGAACAAAGGCGATTCCGTGCTGCCAGATGTGGTCCAACCCTTAAGTTATTTTTTTTAATTTAACGATTAGATACCGTCTGCCGTAATGTTTAAAGTTTTTTTTTTAATTTAACGGTCAGATATTGACAGCCGGTATGATTAATTTTTTTTGAAATTAAACAATCAGATATGGTCTGCCGGTATGTTTAAAGTTTTTTTTTAAATTTCATCATTAGATATTGTTTGCCGGTATGTTTAATTTCTTTTTTAATTTAACAATCAAAAATGGTCTCCCGCGGTATTTTGTTATTATTATTTTTTTAATTTAAAGCTCAGATAAGGTCTTCCGGTGTTTCATGTTTTTTTTTTAAATTTAACCGTCAGATACGGCCTGCCGGTGAACTTCCTGGCGGCGGTGCTGGTGCCGGCGCGCAAGAGCAGCAAGCGCCTCCGCGACGCGCTGCACGCGCTCTACGCGCACCTCGACCACTCCGCGCAGGCCGCCACCGCCGCCGACGTAACGTTCACTGCTTTATATTGTTGATAGATGGCGGTAGTGATTTAGAAAAAAAAAATTTTTTTTTTTAATTTCAAAAAAAATTTTTTTTTTTTTGCAAAATTTTTTTTTTGTTGTTGTTTTGTGCACTTGGGTGGATAAATCATGTTTAATATTCAAAATCAAAAAAAAAATCAAAGAAAAAATTTTTTTTTATTCAATGAATTATTTTTTTTTTGCTGTTTCGTTCACTTGGGTAAATAATGTTCAACTTGCATAAGAACACGAGACCAGAAGTGCTATTTTTGAAATTTATGATATAGCAATATCTGTGAGTCGAATGATTATCGTTCGTTTTCGAATGATTCTCGAACAATAATCATTCGTTTCACCGATTTTAAATATGTCATACGTTTCAAAAATAGCACTCCTGAAGGTTACTACCGTCTCTTAAAACCATGCAAGATCCAGTGAGTAAGCGAGACAGCGCATAAACAGCGCAATACATGATGTAAGGCGACATCTCCCTTACTCAATCGTTCTTGAATGGTTTTAAGAGATGGTGGTAAACCACCTGTACCTCTAACAAGAGTTTTTCTTAACGCAGACGCTAGCAACTGCGTTAGAATTATGTATGGAATTTCTTAGTTGCATTTCTATCAGCATACTAGGGGTACAGATTATTTTGTTTTTAATTAAAAGAAACGCCGTTAAGAAAGAAAGCGCCTAAATATATATAATTACAAGCTTTCGCCCGCATGAATTTCCCACGGGAATATTGCTTTTTCCCGGAATAAAAGGTATCCTATGTCCTTCTCAACACTTCTGTGTATGCGAAATTTCAGGGTGATTGGCGTGAAAACATAACAAACTAACAAACTCACTTCGCATTTATAATATTAGTTGGGATTAGTTAATTTTTAAGCCCTGACACTATTCAACGCTCTGGTTGCTCAACTCACTCAAGTTGACATATTTTATATCAATTTAAATTCTTTTATTTTTGCATGTATAAGTTTTTTGTCAAATACAACCTAATTATGGTACCTTACTCACTACACGTTTTGGCCCCCTGTATTAAGAAACGTTTGTTAAGCCTATTTTAGTGAAAATGTGTCGTCTCGTTCTTTCACGTGAAGTGTTAGGTAAGAGAGAACGAGCCAAAAGATATTTTAGTTAAAATGAGCTTATCAAACGTTTCTTAATACGGGGGTAAATAAATAAATACTCTATTCCCTGCCCACAGAACGCAGAATTGGCTGGCCTCGGGTTCAGCTCCTCTGAGTACTATCCGTATGTGTTCTACAAGATAAACATTGACATGATCGAGAAACCAAACAACTAAGTTTGCAGCCATGCCATCGTTTGTTAGGTAAGCCATACCCATTTAAGATGATACCTCGGTGAACACTAGCGCCACCATCATTTAAAAATCATTATTCACTGAAAACACAAGTTATCAAAAATCCCTGTTATGTAAATAATGTTCTGGATCTCAAGTTAATTTTAAATATATTAAATTATAAATTAAACAAACTAAATTATAAACTAAACAAATAAATAAACTAACATAAATATAATTTGTAACTATAGGGAACCAGGGATGTTGCGGATCCCGATTTTTTCACATCCGCGGATGCGAATGCGGATGCGGATTTTAAGAGGCTTACATCCGCGGATGCGGATGCGGATGCGGATGTTTCAGATCCTATATAAATATTGTACATAAATGAAGAATTAAAACAATGAAAAGTTATTATAATCATTTTTATTAATGTACAACAAATTTTTACTATACTTAATACTTTTGTATTAAAGAAATAATTAACAAGTTTTAGAATGAAAGTAAACAAATGAATTCAACAATTTTAAACTTCACAATTTTTTTTTAATTAGTACTCGAAGTTAAAAATAGGAGCATTATACTTAATAAATAGCAATAATGCCGCTTTTTCGGATTCAAGCCGGTTACGGAGAGGCTCATAAATTAAACCCGCGCTACTAAATAATTGTTCGCTGGGAACACTGCCTGGAGGACTGGACAAAAATCTTCGTGCTATCGGTGATAGTATTTTAAATTCGGCTCGATGAACATTCCACCATTTAAGAGGATTTTCATCCACGTTGATCCTTTTTTTAGTGCGATAAGAAAGTAATTCCTTTTTGAGTACAGCTTCAGGGCTACCATTTTCTGGTATTTCTTGACTCATCTTCACTTGACGAATCTAACATCATAGCGAGATCGGTTTATAAACATGGCTTTCTGATGAAACTTGGAAGTCCCTGGTTCATTTTCAATATCCTTTTCTATATAATCAGTCATTCTCATTCTTTTAGCCCCTTCGGAATTAGCCTCAGAATCAAAAACGTCATTCTCTGTATTTGTCATTGTCATCATCAAAATGTCATCTTTGATCTTTTCCTCAGTTACTGGTGTAAAAAATTTATGTTTATAGCGAGGATCTAAGTAGGTGGCGGTCATATATAAATTGTTTTCCCCTAAGGTGGAAAACTTTGTTGAGAGTTCAGTTTTCAGAGTGGTGGCGGCCTGTCGAATCGGATCAAATTCTTGAGGTCTTGTTAAATAGTCGTCAACTTTTTTCTCAAGCATTTGAATTATTGGAATAACAGATGAAATAAGGGCGTGAGAGCTGCTCAATTCCCGTGTGGCTTCCTCAAAAGGTCTCAGTAATTGAATAAAACTTTCAATGATTTTCCATTCTTCTGGCATAATAGGGTTAATGTTGTTGTCATTGATGTAAAGACTTAGGGCATCTTTCACCTTTAAAAAACGCTCGAACATGTAAAACGTACTGTTCCATCGCGTTACACAATCTTGGAACAGTTTAAGATGAGGTTGATTCAGTCTGTCCTGAATTGTTTGCAGCTGTTTCTGAGCGATCGTAGAGTGATTAAAATGAGTAGAAATTTTCTTACATTTTTGTTTGAGTATTTGAATGTTTTCTTGCGAACCTAAACAACTGCGGATAGCAAGTTGTATTTTGTGAATAGTACAATCTACGTCGTTCAATGCTGCTAATCGCGCAGCTCGTTTCATATTAGATCCTTCATCTCTGATTAGGCAATGAACTTGTTCCTTTTTAATATTCCATTCAGAAAGCATCGTATTAATGTTTTCGGCAATTATGTCACCAGTGTGACGGTCATCAAGTGTTTCGCATTTTAATATAATCGATGATCGATCAAAGTTTTCTGCGATTCCATGGCAAGTCAAGCTAAGCAAAGAAGCATTTGAGCTAGGATCCGACCAAATATCAGACGTGAACGACATGTAATCGAATTTTTCGATTAATCCCTTAACTTTTTGAGCAACTTTACCATATAGTTCCTTGCATATAAAATCAGTAAAAAAATTGCGTCCTCTAAAATTATATTTTGGTGCTAATTCACGTATCAATCTGCGAAAACCCAGCCCTTCTACAAAGCTAAAAGGTAGATTTTGCAGTGCAATCATTTCTCCAATGAGTTTATCAATTTTTTTTTAATTTGAATGACTAGTATCCCACTTGATTTGTTTTTCTTTAACCATACTTTCAAACATAGAGAATTCTTCTGGGTGCATCGACTTTAAATGATTTTTTAAAGATGAGGTGGTTCGCCCTTTGCGAGAGTAGCTTTTAAAGCATATTTTGCAATCAGCCTTATCATGGTCCTCTAAATTTGGTTCAAAATAATTCCATATATTACTTTGTGCGGGTGGTGACATTGTCCTCAAACTATCAAAAACGGGAACCTCGCTGGAAAAAAGAACGAATATTGTTATAAAACGATAACTATTACCTGCAATAAAACATTTTAGCAGTGTAACATAATTGCACTTACCTGGCGATTTTAATTTAATAAGCTGAGCTTAATATAAAGATTTTCCAATTAACAATTTTATTACAGTACTAGCTGTTCCCCGCGGCTTCGCCCCGCGTGGGACTCGGTTATATCGCGTCCAAAAGTAGCCTATGTTTGACCTCAGGTCGTTAACTACATCCCTACCAAATTTCATCACAATCGGTCCAGCAGTTTAGCCGTGAAGAGGTGACAGACAGACAGACAGACAGACAGATAGAAAGACAGACAGACAGACTTTCGCATTTATAATATTAGTATGGATAACTTTAAAACACTATATGTGCACTCAAAGTATTTGTGTACGATGAGTAATCCACAGCACAAACTAACACGTAATGATTTATTTACACGAAACAATTAATGCACCACAATAAACACGTCGGATCTTATCACCTTTTTTTTCGCTCCCATTGGTCATTGTCACGCGCGAACGGCACACGCCATTCACAAGCCCCGCCCCTTTTCTTTCTTGTCGCAGCTCGTATGACATCCGCATCCGCATGAAAATCCGCATTGATTTATTGCGGATGCGGATGCAGATGTCGAAATCTTTGCGGAAGCTCCGCATTTGCGGATGCGGATATTCGCAACATCCCTGTAGGGAACTATAATTAAATTATAGTTCCCTATAGTTACAAATTGCAATATTTCTTAAAATGGCCACTTTTACCAGTTTTGCAATTTGTAACTATAATTTAATATGTTTAAAATTAACTTCATATCCTTAATTACATAACAGGGATTTTTGATAACTTGTGTGTTTCCGTGAACAATGATTTTTAAATGACGGTGGCGCTAGTGTTCACCGAGGTTCTTAATTTAAAATATTTAATTACAGGCTTTCGGAGAATAAAAAAAAGATAAAATAGAATTTCCCACAGAAACAGTGCTTTTTCCCAGAATTAAAGATATTCTATGTCCTTTTCAATACAATCTATGTATATGCGAAACTTCAGGAAGATTGGTGACAAACTCACTTTCGCATTTATAATATTAGTTAGGATATATTCACTTCAAATATAAATAATAAACTACTTAAGTAAATTTTATAGGGCTAGGGATTTTATGTTTTTTTTGGTATTGAACCTTTCGCGTGCGAGTCTCACTTGGCCGATTTTATTCACAGGGACTGTTTTCCCTGTAAATAAAACCAAAGAAAATGATCTGTGTGTGGCCAACACTGTCGAAATTTTTCAGGCTGCTAGATGGCTATAAAGGCATCTGACATAACCTAACGACTGCCATCTAGCATTAACAGCCGGGACCAACGGCCTTGATGGGATTGCCGGTAATGGCGACCAATCCAAGCTAGGCCTCGCTCGCGGTCGCTTGACACGTGCTATCGTTACAAGCACGCCTCATTATGCTATCGAGCTTGTCAACATTCTCTTTTTCCATGTATGATGTAAATAAAAATTATTTGCAGGTTACCAGCCGAAACCCCATCATCTCGAAGGCGTGAGGCCATCAATGGTCGCTAAGTTATTGTACAATTTATTTCTTTCACATATCTCAGAAACAAATATACACAAAGTGTAAAACTGTGTTTGAATGCCCTTGTAAAAAAAATCATATTTTTCTATCCCTAACTTTTTAATGATTTACAAACTTTTTTGACATTTAAAATCAATATTTTTTTTTCGTGTGTTTTAACGACGCAGGTTGTAGGAAATTGTCCTATTTATATTATATAATGTTATTTAATATTAAGATTTCATTGATAGATTTAAAGCTGCAATAATTTGGCGGAATAAGCTTTTTGCCTTCACTAAGGAGATTAAAACTGGTTTACGCTATTGGCATTTTAAAAAATAAAGTTCTCAATAATTGATCTATGTTTAAAATTCATAAATGGAATGACATAAATGCAACATTCCCATTGGTTTATTAATTGAATTATTTTTCTACCTTGTGTTTAAAAAATGGAATTGCCATAGTGTTTTAGATTTTTTTTTTTGGAATGTCTTCAGCCAGTTATATAAGGTTTTAATCTGCTTGTGCTTCAATAATTTTTACAAGCAACGGACAGACAGACAGGCAGCCTGTCAAACGCAACAATTTTTGTTCAGTATTATTAGTTGCGTGACAAATAGAGTAGAAATGTACATTTAGACCGATGTGCAAATGTATAAATGTTCAATAAATGAAATAATTATATTGGAGTTATGCAAAAGCTATGTAAATAAGAACATTCCTCATTATAACTCGTGTAGTACATAATAAAAATATTATTCAAGTTACTGTTTGTTGTTGTTTTATTTTTAAGTAGCTTGTTAACTTTAGCAAGCAGCCCTACAATGTACCCAAAAATTTCCATAGCACATGAAAAAGCTAGAAATCAGTCACTAGTTCCATTTAACTATGTAGACAATGGAATAATGAGATCTGCTTTCCTGCTTTTTTAGTGAAAGTATAAAGGAAAGTTAGTTGGAGTTCTTACTAATAAAACATTGTATTAATTTTTTTAAACTATGACTCGCTCGAAACAGTGTAAAATGAGTTCCATTTGACTCAAAGTTCACTGTCAAAGGTTTACCCATAGATATTATAATATAGTACTTATTGAAATGGGTGTCCCGCTGGACCATTGGACAGTACCAATTATGGTACAAATGGCACTGATTTAACCCACTTGTACCATTAATTGTACCAATTTATCCCCACTCTAATATTTGTATAAGCATGACTCATACACTGACATTTATTTAATCTGGCGCTTTTAGATGCAATATAAACTATATTTAATAGTTTATAAAAAAAACTAATGACAAAAAATTTAACTACTTTCAAGAAAACAATTTAACTACAGTTCCACTTCTGTAATACTTTTGTGTAGGAGGTTTATAATGTCATTTAAGGATTCATAACTTTTTCATATACATAGTTACAAGAGAATTGAATAAATATTAAGCACTTTTTCTACTCCTTTTTCTCTTCTCTGTCTTCGAAATCGTCGGAAAACTCATCATTGTCAGGTTCAAGCATTTTAGCCAACAAAGAGTTTCCTCCGGTGTCGACTTCGTTCATCCTGTTGAAAAGCGAAGTCAATAGCTTCTTGTTCAAGTGGTCAGTTTGCGTGATTTCTCTCACGGGCTGTTCTTGAATTTGTTCTGGGTTGGTCAAAACTTTTTTTTCAGGAGTAGGCATCTTGAAATTTTATCTAAAAATAATAATATAAACAAAAAGGCAAATCTAAGCAAAAAGTTAAGCTGGTAAAATAGTTACCATTACCAAATAGTCCAAATAAGTACCAAACCAAACCAAAGAGATGCATAAATAAATGTCAATGTCAACTTCTTGTCATCTGTCAAGTTTGCTTTTCGGCAAAGAAACAGTTTGCAAAACACCACAATGAACGACAACGTGCCAGTGCCGCTGTGCCCACAGTTTACATATAAATATTTTTTCTTCTGGCATCCCATCCCCCCATATCAAACGTCAGACGTTTTCGGCCAGCGACATTTTCTGTCGGCTGGTAATCTTGACTAAAAAGCCCAAGAAAGTTAGTATTTGTGCATATATTTTGTATTTTTACTGTAATTATCAAGTTATTTATCGATAATTACGATCTTCGTAAGGTTACATTACTTTAAAATTCAACAGTTTGTTGGGAGTGCCGTACCGTATCCAACCTTCTTACATAACTAGAGAAACATAACCTGTGCAAAGTATTTTTCCTATTTTTGTAGGTAATTTATTTAGGTATTTAATTCCAGAATCGCCAAGATGTTGGGTCGAGTCGCGCCGGCCGCTACCCAGGTTGTCGCTGTGGTCAACCTACAGCAGAACAGGAATATGGCTACTCTGAAGGCCATTTCCATTCGTCTAAAATCTGTCAAGAATATCCAAAAGATCACCCAATCCATGAAGATGGTGTCAGCTGCCAAGTAAGTTGTGTTCTAAATTTGAAATATTTCATTATCAATGTCATGTAAATCCTCCACTATTCACCTATTTATTTATGAAAAATCTCAAATTAACCAGCCTGTATTTTTCAATGAAATAAAATTTAAGGATCTTTCACATTTATTTAGTGATTCCTTTTAAGTCTAAACCGTTAAAAAGTTAATTTTTCCATTTTGCAATAAGATGTCAAAAAAAAGTATGAAAAAGCATCTGATTCATTGAAAATATACTGATATCGCTTCCTAAAAGCAATTAAAATCATTTATATTTTAAATTAAAAGTCCTAATTTGGGTGAAACAGCTGCTAACCGCGACAACAGTCTTAACAATTTTTTATTTTTGTAAACAGATACAGTCGTGCTGAGCGTGAATTGAAAGCAGCTCGTCCATATGGCCAGGGTGCTGTGCAGTTTTATGAACGGGCTGAGGTAAGACTCCATTTCCACAGAATTTAATTAAAATTAAAAAAAAACTAGTGCTATTAACACATTGATGGATGTTTTTGAAAACACAATAGAAGTTTTATTGTCATAACTGCTATAGCAGTTTTGTGTCCACCATAAAATACAAATAGATGTTTAAATTTAGAAAATTTAAAATTTGGTGTGGTTCATTATGGTTTTTAGTCATGTTTATATGCACAAAAAATTATGGGAACTTGTAGTGTATTAATACTTTGGATGAAACCTAACTTTGGTATTTATTCTGATCAAGGAATGACTCGAAGATGTTTTACTTTGCTACATACAACACATCAACATTGGGATTGAGATCTTTATCTCAATTTTAAATAAATAACTCCAAAAAAAGGTTCTCAATTGGACCGCCGTGAGGTAATACCTCACATTTGACTAAATCATTTATGATGCATTTTCAGAAAAAAAATTGTTCGCTTTAAGTTTAAGTATTTTAACTGCCTTAAAAAAAGGAGGTTCTCAATGTTTGTAGTAAGTAAGATTCGGTTTAACATCAAAAACAAATCTGTTTTACTATTTGTAACTGTATTTGTTTGACAACCTCTGTGGCGTAATGGTTAACATGCCCGACCGGTACTCAGGAGGTCCCGGGTTTGATCCCCGGTCAGGTCAAGATGAAAAATTATCTTTTTCTGATGGACCTGGGTCTTGGATGTTTATGTATTTGTTATAAAATATAGTATCGTTGAGTTAGTATCCCATAACACAAGTCTCGAACTTACTTTGGGGCTAACTCAATCTGTGTGATTTGTCCCTATATATTTATTTATTTTATTATTATACAGGTGGCTGCTCCAGAGGATGACGTCAAGCAGTTGTACATCGCTATGACTTCTGACAGAGGTGGGTATCTTCACTATTTAACATCAAATTGATTTATTGATTTTGTTTTTTGCACATCACTAAACATCATTATTTAAGGAATACATGTCATATAAAAGCTAACTTAACAAATTTAAAATACCAAACTTAATATCTAAAAAATAAAAATTAACCTACATCAAATTTTAAGCTAAAAAAAAATAAAATATAAAATTATAGTTAAAATATATAAAAATAAAATACATCAAATTCTATTGGACTTTGAACGTGCTTTGAACTTTATTCCTTCAAAATAAGTAATAAAAAATAAATATTTGACGTTACGGGACCATTGCAAGATAAATTGCTTTAGCTTGTCCTTGTTCTACTTCATTGACGAACTCCGTGGCGTAATGGTTAACATGCCTGCCCGCTACTAAGGAGGTCCCGGGTTCGATCCCTGGTCGGGTCAAGATGAAAAGTGATCTTTTTCTGATTGATCTGGGTCTTGGATGTTTATCTAGATATGTATTTGTTATAAAATATAGTATCGTTGAGTTAGTAACACAAGTCTAGAATATGTGTGATTTGTCCCTATATTTTAGCCCAGCCACTGCTATTTATGTCCCACGGGACATAAATAGCTAAAAAAAAATTTATAGTTGAAATTGTACAGTCATGTGGTATAGTTTCAATGGCATTATTAAGATAACCATGACTTGATTTGATGGTGTACCCGGAATCGGCTCCCAACGAGAAAACAACTAACTAACAAACGCTTGTTAATTTTCATGAATAAGGGGGTAATAATTAATTAAAATAGGTCTATGCGGCGCGGTGCATACCGGTGTCTCCAAGGTGATCAGAACTCGTCTCTCTGAGCCCGGAGCTGAAAACATCAAGGTGATCTGTGTGGGAGACAAGTCTCGCAGCATCCTGCAGCGGCTCTACTCCAAACACATCATTTCTGTCGCTAAGGAGGTGAGCGGGAGTCCTATTTTTTAAAATGATACTCAAAACCTGTGTCAAATTATTTTTGTTCGAGTTTCCTATTGTTTTTTTTTTTATTTTGAGTCTTCAGCCACTCTATGTGACTATGCAAGCCTCATGGGGAATCTCAAAAGATGTATGGATAGTCATAGGATAATTTATAGCTTGGGAACCCAGAATACAATATCTTAGACATGTAAGAAAATCATTTGAAAATAAATGATATCATTCCTTTGACCGGTTTGCGTATGTCATAATTAAAAAAAATATCACTCTACGAACCTGGTTGAAATTAAAAACCGATTTTCTTTGTTTGGCTAACTCGAACCATACAAAATGGGCCAAATAAACAGTGAAATTCTTTGTATTTGGCCGACGGCGGCGTAGCGTATATGGAAACCCTTCCAGTATTCAGAACTCCCGTATTTCTGAGATGCGGGCTGGTTTACTAGAATGAATTCACAAAAAGTCTCTTTAAACCATTCCACTATTCAGAGTTGCAACCAATCTGGGTTCGGGTATTATTTCTGTTCTAGTATTCAAGACTTCGAATCAAAAGTACTTCCACTACTCAGATCCCTAGAAAGCATAAAAGTAGGTACTTGGGTTAGGTGCGATCTGACGCGCGGGAGGAATTTCTGCGCTACGCTCCCCGATCTCAGATCGCAAGAGTGCCGAGAGAGACAGTGAGCAGACGTAAAGAAAAAGGCGTAAGCAGAAAGTCTAAAAATGCTCGATAGTCTTGTTTTGTTTTTAAAAAGTTATTAAATATAAACTTATGATTTTATGCAACTCAAATTATTTTTATTTTTTACTATAGTACCTATATGATATTATCATTGTTCCTTATTCTTTATTCCGCTACTAGCTACTTATGACTTAGAACCATTAAGTGATCGTTTACACGCAACTATTAAGTTAAAATTAACTTAACCACTTAATGCGTGTAAACGAGCCATTAATCTGTGTATTTATATATACTTCTTCACCCGTTTGCCTATACTAAAGTCCTTACCGAGCTTAGGTAGGAATTCTCATAATTAACGTAACCATTGTATGTGCCTCCCGCATTACAGAAGTAAAAACAAGTTAGGCTACTAACCTGAGTAAATTGTGGTAGGAATTTCTATCCATAACGCTAATATTGCGTCGAAAAAGCCTCCCGCATTACAGAACTAAAAGTAGGGTAGCATTTTATCTCTAGAATTGCCCCGTTCAATCTAGTAAAGGCTCCCGCATCTCAGAAGTATTGGGGTTCTGTATACTGGAAGGGTTTCCATATACGCGGCGGCGTAAGCGAAATGTTCACGAAATTAGGTTTGAATTTCAATCTCATTTGCGGCTACGCTATGGGGGGATGTATTTTTCTCATTTGTCACCAGTGGTGAAATCTAATAGCTACAACTGGGAAAGTATGTGTACCACCTATGTGACGACCTCGGTGGCGTAATGGTTAACATGCCTGACCGCTACTCAGGAGGTCCCGGGTTCAATCCCTGGTCAGGTCAAGATGAAAAATGATCTTTTTCTGATTGACCTGAGTCTTGGATGTTTATCTATATATTTATTTGTTATAAAATATAGTATCGTTGAGTTAGTATCCCATAACACAAGTCTCGAACTTACTTTGGGGCTTACTCTATCTGTATGATTTGTCCCTAAGTAATAATTAATAATAATTAGGGTATTAATTAATTAAGGTATACATCGCCACTGGTGACATTCGGGATTATTTTTCCCATTTGTCCCCAGTGCTAGTGGTTACAACCGGGAATAGACGTGGGAAAATCTATAGATATTATTTAATTAGATCTGTGATGTCATACATTTCATTTAAAGCACTCTTGGTGGCGTACTACCATCTTTTAAAACCATGCAAGAACGAGCAAGCGAGACAGCGCAATACATGATGTAAGGCGACATCTCCCTTAATCAATCGTTCTTGCATGGTTTTAAGAGATGGTATAGTAAGCCACCTGTACTAGTATTCTCTAACTAGCTGTTCCCCGCGGTTTCACTCGCCATTAGTGTGTATGTACTATAGCCTATAACCTTCCCCAAGAATCAGGCTTTCATATATAATAAGAATTTTGAAAATCCGACCAGTAGTTTTCAAGTTATAAGTGTTCAAACAAACAAACTCTTCAGCTTTATTATATTATTAGTATAGATTTGTGGTTTGGATGTTGATGATTTCTCTCTCTCTTTCAGATTGGTCGTGTTCCTCCTACATTCTTGGATGCTGCTACACTAGCCAATGCCGTGTTGAATTCGGGCTACGATTTCGGATCTGGCAAGATTGTGTATAACAAATTCAGGTCTGTCGTCTCCTATGAACAATCGAACCTGCCTTTGTACAGCCAGAAGTCTGTTGAGGTGAGTTGTATCATGTGCTCCTATTCCCTAAGGTGCTGAACACACTGGCGGTCAAAGTACCGAGCTCTGCGTTAAATAGTTTTCAATATTTTATATTAAACTTAGGGTCGATTTCACCAAACATGACTTAACTTAAGAATAGTTATCCGCGGAATATATTTATTCTTCCATTTAACTCTTGGATAACTTCGTCCACGTTCCACCACTTTACACCAGATTAAATTTACTCTTGGATAGTTACTCTCTGACAGGGAGTGAATCCGAATGATTGAAATGAATGACTGTATAAGTCGCCCAAATGTAATTGCTCGTTTCTCCTCTAATAAATAAAGTGTATTTCGTATTATTATATTCGATAGGGTTATACCTATGTCAAAAACGAGATATTCTTACAAAGTAAAATCAAAGAAGTTCGATTCGCGTGCGGTCTTTTTTAGTGACGCATTTTTTTTTTAATCTATGGGTAAAATATATAAATATTATACTATATTATTTTTATGTCAGCGCGCCAGAGAATCAGCTGTTGAAACAATGACACTTACGCCATATTGAACTTATCCTTAGTATAAGCTCGCTGTTCGTTAAAAATTGGCGGAGTAGAGATTTACTCCAGCATAATCGTTTATTCTTGGATCAAGTCTATGGTGAAACGTAAAAATATGTTATCCTAGGGGTAACTGCTCGTATACTCTCGAGTAAAATTTACTCTTATTTGGTGAAATCGACCCTTATTCAATTATAAAAATATTCAATTGTACACTCGTCTGTTTTGACTAAAATTTTGTGAATTGACGTTTTTGAAGAAAATGCTGCAGTGGAGTTTGTGGCGCCGCTTCTTTTCTACTTGCGCTCTGGAAGTGGTGGTAGACTTAAAATAAGTAGCAAAAGTTGTCGGATTTCGAATCACAGTATCTCAAGTGATCGATAGATGGCGTTAATATGTCTCAGTATGGGGAGACTTTGTGTGGCGGTTGACTATCTGTACTGTAGTATTCTGATCTGTGGTATTATAGTCTTGTACGTTTCGCGATTTAACGCCCTGAGACTCATGCAGAGCCTTAGGGTGTTAAATCAATTACAAATGTTTGCTAAACTTAATATTTTAGTTAAATGGGTTTACGTAACAACACTTTTCTTTGAACATTTGCCTATTTGACCATAAAACTTTTGCCTTATTTCCCTACTTGTCAAATATTTTGGCAAATACGCGAATAGCCAATAGTGGTGGTAGCAATACACATGACGTAAACAAACACCCTCTCGCAGACAATTTGACAATCACTTTTTCATTCCAGGCCGCTCCAAAACTGGCAGTTTACGATTCCCTCGATTCCGAAATCATCCAATCCTACATGGAATTTTCTCTGGCATCCATGCTGTATTACGCGCTGAAAGAGGGCGCTTGCTCGGAACAATCCGCCCGAATGTCGGCCATGGACAACGCTTCCAAGAACGCGGGAGAGATGATTGAAAAACTGACTTTGACGTTCAACAGAACGCGCCAAGCCGTCATCACCAGGGAGTTGACTGAAATCATCTCCGGTGCTGCCGCTTTGGATTAAAAAGTCATTTACTGAGGACTGGCACAGGCTGAGAAAAAAAATAGGTGGCTGATAATTTTAAAACTGATAAAAAAAAATTGAATACGAATTTTGAAAATATGATCGAACAAATCAAATGTTGCCAGTTCTCATCGTTAGTTATCCAAAATCATTAAAACTTGTATCTATGTAATATTTATTCCCGGTATTTTGAATCTACTTACTGCCATTTATTTTCTAGAGCGAAAATGTACTTTGCCGACATTCCCGAAAGAGTGTGCGGTACGCCAGTAAACACGCATATAACGACTTCACTGGCTTCAACATCTTACCGGTGTATGGGACACTCGTTCGATTCATTTCAGATTGTATGACTGCTCATGTAAGGATAATGTGGTGGTTTAGTAATAAAGTTTTGTTTAGACAAGGTTTGTTTCATTAAACCAGACATGCCAGTTAAATTAATATGTTTTTAGGGTTCCGTACCTCATAAGAAAAACAACAGGCAAAACGGAACATTTATAAGATCACTTTGTTATCCTGTTTGTGTATCGGTCTTTTTCTTATTCGAATCACCAAAAAACTGGTGAAATGCATATTTTCGAGCCAATTGGCGCGGTTTTAACGAGGATCAGATTTCAAAAATAGCACCCCAAAATGGCCGACACTGTTTTCGATCGATAGTATTTTAAAGTGAACTATTAAAATAAAGTTTTGTTGTTTTATAGAGAAAAAGCTGATTTAATCTAAACAAATAGAAAATAATTATTTTAAACAAAAACAAAACACCAGTCTACTAGCCTAAATTAAGAAAACCACAAATTACTCCATGTAAATTTTTATTCTAACTTACATCGAAATCGTATAACAGTCTTAACTTTAAAAATTAATCTAAAACACGTGAGTGACTCACACAACACAAACGCAAGTATAATAATTACATGATTACCAAGCCACAAGATAAAATCTACATTTTATCATGTATAGAATATTCTCAAAATGGACTTTGAAGCCTGTTAAACGATCAATATAACTAGCTCTTGCCCGCGGCTTCGCCCGCGTGATAGTCCCTCGGGAACAGTGCTTTTTCCTGGGATGAAAGGTATGTCCTTATCAATACTTCTATGTGTATGCGAAATTTCGGGAAAATTGATTCAGTAGATGGGGCGTGAAAGCGTAACAAACACTCGCTTTTTTTGGATTGGGATGTCGTGCCAAAGAATATAAAAGCAAAAATGTCGCGATACCGTGATACTGACACTGAGTATTATTATTTTTTGGATTGCTATTCGCGTATCGGGTGGTAATATTAATCGTGTAAGGGCTAGTGTCCAATTTGAATCAGGTTTAAAAAATAAATTAAACAATGCATAGACAATCTCGTTTACATCTATCAAAAGCTTAACTTTTAAAAATAATATGACATGTAAAACTATGCTAAATTTGGAGGTTATGTCGATATCAATATATTTAGGCGTTGGTCCCGGCTGCTCTATCTAGTGGTTAATCACCATCATTTATAGTGTGGATTACAGGGACAACTGACCATGCACACCGTGGTGTCAGAGTTCTTCGGAACCGCCTCTCGGCCTCTGACGTGGTTCCTTTAACGACTACCAGATGACAGCCGGGACCAACGGCTTAGCGTGCCTTCTGAAGCACAGAATCATCTTTACAAAATTTTTTAGTGATTGTTAAAGAAAACACGTGAGGGGCCGTGAAAGACTGACTCCAAGGTATGTAGGGTCGATTAGCTTTGAAACTTACAGTCTAAATATTTTTCATATTTCGCTGCGGATTTTTAAAAAATTAATAGTTTATTGACGTGTCAGTACGTGAAATATATATATATATATATATAAACTGTAAACATTTTGCCGTTGTAAAATAAACACCTATATAACGAAGTCTATATGACATTGGCACAATGTAATATTTTTATTTAAGCATATCTAACTATAACTGGAATAATTATCTACAAGACACTGCATATATTACTTCTATCTAAAAGATTCTTAATTAATTTTCGTGTATTGTGTGTTGTTTGTTTACAAAAGATGGCGCTGTAGTCAATAGATATCTGACGAATGGAAATAAATGTTAATCATTCTAATTATACACTCTAGAAGAATAGACTTAAGATACATTTTAGACCGTTACGTCCTTGCTGGTAGAATTTTTTTAGGTCGCGTCTGTTACGTGCAAGATATTATTAACTTTGGCATTGATGTTATTAGGTTTAAATTGATTTGATTTGACTCTTGTGCTATTCCTTTAGTTTTGATTTATTTTAATGTTTTTAATACAAATACACAGTTTTATTTGTCTCCATTTGCTACTAGCGCCATCAACTAGTTCATTTTTTTGGATGGCTTTATGCGTTATCCACAGCTTAAAACTGAATACTGATGAAATATTTCAGATAGGATTAAATTTTTTTTGAGACGATATAGTTAAGGCACTATTTTGAAACTTTTTTAACATGCACATTGTATTGTATTCCTACTAATATTATAAATGCGAAAGTCTGTCTGTCTGTCACCTCTTCACGGCTAAACGGCTGGACCGATTGTGATGAAATTTGGTAGGGATGTAGTTAATGACCTGAGGTCAAACATAGGCTAATTTTGGGCGCGATATAACAGAGTCCCAGGCGGGGCGGAGCCGCGGGGAACAGCTAGTAATAAATAAATGAAAATCAAAACGTATGATAATGCTTTATCGAAAATACATTTTATCCAACTACGAAAGGGAATCCTACCTTTCGTTTCGATTATGAACTAAAACTTGATTATCTAATGTGTAAGTTTAGCTGGAATCTTCTTCTGAGCGTGTTTCCCGGTTGCATATTCAGCTTACGCTTCAGAGCCGCTACTAATCATGTAGTACGCTATTAATCATGGTCCTGATTTGGCGTTACTAGTTATTACAATGAATCTACTGGCGTCTGACCTCCGTAACCCTTTTTACAGGGAAACCGTGGAATAATGGTCACATTATATTAGGTTTAATATTTTTTGTCATTCAATAGTCCAGTTTTAAAAGGAATTTTATATTTTGGAGACACAATAGTGCTTCGTTTTTAAGAACTTAATTATATCCAGTATCTTAATTTTTGTAGGATTTTACAATGAAACATTTAATCAGAACAAACAGATGTTTCGTCACCGTTTCGATATTGAAAAAAATTGCTATGTAATCTATATACTAATATAATAAAGCTGACGTGTTTGTTTGTTTGAACGCTTATTACTTTAGAACTACTGCTTGGAGTTGCATATGATAGCCTGATTTTTGAGGAATCAGCTATAGAACATACACACCACGGGCAGGTGAAACCGCGGGGAGCAGTTAGTCATAATTAATTATCATAATTCATCAATTCATACTTTCGAATGTTAATTATGTAGCATCTCTAAGAAACGAATACATATACATAACATAATATAGTATATTTACAATACGCCGCCAGCGACCCGAAATGTTGATCCAAAATGGTGTGATATTATCTGAAAAAAAAAAAAAAAAATCAGACCTAGGCAAGAATATAGGCCCACTAGCTGTTGCCCATGGCTCCGTCCGCGTGAGACTAGGTTATACCGCGCCCAAAAGTAACCTATGTTTGACTCTTGGCCCTCAATTTCAATTTGTTGCATTTCATATTGTACAATAACAGTTCTAACTATAGGTATACATATACACAAGTCACTGTCTTTTTAGTAGGTACAATTGAACCCTGTCGGGTGTAGCAGATTAGAACTTAACCTTAACTTAACTAACCTTAACTATAGCCATACCAAATTTCATCAAAATCTATTCAGCGGAAGGTAACAAACAGAATGACAGACATTCGCCTTTATAATATTAGTATGGATGGATTATATATATTACTAGCTGTTCCCCGCGGCTTCGCCCTGCGTGGGAGTCGGTTATATCGCGCCCAAAAGTAGCCTATGTTTGACCTCAGGACATTAACTACATCCCTACCAAATTTCTTCACAATCGGTCCAGCAGTTTAGCCGTGAAGAGTTAGGTGACAGACAGACAGACAGACTTTCGCATTTATAATATTAGTATGGATTTATGCCTTTGACTTTTTAGCAGAAATCGGAAACCTAGTTTAAAGCAGCTAATTAAGCTTATTCTTCATCCCTTATATATTAACAGCGACCTCTAGCATTACGGTTCCATTCAACTGGTATTTCCCCAAACATAAGGGCCTTAAGCTGGTATTTAGGACCCTAAGACTCAGAAAATAAGGTTTATTCCCGGTCGTCCCCACCATGTCGTCCCCACTGGGGACGAGTGGGAAAAAAAAGTTTCGTTCGTCCCCAGTGGTGACGATTGGCACTTTTTATTTCCCACTCGTTCCGCTTTAGACCGAGAGTTTAAATACAAGGGGGTTTCAATAAGAGATTTCACGGTTTGATAAAATGCTTTAATTTCGCTTTTCTAAGCAAGACTGTCAATGGTTTTGATTGAAAGTAACTAAAAAACTGAGGTAATTAGTACAGTATTAACGAATTTACAATAATTCATGCAGTGCGTATCACAGATAATCAACTTATTTACAATAATTCTTACTTCAGATAATCAATCTATTTTCAATTATTATTATTAATTGTAAATAAGTTGATTATCTGTTATACGCAGTTTAAAACTTTAAGAATTATTTTAAATGATAAGTTGATTATCTGTGATATGCACTGCAAGAATTATTGTGAATTCGTTAATACTGTACTAATTACCTCAATTTTTAAGTTACTTTCAATCAAAACCATTGACAGTCTTGCTTAGAAAAGCGTTATTAAAGTATTTTAACAAACCGTGAAATCTCTTATTGAAACCCCCTTGTATTTTGACTCTCGGTCTATAGCGGAACGAGTGGGAAATAAAAAGTGCCAATCGTCACCACTGGGGACGAACGAAACTTTTTTTTCCCACTCGTCCCCAGTGGGGACGACATGGTGGGGACGACCGGGAATAAACCGAAAATAACTCGGCGACATAGAACTAGAAGGAATAATTCGAAATCTCAATGAATTTTGTAAAATTATATCTTCTGTTTTTGTCGAATTATTTTCTGTTTTCTTCGAATTATCTTCTGTTTTCGTCGAATTACCTTCTGTTTCATCGAATCACCCTCTGTTTTCGACGAATTACCTTCTGTTTTCGTCGAATTACCATCTGTTTTAGTGGAATCATCTTCTGTTTTAGCTACATAAAGACCTAAAAACAAGTCTATAACGCGAGTTAAGCACTGACCATCACTCGGCGACCTTGGGCAATCTCTGCGGAGGCGTGCGCCACACCGCCGAAGACGTCCTCTTGAGTCGACTGCGCTCGATGTTTGGGAATATTTCCCGTAAGTCCGGACTGTGGACTCTCACTGAGAATAGTTTGTCGACGTGTAATTGTGATAGTTGGGTCTGGATGAACAGCTGTTGTTTTCTGGCCTGAGGGACGAAAAAAACATTTTTATTTAAGACGATACCTCGGTGAACACTAGCGCCACCGTCATTTCAAAATCATTATTCACTGAAAACACAAGTTATCAAAAATCCGTTTTATGTAATTAAGGTTCTGGGGATCTGAAATTAAATTTAGACATATTAAATTATAAGAGCTGACATCAGCCAACTAGGGCCACCAATCATTTTATTTCCTTTACTCTAAAATCAGGTCAAATTAAAAAAAATCTAAGACAGCACTTCGCTAGTAAATAACAATACAAATGTACAATAAATATTATTTCTGAAATAGAACACAGAGTTAGACGAAGTTATTTATTCAATGCGCGGGAAAACGCTTCTCACAGATAATCAATGAAAAATTGTTAGTCACGACAAGAACAATATCGAATCGCTCTATAATCTTTGCTATGTTATTACTTTTCATTATTTTATTTTCAACAAGCGACCGCCCCGGCTTCGCATGGGCATAAAAACCTTCCCCTCTTGAATCACACTAACTATTAAAAAAAACCGCCTCAAAATCCGTTGCGTAGTTGTAAAGATTTAAGCATACATACGGACATAGGGACAGAGAAAGCGACTTTGTTTTATACTATGTAGTGATACCTCACCTTGGAAGTACTCCATGCTGGTACCGGTCTGTCAGCCGGTTCCTCTTCCTCATCAGAGTTGAGGAACTGGAATCCATCCGCCATGTAAACAGGATCCATCGGCGGATAATAACCTCCTGGGGTGCCCATTTTGAGTGGAGTATTGTGCACTGCGAAATCATTTTTTTTTTTTGTTATTATTCAAACATTATTTATTTTATTCATTTATTCATTTGAAACACAAAAAACAAATTGCCATCAAAAATATATTATTATTTAGTATTATTTAAGTCTCTAGTTTTATTTTTATTAAGTTATTATCATTTAGTTAATAAATTTCATTAATTATATAAATAAAATGAATGTGTTTATTATTTACTTATTTATTTGAAACACATAACAAATTGCCACCAAAAATATACATATATACCAAACTTCTAATCTAGGTAACAATTTTTAAGTATGTGTTTACATAATAACCAAATTATTAGAATATACTCGTACAGAGAGTTAATTCGTAAGCGATTAACAAAGTATATTTTTGTATATTATTACAAAACTAGCGACCGGCCACGGCTTCGCTCGGCCATAAAACCTCCCTCTTGAATCAGTCTATCTATTAATTTAAAAAAGAAAACTGCATCAAAATCCGTTGCGTAGTTTTAAAGATTTAAGCACACAAAGGGACATAGGGACAGATAAAGCGACTTTGTTTCATTAAGTGGTTGTAGTGTTACAGATGATTTATAAATCACTAAATTCATTTTGAATGTCCCTCTATCCATTTCAGTCAAAATTACTAAATGTATAGACAAAATATTTTTATTATTGACCGAGCGAGCGAAGCGAGCGAGAGTCTCCATTTCGAGACTGGCAAATTTTGCTTTTGTCCGGATGTCTGTCTGTCTGTCTGTTTGTTGCGGGCTAGAGGTCGCATTTCTGAACGGATCTTAATGAAACTTGGTACACGTGTTCCTTGATTTATTTG
The DNA here is from genome assembly GCA_947044815.1 of Apomyelois bistriatella. NCBI lineage: Eukaryota > Metazoa > Arthropoda > Insecta > Lepidoptera > Pyralidae > Apomyelois > Apomyelois bistriatella. Next base: position 7,513,931 of record OX345713.1, read on the forward strand.
CAATTTTTTGTCGAGTTTTTTTTGATTGGAGGGAAAAGGGGGGAAAAAAGGGGGAAAGTTTTCTGTGACGTTGTTTACGAACGGATCTTAATGAAACTTGACACACGTGTTCCTTGATTTATTTGCAATTTTTTGTCGAGAGCGTTTTTTGATTGGAAGGAAAATGGGGGCAAAAATGGGGGAAGTTTGCTATTTGTTATATTGCTTATACCACTGGCCGCATGGTACTTGTTCTTTTACAACTTTGAATTCGTTTTCGGTCATTTATTTTTATTTTTTTTAATTTTTATTCTTTGTTTTTATATGACTGTATATTATGACCGTCTGACCAGAATAGGATAATATGGCAAAATAAAAAAATATAGAAAAAATCCTTTTGAGAATCTACGAGGGAAAAAATTAACAGAATAAGAAATACCTATATATACTCTATATAGAGTAATAAAAAAAACGAAAAGGGGGTTAACGGATGAGGTTCGCGAGGTCTACTGTTCACAGAACCACTAGTATTATATAGGTAAACTAAATAATGTACTCACTTCTATCCTCCATTTTCTGTTTGATCTTATGCTTCTCCAAATACTCCTTCTGTCTCTTTTCTATCTCTTTAGCCATCAGCGCGGCCTCTTTCTTTGTACTGTTAAAAAAAGCAAAATATGATGACCTCCGTGACGTAATTGTTGACATGCCCGACCGCTACTGAAGAGGTTGTGGATTTGATCCCCGGTCAGGTCAAGGTGAAAAACGCTATTTTTCTGATTAGCTTGGGTCTTGATGTTTATCGATATATTTATGTACTAGCTGTTCCCCGCGGCTTCGCCCCGCGTGGGACTCGGTTATATCGCGCCCAAAAGTAGCCTATGTTTGACCTCAGGTCGTTAACTACATCCCTACCAAATTTCATTACAATCGGTCCAGCAGTTTGGCCGTGAAGAGGTGACAGACAGACAGACTTTCGCATTTATAATATTAGTATGGATTTGTTATATAATATAGTATCGTTGAGTCAGTATCCCATGACACAAATCTCGAACTTACTTTGGGGCTAAGTCAATCTGTGTGATTTGTCCCTATATATTTATTTAAAATATTTTTATAATCACTCGAGAAATAGTTTATTGTTCTACAAGCAAAGCAAAGTTATTTTTGTGCTGACTTGAAGGAGTTTTCCTGTAGACCCGGGGGTCACGGGTTCGATTCTCACGGGAAGCATACTTTGTTTAGTTGTTTCCAGTTTGGAATTGCAGGCTTGAATCACCTGATTGTCTGATCATAATGATTTCTGTTTGTTTTTGGCGGGAAGGTAAAATCACAACATTTCGGTGTTGTATTTATTTTCCAAAATTTATGTTACTTCGAATATTTATTGGTGGAATATTATTCGCTAAGTGTTCGTGAACAAGCGTGAGTGTTGGGAAGTGGTACAATGTAACATAAGTGACTTTAATCCTTGTCACCAAAATCTCCAAGATAATGCTAAGTGAAATTCTTCCACAGCTTCACTTAGCCCTCTGACTTGACTAGACTTGACTCTGTCTATGACTTTACCAAATGAAGTTAAAGAACATTCAAATAAAACTTGATACTGGCAAAAATCCATACTATAATATTATAAATGCGGAGGTCTGTCTGTCACCTCTTCACGGCTAAACCGCTGGACCGATTGTGATGAAATTTAGTAGGGATGTAGTTAACGACCTGAGGTCAAACATAGGCTACTTTTGGGCGCGATATAACCGAGTCCCACGCGGGGCGAAGCCGCGGAGAACAGCTAGTAAGCTATAAGTTTGATTGCTATTTTGTAGATTATTGCCACAACAAAAAAAAAGATTCCGTGCTTCGGAAGGCACGTTAAGCTATTCGTCCCGGCTGCCATCTGGTAGTCGTTAAAGGAACCACGTCAGAGGCCGAGAGGCGGTTTCGTGTGTGAATGAATGAATGAATTAACATTTTATTGCACCAACTACATAAACACATCATTGGATTGTACAGGATCAAAAATAAAAATTAGTACAAAGGCGGACTTATCGCTAATGCAATTTCTTCCAGCCAACCTTAGGGTAGAGAGAAACAAGAAGACTTTAGACTTTTTGTGCCGTATAAATACTTGCGTAGGAGGCGACACAAGTTACTTGATGTTCCCTTATCACGGACGGTTGCTAGTTATATCCATACTAATATTATAAATGTGAAAGTCTGTCTGTCACCTCTTCACGGCTAAACTGCTGGACCGATTGTGATGAAATTTGGTAGGGATGTAGTTAACGACCTGAGGTCAAACATAGGCTACTTTTGGGCACGATATAACCGAGTCCCACGCGGGCGGAGCCGCGGGAAACAGCTAGTAATAAATAATAATTACGTATATTTTATTTGTTTCCACAATATAGGTACAATAAATATAACAAAGTAATACATAGAAACATTAATATAAGGGAGCAAAAAAATGATAAAACAACGATTGTGGAGAACTGGGTGTCGATTCTGCTAACGTTAAGTCACAATCGTGTCAAAATAGTGTTTCAATTGTAGTGCTTTTTTACACACTAGTTACAAGAAATGTATATATTTTTTTATATCACTTCTGATGGTCACATCCCTCACTACATTCACAACACATCATTCTGTCATAATTCTTGTAAATAGTGTGTAAAAAGCACTACTATTGAAACACTATTTTAATACGATTTTGTCTTAACGTTAGCAGAATCGACACCCTGGTGTCCGTGCTAGGTATCCAGAGAACCGTATTACGGATCTGCGGCCCTACCGCCAACTCGATTGCTTTCGCTATTGGCTATGGTTTATGACGTCATCCAGTCTTTTCGAACTGCCAAGCAAAGCGATATTGCTTTTACATGTATTCTATGGACCAAGACATTGTTTTAGTCTTGGTCTTGGACATGTGAAAGCAATATTGCTTTGCTAGGCGATTCGAAAAGACAAGATGACGTCATAAACCATAGCAATAGCGATAGCAATCGAGATAGGCGGTAGGGCCGCTGTTCACAATCTGTGTTGCGTGGACTTACTGGACTGGACAAGGTGCTGAATGTGATCTTTTTGCTGACAGATTTGAGCGTTTATTGAGAGAATCATTATTAAAATAATATATAATTATTATTTTATGCAAAGGATGAATGACTGTGTCCTACTTTAAGTTGTGCAACGCTTTGGTTGTATAACTGTAATGTTGTACAATTTTTCTATGATTAAATAAATAAATAAGAAACAAGTGCAAGGTCGATTGACCATGTAATCCACTCGACATGTTGGTACTCACGCCTCGGCCTCCTCGATCTGCTTCCTTCGCGCCGCCTCCCGTCTTTGTTCGTCTTCCAGCTTCTGTTTTTGTTTGAGATCCTCCAAGCGCCGCCTCTCTTCGATTTCGGCAGCTTTGCGAGCGTTTTCAATTTTTTTCTATCACAAAACAACAATTCATTTATTTATTTCAAATTAATGTACACAGAAAAATATACAAAAGAAAATAACATAGAATAAAGAACATTAGTACAAGGGTGCTGTTTATTTCTAAAGAAATACAATAATATATTACTGTAAGTTTATATTGCCTAATAATATTCCCCATTTTTCTCTATGCTTCGGAGACATGGTCTCTTAGAGAACCAGAAAGAAGGAAATTATTAGCTCTTTTGTTAATGTGTAAATGTCATCATTACAGTCATATCAGGAAACAGTATAAGTTTGTATGCAGGTATCCAGAACTGTATTTGTATTTCCCCCCTCCCCCCTCAAAAAACGCCAGTGGGTCTAAAAACGCCACTTTGAGCAATTCATCGAATCGAATTCATATTACGAATTCCTTAGCAATTGTTTAGCAACTGCTATTTCTTTAAATTTTTTTTTGAAGAGGAACTGCAAAGTTAGTTAGGCCAACTAGGCCATTTTACAAAAAATAGAGGAATTGCTACAGAATTGCTAAGGAATTCATAATATGAATTCGATTCGATGAATTGCTCAAATTGGCGTTTTAGACCCACTGGCGTTTTTTGAGGGGGAAATACAAATACTGTTCTGCAAAGTGGCGTTTTTAGATTCCCCCGCCAGATCTATTGTAATAGTAAAATATCGCTAACTCTCCCTTCCGGTACGGAAGCCGTGTTGATCTAAGGGATGAAGGCCGCAATTAAAGCTACAATCTCACCCTCTCAGCCTCCCTCATCCTCTCGAGCTTCCCTTGATCGGCGTGCGCCTGTTTCTCCAGTCGTTCCCTTGCCGCAGCCTCCAACTGCGCCAATCTCTCTTTGTCAGCCGCTTCCCGAGCTGCTGCTGCCGCGGCCATTTTCTCTTCGCGTTTCCTATAGATACATACACAGAATTTAAAAATATTAACAAGAAGTCGCATAGCGCACGAAAAACGTGTCACTAGTTTGGCTTGCAAGCCAACGTATCACACTGAAAAAATTGGCGGGGAATTTGATTGCGTCATTTATTGCCACTGTTATCGGTCGATAATATTAGGTGGCTTTGTTGTAAACTACGTAATACATTTCTAATAAGGTGTGCTGTGGTTTACGTGTATGAATAGAAAGTAAAAAGAGAGAATACGCTATGAAATTTGCTATGGATATAGTTATGCACTAGGAGTCAAACATAGCCTACTTTCCGGCGCGATATAACCGAGGCGCACGCGAACGGAGCCGCGGGCAACAGCTAGTTAATAATAATAATAATAAGTTGGAAGAACTCTTATACAACTCTTACCGTCTCTGTTGTTCTCTCTTCGCTTCCAACAATGCCTCCTTCTTCTTCCTAGCATCTTCTTTCTCCCTCTTCATACTCTCTTCTGCCTCTTTGGCCTTGTTGATGGCGCTGATTTTGGAGGCTGAAGACGGTACTGTCTTGACCGAAACTGGCACATTAGCACGCGGTTTCGACGCCGAACTAGAAATCTACGATAAAAATTAATAATTATACGTTAAGGCGATACCTCGGTGAACACTAGCGCCACCGTCATTTAAAAATCATTATTCACTGAAAACACAAGTTGTCAAAAATCTCTGTTATGTAATTAAGGTTCTGGATCTGAAGTTAATTTTGGTCATATTAAATTATAGTTCCCGTTTGGGCCTTAACTATAGACTTAAGTGAAACTATATAGTGGACTCTAAGTAAAATATATTGTTGAAAATATAAAAAACTAGCTGTTCCCCGCGGCTTCGCCCCGCGTGGGACTCGGTTATGTCGCGCCCAAAAGTAGCCTATGTTTGACCTCAGGTCGTTAACTACATCCCTACCAAATTTCATAACAATCGGTCCAGCAGTTTAGCCGTGAAGAGGTGACAGACAGACAGACAGACTTTCGCATTTATAATATTAGTATGGATAGAAAGTCTACGAAGCCGGTAATTTTTAACCGTGGCGAACGGTTGAGCAAGTGTCAGTCCGTAGACTGACAGACGCGCAGTGTTCTCAACCGTGTCGTCGTTCAGGGTTGCCCGTTGACGTTAGACGCGCGAACAGTTCCATATAGAGAGTTTTTGGAGGGAAAGTAAACTGTCGCTATGTCCGCGCTGTATTTAATTTCCAAAACTTAGGTTTTTTCGAGTGTTTGTGCATAATATTGGTGGTTTATTATTCGCAAAGTGTTCGTGAACAAGCGTGTGTGTTGGGAAGTGGTACAGTGTCGATTACGTGACTTTTTATCTTTGTCACCAAAATCTCCATGATAAAGCTAAGTGAAATTTTTCCACCGCTTCACTTAGCCATCTGACTCAGACTAGACTTACTTACTTGACTGGACTTGACTTTTGACTTGAATTTTTGACTCGACTGACTTAAGTAGGACTGAAGAAGATTAATAAATTCAAGAAAGGCCTTAAAGGACTTGATTCCATGGCCGTATAAACTATTAAAAAAAAAAAAAAAAAAACAGTTCCATATAGTTACAAATTGCAATTGCAACATGTGTTTTTAGTGTATAATGAATTTTAAATGATAGTGGCGCTAGTGTTCACCGAGGTATCACCTTAAATCATCTTTTTAACAAAAATTTCATTATTGACACGAACTTTCCACCGTATTAAGAAACGTTTGATAAACCCATTTTAACTGAAAATATTTTTTTTTTCTATTTCTCTCTTACCTGACACTTCACGTGAAAGAACGAGACGAAACACATTTAAGCTAAAATGGGCTCAACGTTTCTTAATACGGGGGTTAATGTCAAATAAAGTTTATATATACATATAATAAAAAATTAAAAATATTTGGTCTGTACATGAAGCATTTTTGATTGAAATGGATAGAGGGACACTTAAAATGAATAAAAGAAAAATATTTTTTTTTTTTGTATTTTTTGTTTGTATGTCTGTATGTATGATATAGCTTAATACTTAATGATTATCTCCGATAATCATACTAATATTATAAATGCGAAAGTCTGTCTGTCTGTCACCTCTTCACGGCTAAACTGCTGGACCGATTGTGATGAAATTTGGTAGGGATGTAGTTAACGACCTGAGGTCAAACATAGGCTACTTTTGGGCGCGATATAACCGAGTACCACGCGGGGCGAAGCCGCGGGGAACAGCTAGTAATATTATAAATGCGAAAGTGACCTCTTCACAACCTGTCTACTGAACCAATCTTCCTGAAATTTCGCATACACATAGCTAGGAGTATTGAGAAGGACAGTGGATACCTTTCATCCTGGGAAAAAGGACTGTTCCCGAGGGAAATTCACGCGGGCGAAAGCTAATGAATGATGAATAAATGAATCAACAAACCTGTGCCGGCTTCCCGTTGAATATGAGGCTATTCATCTTTGTGAGTGTTTCCGCTGAAAGGATCACCTTCGACACTTTGTCAGGAGGCGTGTGGTTTTCCGGTCCGTCCTCCTAAACAAAACGATGGATAATTTAGTTTAGGAACCGCATAAAAATCCGTTGCGTGGTTTTAAAGATTTAAGCATACAAAGGGACAGAGAAAGCGACTTTGTTTTATACTATGTAGTGATAGTGATCTAATAATGTAATAACACATAATTGTCATAAGGCTATAATATTTTATTGCATATGATTTTTGAGGAAGGTCATAAGCTTTAGGACATATACCACTACGGGCCTGCCTCTGTGGTCCAGTGGTTAAGGCGTTTGCCTGTAGAACCGGGGGTCGTGGGTTCGATTCCCACGGGAAGCATACTTTGTTTAGTTGTTTCCACTTTGATTAGGACATTGCAGGATTAAATCACATGATTGTCTGATAATAAAGATGATTCCGTGCTTCGGAAGGCACGCTACTACCATCTGGTAGTCGTTAAAGGAACCACATCAGAGGCCGAGAGGCGGTTCCGAAGAATTCTGACACCAGGGTTCGATCATGTCACCTACACGAAACGATAATGACAATGATAACGGGCGAGTAAAACCGCGGGGCATAGCCAATATTTATTTATTTAAAACTTTATTGAGCAAAGAGCTACATTAAGTAAACTTAATGCTATAAGCATTCTCTGCCAATCAACCTTCGGAAATTACAAAAAAATAGAATGAAGGTGTCAAAATATGAGATTAAAGTTAAAAAATATTATTGTAATTTAAAATCTTATTGATTGTTTCGTACCTTTTTGGCCATAGCCCTAGTTTTGGTCCGCGTGACTCTTGTTGCCATTTCTTCAAATTGGTGTATCTTCTCCTTTACAGCTGACCTGAACAATTATACAATACAATAATTCTTTATTGCACCAATAAATATTTATGGTTAGAATAACTTGTGAATTTTGGAAGACTGGTTAAAATAACTTGTAAATTATGGGACAGACTAAAATAACTTGTGCATTGTGGGAGACTGGTCAAAATAACTTGTGAATTGTGGGAGACTGGTTAAAATTAACTTGTGAATTGTGGGAAACTGGTTAAAAATAACTTGGGAATTGTGGGAGAATGGTTAAAAATAACTTGTGCATTTTGGGAGACTGGTTAAAAATAACTTGGGAATTGTGGGAGACTGTCTAAAATAACTTTTGCATAGTGGGAAACTGGTAAAAACAACTTGTGAATTGTGGGAGATTGGCTAAAATAACTTGTGCATTGTGGGAGACTGGCTAAAATAACTTGTGCATTGTGGGAGAGACTAGTAAAAATGTGAATTGTGGGCCAGACTAGTTAAAAGTTGAATTGTGGGACAAACTAGTTAAAACAACTAGTGAATTGTGGGACAGACTAGTTAAAACAACTAGTGAATTGTGGGACAGACTAGTTAAAATAACTTGTGAATTGTGGGACAGACTAAAATAACTAGTGAATTGTGGGACAGACTAAAATAACTAGTGAATTTTGGCACCAGACTAAAATAACTTGTGAATTGTGGGACAGACTAAAATAACTTGTGAATTGTGGGACAGACTAAAATAACTTGTGAATTGTGGGACAGACTAAAATAACTTGTGAATTTTAGCACCAGACTAAAATAACTTGTAAATTGTGGGACAGACTAAAATAACTTGTGAATTGTGGGACAGACTAAAATAACTAGTGAATTGTGGGACAGACTAAAATAACTTGTGAATTTTAGCACCAGACTAAAATAACTTGTGAATTTTAGCACCAGACTAAAATAACTTGTAAATTGTGGGACAGACTAAAATAACTTGTGAATTGTGGGACAGACTAAAATAACTAGTGAATTGTGGGACAGACTAAAATAACTTGTGAATTGTGGGACAGAATGGATAAATGACTTGTGGGTAATGGGCCTACATAATATCAAATGAACTCACGTGGGTTGTGTGACGGGCACTGGTTTAGGCGGCGTATGTTCTTGTACATCACTGTTATCGTCTGTCATTATTGAATCTTCACTTATATTTGCCGCTTTTGGATCTGCAAAAATATTTTCTTTTAAAACATTATCACAATTCCTCTCCAATAACAATGAGATTTTGTTTTCTTACTAATTATATCTCTTTAATAATATACATTTTTATTTTTATTACTTTTAAAATATTACAAACTAGTGACCCGGCTTCGCACGGGTATAAAAACCTTCCTCTTGAATCATTCTAGCTATTAAAAAAACCGCATCAAAATCTGTTGCGTAGTTTCAAAGATCTAAACATACATAGGGACAGACAGCGGGTAGCGACTTTGCTTTTTACTATGTAAAGGAAGAAGATAGAGATGACATATTGTAATCCATACTAATATTATAAATGCGAAAGTCCGTCTGTCTGTCACTCTTCACGGCTAAACTGCTGGACCGATTGTGATTAAATTTGGTAGGGATGTAGTTAACGACCTGAGGTCAAACATAGGCTACTTTTGGGCGCGATATAACCGAGTCCCACGCGGGGCGAAGCCGCGGGGAACAGCTAGTATATAATATATGATTATATATCTAGATATATGATTATATATCTAGATGAGTATATATCAATATATACTTATACTAATATTATAAATGCGAAAGTCTGTCTGTCTGTCTCCTCTTCAAGGCTAAACTGCTGGACCGATTGTCATGAAATTATGTATGGATAGTTATGCACTAGGAGTCAAACATAGCCTACTTTCGGGCGCGATATAACCGAGGCGCAAGCGGGCGGAGCCGCGGGCAACAGCTAGTAAATATATATATTGAAAATACCTTTGTCTATGACGACAGTGGCGTCCATTATAGCGTTCTGTTTCTCCATTACGATGGTATCTCTGTCCAACTTCTCAATAACTACTGTGGCATTCATATTCCCCTGTAACAAATAATGTAAAAAACATAAATATATATATATATTACTAGCGACCCTCCCCGGCTTCGCATGGGCATAAAAACCTTCCTCTTGAATCACTCTTATCTATTAAAAAGACCGCATCAAAATCCGTTGCGTAGTTTGAAAAATTTAAGCATACAAAGTGATATAGGGACAGAGAAAGCGACTTTGTTTTATACTATGTAGTGATGATACGGTCGAATTGAAAAACCTCTTTTACAAGTCGGTTTAAAAACACATTGTACCAAAGACATTTTGGGGAGCTGAATACACAAATATCACACGAGTGATCGTGTTCGTGCGGCAATGTTTGGATTGGTCGCCATTAGTGGCATTTCTATTAAGAACTTCTTCGTGGTTCGGAAAACACCTTAAGCCGTTGGTTCAGGCTGTTATCGACAGATGGCAGTCGTTAGGCTATGTCAATACTGATTCCTGGGAAAGATTTTCCTACTAAGTACTAATACTATAAACGCGAAAGTGTGTATAGATGTTTGTTACTCTTTTACAGGCAAACGGCTGAACCGATTTGGCTGAAATTTGGAATGGAGACTGCTTAGACCCTGGAACAACACATAGTCTATATTTTATCCCGGAATTCCCACGGGAGCGGAACCCCAGGAAACAGCTAGGCTATAGTACTTACACACCAAGGGCGGGTGAAACCGAGAGGAACAGCTTGATCAAACATACAAATAAAACAAATAGGCATTAAGACGATACCTCGGTGAACTAGCGCCACCATCATTTAAAAATCATTATTCACTGAAAACACAAGTTATCAAAAATCCCTGTTATGTAATTAAGGTTCTGGATCTGAAGTTAAATTTAATGATATTGTTTTCCTAAAGTTACAAATTGCAAAAATGCTAAAAGTGGCCGTTTTAAGAAATATTGCAATTTGTAACTAAATGGAACTATAATGTAATATTATTAAAATTTAACTTCAGACCCAGAACATTAATTACATAACACGGATTTTTGACAACTTGTGTTTTCAGTGAATAATGATTTTTAAATGACGGTGGCGCTAGTGTTCACCGAGGTATCGTCTCAAATAACTTACAACATTTTTAGGCGTGACGGGCGCGTGGTTGTAAACTCCATTAGGTAATACAACAGTCTTGTCCATATCAAGCGTCACGGTCGTATCCAGTTTTTGTAGGACCCTTGTTTCGTCCAAACTACTCACGACTTCCGGCTCCTGAATATTTATTTAAAAAAAAAATATTTTAAAACTAGCTTTTACTAGGGCTTAGCCCGCATGAATTTCCCTCGGGAACAGTGCTTTTTCCCGGGATGAAAGGTACCCTATGTCCTTCTCAATACTCCTAGCTATGTGTATGCGAAATTTCAGGAAGATCGGTTCAGTAGATAGGGCGTGAAGAGGTAACAAACAAATATACAAACTCACTTTCGCATTTATAATATCACAAGTTGGATATAAAGTTTTTCCCCATCTTATATTTTAAATGCAACAGTGAGCTTGTTTAACCAGCAAACAATTTGTTTGTTTGTGACGCTTTCACGCCCTATCTACTGAACCAATCTTCCTGAAATTTTGCATACACATAGAAGTATTGAGAGGGCCATAGGGTACCCCTTTCTTCTTTTTAGGGGATCGAATCCGGGACCTCCTTAGTTGCAGAACGTGTGATAAATCTTAACTAATATTATAAATGCGAAAGTGAGTTTGTTTGTTTCTCTTCACGTCCTATCTACTGAACCAATCTTCCTGAAATTTCGCATACACATAGCTAAAAGTATTGAGAAAGACATAGGGAACCTTTCATCCCGGGAAAAAGCATTGTTCCCGAGGGAAAGCAAAACCTAGTGTCTTAATAAATGTTTATTCTATTCAATCGGCCGATGTCTAACAATGACTGGAAAAGCGTTAAGAGGAGTTTGACTTACCACTGGCTTATCAGGGGTAGCTTCCCTTTTATCGCTAACGGGTATTTTGGACTTGACCTCTTTCTTCTTAGCGTCTTTCTGTGCCATTTTCTGCGGTAGTATGGGAGAATGCGGTTCCGATACGCGTTCTTCTTTCGGTATCGGTTCTGGAATCGGTTCCGGTTTTGGTTCCTCCAATGGCGGTTGTTCTTTTTCTCTGTAAGCGATGTGTAATTCGAAAAATAAAAATTAATTAATTATATTTTTTATTATGTATTAACTTGAGATATTCATCATCATTTCGTGTAGGTGACACAGTCAATCAACCATGCACACCCTGGTGTCTGAGTTCTTCGACACAACCTCGGCCTCTGACGTGGTTCATTTAACGACTACCAGATGTCAGCCGGTACCAACGGCTTAACGTGCCGAAGTACGGAATCATCTTTATTATCAGATAATCAGTAGGTCGACCGCCTATCTCGATTCTCTCATCTCGTAATGGCTACTTGTATCATTTCGCTCCGTTTTACGTACGTTTATAATTGTTTTTTGTAGACGTTGCCAATGTCTACAAAAAACAATTTTTATTTTGCCAATGTCTACAAAAAAAAATTTTTTTAAGCGTTTTAGCGTAAGACGGAGCGAAATGTGGCGAAAGCGATACAAGTAGCCATTGCGAGAGGAGAGAATCGAGATAGGCGGTCGACCTACAGGTGATTCAAGCCTTCAGTGTCCTAAGCAAACTGGAAACAACTAAACAAAGTATGCTTCACGTGGGAATCGAACCCACGACCCCTCAGGTCTACAGGCAAACGCCTTAACCACTGGACCACGGAGGCAGTTAATATTTATTAATATGTATTTGAGATATAAAGAAAGAAAGAAAAGCTGTTTATTTGGTACCACTAAATCAGCACAACAAAATATCACTACATAGTATAAAACAATGTCGCTTTCTCTGTCCCTATGTATGCTTAAATATTTAAAACTATGCAACGAATGGATTTTGATGCGGTTTTTGTGATTCAAGAGGAATGTTTTTTGCCCATGCGAAGCCGGGGCGGGTCGCTAGTTGAGATATAAAATTAGTGTTGATTTTGGTTGTCCAAAATAAAATAAACACTTACGCAGCCTTCTGTCCCCTTCTCGTCCTTTTTGGTCTTGGTTTTTCTGGTGTGGCTGTTAAATAATACAATCTGATTAAAAAATAGTAATTATTTAAATTATCATCATTTCAGCCTGTGGCTGTCCACAGCTGGACATAGGCCTCCCCCAAGGATTTCTAAAATGGCCGGTTGTCGCGGCCTGCAGCCAGCGCCTGCCTGCGACCTTCTGCAGGTCATCCGACCATCTGGGCGTCGATTCTGCTAACGTTAAGTCACAATCGTGTCAAAATAGTGTTTCAATTCTAGTAAGTATATTTTACACACTAGTTACAAGAAATGTATAAGGTGAATTTAATAAAAAAAATTAAAAATTTAAATCAATTGCAAATATTTTAAGGGCAGATTCAGACCACTAAACTGAACAAATTTCCTAAATAAACTTATGTCGAAATACGACAAAAAAATTTTGACCTCCCATACAAATTGAGAATCAGCTGATCTAGTTTAGTATGGAGAGTGAAAAATAAAATTTCATATCCATATCCATACTAATCCATACTAATATTATAAATGCGAAAGTCTGTCTGTCTGTCTGTCTGTCACCTCTTCACGGCTAAACTACTGGACCGATTGTGATGAAATTTGGTAGGGATTTTTAGTTAACGACCTGAGGTCAAACATAGGCTATTTTTGGGCGCGATATAACCGATTCCCACGCGGGGCGAAGCCGCGGGGAACAGCTAGTTTCGATATAAGTATATTTGGAAAAGTTGTTCAGTATAGTGGTCTGTATCTGCCCTTAAAATATTTGCAGTTGATTTGTGTCCACTTGTATATTTTTTTATATCACTGCTGATGATCACACCACACACTACATTCACATCACATCATACTGTCATAACTCTTGTAAATAGTGTGTAAAAAGCACTACTATTGAAACACTATTTTGATACAATTTTGACTTAACGTTAGCAGAATCGACGCCCTGTACCCCTAGTATAAGTTTTTCTTAACGCAGACGCTAGCGACTGCGTTAGGATTTTGTATGGAATTTCTTAGTTGCCTTACTATCCGCCAGAGGCGCTGTACAGGTTTGCCATACTAAATCGCTAACGCAGTCGCTAGCGTCTGCGTTAAGAAAAACTCATACTAGGGGCACTGGTCGGTGGGTGTCCGAGCCGGTACATAATGAGTAGTACAAGAACGACAATTATTTTAATAAGATTAAAAAGAAATTCTTTTTGAGAAATTATATGAATTACACTCGTTGAGTTAGTATCCCATAATAAGTCTCGAACTTACTTTGGGACTTTGATTAAACTCAATCTGAGTGATTTGTCTATATATATTTATTTATTTTTCTACATAATAAATTATTATTCGACGACCTACGTGGCGTAATGGTTACCACGCCTGCCCGCTACTCAGGAGGTCCCGGGTTCGATCCCCGGTCAGGTTATGATGAAAAATTAACTTTTTCTGATTGGCCTGGGTCCTGGATGTTTATATATATGTATTTGTTATAAAATATAGTATTTTTGAGTTAGTATCCCATAACAAGTCTCGAACTTACTTTGGGGCTTTGATTGAACTCAATCTGTGTGATTTGTCTATATATATACTAGCTGTTACCCGCGGATCCGCCCGCGTGCGCCTCGGTTATATCGCGCCCGAAAGTAGGCTATGTTTGACTCCTAGTGCATAACTATAAACATACCAAATTTCATCACAATCGGTCCAGCAGTTTAGCCGTGAAGAGGTGACAGACAGACAGACAGACTTTCACATTTATAATATTAGTATGGATTTATTTAACTTACCAGTTGCGTTAACTTGCGTTTGTGTTGTGTCCTTCTCTGTGTCCGATGGCGGTGTGTCCGATACTTTCTGCAAAACGAGAAACTTATAGCAATCATTTGTAAAAAAATATATAATAAAATAGTTTAAAAAACTAAACACGCTTTACGTTTTTTTCGTATTCCTGACAGCAAACCCTTTCATTTGATACCCATATCATGGGGGGTGAGTTTCAATTTCAAATTTACTTAAAATTCGGAACTGTAAAAACGCGGGCCAGTTATCAACCGCCATGACGTGACGCAACTATTCTGGTAAACTGTCGTTCAGACCTATTTTTGACTTCTGTCATTCGTTCAAAGTCAGATATTCATTCGACAAAACCGTGGATTCGCATGATTTTCATGCGACGCTGTGGTTCAAAAATAGCACCTTCCAGAATAATTACGTCACAAAACTCTACAAAAATCACCGATAGGATATAAAAAGTCAACTTTTAAAATGTTAGTTTTGCTACCTTGAGGGCTCAGGAAAATATGCAAAAAATTATTTCAATCTAAACAAATCCATACTAATATTATAAATGCGAAAGTCTGTCTGTCTGTCTGTCTGTCACTTCTTCACGGCTAAACTGCTGGACCGATTGTGATGAAATTTGATAGGGATGTAGTTAACGACCTGAGGTCAAACATAGGCTACTTTTGGGCGCGATATAACCGAGTACCACGCGGGGCGAAGCCGCGGGGAACAGCTAGTATAAAATAATTATTTTAAACAAAAAGAAAATAAAAGTCAACTAGTATATCGCAAGACAATAGTTTTTTTAATTGAATGAATGAATTGTTAATAAATGATTAATCGTTTGCCGGTCACCGGTAGGCCGCTGGGCGTCCAAAGTGTTAACAATAACTTTACAATTGTGTCTGGATTCTGCAAGACAACGGGGTAAATATAAAAAACTAGCTTTCGCCCGGGTGAAAATCCCTCGGGTACAGTGCATTTTCCCGGGATGAAAATTCCTTATGTCCTTCTCAATACTCCTAGCTATGTGTATGCAAAATTCCAGGAAGATTGGTTCAGTAGACAGGGCGTGAAGAGGTAACAAACAAATAAACAAACTCACTTTCGCATTTATAATATTCGTTGGATAGTGTTACCTTCTTAGCCCTGGTCCGTTTGGGTCGAGCCTCAGCGATGGCCGGTTGATCATCAAACTCGGGTTGTTTGCGAGAGCTGGCTCGGGTTGATCGAGCTGCTGCCACTGATGAACACAAACATATTATTGATATTTAATCTATATAAGACAGCCTTTAATTCTAGGTTATAATTCTGTTTACATATTATCATTTATTTACCCTAAGCCTTCTTAAGACGATACCTAAGTGAACACTAGCGCCACCATCATTTAAAAATCATTATTAACTGAAAACACAAGTTATCAAAAAACTGTCTACTGTAATTATGATTCTGGATCTGATGTTAATTTTAAACATATAAAATTATAGTTTCCTAGTTACAAATTGCAATATTGCTTAAAACGGCCACTTTTGGCATTTTTGCAGTTTGTAATTATATGGAACTATAATTTAATATGTTTAAATTTAACTTCAGATCCAGAACCTAAATTACATAATACGGATTTTTGATAACTTGTGTTTTCAGTGAATAATGATCTTTAAATGATGGTGGCGCTAGTGTTCACCGAGGTATCGTCTTAACCCTAGATTGTCCACCGACATAGGCCTCCTCCGAGTATTTCCACTTTGATCTAATCTGTGCTATTTTGGTCCAAGCTGTTTCTGCAATCTTCTTAATATCATCTTCCCATCTGTAAATTGCCCTTCCTCTTTTCCGTTTTACTCCTAAGTTTTTGTGACCATTTGCTGGGACCTCTGACCATGTGACCTGTCCATCTCCATTTAACTTAAAGTTCCTTTAACGACTAACACGGTAGAGAACCAACAAATTAAAAAAATAGTAAAAAAGAAAATAGAACCTCCTGACGACCTCCGTGGCGTAATGGTTAACATGCCTGACCGCTACTCAGTAGGTCCCGGGTTTGATCCCCGGTCAGGTCAAGATGAAAATGATCTTTTTCCGATTGGCCTGGGTATTGGATGTTTATCTATATATGTATTTGTTATAAAATATAGTATCGTTGAGTTAGTATCCCATAACACAAGTCTCGAACTTACTTTGGGGCTAACTCAATCTGTGTGATTTGTCCCTATATATATATTTATTTATTATTTATTAGAAGAAAGGAGTTTATACACTTATGTACGGAAACTGGCATATCGACCCGGCCGGCATTTTTTGTACGTCTACATACATACATATAATCACGTCTTTACGGGGTAGACAGAACCTAGGTTCATAAGACCTTAGGCCACGCTTAGCATAATGGTAGTTGAAACAGGAAACCAATAGTGATGGGTTGCTAGCCGCGTCGCTATATATATATATATAAGATTCCCCCATTCGCCGATTCCCTCAGTCGACTTTTACGGCTAGCGCGGGAAGAGAAGCAGCTGGTTCATTCTATGTTTTTATTTTTCTCCCAAACCAGCATGGAAGGAATTATACTCTATTCATTGGTACATACTATTACAAGCTATTATTTTTAATCTTCCCGCGCAAGCCGTAAGTCGTGTAAGGGAATCGCCGAATGGGGTAATCATGTCATGGGCGATACGGCTAGCAACCCATCACTATTGATATCCTGTTTCAACTACCATTATGCTAAACGTGGACTGAAGTCTTATGACCCTAGGCTCCGTCTACCCCGTATGGGATAAAGACGTGATTATATGTATGTATTATTAATCGTGCGCCGCGAATGAGAAAAACAAACAAAATGGCGGCCGAGTAAATATGCCAGATAGGTTCTATCCGCTTTATTGACAGGTTACGAGGTATGGTACGGTAATGATAGATATAAGCTTGGAAGAAATAAATAAATAAATGATATCCTTACGAGGCGCGGCGGGAGGCGGCATTGTGTCTGTCTGTTTGCGCGTCCTCGTGTTCCGGCGGCTGCGGCGAGATGTCTCTTCTTCATTATTTTCAGATTTCTCCTTGGCAGCGCCTTTACGCGGTTCTAGAGAGGCAATTATACAATTATTACGAAAAATTGGTATTTTATAAACATATATTACATATACTAGCTGTTGCCGGCGGCTGAGCCCACGTGGGACTAAAGTAGCCTATGTTTAACCCCGTCTTTAACTATATCCATACCAAGTTTCATCAAAACCGGTGCAATGGTTTAGCAGTGAAAGCGTAACAGATAAACAGACGTTTGCATTTACTATGGATATTGGTAGCAGACCCCATGAGGAAGTCTCTTGACTGATTAATTTATTAGTTTATTTTATAGCGGAGTGACGCCATAGAAATTTCACCTTTATCAACATCTTAATTAGATTTAAAGTTCCTTGACATACTACCGAATACTCAAACGCTACTCAATTTTGAGAGCTGCTCAAGTCTCTCAAAATTGAGTAGCGTTTGAGTATTCGGACGGAAAACTCGCATTTAAAAGTAAACTTACTTGGCACTGGAGCGGCGGGAGGCGGCATAGCAATATCGTCCTTATCCACTTCTTGCTTGACTTCAATATTGATTGGCAAAGATTCCGTGTCCATTGGCTCGGGAGGTAGGGAAATTTTTTCCTCTTTGACTGAAAAGGTATACACAAATAATTTATACAAGTCACAATGATTAAATTTAAAATTAGGCCTAAGAATTTAGACAGTAATGAGGGGAATATAAGCCCCCATTATGTCCTAAACACAATCAAAAAAAAATAACAAGAAATAACTTTTCCTCCAACCAACTTGTTGAAGGAAAAGTTATTTCTTGTTATTTTTTTTGCACTAATATTATAAAGAGAGAAGATTTTATTGTTTGTTTGTATTGAATAGACTTCTAAATTACTGGACCGTTTTAAAATTCTTTTAGCGTTGGAAAGCTACACTAACCTCGTGTGACATAGGCTATGTGTGAACCACAGGCGAAGCCGGGATAGACTGCTAGTATTTAGTAATTTAAAAACCAAAGATTATCTAACTTAGAAAAAAATAAAAACCTACTTGCAATCCTTAAATACATACAAGCCATACCTAAAAATAATGTTCTTAACCAGGGCGTCGATTCTGCTAACGTTAAGACAAAATCGTATCAAAATAGTGTTTCAATAGTAGTGCTTTTTACACACTATTTACAAGAGTTATGACAGTATGATGTGATGTAAATTTAGTGTGTGGTGTGATCATCAGAAGTGATATAAAAAAAAATATACATTTCTTGTAACTAGTGTGTAAAAAAGCATTACCATTGAAACACTATAGCAGAATCGACACCCAGGTATTTTGACCCTAAAATTTAGTTAAAATGGGTTTATCAAACGTTTCTTAATATGGTGGTAAGAAATTAGAAACTCACTCTGTATGTTAGTGAAGTCGGGCACATTCTCCTTATCGTCCTCCTTGGGTCTCCTCCCTCGCTGTTTCTCAGGCTCCTCACGTCGCATTTTCTGTGTTAAGTTCACGTTCACCTAAAAAAAATTTCATCATCAACGTACATATCATCACACCTGTCTCCCACAGGGTTAGGCAGAGACAAGTGATTTCTATAGGCTACAATACTTACGGACCTCTCTTGCTTCCTCTTCTATCATGCTTGTGATACATGTTCGCTGATTTTGGGCACTCATAATGTGTAACTTTTATAGACGTTAGTTTATTTACAAGGAGCTCTAACAGCCCGGTGTTGCTTGTAAAAATACTTACCATATTACTACAAAAGCAAGTCTAACTTTAAAACTGGGTTTTAACAATTATCCACCCAAATCAAGATAATATTGACAGGTGAGATAGTATGATAATACTAGATGTCAACTTGATTTGGGCGGATAATGGTCTAAACCTAGTTTTAAAGTTAGACCTTTTGTAGTAAGATGGTAAAAGCCTATTCAGACAAATGTTACCTGTTTACTAATAATGCTTTGCGCTTTAACCGAAGCATTTCTCTTCTGCCGTTTGTCCTGCTCAGGACTGCTGATACCGTCCACCTCATTCTTGCTGCGTTTGTTGGAAAGCCTTCTGGTTTCACTATTGCTCTCCGAAGAGCTCCGGCTTTCTGTGCCTTTGGATCTTCTGGATTGTGTGGTTTTGCCCTCTGGTGCTTTGTTAGATTCATCTAAAAAAAAGAAAATATTTGCCTAACCTGTCTAAAGAAACATTTTCCATCTCGAGCTGACCGGGGATCAAACCAGGGACCTCCAGTGTCGCAAAGTGATTAAGAACTAATTGGGCAAGTTTAAGTAAACAATAATTAACTCTGATATAGATATGTTAGCCCATGAGCTAACCCATAGACTTGACTTGGCTTTTCTTAGAGATTTCATTACATTTTATAAAAGCAGCTTCATCGAGACTTGGCTAGTATTTTACAGGATGTTTTGGTGGGATCCCAATGTCACTTGCAAACTTAAGATCTCATTTGTCACAATGTTTCTAACCATTATGGCAAAATAGGGTGAGAAAAAGTAGACACACAATCTGCCTTTTACTAGATTATTAAAAAAAAGGTTTTATACGCTTTTAATACATGCACTAGCTGATCTCACAGTTCAAAAAGGTTCACCTGTAAGAATCTGTGTATATATTACTAGCTGTTCCCCGCGGCTCCGCCCGCGTGGGACTCGGTTATATCGCGCCCAAAAGTAGCCTATGTTTGACCTCAGGTCGTTAACTACATCCCTACCAAATTTCATCACAATCGGTCCAGCAGTTTAGCCGTGAAGAGGTGACAGACAGACAGACAGACAGACAGACAGACAGACAGACTTTCGCATTTATAATATTAGTATGGAAAGTATGGATTTGTTCTGTTTCTTCGTAACTTTGTAAATGTATATCCTTTTTGCATATTAAAATTATTACAAACAAGAATCTGGCTCTCATTTAAAAAAGGAATTTATCAAATTCAACCAGTTGTTCTAAAGTTATAAAAAACAACTTCTTCAGATTTATTAGCAGAGATAATGTTATTTTCTAATAACTGTGTACATTGCCCTAGTTTACCATAAGCACACAATAGAGAACTAAACGAAAGCAAAGAGTTTTTGCGGAATTAAACAAGTTTTTGATTAAAATCCCTACAACTATAATTGTAAACATTACCAAAAATGTTTCAAAACGACTCGTATACAACAACATACAAATACCCAGGAGTTTCCACGACAAATAGCGATGTGAAGCTTACCTTCATCCTCGTGAATGCTTTGCAGAGTCGTTACAAGGTTTTTGTCTTTCTGGCCTTTCTCCCGCCCTTTGGCAAATCCATTTTGTAACTCCTCTTCCAACTTATCAAAACCTTCAAATACAGCCTGGAAAACACACACTAATTAACTTCATAATGCACAAACACTTAAAATCACTGTTAAAACTACTTTTGTTAAAATACACTAAACTATGACGGTTTTGAGAAGATCAAAACCTAAACGTGTTTTCGTGTATGTTATTTCATACCTTCAGGTCGTCATTGAAGTTTTTGGTGTAAGCATTAGATATCTCATATAGTTTAGGAAGTAATTCATTAAAAATTGACATAATTGCAAGTAAAACTCCACTTTCACAAAAGTTTTCTAAATTTAACAAACGCCATAAAACACTACACGATCGAAAACCGTTTGAAATTGAAATCCAAGGCTGCCAACATAGCAAACTCGCTGTCAAACAAGATGCCACGCATAGACAACTCGGGGGTAGCGTACGTAGCGTTCAACAAACACCCATCTTTTTGAGGGGCTACCATGATTTATTTAAGCAGGCGGCTGCGGCCTTTTTTTTCTAATTTATGGCTGCAGCTTATCCCATCATCTTTCAGGGGGGTTACTACCATCTCTTAAAAACCATGCGTTCCAGTGAGTAAGCGAGACAGCGCTAAAAGATGTAATGCGACATCCCCCTTACTCACTGGATTGAACGATTGAGTAAGGGAGATGTCGCCTTACATCATGGAACTTGCATGGTTTTAAGAGATGATAGTAGGCCACCTGTAATGACCTGTATCATCTTTAGTGATCTAAAAACTATGCAAGAACGAGTGAGTAAACGAGACAGCGCAATACATGAAAGCGAGTCGCTTACTCACATTTTGGGTTAGGGGGGTTACTACCGTCTCATAAAACCATGCAAGATTCAGCCAGTAAGCAAGACAGCGCAATACATGATGTAAGGCGACATCTCCCTTATGCAATCGTTCACCAGCTTAAACAGTTTATGGTAACCTCCCCACGCTAAGAGCCTACTATCAGATCGGACGTGCTTTGGACATTTATTGATTACATTTAAACAATTTAAAATAACAAACTAAATTATAAACTA
Organism: Apomyelois bistriatella; assembly: GCA_947044815.1. NCBI lineage: Eukaryota > Metazoa > Arthropoda > Insecta > Lepidoptera > Pyralidae > Apomyelois > Apomyelois bistriatella. The sequence goes on from OX345713.1 coordinate 7,535,848, forward strand.
AACTATAAACTAAAACCCTAAGAAAAAAATTAATGTCCCGCAAATGACGCAAATTATTGAAATCGGGAAATGATTTGGACTCAGTTTTAGTTTATATTGACTACGTCAGATGTCGTCACTAGTTTAGTGTAGGGTGCTTCTACGGTTTCTTCTTCTCATCACTCGCAGTTAGTAGTTTAGTATCCCAGTAACAGATGGCGTTGTAAAGATTTTTGACTATTTGATTTTTAACAAAAACTTCGTAGTTTCCATGTGACTCCTTCAGACATATAGCAACCTTGATTCCACTGTAGGATCCACTACTTACCTACACATGTTGCAGCGGTAGCACCATACATATTATATCAAACAATATTTTATACTAGCAGTGGCAGGTAGTAGAGGTGAGACATACTAGGTAAAACGCGGACTGAGTCTTGCGAGTACGCGTCCAGAAAAAGACTAGATCCAAAGACTAGGTCCACGAGTATTTACGAGTACGCGACTCAATGGACTCATTGCGTAACCAAATGATTCCCGTAAATTCGCGTCTTGCGTATATGGACTAGTTTTATAAGTATTGAGTCTTCACACTTCGTATTTTTTTATCCAATTTTTTAAATATCGACTAAAAACTTCCCTTCATACTTTATATAGGCTTAGGACTGTCAGCAGTTTTTATTAAAATTTCAATCAAAAAGTGTATTTAAGTAAAAAATATATTTATGAAATAGCTGGCGTATTTCGAAGTTTTCAATCGATTTTATATGCTTTGATTATTTTTATTTACAATTTTTTTATATACAAATAAATAAATAAATAATTCCTTTATTTTTCTCTTCACAAATAAGTTTTATGTAAAACAAAAATACATAAATATACAGTAAATATACAAGGTGATTCTTAATCTTTTTTTTTAATGTTTCTAAATTATTTAAACAAACAATAATTCGCCGAAATACATCGCTGGGCGTCTCGGTGCGGCAGCGGGCGAGTCGGGCGATCCCGAAGTTTCCCGACGACGTCTTCCGAATAGTCCCGAACGCTCGCATCCTAGTTTTTGAGTTGTGCGGACCGGTGAAGTCGCCGTACTCGTAAATACTCGATACGTTAAAAGACTCGCGTGCGGGAACGCGTACTTACGCGTCCAAGCCAAAACCTAAGTATTCCAAAAACATGTTCCAGTAAATACGTCTCACCTCTAAGGTAGAGTGATCGAAAGGGTTTTGCTGGTGCCACACATGGCTATTGGCTATTCGCGTTAGCGTATTCGCATATTTGCCAAAGTTTTCGACGAATAGGCAAATAGGGAAATTATCGTCATGGAGCCAAATACCAAATATTCATACACCATGTTAAACCTTATTCGGTATATGCCCTTTTTGCCGAATAGGCAAATTAATTTGGCAAATATACCATCCAGACAAATAGAGGTTATGTCAAATAAGGCATAGGCAAATACAAATTAGCCGTCGTTTAAAATTATAAGCCGATTTTCTGTACATCCATATCCAATCCATACCACGAATGTCTGTCTGTCTGCTACACATTCCAAAGTTAAACCGCTAGACTGATTTTGATTAAATTTTGTATGGGTATAGTTAAGAACCAGAGGTCAAACATAGCTTACATTTGGGCGGGATATAACCGAGTTTCAAGCAGGTGGAGCCGCACGAATTAGCTAGTCTGTCTGTACTAATATTATAAAAGGAAAAGATTTGCATTTTTGGGTGTATGTTTGTAATGAATAAACTCAAAAACTACTGAACCGATTTCCAAGTCTTTCACAATTGGAAAAGCTACATTCACCCTGAGTAACATAGGCTATGTATGTACTACGAGCGAAGCCGGGTGGACTGTTAGTATACAATATTTGCGGGCAAGCGTTTGCTGCGGAGCGAAGTCGCGCCAAAATAAAATGCAATAAAAAGACCGATATAAAGCAGAGATTCCATTTGGTAAGGCGAAACGCGAGGTACACTCGCATATATAATATTGATACATTATTTACTTATTATTTTTTCTCTGATTCTCTGACAGCAAAAACTAAAACTTATACTGCAAGGTAAGATCCAAGGCAGAAGGAGGCCTGTGCCCCTAGTCTGAGTTTCTTAACGCAGACGCTAGCGACTGCGTTAGCGTTAGTAAGAAAAACTCATACTAGGGGCACAGGACGAAGTAGAATTTCTTGGCTAAGAAACCTACGTCAATGGTACAATAGAAGTACGCGATCCCTGTTCCAAGCGGCGGTCTCGAAGGTGCAGGTTGCATTGATGGTTGCCGACCTTCGATAGGCGCACCCTAGACGCTTATACACGCATGATGGTTTTCCATAAAACAAAGGCATGGAACTCGAAATGTGAATTGAATCGACTGATTTCCAAACAAATCATCTTAATTTTTTAAATTTAAATCAAGAATTTTGCGATGATTTGTTTGGAAATCAGTTTATTCAATTGTTCCATCGTAAATCATCTCAAAATTCTTAATTTAAATTTAAAAAAATAAGATTATTTGTTTGGAAATAAGCCGATTCAATTCACCTTTCGAGTTCCATCCCTTCGTTTGGTGGAAAACCATCATGCGTGCATAAGCGTCTAATGTGTGTCATAGAAGATGGCACCGAAAGAAGAAAGAAGATTACAGCATGAGGGATTTCAAAAACGGGAAAGTGTGAGTCGTTCCGTACCATTGTATAAATACCAGTGCCCTTAGCACTACTAAGTACTACCTACTACTATTAGGTATTCTGTGCCTCTTCTTCTTCTTCTCTTCGAGTCGAAATGGCTGTAGTATATATAAATATATATTTTAAACATGATTCGACCAATACATAGCTACGTCCACCGCCCTGCCGTTTGCCTTCCCCAAATCCTCAGTCGTACAGGAGACTGGGCCATTGGGGCATATTTGGAGATGAGCCATAGACTGGACAGCACCGCACTTGCACAGACTGTCAGTCGAAAAACCCCATCTAACTCTGTTCTTTTGGCACCTCTCAACACTAGTCCGGAGTCTATTTAAAGACTTCGTTCTGTGCCTACTATGAATTTTATAAACGCAGAAGCTAGCGACTGCATTAGGATTTTGTATGAAATTTTTTTAGTTGCCTGAGTTGCCTCACTATGCGCCAGGGGCGCTATACAAGTTTGTCATACAAAATCACCAACGCAGTCGCTAGCGTCTGCTTTTAATTTCATACTGTGGGTATCTACAGAATTCTTATACACTACCTATTAGGCTGACAATCAGACATACGGCTGGCGTAAGGTGGAAATGAAAAGAAATCTGCAAAGAAGCAGTTTTTATGATTAGATTTTAAAGTTATATGAAAAAATTTAAACAGCAACTCAAGCATATAATATAATCAAATAGGTAAGTAAACTTTTTTATTTGGAAAACATCAAACTTTTAACTTGAGAAAAACGACATAAATAAATACCGTTAGTCCATAGATTAATAAAAAAAATTGTTTGGCGGTATTTCCTAGTTCTGTGATACCAACCATCAAAAAAGATAGATAAGGAAAAAACCTTGTAGAGTGTACCGCGGGCCGCGGCGTCACGCTGTCGCATGTCTATCGAACAGTCTCCCACCCCACGAATATCTCTGCCAAACTTGCCACGACACGATTTTAGTTGCTCATGAAAGCATTTCATACATGTAATAATTTGGCTGAAAGGGCTGAAAACATGTTATTCTTATGTTGTTCTAAATTCAAATTGAGATTTTTTTTTTTTTGAAGTAAATAAAGTAAATATACTTATATCTGATTTTATTTGTGTTTTAACTATTATCTAACAACAAAGATGGTTTGGATCTTAAAAAAACAAGTTTCCGTCAAACTCACTTTTATCAAGGTAGAGTCGCAGATATCTATCTATATATATAAAAATCAATTGCTGTTCGTTAGTCTAGCTAAAACTTGAGAATGGCTGGACCGATTTGGCTAATTTTGGTCTTAAAATATTTGTGGAAGTTCAGGGAAGGTTTAAATGGTGAGTAAAATGCAGGTTCAGGCGGACGGAGTTCGCCGGGACAGCAAGTAAGCTAATAATTTAATTAAAATAAAACACACTTACAACAATTCAGTCGTGTAAAAATCAATAAATCGCCTACGCCACGCCACTAAATAAAAAAAAATGTCGACCTTTCACAAATAAAGAGATTCTATTTTTGAAAAGAATCGATATCTTGCAAAATGGGTTCATTGGAATTCGGTATGGCTACTTTTTTAAAACCGTATCGAATGCCGAGGTAGCTCACTTAGCATCATTGTCTTATTGGTATTATATCGATATGTAGTGATGTGTCACCATCGACGACATATAGTTCTACTTTTAATATTTGATGTTTCTTTTTGCGGCGCTTTTTTCATTGTTTCGGAGATAATAAAGAAATTAAAAGATTAATCTGTAGTTTGAAGTGAAGTGCCTAGTTAAAGACACAATGTGAAGTTGTGAACCAGCTTTGTCTGTTATAGCTATATGCCATTGAAGAAACCACACAGCACAGATTGTTTTATTAACCTCAATGGAACTTTCTTTCTGTGCTAAGTATATATTATGCGCAAAAATGAATTTAAACTTGTATTTTAGTATACTGAGGAATATTAAAAAAAAACCGGTCAAGTGCGAGTTGAACTCGCGTGGAGAGGGTTCCGTACAATGCCAATGTCAGTTTTTAAATTCAATTGTGGTATTTCAACTAACTACTACTATCGCCATTTAGTGATGTTTTAGTGAACTAAAACGTTTTATATTGAATTTACCACTTAATTGTCAATTGACAGAATCTTGTAGGTTTTCCTGTAATTTTTTCATAATTTTAGGCTCAGTAGTTTTGGAGATCAGGGGTCAAATGGTCAATTTTCGTCTTCTTTCCTGAATAAAATGAAAACTATTTATATTAATATGATAACAAAAATAAATTTGAGATTCTCATAACGAGCTCTTTCATTTGATATGTCACACGATATGGTTAGCGAATCCTTTTTTTTAATGTTGTGATTTACCCTCCAAAAGTGACCCCCAAATACATAATTTATTTATTTACGTTACACATGCACCTTTAGGTCTTTGACTTATATATGTGTACCAAATTTCATCTCCATTTCAGAGTAGTTTCAGAGTAATCGGCTGTGACAGACGGATGGACAGACACGCGAGTGATCCTATAAGGGTTCCGTTTTTTCCTAATGAGGTACGGAACCCTAAAAAATCGCATCAGCAAAATTTTACAATTTTACTTAAAAAAAACTCAAATACAAGAAGTATTTGAGTTTGAATCTCAACAAATATCGGTAATCTCCTTTTTCTCTGCTATTAAAAAAGCAAATAAAAATCGCAGTCTTTTTTTGTTGTCATATGTTCCATTACGACTTCAAAATTAATTACCTTTGATTAACTTATATCTTACCTAAAATTGTTTCACATTAATCGACAACTCGATATTCCTTTTCCCATCCCTAGCGGTAGGATCCTCATAAATAAAATATAGGTCGTGACAGCTGACGGTTTCCCACCAGGTGGAGAGCTTGTCCGAATTTAGTGCCGTATTTTTGGACGGTCCGACATAGCGAGGATACGGGTTAATGTTGCTATATCTGGATCAGATTCAATTTGTATCATGCATGCATTTCATTATAAAGGTTTGCCTAAAGACCCGGGGTCGAGTGTTCCATTCCCATGGGATGCATACTTTGTTTTGTTGTTTCCATTTTGGTTAGGAAATTGCAGGCTTTAATCATTTGTCGGATAATAAAGATGATTCCGTGCTTCGGAAGGCACGTTAAGCCGTGAAGGCACGTTAAGCCGTTGGTCCTGTATGCCATATGATTATATGCCATATTGGGCTAGTTTCGTAGATACTTACTTAACTTTGACTCTACAATAGTAGGGAGTCAAAATTAGGAGAAAATTTGGTTAAAATATTGCAGGCTTGAATCACTTGGCTGATAATAAAGATGATTCAGTGCTTCGGAAGGCACGTTAAGCCGTTGCTCCCGGCTGCCATCTGGTAGTCGTTAAAGGAACAAAGTAAGAGGCCGAGAGGCGGTTCCGAAGAAATTGAACACTAGACTGTGCATAGTCGATTGACCTATCCCCACGAAATGATGATTTTTAAGGTTCTACATACACACTATGGTATAATATATATATATATACATATGGTATAAAGCGCCCCTTTTGGAGGGTTACTACCATCTCTTAAAACCACGCAAATTCCAGTGAGTAATTAAGATGTCGCCTTACATCATGTATTGCGCTGTCTCGCTTACTCACTGGAACTTGCATGGTTTTTAGAGATGATAGTAACCCTCCAAAGGGGGCGCTTTATACCATATATTATATATATATATTATACCATAGTGTGTATGTAGAACCTTAAAAATCATCATTTCGTGAGGATACAGTCAATCGCCCAACATAATTTTGTCTCTACTTTTGTAGAGTCAAAATTAAGTGACCTCTAAGTATATTCATCATCTGAGCGTGTTTTGAAGTTGCATCCTTAGTTTACACTTTGAAGCCCAGCGTAAACTTTAATTAAGGTCCTGGATTTCAGAATACCGGTTATCATCACTACTTATTATAAAACAAAGTCGCTTTCTCTGTCCCTATGTCCCTTTGTATGCTTTAATCTTTAAAACTACGCAACGTATTTTGATGCGGTTTTTTTAATAGATAGAGTGATTTAATAGGAAGGTTTTTTATGCCGGGCGGGTCACTAGTAAAAATAAATAAATAAATATTATTTAGGTATCCACTAAAACCTTTTACCAGAACATGTTCCGGGTGTGTTAGGAGCCATCCCTGCCATATTTTTCAGATTGCTCTAAAGGCATGTCCGAAGCACGGCGTAGCTCTAAATAGAATACCACTAGTAATGACCAATCCAATATAAGGCCGCGCTCGCCGTCGCTTGCCACCCAAGATCATTACGAACACGCACGCTCTTCTATGTCTAACTCCTCAATCCAAAAAAATTGGGTGAATACGTCTCGTCGTATCTTTCTTTACATTTATATCTATGCGCGAAGGCTGACCTCGTAAATTCTTGTTTTAAGGACATATTATGCAATGGCAGCATGGGATTTACTTGAGACGTGGAGGATTTCGAGGATCACGGTATCAGGGTACAAACTTATGATCAGAATGACCCAAGCTTTTCTGATCGAGTCGCCACAGATTTTTTCCGATGTACCTATTTGCCTTTTGATTGACGTGGGTGCGTTTTTATCTCAACTTAGCAGAAACAAACACAAGATGGACCATATGGACATCGATATCTTTACTGATATAATGAATCTGAAGAGTTTGTGTTTGTTTGAAAGCTTAAACCTTAAGAACTTAAGTCGGATTTGAAAAATTCTTTCTGCATTTGATAGCCTGATTTTTTTATTGTACGCAAAGTACGTTGTAATATGGGCAAGTGAAACCGCTTGGAACAACTAGTCTAATATTTATATTGACGTTTGTGTTTTTTTTTAATTTATTTATTGACCGAGCGTGCGAAGCGAACGAGTGTCAATTTCGAGTGGTCACTTTCGTCTTTATAATATTAGTGGAAAGGGTGATAAAATATTGGGATTTTTTTTTTGCATTTCACGTAAATAAGTGACGTTTTTTATTATTTAATTTTAATGGCCTGACATTTATATTCAAAACAAGACAACAGCTGGGGATTATAATTACTCACACACCGGCCCAAGGATAATCCGAAGCCGAGCAGTTGGGCAACAATGCCTACAGTTATTTTTTAATTAATAAAATATAAATATATCTTTTTTTAATTTTAAATACCGCGGGATGGAAGATCAGTTTTTTTTTTGTAAATCCCTCGCCTCGGTTTCAAACAATTAAAAGCTATCCGCTTAAATCCCAGACTACTTGAGGCAGCGTCGGCAAAAATATGATTCAATAAGGAAAATTCGAATTACCTTCATTATTAAAATTAACAGTTATAGGTTCAAATAATAGTTCAGAATCTAGTAACGCTTCAATATGTAAAGGGCTAAAGTCAAGATATATCCATACTTTCATATTATTATTATAAACGCGAACGTTTGTCTGTCTGTTACGCTTTCATGGATGGATTTTGACGAAATTTGGCATGGATATATCACTGAATTCTAGGATACTAGCGACCCTCCCCGGCTTCGCATGGGCATAAAAACCTTCCTCTTGAATCACTCTATCTATTAAAAAAACCGCATCAAAATCCGTTGCGTAGTTTTAAAGATTTAAGCATACAAAGGGATATAGGGACATAGAAAGCGACTTTGTTTTATACTATGTAGTGATAGTTAAAGGCCAGGGTTCAAACATAGGCATACTTCTAAACGTGTAAACGTCCGCGAACGTGTTTACCACTGGACCACAAATAAACCAAAGAGGCAGTCGCTCTCTCTTGAAATCACATCCTTTATAATCAAACTAGATTTGCGCCTTTTGGGGTAGAAACTCTGGGACCGTGGGGTCCATCGGCTCATCAGCTTTTTCAGCTTTTGTCGAAAAGGCTGATAGAGGTATCCCGTGACCAGAGGGCTGGTAATTACCTTGCTCAAAGGATTAGCATTGCCATTCAATATGGCAATGCTGCCAGCCTTTAACGGGACTGTACAATTTCAGTTAATAATTTATTTGTTTATTTTTTATTATTATTTTTAAGTATATGTATAGTCAGAATGTCCTATATTGAAAATAAACGAATATTAATGATAACTAGATTTCGCCCGCAGCTTCGCCCGTTTCTTTCCTTTTTTCATTTCAATTTCAATTCGATTACAGTTCTAACTACAAACAAAGTCACTGTCTTAAAATAGGTACAACATAAACCCTGTCGGGTATCGCAATTTAAGAAAAAGTGGAACGGAACTTTCCTTTGGGAACAGTGCTTTTTCCCGGGATGAAAGGTCCCTATGTCCTTCTCGATACTTCTAGCAATGTGTCTGCGAAATTTCAGGAAGGTTCAGTAGATAGGGCGTGAAGAGGTAACAAACAAACAAATTTACATTTATAATATTAGTTGGATTTCTTCTTGACTTAATTCAATTTTTTTCCGACTTAGAAAAATTTGAGATCTCTTTTTCTAACGGTACAATCCGCCGTAGGAATTAATTCCGTATGTAAAAAGTGAAATGAGAGTGGATTACGCTCGCGCATTTAAGCTCTGTCAAAAAAGCTCGCCAGGGCTTTAATGTAGGCTAAGCACTTACAAAGGGTTTAGAAGGAGGGGAGGGAGAAAAAGAAATGTGTTTTAAAAGAGTTTTTGAAGGCTTTTCTGCATATCATAGCAGCCATATTGTGTTCTGATCATTAGTCTACATTCATTATTATAAAATCCTATTTTGCCCACTATTGAGCATTGGTCTTCATTGGTTTGCCAAATTGGTTTACTTACGTATCTAAAGAGGAGGCTATCTATCTTCCATCTATATTAAATAAATGGGCTGGGGCTGTGCAGTCAATGGATCACCTTATGATATGTCCAAACTGCCCTGACTCCTGGAGTCTATTTTTGAGATGTATGACTCACCCAAAACCGGTCAGTCGAATGATTATCGTTTGAGTCACCGGTTATGTCGCATGAAAATCATTCGAAAACCGAACGATAATCATTCGACTCACCGGTTTTGGGTGAGTCATACATCTCAAAAATAGCATTTCTGTACAGCTGAGGATCTGAGAGCGGCCAACGATAGAGCAATCAACGTAGCCACTTACTGGTCAAAAATAATATAGCAGCCAAGCCATTTCTGCTCGAGAAGAAGGAGAAAATCTATATATCACTAATCACTACATAATATAAAACAAAGTAGCTTTCTCTGCCCCTATATCCCTATGTAGCATACATTTATTTATTCCAAAGCAAGGTTTTATTTATTCGTTCAGTGCTAACTTTTATTCGATTATTTATATTATTGTGGTTAAACCGAGATGTTTATACATCACGGAAGCGTAACTGACAGAAAGACTTCGTATTTAAATCACTACATAGTATAAAACAAAGTCGTTTTCTCTGCCCCTATATCCCTATGTATGCAATCTTTAAAACTACGCAATGGATTTTGATACGGTTTTTATTAATAGATGGAGTGATTCAAGAGGAAAGTTTTTTATTAAGTAAAACCTATAATACTGCACCCGTGCAAAGCCGGGGCGGGTCTAGTATATATAAATCAAATTTAAGTTCGTTCACAGTTCGTTAGTCTCGCTAAAAGTCGAGATTTTCTAGACCGATTTGGCTAATTTTGGTCTTGAAATATTTGTGGAAGTTCAGGAAAGGTTTGAACTGTGGAATATTTATAGGTGCGTTCAGGCGGTACGGAGTTCACCGGGTCAGCTAGTTCTTAATATAATTAAACTAGCGACCCGCCCCGGCTTCGCATGGGCATAAAAACCTTCTTTTTGAATCACACTATCTACTTAAAAAATGCATCAAAATCCGTTGCGTAGTTTTAAAGATTTAAGCATACAAATTAAAATAATTTAAACTAATAAAAATTAGGGTCCAATTAAGCGCAACCTTCTTAGTAACCGAACCCCGAATCTTACCAATATGTTAAAAATAATAAAAAAAAAACCATTTTATATGAACCATAAAATTTCTTGGTAATCAGCCTTTAAGGCGCAGCCAATTGAATTTTTTCCGTAACCATGTGTTAATAACCATTATTAAGTTAACTTGGGATATTGGGTTCATTAGGACCCCAATTTAAGGTTTGTGGGGTCTCATTTGGAGTTATTGACGAGTGCTTCATTAAAACAGGGTTGGGTTAAAATACTTTAACCACAATAATATACATAAACGAATTATAGTTAGCATTGAAGGAATAAATAAAACTTTTATCCGCGAGAATTAAAAGTTATTGTTCAGTTTGAAAAATAATAATTTGAAATTTAAAGGTTTCAAAATATTCTGCGGTCCAGTTTATCAGTAAAATTTATCTAATCTTAATAATTCTTATTGATTATCATATTTACAATTGTGTACTTAATAGAGTTAAATAAATAAGTGATCAAAGTGGAAAGACTTGGAGGAGGCCTATGTCGGTGGAAAATCTAGGGTTAAGAAGGCTTAGTGTATATAAATAATAATATGTAAACATAATTTTTTTAACCTAGAAAATAGGCTATCTTTATCTTCATATAATAGAGTTAAATAAATAAATGAAAGATATTGAAATGGATAACTACATACGCGGCCGACACTTGTGATATTCCAGAATGGTGAAAAACTAGTATTCAACCTTTGTGTACTGTAAGCGACAATATAGAAAACCTTCGTGGTTTATAGAAAACAACGGTAGAAAATGGTTGAAAACTTGTTTTTACCATTTTGGTCCTTAAGGTATTAGGGTCCCTCGCCACGACCAACATAATAACACAATAACTAACCCAAATTATAAAACAACATAGTTAATCTCCCATCTAGTAGGGTTAATAAAATATATCGAAAAGTGTTAAGAGGATTTATTTTATTATTTTTCAATCAAGAGTAGAATTATACGCAGCGTTTGTCCACACGATAAAGTTTTAATGCATGTCTGATGACATTTTTTCAGGTATTTGACAGGTCCATCGGAATCTAAATCCGTCGTCACGTAGACGTGACGTATACACAGTAGATGTATGGTGGAACAGATAAATTATCCGAATAGAAATGTTTTGACGCGGATTTAGTTCCAGGATCAGTGTGGCAGCGTATTCTCTCTTCTTATCTTCAATTAATACATGTAAAATATAAACCACACCACACTTTTTAATCGTTTTTCGTGCGCTATGCCACTACTTGTTATTTCTAAATTCTGTGTGTCTGATAGAGGTAAATAAAACAAAAAAAAAAAATCGGCCACAGTTAAAGATATTCTCACTAACTAAAGTCCGGGTTAACTGGCTGACAGTATTCCAAACTTCGAATCCGACCGCTTAGTTAAAGATTCTAAGCGTTAGGAACCAGTTGATATTAAAATACAAAGTTACTGTACGGAATAGCTAGATACTTGACTTGGATGGGTCACCGATAACGTAAGGTTAGTAAAGTCGTTGGTTCCGGCTGTTAGCACCAGATGGCAATCGTTAAACTAAGTCAGATAGCTTCCGGCAGCCTGAAAAATATGACCATAAAATGAATCACACTATAATAGAAAAGAACTATTCAATTAAACAAATAAAACTGATAACACCCATCGTTTTAGGGCGGAGGTTAAAAAGCTACGCAAAGTAATTAATTCTTTACACAATTTGTCCAAAAACAGAACGCACAATTAATCATAGTTAAAGTTTGAGCAGTAACTTGTGTTTAATTGCTCTGTTAACTGTTTAAACATTACTGGGTAACTACTTGCCAGTTTTGTGTTAAATTTTGGGCCTGATGTTTTAAGTTGTCTTTGGTTACTTCAAAAGTTCTATACACTAGCTGCGTCCCTCGGTTTCATCCGCATAATACTATAACCACTAATTGACAACCTCCGTGGCGTGGTTAACATGCCAGTCCGCTATTCAGGAGATCCCAGGTTCGATGCTCGGTCAGGTCAAGATGAAAAATGACCTTTTTCTTATTGACCATGTTTATCTATATACTTATTTGTAATGCGAAAGCCCATGCGAAGCCGGGGCGGGTCGCTTATAAATTAACCTACTTCTCAACCAAGCCAAGTAGGTGTATGTCAAGTAAGATTTTTATAAAGTATACTAGAGTATACTTTCCCTATTTCACTGGAGTTCGGTCTCAATCGTTTGTGGTCGTAAAACGCATATAAATGTAAATATTTATGTAGAAATCAGTTAGATTTAACCAGACCGATCCCGTTTTGTCACTTTGTCCACCTTGGAGGCTTAGAACATAAGCGAAAAGCGGATTTGAAAACGAAGTTCGTGTAAAATGAAGAAGTGTAGAAACAATTCCATAAAAACAAATACTTGTATGAAAAAACCTCGATTAGTTCTCTACCGTGTTCTAAGTTGTGTTGTGAGATCTGTGAAATATCAAGTCTGTCAATTTATTCAGTCCCTACTTAAGGGACCTTCGTGCCTTCAGTTATTACATAATTAAGTAGCTATAGCTAAACTAACAACGTTTTATCACAAAACAGATTTATATCAATAAAATAAATCTTTTAGTTTTAAATAAGGTAGGCCATATGCCTGCTATTGCCCACAAAATGGTATAAAAAAATAACTAGGCCACATGTGGCGACACTAGCGCCACAACAATAACTAAGTCGTAACAAGTATATTATCTTTGACTAAAATTAGACCATATACAGTTAAAAGCTCTATTGAGATAAGGGGGCTTAGCCAACGTCAAAATTTCAAAACGCTAACTAATGTCAAGACGAACAAAATTTATTGGTTAGAACTCACGTGGTCGATCTTATGTCAATCCCATACATTTTGTTCTTGTTGATATTCTTCGGCGTTTGAAATTGATTGCTCTGCAGAGCAATCGCGCTAATTCACTTTTATTCGCTTCTTTTCGGGTCTCGTATTGACAACATTTTACATGAAAAATATTTATAATGGGATTTGTTTTCTAAAAGTTAACGTGGGTGGCCCAATTCGAAAGCCTCGTTTCTCCTGCAACTTGGGCCACACCTCGCGGACCTGGGGACGATCGTTAGGATAAAAAAACGACGATCCAATTTCATTACCGGCCATTTTATAGTGTCCTGCCAACAGGGTGGTGCTTTTAATTGGTCTAGTCTTTTTATTTTTGACGGGTAATTATTTTGTTTGCCATTCGCTTTTATAATGACAAGTTGCGGCGTGTATACTATATTTTTAGCAGAGTGGATACTTTGTACTGGCATTTATTTTAATTTTGACTTTTTTAAGGTTTAACTACTTTTGACTTAGTAGTTACAACCTTAACTAATGCTTCTAAGGTACACTTTCAATCATAGTCCTAGATATGGTGGTTATTAGTTATGCTTTCGCGCTTTACGCGCTATACTTTGGGTATATAATGAGCGATGTAACTTAATGTATGCGATTCGACAGCAATAAATTTAAGCGCTCTTTATTTGGCTAAATACATAGTTGACAATATCCTCTGTGCTTTGATACCTTTTAGGCTCTTTTTCTACCATTTCATGCAGGTATTTTCAATCTTAATTTACACTACACCTTGTGTGACTTTGTTCTAATCTCACTTTTCAATATATTTTTTATTTACACCTCTGGAAGGTTACTCAACTGTTTTAATTGGCCCAAAATGAGTGAGCAAGCGAGATTGGCTCAATATGTGATGGTAGACAACATCTCGTTTACTCACTCATTTCGGTCGTGTTTCGAAAATGCTGGAACGGTTGATGGTATAACCCCCTTCGTCAATCAATAGCTAAATGTTTATAATATCTGTCAACTGTCTGCTGTACCCACCCTTATCTAAACCTTTTCACTCTCCACTACCCAAAGGTTGACTGGAAGAGATTGCTAAGTCCGCCTTTGCTTCACATGTTTGTAAAGTTTTTACTGTAATTTTATTTTTTCCTTACTAGCGACCCGCCCCGGCTTCGCATTGGCATAAAAAACTTCCTCTTGAATCACTCTATCTATTAAAAAAAACCGCATCAAAATCCGTTGCGTAGTTTTCAAGATTTAAGCATACAATGGACATAGGGACAGAGAAAGCGACTTTGTTTTATACTATGTAGTGATAGTGATGTGTGCAATAAATATATTATGTATTGTATTCTGCCTTTACATCTCCATCGACGACATCTTCAAAGTGGTCTATTCTTTAGCTTAATGTCCAACGCTTAATTTTTGAACAACCTGTACCCGGTATACCGTTTTATGGTCTGATACGAGTATATAAAAGTTATAGCACTCAAGCGACCATAGCATTAAGATGTTCAGTTGTATACATTGTTAGATGATTTGTGTGGGCTACACTTAATATTTAATTATTAGTGACTTTAATGTACTTACGGTTTTTGATATCAACTCCCTTCCGGCACCGAGCCGCGTTGCTAGAAAGCTGGGCCCACAGAATTTAGAAATATTAACAAGTTGCATAGCGCACGACAAGCGTGTCACTAGTTTGGCTTGCAAGCCAACGTTTCGCACAGAAAAAATGGGCGGGGAATTTGATTGCGTCATTTATTGCCACTGTTGTTGGTCGATAATATTAGGTGGCTTTGTTGTAAACTACGTAATACATTTCCAATAATATATGGTGTGGTGTATGAATAGAAAGTCAGAAGAGAGAGAATACGCTAGCCACACTGATCCTGGAACTAAATCCGCGTCAAAACATTTCTGTTCGGATAATTTCTCTTTGTTCTGGCTAGTCCATCGGTGACCCTATTTGTTTTTGTTACTAAAACGTCATGGTTTAGTATAAAGCGTTTTGGTATCGTCCAGTGAATACTACTTCTATTTTGTCATATCTCGGTAAGTTTAATTTGGTGGTCTATACAGACTTTTCTTCGTCGTCGTCCGAACGTGTTTCCCGGTTACCTTTTCAGCTTATGCTTCAGAGCCCAGGGTACGCGGTATTAATCATGGTCCTGATATGGCGGTACTGGTTTTTTACAATGGAGCGACAGCCGTCTGACCCCCATAACCCTTTTTTACATGCAGACTTTGTCTTAAAATCTTCAAAACAAAAATTCGTAATGTCACTTTCCATAGATAGATAGATAGATAGATAGATAGATAGATAGATAGATAGATAGATAGATAGATAGATAGATAGATAGATAGATAGATAGATAGATAGATAGATAGATAGATAGATAGATAGATAGATAGATAGATAGATAGATAGATAGATAGATAGATAGATAGATAGATAGATAGATAGATAGATATACTCTTTATTGTACCATTATCATACAAATTATACATGTTGAATACAAATACAAACAATGTGTACAAAGGCGGACTTATCGCTGATGCAATTTCTTCCAGCCAACCTTAATGACTTTTATAATCTCCACAGTATATAAATGTGTCTGTTCTCAACCACGAACCGCTCGGCGGATCTATCGCATAGTTGGTAAACAGTTTTATTAACTTTGACAGCGTTTCCTGACTAAACGAACGTTTTACGAGTAGTTTAGTTTCAATATGATGCATGCACTGGCCACAAAAGTTGGCGAGTTTCAAATTTCAGCTTCGGTTTATAATAGTTTTTTAATGAGAATTTATTTATATTTTAAATAAAATTATTATATAATGCCAGGGGAATAGGGTGATATCTATTTATAATTGATTTTGCAAAAAAACGAATCGATTCAAATTACTTAAATATGTTTCATATCAAACATTTTAATAAATTTGAAGTTGGTGCCAATTTTACGAATTCGTTGACTAGCTGCTCGCTCGTTTATAAGCATATTTTATTAAAATAATTGGCACCGACTTCAGATTTATTAAAATGTTTGATATGAAGCATACTTAAACAACAATGTATTAATTATTTCATCCTTTAGTTGAGTAATTGGAGTCGGTTTAGTTTTTTTTTACAAAAACAATTATTACCTAAGTATCTATTTTTCCCTGTAACTTTTTTGCGCCGCACAGTTTTTCCGTTTCTTTCAATGGTTGACTGGTAGAGAATGCTTTTAGTATTAAGTCCGCCAATTATATAAGTATTTTGTACTTATGGAACACTTTCGGCTGACAACTTTTGGTGCCTGATTGCGGGGCTATTCAGTCATGGGTCATCTTCTGATATGTCCAAATACAACTGCCCAGATTCCTAATGGTAAGTGGTCACCGTAGCCTATAGACGCTTACAGGAGTATCAACAAGATCGTAAATATTTTTACAATATTTTCAAACCTTTCAAGAAACAAGACGTCCCAAAGGCATAAAAACAATTTGAACGAAGCCAAACTTGATGGTGGAGAAAAAATCTAATTTCGCTACAACTGAGAATGAAGTGCGTCTGATTCAGATTTTATTAAAATCCCGACCGATTCTAACTTTTCCAATCTGTAAACGCTGGTGACACGTTCCAGGGTTCCCCCGGGATTAGCTCTGGAGTTTCAATTTGAAAGTCGGTTTAAAAAATAAGTGTCACTTCACATCCGTCGTTTTTTCTGTCATTCACGTCATTCATTAGCCAATTGTAAAAGAATTTGCGGGGAAATAGGACGCCATTTTTTTAGAAAATTTAATTTGATATGCTCTGAAAGAAAATGGAAAATACTATTTTGTCTTACTGCAGCACAAAAAGCTGTCTGCTATTTACTGAAAAAAAAAACATTGTAATAAGTTAAAAAAAAATTACAGAAATGAGGAATTAGAATAATTCGGTTTATTTTCGCAGTTAATATGCATAAAACTCTTAATATTAGGTGCATATTGGTTTTCTGGAAGAAAAAGCCCATGGTGGCGTCTAACATTATTTTTATCGGTACCATACCCCGATCTAAGTAGATAAATAGGCATTTAGCCATAGAAATATAGAATTACGATCAGGTATTCCTAAATCTATACAAACAACCCACTTGTGCCATAAGCTATGGACGCTTATGAATATATTTTTGGTAAAAAGTTTAATCACTTCATAGTTTAAAACAGTCGCTTTCATTGTCCCTATGTCCCTTTGTATGCTTAAATCTTTAAAACTATGCACCTGATTTTAATGCGGTTTTTTTTAATAGATAGAGTGATTCAAGAGGAAGGTTTTTGTGCCCATGCGAAGCCGGGGCGCTAGTGAATAAATAAAATACAATATTTCAAATATTTATTCATTTGCAGTCAAAAGAATTCAGTATTAGAAATGGAAAAAAACAATGTCTCAGATCAAATTCTTTGCGTTAGGATGGACTATAACTAAGTATAGCTGACTACGAATTGCCTAATCTATCAGATGTGATGAGACCAAAGAGCAACTACAACTGCAGCATTATTGTAAAGAGCGCGCGCATTCATAAAATATATTTTTACGTAGATATTTTCTTACTGCTAAAGCGTGATTTCTATTTGTATGAAATCAATTGTTTTAGAGAGAGAATAGATCATGAATTAATGAGGTTAATGCTGCAAGAAGGATGAAGAGAAATATAACTAAACAATCACAAACTCCTCTGCATGATACTTCAAATATCGCAAATTAAATTAAAACAAAGACAACAAAAAACAATGCAATGTAAATATAAAACCAAAATTCTAAGAAAGATAATTAAAAGGGATTACAAATCTTTCAAGTTGAGGCGAAATAATGGATGACCCTTAATCTCTGTTTTGAGAAAATTCAAAAGTTCTTTGACATGCATTCAATTCATTCATTGCAGTTCAAAAATTCAGTTCAGTTTTTTTTTGCTTCAACTGAAACGAAAATAAAGTATGTTCCTTTTACTATTTGAAATCTACACTATGCCATGAGTCTTTTTATTATCACTCACACACAATATTTATCATGAGTTCTAAATTAAATTCGGCGCGCTCTATAGACTAACATTTACTCTAAGATCCTTTCCGTTGCCTGTTATTTTCGGCCATTTTCTAATACATGAAGGCTGTGCAATCTTTTTTATGATCTTGAAGAAATGGAAGGATCTGTACTGAATTTCAAGGCGTAATTGGTGGTACTTTTGTTGAAATGAGTTTGTTTTGTCGTATAACTATACCCAGTTAAATAAAACATTCACGTTATTAAATAGTATAAAACAAAGTCGCTTTCTCTGTCCCTACATCCCTTTGTATGCTTAAAAGCCGGGGCGGGTCGCTAGTTTTATTATATAACTAGCGACCCGCTTTCGCATGGACACAAGAACCTTCCTCTTGAATCACTCTATTAGTAGTTTTGAAGAATAAATATACAAAAGGACATAGGGACAGATAAAGCGACTTTGTTTTATACTATGTAGTGATAGTGAAAGTGATATCGTCATCCAAGAGTGATTATCACTTGCATCCAGCTTACGCTTCTGCGTTAGGATTTTGTATGAATGTCTTAGTTATCTTACTATCCGCCAGGGGGCTGTTCGGGTTTGTTATACAAAATCACTATTATTCGCTAGCTCGATCGAAGTACGGATATTGCCAATTTGGATTTTAGTGGTCACGACCCCCCAATATGAGGGTCGGGACTTGAAAGAATAATCATGCCAAAAAAAAAAGTCAGACTGCCTTTGGGTACCTAAAGTAGTACTTAGATATGTGATTATTTTTCGCTATTTTTATATAACTCTAATAAGTAAACTGTATACGAATAAACTAGCGTCTAGCATATTTTTCATAGAAAAAAATTTAGTTAAAAAACTATAACCCGACTTAAAAAGGTGTCTAAAAAATTAAGTTAAAAAACTATAACCCAACTACGTTAAAAAGTTGTCTAAAAAGGATGAAACAAGGACATAATTAAGATAGAAATCCAGAAATGCATAGATACATAAATGGTCATGTTAAAGCCGTGGTGGCATCCATTGTGATTGGATGATAGGAACACCTTTAAACGAACATTGTCGGTATACACTATACAGTGGCTTTACCATGACCATTTTTGTACCTATGCATTTCTGGATTTCTATCTTAATTATGTTCTTGTTTCATCCTTTTTAGACACCACGTAGTCGGGTTATAGTTTTTTAACTTAATTTTTATTTAATATTTTTCCGTTTCTCAAACCGAAATGACTGAACTGCGTGAAATGTACCACTTTACGAATGGATTTTAAACAATATTTTAACTTAAACAATATGAAATATATACATATTTGTAATGTGCTCGACAAGACCCACCCACCAATACTATACCAATCTTAGTTTAATTTTTTTGTGGTTCTAACCTGAGGTTTAAATTCCGTCAGTTAAAATTTTGATACAATTTATATAGCCTATGTTACCCGCGCTATTTTTATGAATCTGTTGACACCAAATTCATTAAAATCGGTCCAGTAGTTTAGGCGCATACATACATAGACTGCCAAAATCAATATCCTTCCTTTTGGCTTCGCCGTAGTCGGGTAAAAAGAGACCGCGCGCGATTTCCTAATTCTATGATATTTTTAAAACTTGTTTGCAGAAAAACAAAATATATTATTTTGTTGGTGTAAAAACCAATGTTTCGCCGACCTCAATACACTTTTTTTAAACAATCAACTTTTCATTCGCTACATTTCAGTGCAAAAAATACAATGTTTTTGAAAGTAAATTAAAAAAAAATGTGTTCCGGATATCCTTCTCAGCCACCCGAAAGCGTTACCATTGGTTATTCTTTTTTTTCTATTTTTTCGAGTGTGTGGCTGAAACTGGTGTAAGTTTTTAAGCAGGCAAGACATTAAATTAGCTTAGGACTAGTCTTAAGTTAGTATATCTACTCTAGTCTGAAACACAGGATAATTTTTTATCCTAGCTCAGACACCCTTATTTTTATTGACATTTATTTAATAGCTCTTTTGTGAAAACTTTTTTGTTTAAGTAATTTGAATAAAGATTTTATTATTTTATTTATTATCTATTCTTAACTGGTAATTATAAGATTTTTCCCAAAAAACAAAAAAAAAACGTCTTCCATTTGTTTACTGAGGCCAACTTGAACTTCGTCAGATTAGAAAACTGTTCGAACGCTCATAACTTTAGAACTACTAAACAGATCTGAAAAAATCCTTTTGCAAATGACTGCCTGATTTTAACGGAAGGTTATAGGCTTAAGACATCATCATGATCGTTACCACGAGCGGGTGAAACCGCGAGGAACAGGTAGTAAAGAAAACAGAGCTTCGTTCGTCGCTTAGACGCGAAACATCCGCGAAACTAAGCCACAAACAAATAGTAGGGGTCCACAATTTATCCGCATAATAATTTTATGAATGTAAAAAGCTCTCTTTGTTGCAACTTTTTCAATTCGCATTTAATTTCGTGTTTGGTTGCGTCCGGACAAGCCTTGACGTGACGTGTGCTGAAAAAGGTTGATTTGTATGCCACGAGATCTCGTTAAAGTCAGAACAAAAATCTCTGTTTTATTTGCACAAAAGATATGCGGTAGGATCCTCAGATTTCAAAGGATTGATAGTGAAACTTCAAAAATAATTTAAAAATTAAATTTAACAACTAAATTATAAAATACCCGATTGCATTTAAATACCTACGTAAAATTTAAACGCAAATATTTGAATTTTACGCCGGAATTACCGCCATTTTAATTTTATTTTTATATAGCTAGTGATCTCTCACAGTAAATATAAATCTAACGACACATCTCAAGCTAAAATTCATTGAGCTTTCAGGCTGCAGAGCCTGCCAAATAATTATACATACAAACATACTCTCGAAATGCATAACCCTCCTTCGTGCACAGTGAGGTAAAAAGTCCTGTGCCTCTCGTGCACTCCATATACTTACGATAAATTCTAAGAAATAAATGAATCTTGAATGTTTACTATAATAGAATTTATCTTGTATATAACTAGCGACCTGTCCCGGCTTCGCATGGGCTTAAAAACCTTCCTCTTGAATCACTATCTATTTAAAA
This sequence comes from Apomyelois bistriatella, assembly GCA_947044815.1. Classification (NCBI taxonomy): domain Eukaryota; kingdom Metazoa; phylum Arthropoda; class Insecta; order Lepidoptera; family Pyralidae; genus Apomyelois; species Apomyelois bistriatella. Next base: position 7,557,267 of record OX345713.1, read on the forward strand.
AAAACCGCATCAAAATCCGATGCGTAGTTTTAAAGATTTAAGCATACTACATATAGGGCTATAGGGACAGAGAAAGCGACTTTGTTTTATTCTATGTAGTGATAGTGATAGGGATAATCAAAAATCCTAATGCTAACTAATATTAAAAATGCGAAAGTGAGTTTGAATATTTGTTTGTTTGTTTATTACCTCTTCACGTCCTATCTACTGAACCAATCTTCCTGAAATTTCGACACATAGCTAAAAGCATTGTGAAGGAAATAGGGTACCTTTCATCCCGGGAAAAAGCACTGTTTTTGAAGGAATCCGACGCCGGCGAAGGCTAGTGTTTTATATATCTTACTCAAGTACCAAGTTTAGACGGTCCCTAGGCCCCTAGCTTTAAGGCTGAGAATGCAACCAGAGAAACGCTAAGACGATGGTGATGAATAACTATCAACTAGTGACGTAACAGATGTTCCTACAAGAAACACGGCGAGTTTGGGTTTAGATCCCGCGCCGCCCCGCCCGTCACAAACAGACGTTAGCCATTCATTACTAGTGGCCAGGGCACGCTTTTTGCCTTCAAGTATACCGTACACTTTAGGGCCAAGTTATAGGTTCTCAAGTTATAGGAGCTCCGAAAACGTGGGAGACCCCGAAAAATTGATAAAAGCTGAAGATATGACCTAAAAAATAAGAAAATTGACCCAAAGACGACCCAGAAACGAAGTTCTGGAGAAATATGGTTAGACCCCAACCCCAATTAAAACGGGAAAAAGGGCGGTAGAAGAAGAAGACAAAAGACAGAGAGTTTTATAGACGTTTCTTTCTAAATTTTGCTCATAGAAAAGTGTTACCATCTCTCCGGGAGTGTTGACAGAAGTGAAAAAAAATCGGCCAAGTGACAGTCGTACTCGCACCCTCAAGGTTTCATCTTTTTTAATAATCTACAGATAACAACGTATAAATAATAATGAGATTAATCAAGGCAAGTCATATAATTTTCCTCAAGCTATTTATTCTTACATTTTCATACAATCAAAACGTCAGCTGTCTATTTCAGACAGGTTGTCTATAATATTTACAGCTTCTAGGTTTTATTGTCCGCTAAAACTAATGGGTTAATAAGGTTGTAATGCTTTAGGGGCGTCATGTTTTCATGACATTTTTGATTAGTGACAATTTACTTTATATGCTATTTTATTTGATGACAATTTGTTGCTTGGGCCTTCTAAATAGCGAACTTTTTGCTCTAATGACTTACTACGTTACAATCGTTTTATCGACGTGGACATTCTCTTAATTCATATTTTAAATTATTTTTAATTAAGTGTATGATATTGCCTTTACGGATCAGAAGCTTCTTACTAATTTCATGATTATAGAACGGGACGTACCCTGTAAGTTTTGATTACCATTTGAAATCGCAAAATTTACGAAAATTTGCAACAACGCATACGTACTACATGCGTCCACAGAAAGACAGACAGATGGACTACAAAGTGACCTTAAGAGTTCCGATTTTGCGTTTTGAGGTACAGAACCCTACAAACAACAAACTATCCATGGCACCTACATACACACCACAAACAAGTGAAAATGCGGAGAACAGCAGGTAATTAATAAATATCAATAACTAGCTTTTGCCCCCATGAATTTCCCTCTTGAACAGTGCTTTTTCCCGGGATGAAAAGTACCCTATGTCCTTCTCAATACTCCTAGCTACGTGTATGCGAAATTTCAGAAAAATTGGTTCAGTAGATAGCGCGTGAAGAGGTAACATACAAACAAATATACAAACTCACTTTCGCTTTTATAATATTAGTTGGGATGTTCCTCAAACTCTGCTCCGAAGTGTATTAGTTAAGTTCGGATGCTGATGGATGGACAGCCTCTCCTCCGTTATGTAATTACTTGTCAGTTAAGGTAGGTATTTCAGTTATTATTGCAAGGTTTCGTGCTATACTCAACGGCCCGAATATACACTAGCTTTCGCCCGCGGCTTCGCTCGCATGAATTTCCGTCGGAAACAGTGCTTTTTCCCGGATGGAAGGTACCGTATGTCCTTCTCAATAGCCTAGCTATGTGTATGCGAAATTTCAGAAAGATTGGTTTAGTAGGGCGTGAAGAGGTAACAAACAAACAAACAAATAAATACCTATACAAAGTCAAATTTGCATTATTAGTTAGGATTGAGTAATGTTGAATGTGGCATGTGGCAGCGGGCAGGGCGCATAGCGCGACGAACCGATGGCTGATGGGGCAGAAAGGTTCTCGAATGGTGACCAAGCACCGGTAAGCGCAGCATCGGACACCCACCGACCAGATAGTCAGATAACCTAAAGAAGGTCGCAGGCAGACGCTGGATGCAGGCCGCTTCCAACCGGTCGTTCTGGAAATCCTTGGGGGAGGCCTACGTCCAGCAGTGGACGGCCTGCGGCTGAAATGATGATGTAGATAATGATTGAGTAATGTAGAGTAGCTGCTGCCTGTCATTTTGTTCGCGTGGGTATTTCGTGAATCACTTGTTTTCAACTGACTTTCAAAAAAGAAGGTCTCAATTTAGCTGAATAATTATATGTTTGTTACCTCACAATTCTTCATTTCAGGACCGATTTTAAAAATTGAGGCACTGCCACCGTTTATGTTTATTTGTAGTCCATGTGAGAACTAAGCTAATTGAGAAAACTCAAGCACCTATGGTGCTTCAGTTTTCTTTCATATTTACTACCTATTCTGGTTCTAACCAAAACTAAAAAAAATCCGCGTTTTACTGTGCACAAGAGCCATCTTGCGGCCAGTGACATAAGAAGTATAACGCTTTTGCAAATTTCCCCTCTTTTAGCTCCCATTTCCCCCAAAGTCCTCGAAAAATTTTCAAAAAATTCCGCGTTTTACTGTGCACAAGAGCCATCTTGCGGCCAGTGATATAAGAAGTATAACGCTTTTGCAAAGAATGATGGCGGAATTTTTACGAATAAAAAAAAAATACGGATGAGTTGATTTTTTTTTTACAACATCATAAGTGTCCCAGAAATACATTTCTGTAAATAAAATATTTTTAAACCCCCGGGAAAAAAACTAGATTTTTATTATAAATTATGTTACCAGAACTTAAATATGGCAATGTAGAAAGTGAAACATTCGCATAGAGCCACGACTTACAACTGCCAATGTCACTGTCATTCAAACTGACTTGAACTCTGTAGATTGCGGTCTACATAAAGAAAGTGCAAAGCAATAAATATATTGACTTTCCTAATATCCTAACCTAGTACTCTACTATAATCAATTAATATTAATCAACTGTCAATGTCGATTTGACAATGCTAGCAACTGTCAGAGTGACATGATGTATCAGTTCAGTTGTGGTTGGGTGGGTTTTGTTTTAAATATGGCGATGGAAAATGAAACAAAAGGACGACTTTAAAAAAACGGAATAATTAAAAAACCCCGGGGTTTATAATTATTTAGTGGTGGTAAACGTGTAATTAGTTAAGTGTTCTTGCTAATGCGATTTGTTTCAAGTTATCTATATTTTTTGTTTTTTTTCGTACAAACGATGTATGGGGCTTCGCCAGGATTCTTTCCCCCCTTTTAGCCCCCATTTCCCCCAAAGTCCTCGACAAAAAATTTCAAAAAATCAAGGAAAACGAGTGCCAAATTTCCTTAGGTACCGTTTAGAAATGCGACCTCTAGCCCGTAACAAACAGATAGACAGACATCCGAACGAAAGCAAAAATTAACCACTCGAAAGGAGACTTCGCTCGCTTGTTCAATAAGTCAGTACAAAAGTATCCAAATTCCTTATTAGATTCACTCACCTTTATAGTGGGAGGTCCTTAACATTTTCTAGTACTTACGTATTCTATTTAGCGACACGGTAGTGCTTCGTAATTACAAGCAAAGCAGGGGCATTACATTAGCATATTAATGTGGTCCTATGCAAACTTGTTTGCTTTTGGTTTTTAACGACTCTAGTAGTCAGCGAGCTAGAAGTAGATTGTAGCATCCAAAATGATAACACCACTTGTACCGTTGTGAGATCAATGTCGTTTTTGATCAAGTCGGTCAATTTATTTACTTAAAGAACTTTCTGGCTTAAGCTATCACTACATATTATAAAACAAAGTCGCTTTCTCTGTCCCTATGTCCCTTTGTATGCTTAAACCTTTAAAACTACGCAATGGATTTGAATGCGGTTTTTTTAATAGATAGAGTGAATCAAGAGGAAGGTTTTTATGCCCATGCAAAGCCGGGGCGGGTCGGTAGTTACGTATAATTTACTACTACTTAACAACTTAAATTAAAACTATTATTTTACTCTGTTTTTTTTTGTAGTTGTTTTAGCGGCAAACAAAAATACATCGTTTGTGAAAATTTTAACTCACTATTACCGTTCATGAAATCTGGTGACAGACGGACGGACAGCTGAGTCTTAGTAAACGGTTTCCATTTTAACCTTCCGATAACGGAACCGTAAAGAAGTCGGCTACCACATAGCGTATCCGTCTCCCAGACTAACTCTCCTATCTTAGCGCGTTTCCGGTTGCTTCCTCAGTTGATTTACTTCTGAGCCCAGGGTCCGCGTATACCGTATCCCAGACTAACATGTGCTTATTATTAGTGAACGGACATCTTCAATACTAATATTTATATTAATACTACGTCTTCACATACGAAGCGTTGTATATTCTAAGAAATGTTTCAATTTACATAACTAGACATGTATTTGAATTTCAAATGATAGTTCCTGGAGAAGACGATTGCATTATGACACCGATAGCTTATTATCAAGATTATTATGACGATTGGCCCTGCACACCTTGGTGGAATCCGCCACCAATCGGAGAGAGATATGCCCGTGGGAGAACCCTTCGTCGGCGGCTAGCGTGTATTACGAGAGAGATGAGTGTGGAGACAGCAAGGGAGGTATGTAAGAATCGTAGCCAATGGACATCTCTAGTCTCTGCCTACCCCTACGGGTGATAGGCGTGATTGTTATAGCGCCCGGTAACATCACGTGACAGATATCTCCCCACTACAGGTAAACCCCTCTTGGCAGTAGTAGTGTCGGGGTGAGTATGAGTGTAACGCTTCGTCTCCTTGGGTTCGCCGAGCGGTGCAGACGTGTATTGTGCTCTAGTGATTTAACATGGCCTTTATTAGTATTTGATATGATATTGCTGTTGATAATTTTAATATGTGTTCAAATGTAACTGTAGATTAACATAGTTAGGCACGGACGAGGGATTGGTACGCTTTAGGCTGGACCCCAGTGATAGGAGCGGGGTTGGTGCTCCTATCTTTACCGTGATTAGTGCCAAAGCTTAGACACGAATGGGTTATTCGGTCCTAGCTAATATGATGATATGTATAATATATGTATGAAAGCGAGGGATTTTTATAATGATCATAGCATAGTAAGAGGAAATCTTTAGTATCCACTACGAATGTATGTATCTAATGCCCGAATAGTCAAACGCTACTTAATTTTGAGAGCTGCTCAAGAATCGTGCTGTCGCGCTGAACGTCAGCGATATGACAGTGACAGCATGAAACTTGAACAGTTCTTAAAATTGAGTAGCGTTTGAGTATTTGACTATTTTGGGTGGACTTAAATCCCACTTTATAAGTAAAAAAGAATTACATGCAATCCATACTAATATTATAAAGCGAAAAATCTGTGTTTATTGGCCACTAAACCGATTTTGATGAAATTTGGTACGGGTATAGTTAAGGACCAACGGTCAAAAATAGGCTATATATTTTTGCGCGCGATATATATAGTGTCACACGGGCGGAGCCGCGGGCAACAGTTAATGTACAATATATAAAATTTTAGTAGATGGCGTGACTTTCAAAGCTCGGTATCATAATTCTTATCGGTCAATCAGGTGGCTTGTAATATCCGAAAAATAAAGCAATCACTTAAACAACAATGTCAAGTAAGGTCAGTAAAGATGTCCGTAAAAGGTGATTAAGGTGAAAAAGAGAAAAAAATCACTGTGTTGAATTGAGGATTATTTTGTCGTGAGCATTTTAGAGATTAAAAAAAAAACTCGCGCCCCTAACCGTCACCGACACTTTTTCAATTCTGTTTTATGGAAAACTAGCTTTTTCTCGCAGCTGTGCTCGGGGGGGACTCGGTTATATCGCTCTCAAAAGAAGCCTATGTTTGGCCCCTGGTGGTAATATCTATACTGAATTTCTTCAAAATCGGTCAAGCGATTTTGCCGTAAAAGCACAATAGAGAGACAGACAGACTTTCCCATTTATAATATTAGTATGGATAATTGTTTTTAAGTACTTGTTACCATCGCAACAACTTGTAATTTGATAAAAGATTAATTCTTCAAACCAATCAGGTTTGATTGGCACTTTAATTCATTAGGAGAGAACTTTTCGTGTAAAATGGACGATAAAAACATAAATCCTTGTCAGAACTTCGTAACACAGCTCTCAGCTCAAAAATACTTTATGCGACAATACCTTACTTTGTTACAAAAACGCTTTGAAATTTATAAAACAACAGCGTCCATTACGCGGAATGGTTCAACAAATTCGCCAATTAATTTCGAAATCTCGAAACGAGGTAAAAAATCCATCTTTCAAACGAATAGAGAGACGTAAGGATATTTTTTGAAGGCATTAACGCAATGCGACGTACGCCTTTTCGTTTTGAGGCTAGAACCATGCGCAAAAGGCATTTGTCCATTCGTGCCGCTACTGCTTAGCAGGGAGGCTGTGTCGCGCGTGGAACGGAACGGTGTCCGTTTTTCGAATTTTTGAAGTTATTGCGTTTCGGCAGTGCGGCGGTGGATAAATTTTTTAATTTCGCGTTCGAATTTTTAAGTGACAGTGATTGTTTGAAGTGATTCTAATTGGAAGTGTACGGAGTGATTTAAAAGTGATTCTGAGTGTATTTTTGAACGGGATTCGGCTTTTCTGGTTAGTGTTATTGCCGTGTTTTGGTTACAGCTGGATGTAAGGTAATGTTTTTGATGTGTTTTTGTGTTTTTTCATGACTATGATAAGCATATTTTTTTTACACTACGAAATAAACTTACTTGTTATTTTTTAGGAAACCAAAAAAAATTGCTTGGTTTTGAGTAAAATCTCTGTTCATCAGAAAGCTCTTATTGAGATGATTATAATAATGAATCGCACACATAAATAAAATAAAACATTTATATCCCAAAATTTCAAAAGGACAATAATTAGGTACTTATTTTAGTTTTTCTTGAATAACAAATAATTAAGTATTATATTACAATTTTATAAATCAATTGTTTATAAAGAAAATATAAGGGAAGTCCAAGGGAATTGTTTCCGAAGAACCACGTCACCACGTCACCCGTACATGGTTATTTTACCTTGTAATCCACATTATAGGCTGATAAAATTCATCCCCACTGAGACTGTCATCTTCTTCTTTTGGTGCCACATTGCTGTCAGCTCTTAAAATCTAGCCCTATCCATAACGAGTCTGAGCAACTGTTCCACTGTTCTAACACCAGACCACTGGCGGATGTCAGGCATGACATTTTCGTCCTCCCATTTTACGTTTTCCGCCAATTTTTCCCATCATGATGATTTTGTGGATTTCTTAAGATATGACCAAGATATGAGATTTTTCTTATTTGAATTGTTCTTTAATCCTTCTTGCCTATGCGCCTTGTAACCTCAACATCACTATCACTACTAGTATAAAACAGAGTCGCCTTCTCTGTCCCTATGTCCCTATGTATGCTTAAATTTTTAAAACTACGCAACGGATTTTGATGCGTTTTTTTAGATAGATTGAGTGATTTAAGAGGAAGGTTTTTATGCCCATGCGAAGCCGGAGCGGGTCGCTAGTTCGTAATTAAACAGGAGACTGTGCAATTTGAGCACATGAAGAGGTACATCCTCACTCGTTGGACCCCAACAACACAGAAAATATATATTTCCTTGATTTTTACTGTCATGCAATACGTATTACGCGTGTGACGCAAAAATTTCATAATATGTCTACGATTTACTCAAAGGAAACATTTTTCGGGAAAATAATATGAATTTCCTGGAAAATAGGCGATATTAAAAAATGATTTAACAAAAGCCAAATAGGGATAATGTCTTAACATGTGAGTTCAATAAATTTGATATGATCGAAATCACAGAATAAATAGAATAATATACTGTGACTAGCTGTTACCCGCGGCTCCGTCCGCGTGGGACTCGGTCATATCGCACCCGAATAGCCTATATTTGACCCCTGGTCCTTAACTACACCCATACCAAATTTCATCAAAATTTGTCTAGTGGATAAGCCATAACAGCGTAATACACAGACAGACTTTCGCATTTATAATATTTACTATAGATACAAGATATATATACAATTGAAACTGTTAGATTATTATTTCACTTAAGATAATTCATACAGTTGAAACTCTATAGCTGATACTCCTAGATATTTAATTGTTTGGCTGTCATCGGTAGATGGCAGTCCTTATGCTGTATCAGATTTAGTTAGGCAGCCTGAAAAATTGACAGTGTTAGCCACTAACACACCCGGTAAGCCGACTGCCTATCTCGATTCTCTCCTCTCGTAATGGCTACTTGTATCGCTTTCGCCACATTTCGCTCCGTCTTACGCTAAAACGCTTAAATTTTTTTTTTGTTAACATTGGCAAATAAATATTTTTTTAAAGCCTTTTGTGCGTATAACGGAGCGAAATGATACAAGTAGCCATTACGAGAGAAGAGAATCGAGATAGGCGGTCGACCTACGGATCATGTTCCTATTGGTCTGGTTTCCCTGTTAATAGGTTTATGGAGTTTAGCATTAATATTGTATCTTTTACAAAATGTTGACTGTCTTTGGACAAAAAAGGTAGTTTAATGGAAATGAACGTTTCCAACGAAAAGTACCACCGTGGTAGTATTAAATCAAGAAATTTCTGAATAAATTAATGAACAGACTTCCACAAAAAGATGAAGGTTTTATATAAGCACTAGCTGTTGCGCGGGGCTCCGATCCCGTAGGAATTCCGGGATAAAATATAGCCTGTGTGTTTCCGCGGTCTAAGCAATCTCCATTCCAAATTTCAGCCAAATCAGTTCAGCCGTTTTCCTGTGAAAGAGTAACAAACATCCATACAAACGCATTTAATATTAGTATTTTAATATTAGTAGTTTAATATTAGTAGGAAGTATCATAGGATAATTTATTGAATTAGAAATATACGATTACCAAGCATCCTCTTTCGCCAAAACCCACTCTGTAATATTTATTTCGAAGCCCTATCTCAAATCTCAGTGCAGTATTGATTTACGCGAGGTCGCGGGTTCGAATCCAGCTATCTGCGTGCTAGATATTCATCACTCAGTCGACTGTGAAATTCAAAGGGGTCGTAACAAATTGGACGAGATAAGGTACACAAATTCAAACGCTGTTTTTAAAAGATTATTTTTGTTTTAACTACGATCAAGCCTGTATCAGGTTTGTTTCTGCGACCTTAACTAGGTCGTTGTTGTTGTATTCATCATCAACATAATTTCAGCCGCAGGCTGTCCACTGCTGGACAAAGGCCTCACCAAAGGACTTCTAAAATGACTGATTAGTAGCGGCCTGCATCCAGCACTTGCCTGCGACCTTCTTCAGGTCATCTGACCATCTGGTCGGTTCTAATGTAAGTTAAGGATACTAGCAAAAAGTTGTGCGAGGATTTCTGGTAAGTGCCCCTAGTATGAGTTTTTCTTAACGCAGATGCTAGCGACTGCGTTAGGATTTTGTAGGGAATTTCTTAGTTGCCTTACTATCCGCCAGAGGCGCTGTACAGGTTTGCCATACTAGATCGTTAACGCAGTCGCTAGCGTCTGCGTTAAGTAAAACTCATACTAGGGGCACAGGTCACTTACAGAAAGCGAAATTTTATTTTTGGGAAGTAACGTTAGTGAAACTGAAGGAGGAGCCTTAAGTCCTCCACCTCAAGTCGTTTGTTCACTTCTGAGCGTCGTGATGTTGCCGACCTATATTCTTTACGATGTCTTTCCACTTATGGCGATCTTTTGCCCGTGGGTTTTTGGACATTGAGAAGGTGCTTTAAATAAATATAATAATTAACACCAACTATTAACGATAACATCACAGATTGAAATGGCGAGTGGCGGTAACAATAACGTTTCTATTTCGGTATGTCGGTCGGTTAATCAGCTTTAAATTTTAATTATGTCACGACGGGTCGGTTCATTTTGTATGTTTCTCTTGATGGCGGGGCATGACATTGATATTTTTATGATACAGACAGACAGATGTAAAGATACTAAGATAATATATATAAAGATAAATGATAGTTATTGAAGTAAAATGGAAAACTGAAGAAAGAAATTGAGCAGACTTATGCCTTGATCGCACGTACCGAGTAAATGGTCGAGACAGTGCCCTTGGCTGAAACTCGGTGTGTCTGAACAGTGCGCCGAGTGCTCAGCCTAGCGAGTGACCGAGGAAAACACTGTCTCGGCCGAGTAACATTTTACTGTCTTGCCCGACTACTCGGTACGTGCAATCAAGGCATTACGTCTGTGAGACGTGGGCATTGACACAAAATGCGAAAAGAAATACGCCACCTTCGAAAAAAAAGTGCTGTGTAGAATTGCAAGTCCAATCAGAGAACAGAGCGGTGCATATCGACCATGAATCATATATATATATCTATTTTTTATTATGACAATTATTTCTTTCTTCCCATGATAATCTGATTTTTGTAAAAAAATATAGGCTAAAGCCAAAAAGCGGGTGAAATCGCTAGTGTTAACACTTTCACTGGCAATAACGCCCCTCGACGTAGATATCAATTAACCGGTAGGGTTATTTCGTTTACTGTCCGCGAAAGTGCTGACAGTAAACGACGACGAATTATGTCGAGAGACGTTACTGTCAGCGAAAGTGTTAATAGAACTTTTAAAAAAGTTACAGAAAAAAGTCTAGCGCCACCTGAGAGCTATAGAACCTTCGTTGTGGTAGGTCACGGCTCTAATCTGAATATTATACAAAGTTATCAGTATCACGGCTGATAAGAGCCTTCTTAGTTTTGTTATTTGATAACAAAAGACAAAGCCTCAAGGTTGAATGACCTGAGGCTTTCACAGCGATAATTTTAATATAATCTGTGGAAATTTAGTCTCTCTCTACCTATTTATTGTTTCCTATTAAATTGTTTGTTTCCTCTAATGGTTGACTGGTAGAGAATGCTTTTAGCAGTAAGTCTGCCAATTGTATACGTAATACTTGTGGTACAATAAAATTTAAATAAATAAATATTATGGTTCATGAGATACACTCTTTGATAGAGGAATAGATGGATTCACATGATGTCAGAAACACCTTTCAACGGTCATTGGGACAATGAAAAATTATTTTATCTATAGTAATATAATAAAGCTAAAGTGTATGTTTGTTTGAACGTTTATAATACTTAAGATAAAATGGTTATTTTTTTTTGTAATGATAGCCTAATATATACTAGCAGCTTCGCCCGTGGTACAAACATAGCCTATGCCACTCAGGGTGAATTAGGCTTTTCAATGGTGAAAGCATTTTTGAAATTGGTTCAGTAGTTTTTGAGTTTATTTATTACAAACATACACACAAAAATACAAATCTTTCCTCTTTATAATATTAGTACAGATATATTCTGTCTGCGGCCTGATTTTTTAGAAAGGTTGTCTATACAGATCATAGATTAATTTTTTTTTTGCGTCCGACCGATTCGAACTTTTTTGATACATGGTGAACATCGATTTCGTTATTATTCATACATCGTCGAAGGGTAATTCTATAAACCATAGCAAGCTCGTAGGAAAATAGTACATGTAAACATCAATGACGAGTGAAACTGCAGGGAACAGCTTGTTTAAAATATTTGTTTGTGAAAAGAATCATGAGGACTATTAAAGGAGTTGATTTTACCCAGATTTTTATTTTATTAATACTGGGAGCCTTGCAGCGTCAAGCTATTTTTCGTGGGTACCTACTTGTACCTATCTTAGAATATTGCATATTAAATGTTGAATTAAATTGAATGTTACTTGTAAATTAGACAGATAAGAAAATATATTTTTATTCAGAGTAGAAGTGGCTGGAAAATAAAATGATTTTGAATTTTGAATGAATGAATGAACTTATGAGATATGAGGTGAACGATAGCTGAAAAATAAAATGTTTCTGAATTTTGAATGAACTTATCACATATGAGGTGATATCACTATGTTTTTTTATTAATTAATAATAATAATATAATCATTATTTCGGATAAAATTCCATACTAACATAATATATTAATTTCTTATATACTATGTTAGTAATTATATCTAATTGGTAGGGTAACTAACTTTTTTAACTTGTTGAGGCCAAGATGGACTGTTACCCAGTGCTTCAGTATAGGACTGGACAGTGCCCCTAGTATGTTTCTTACTTGTCTTACTATCCGCCAGAGGCGCTGTACAGGTTTGCTATACTAAATCGCTAACGCAGTCGCTAGCGTCTGCGTTAAGAAAAACTCATACTAGGGGCACTGTCCTATCCTGGCACCCAACGTGTTCAAGATGTCGCTGCCATTTATTTTTGTCTATAACCAGATTCCTATTTTAAATTAATTCTTCAAAACTCAAAGAAAAATACACTACGCGGTAGGGGGCATGTTAAATGACACCCATAGGAATACATAACATTACGACATAAAACCGCACTGTTAAAAATTAAAATTAAGTCAATCGCATATTTGTTTCGAGTTTTATTTAAAACTGTTATTTCTGTATAATTATTGAATAATATTTAATAGAGTGGTTTGATTTATAGAATTATTTATTTAATGTTGTACAAAGTGGATATTAAAAGAGATCATTTGAATAAATTATTTTAAATAAAATTATGATTACGTGAGTCGATGTATTTTTTTTAGTTGAGCAGCTCGAGGAACATTAGCCTTTTTTTGTTCAACGGCATGAGAAACCGCGGTGCTTAGCTAGTATTGTAAACCTAGACAGATATACAAGTACATAATAACTAGATGTGTTAATGGGCATACGTACCTACCAACCAACTAAGTACCTAATGCTAATTAGACATAGAATTTGGAGCTTCTTCTCCACTTGCGCTTTGGAAGTGGTGGTAAACTTAAAATAAGTACAGTCGGCTCCAGAGAAACCTGACCCCCATGCCATAAGTATCACTATTGAAAGGGGGTCATATTTCTCTGCAGCTCACTGTACATAACAATTGACGTCAATAAGTGATAAGAATGTCCTATATTGAAAATAAACAATTTGAATTTGAAGCTGGGTGCTGCCACCGCGAGGCGAACTTCTTAATTGGCTAGCCCAATTTTTTACAAATGTCTAATATTTACTACCAGGTCAAATAAGTTGTACAAGCCGCTTACGTGTGACGTAAGCGGCTTTCTCATGTTTTTTTCTATAATTTGGCAGCACAGGGATTATTTTACTCTTTGCTTGGAAGTACTGTCATTAACATTTTTTTCTTCTAGTAAACATAACCTAAATATTTTGTTTTAACGCGGAATGACGTCATCGCTGTATGTATCTTTTAAATTAGGTATTTTTTTACAATTTTTAGAATTTTTCTTTTAAATGTTATCTCTAAAATGGTCTATTTTTTCGAAAAAACACATAAAAATCACTACCATATTTTTTTGGATTAGTCAATTCTGCTAAAAGTATAAAATCGCAGGACATACTGCTTGTGTGCGTGTATTATTTGTTGTGTTGAAAAATTTTGTAGTGTGTACCAACGATCGAATAATGCATTGGTGTTAATACATTTAGGGTGGGTTGCACCAAAGTACCAGTTATCTTAAAAGTTAAAGTCAAATATAACAGTAACATTACTGCTAACTATAACCGTTAAAGGAACTTGCTAAAGATAGACAAAAATGTAAGGAACTCCACCGACAAGAGCCTAGCTATTAAATTTATGATGATAACCGTTGAAGCGACATAGTTTGCACCGTCCGCACCGTATTTTGTAGCATAGTTAGTTACCAGGGTTACAAGTATAATGACGTCCGTAGAGGTTATTCGACCCATCTGACAGATAAGTTGACAATAACAATAGCACTAACCGGTCAAGTTTGGGCGGTTACAGTTAGCGTAAAAGTTATGATGTATTTTGACGATTGACAAAATGGTGCCACCCAGCCTTAGTGTTACCTCACCCCGCGCGCAGATTGTGTTAGACTTATTTACTTAGAAATAAGTGCGCTTGGTGTCTCGGTTGTTTTAATGCTCTAAGCCACAAACAGAGCAGTCAAGACCAATAAATCTACCGGCAACAGTGATAATGATAGCGATCGATGTTCCTCAGCACGCGATCTCAACGCTGAATGTGTAAATTGGATACTGAACATTTATTTCATTACCTACAGTATGCTTTAGAAAGGCTCGAAATACATTCCTGTATTTCAGAGCCCTTCAGAGCATCTCAGTCAATTCAGGAATAAAAAACAATTACTGTTTGTTAATCTAGCTAAAACTCGTTAATGGCTGGGCTGATTTGGCTAATTTTTGTCTTGTAATATTTTTGGAATTCAGGGAAGAAACGGCGTTCAGGAGGTACGGAGTTCGCCGGGTCAGCTAGTAACGAAATTTAAAAAAAAATCACGGAATTGGTGTTTATAGCCGGTTGATCTCAAAAATAATAGAATTATTTTATGACCAATCCATAGGAATAGGAAATCGCGCGCGGTCTCTACGATTTTTTTTTAAATCTTTGGACCAATCCATAACTTGGAAGTTGAATGGTTACTTTAAAGACATTATGACAACTGTTTATCATGTTAATAAATTCTCATTTTCTCTTCAATTAACACGACCATTTAGTCATTTCGCGCTGTTATCGATGCACACCACAATTTTGCATACTCTGATAATATTTGTTATAAATTGGGTTATAAATTTATTAACAAAAAAATGCAATGAAATAGTTATATTCAAATTTATTGAAAAGGCAACACCAATTTAATTTTTCGTGTGTTACAAAAAAACTGTTCGAAATTTAACTTTATTGTGATAAAAGACGATCCCATTCGAATTTCAAAATGTCAGATTGGACTGGCGTTCGTTATCTTTAGTAGAAATCTTAAGTTTTCTTTTATCTCTGCGCCGATTTATACAAGGTTAATTGCCATTATATTGGTTTTATACTATTAAAGCCGTTCTGATAAAATGTTGGAATTTATTTCTACAATCTTGAACATCTTTTGAGAAATACTTTGCATAATTAAATTTAATAGTAGTTTTTGAAGTTAAGATTTAAGTTGCGCAGAAATTAAGTAGCAACTTTAATATATTTATGAGAAGTCTTAAGCCTCGTCGCTAAACTTTTGCAAATTTAAGAATATAACAATGTACTTACTTGATGACTTCCTCCATATAAGACAGCCTGGAACTAAATGAACAAAAACCATTTTTAAATGTGCTATAATAAGCTTATCTAGAATCATTATCAGCTTTCTATGACCCACCACTCTCTGCGCCAACCTATTTTGAGCCATCACAATCCAGTTGTTGCCAGCAACTTTCCTAATATTATCACCCATCAGGAGACGGAAGATTTCCAAAGTGGTATATAGCACTTCAATATAATAGTAGATTGTATCACAAGGGAGCAAAATAATATTTTTACGGCGAGGGCGATTTTTGAATCCAGAGCGGAGTGAAGGATTCTAGTGTAGAATCCCGAGCGCAGCGAAGGATTCTTTAATAGAATCCTGAACGGAGAGAGGGATTCAAAGTACATCGCCCGAGCCAAAAATATGTTTGCGCCCGAATGATACACTCTACTTTTCATCTCGCTCTATGAGAAATTTATTTCATCCGATGATTGCGTTTATTCTTACCAGCCAGTGTTTTATTTTTCATAATATGTGCACTCGGCATGACCGTATTGTTTTGTTCCAAATTTGAAACTCATTATTGCCCGCTAAAAAACCCTATCGGAAAAGACTTACTTTGCTCCCCCTTTTGGGGCAGCAAAGTTGAACATTTCGAATAGAAGGGATGTAAATATTTTTTACGGCCCTGAAAACTAGTCCTTTCTTGAATTTATTAATCTTTTTCAGTCCTGCTTTAGTCAAGTCGAAAATGTCATGTCAGTAGTCTAGTTCAGTCATGTAAGTCTAGTCAGAGTCAGATGGCTAAGTGAAGCAGTGGAAAAAAATCACTAAGACTTTGACATCTCAACGCGCCTCATCGAGGCTACTGGTGACCCTAAAGCGGGTATTTTCTTTGCTCAGCGTAAGCCTAGCAGTATTCTGGGCACACAGCCTGGATGTGGCGCGTTTGACGAAGTATTTTATTTATAAGATTTTTTAAATATTGATTTATTATAATTAAAATAAATGAAAAACTAAAGTAAAAAAAATGAATAATTTTGAAATAACTTGGGAGATTTTGGTGACAAAGATAAAAGTTACGTAATCGACACTTTAACACTTCCCAATACTCACGTTTTCACGAACACTAAGCGAATAATAATCCAACAAACACTCAAAAAACCTAAATTTTGGAAATCAAATGCAGCGCTGAAAGTGACAGTTTACTTTTCCTCCAAAAAGTCCCAGCACTTAAATTTCCTATTATGTCAAATTCAATGATCAATAAGTGCCAGATTTAAGGACATCCTAACAAATATTCTTTATTATATTAGTAGATGAATATCATCGCCTTATTATAAACACGAGTGCCAAAAACGAAATGAAACCAATCGTTAATCAGAGGGCAGTTACAATACACCCATTAGAAAACTATTATAAGACCAGAAAAGTTTTACGGCCACAAAATTGTACTTAGAAATGGCTTTGTTTAATTGTTCCGTGTCACGCAATCTGGCTCATAGTTCAATGGAATCGATATTATAACACACGATTTTATTAATTTCACCTGTAAATATGTATACATGTATGTAGGTAGGTATGTAACTGAATCTTCGAATGCTCTTTTCACCCAGTTAAATACGTCAGATTAATTGTAAACAAGGACTTATGACAAAAAATAGTTTAATAAGTTTATCTTAATATAATATATGTATATCTAGGAATGAAAGAATAATATACAAAAGACTAATAAAACTACTTAAATATAAGAGTGATACTAGTTCCGAGTCCTCCTAACGGTACCCCTTTTTAACACTCCTGGTAAATTAATTTGAACAATTTAAAAGTGTGGAGGATTTTTTCGAATCGAAAGTGCTCAACGCGCCTGTCACATCTAGAAATTATATTTCCTTGACGTGCGTATCCGTGGGCGTGGTAGGCCTATTACCGCCAAGCGATTTTTTCTCACTTTTATTTGGGAGTGCTCAAGTTAAATCTCATATTAGTGCGGTTTACAGGCATTATCCCTCTTCATGAATGAACGATCTATACAGATCTCTATAGCGCTTTATATTTTATGTTATCTTGATAAGTATTCGCAGTGTTTTTCGGTAGCACTTTAAGGTATATTTTGTATTGCATAAATAAACAAGGCAGATTCCTTTCTTCCTTTGGGTTGTTAATCACTTCTATACTAATACGTATAAAGGATTATAATATTTCTTTAGCATAATAAATATATTTACTCACTTAGTTTATGTAAGTATATTTGTATTTATATGGTATATATTTATTTAAGTATGTATGTACTTATGTATGTATGTTATTATATCTCAATATTCTAGTACACGCCTGTTACCCTTTCCTTCTCGTTTCCTCTCTTGGGTCTGCTGGAAGAGATTTCTTTAGAAATAAGCAGCACCCTTGTACTAATCACTACATGGTATAAAACAAAATCGATTTCTCAGTCCCTATTTCCTTTGTATGCTTAAATCTTTAAAACTACGCAATGAATTTTGATGCGCTTTTTTTAATAGATAGAGTGATTTAAGAGGAAGGTTTTTATGCTCATGCGTAGCCGGGGCGGGTCACTAGTGTGTATATTCTATGTTTTTTCTTGTATATTTTTCTGTGTACATGAATTTGAAAATAAATAAAAATAATATTCTAAAGAGAAAAGATTTGACTATGTTTGTTTGCATCGAATAGGCTTCGAAACTACTGGACCGATATATGGGGTGGTGTAGTTTTCCGAAAGCCACACTATCCCCGAGTGACATTGGCTATGTATGTACCACGGGCGAAACCGTGGTGGACTGCTAGTCATTTATAAACTGTTATTCTATCAATTCTTTGTATGTAAATGGCGCAAGAAAGTGTTCACTATATTTTTTTTTTACCAACGGTGGTGGATTTATATCATGGAGAAATTTCTTACAGCCAATTGGCAGGTAACAAAAATATACATACATATAATCACGTCTTTATCCCATAGGACCTAGGGCGATAAGACCTTAGACCACGCTTAGCATAATGGTAGTTGAAACAGTAAATCAATAGTGATGGGTTGCTAGCCGCATCGCCTATGTAATGATTTCCCCATTCCCCGATTCCCTCAGTCGACTTTTACGGCTTGCAAAAAAATACAAAACAAAAATATACAAACGAAGACGGGAATGTAGCGAAGAATACATAGATACTATGGAAATGATTTTTTTTTTAAATATGAAATAATACGATTTTAAAGCATAAAAGACATAGATTAAAAAAAAATACCTCGCGTGCTTCATTCGACATTCTTTGATAAAAGTCTATTTATAAGAATGTTTTTTTGTTCTTAATTTATTACTACTCGATCCTCCATTCTCAACACACGACTACGAGTTATAATATTTTATGTGGCACTAAAATTTCATCCCCCTATATCATGTTAAAGCCTTTTCGACCCGGTTGAGTGACGTGCCTTAAGGCGTCGTAACAACTATTACAAGGACTATGAATTAAGGCATATATCCCCCTTTTTACAATGTCCTCGCATGAAGCCGTGTCAATGTAGCCAATATTTGACGTGAATCGTCTTTTTAACCCCCGACGCAAAAAGAT
This sequence comes from Apomyelois bistriatella, assembly GCA_947044815.1. Taxonomy (NCBI): domain Eukaryota; kingdom Metazoa; phylum Arthropoda; class Insecta; order Lepidoptera; family Pyralidae; genus Apomyelois; species Apomyelois bistriatella. The sequence continues at coordinate 7,576,229 of OX345713.1, forward strand.
GGGTGATATAAGTTTGACGTGTCTGTCTGTCTGCCTCTGGCATCATAGCTCCGGAACGGATGAGGAGGGGGGGGGGGGTTTGGTTGAGAAAACAGTCGACACTCACTACTAAAAACAAATTGTGTCGTGGTTTTTTTTTTTAATTTTTAATTTCATGTTATTGGAATTAGAGAAGTGAACTGCACCCGTAGCCAAGTGACAATTTCAAAACGCTAACGAATGTCGACAAGAACAAAATGTATGGGATTGAAATAAGCTGCGGTAAATCATTTTTTTCATTTGCCGCTAAGAATCTTAAAACAATGACAATAGATATATAGGTTATTTTCATCATCATTTTGTGTAAGTGCCACGGCCAATCGACCATTCTCTGGTGTCAGAGTTCTTCAAAACCGCCTCTCGGCCTCTAACGTGGTTCCTTTATCGACTACCAGTTGGCAGCTGGGGCAAAGACTTTACGTGCCTCCCCGAGCACGGAATCATCTTTATTATCAGACAATCAGGTGATTCAAGCCTGCAATGTCCTAACCAAAATGGAAACTGTGGGATTCGAACCCGGGTCTATAGGCAAATGCAAATATCACTCGACCACTGAGGCAAAGCAAAACCGCGCGCGATTCCAAATTCTTTGCTGATAGTGAACAAACTTAATGTAACTTACCTACGCAACTTAGTATAACTCATTTCGTAATTGCTAAGGAAACACTGACTAATAGCCAACATTTCCTATTAATCTATAATTCAGTTGCGGCTCCCTTAGGACCCTTATTGTCGATCTAACCGTTCTAACTGATAGTTAGTTTAATTTTATTAACCGAGTTAGACAGTTACAAGTAATACTAATTAAGAATTCTTCTTCTTAGTTGGTACTTCTTAGTACCACAGAATTTAGAAATAGCAACAAGAAGTGGCATAGCGCACGAAAAACGTGTCACTTGTTTGGCTTCCAAGCCAACGTTTCACACAGAAAAAATGGGCGGAGAGTTTAATTGCGTCATTTATTGCCACCTGTTTATTGGTCAATAATATTAGGTGGCTTTGTAGTTAACTACGTTATACATTTCTAATAAGGTGTGGTGTGGTTTACATGGGTTTACATGTATTAATTGAAGATAAGAAGAGAGAATACACTAGCCACACTAATCCTGGAACTAAATCCGCGTCTAAACATTTCTATATGGACAATGTCTTTGAATCATCACATCTAAGATAAACATGTTATTATTATTCAAGTTTTAAGATAGATTAGAAAAATATGAGGTGAATTGAAAAAGGGAGACATTAGGAGTAAGTACCTGAAATCGGCGAGCGTGTATGACGAGTGATGAGTGTGGAGGAAGCGAGAGAGGTATGTAAGGATCGTAGCCAATGGAAATCTCTAGTCTCTGCCTACACCTACGGGAGACAGGCGTGATGATATGTATGTATGTATGTTCAAGTTTTCACTTCTGCCGGCACTCCCGGAGGGCGACTGTTTTTTTTTATTTCACTGAATTAAAAAATATCAATTTCTTAAAAGAAAAGATTATTAAGTTCAAACATAGCTATTATCTTTCATTTGGTTACAACGAGATAATGTTCTCAAAGATATAACCGTTCGACTTTATTGTTCAGAATATCTATAAAATATAATTTTATAGCTAAAGCCGTGTTTACAATGTGATAAGAAACTTATTAAAGGGGAAGGAATGCTTATTAACTTATTAAAAATGACGATATATTTTTTTATGAACCGATTTTAATAAAATAAACTTTAAATGTTTTGCTAGGTTAAAATAAAAATAAGTAAAAAAACTTTTTAAGTTAAACGGTTTTATGTCAAACATACATTGCAATTAAGATAAATGTACTAAAAACCAAAAAATAATAAAATAGATACAGTCGTGGGAATTATAAACATATGCGTAGACTAGACTAAAATAAAACCGTGGGGCACGTCAATTGTCTACAATCGTTGATTAAAATGTTTGTTTTGTAATGTTACACTATAATTAGGCAGTTGTTCAACCGACAACGATGGACGTGTGATAAGTAGGGCTAGAATGTGGAAACAAGCTAGCAAGCTCGATTATAAGCGAGTTTTAGGGTTTCATAGTGGTGAGCGAGTAGTACTTTTATCATATGTTTTGTCGATTAAAGACAAACTACGAGCAGTGAAACCATTCCTCGCCAGCCAGCAGTGTGAATGTCCAACGATAAACTAGTTGAAACATCTCTTTTATTTACTTGCAGTATATAACTATTGGAATTTCCATGAGAAAATAGTAAGTAATTTCACTCACCGTCTGCGGGCCAACTGCCTAACGACGAATTAAACGATTCTTCTATCGCACATTAAGTTGATAAATTGTAGACAATTGACGTGCCCCACGGTTTTATTTTAGTCTAGTCTACGCATATGTTTATAATTCCCACGACTGTATCTATTTTATTATTTTTTGGTTTTTAGTACATTTATCTTAATTGCAATGTATGTTTGACATAAAACCGTTTAACTTAAAAAGTTTTTACTTATTTTTATTTTCTAGTTTTTATTTCGCATTCTGTTTAATTCATTTATATCCACCCTAATGCCATACAGTTCTCGGCGCGTTTTAACCTTTCAACTTAACTTGGGTGGTGTACCGCTAACGACGTATCATTTTTAGCCACCCTAACGCCACACAGTCCTCAACACGATACAAAATCTTGATTTGGGTGGTGGATTCAGGCTGGATTAATCAGATTTCTAAATTACAGATTCAATTTCTAAATTTAAATCTTATTATTATACGCCATTTAGTGGCTGCGCCCATCGTAAATATTGAGGTTGTATAGTGCACTGTATTCTTCTTGTCAAGCCCTTTTATTTGATACCCATATTGGTAGGATTAAAAAAAATTGTTCTCAGCCATTTGGTAGCAGCGGCCATCTTAGATTTCAATTTTGCATACTAAATTGTATTCTACTTGTTGAGACCTTTCATTTGATACCCATGTTGATGGGATTGATAAAACCTAAGTTATCCGCCATTTTGTAGAGGCCGCCATCTTGGATTTTAATTTTATATAGTACATTGTATTCTACTGGTTGAGCACTTTCATTTGATACCCATATTGATGGGATTGATAAAACCTACGTTATCCGCCATTTTGTAGCGGCCGCCATCTTGGATTTCAATTTTTTATAGTATATTGTATTCTGCTTGTTGAGCCCTTTAATTTGATACCCATATTGATGGGATTAATAAAACATAAATTATTCGCCATTTTTTTGCGGCGGCCATCTTGAATTTATAATGATAATGAATAAACATAATTGTATTGTCACCAAAATCCAAAGTGTATACAAAATTTCAGATTAATCGGTTGACAGGAAGAGGGTGAAATTTGAATTACTAAATTTGACCCAAGAATAAAACAAACGGGGTGAGCTAAATAAAACCGTTTAACAAAGCAATTGGTGAAAGTTTTGAGTAAATCGGTTCAGTAATTTCGAAGATAAGATCATACATAGAGACAGAGAGAAAGACAAATTTTTTTAAAAATTAATTGTCATTTTAATTCCGTCTATCCATTTCAGTCAAAATACTAAATGTATTATGTACTATGTATTATTATGTATAAGATGATGTGTATACATTATGATTATAAGTCAGTAGGACCATGGCAGCGAATATTTTTTTGACCATGCGATATAACTATTATACCTAAACTTTTATTGAATTCAAAAAATAAAGCTGTTATTGTAAAGAAATGGCCAAAATTAAAAAAAAGAAAGAAGTGGTGATACCCGTTCATTTTCGTTTCTGGTGCAGAGGATGGCCTTAGCAATTCAACGTGGTAATGCCGCCAGTGTTTTGGGCACCTTTGCACCGGAAACGCTAATGAGTGGGTGATCTCTCCTTCTTTTTATTATTTATATTTAGTTTAATTTTTAATTAAGTTGTTATATTTAGGTTTTATTTATTAGTTTATGTCGTTTTGAAATAAAATTGCATTTATTTAAATATAAAATTAATTATTATTAATAATAAACCAAAAAAAAACAAGTGTATAAGCAGCTTTACAAAAAGGCCGTCGTTCCGCTACATTGAATATGCAAATAATTTTAATATAGGTACATTTAGATGTTAAATCCTTTATTAAGACAAAGTCCAATTTTTTTCCGCAGCATTAGTCTTACTAGTGGTTGCTTAATTTCTTTGGTTATTAATTACTAGCGACCCGCCCCGGCTTCGCATGGGCATAAAACCTTCCTCTTGAATCACTCTATATCAATTAAAAAAAAACCGCATCAATATCCGTTGAGTAGTTTTAAAGATTTAAGCATACAAAGGGACATAGAGTCAGAAAAAGTGACTTCGTTTTATACTATGTAGTGATATTATTAAAATAAAAAAATTGGAATTCACTATTGCTCTAAGAATTTGCTATTAATTGATACATATTGGTTGTGTTCCCTATTAAATATGGTACTTAAAATGTGTTTAAAAATTTACAACTATTTTTATTCTTAATGTATTTTTAATTTTTATTTTTTTGTTAAATTAATTGTTGTTTACAAAATTACCACATCAAAAATGTTGGAGATGCACCCGCCTATATGATTTGTATATAAATAGGTATGTATCTTTTGAAGTCAGGGGCAAATAAACCTGACCCCTCGGTCATAACATATCGAAAAGTAAGGTCTACCTTACTTACCTACTTAGTACCTAGTTAAAGTTAGCCCCCATCGGTTAACTTTATCTTCTCTTGACTGTACTAAAAGCTCAAAAATCAGAGGTTTTATATGGATTTTTTTTTCTTTTTTTACTACTTAGTTTCAGTGTTATAGACGTTGAAACAAGAAAAAAAAACAAACTCTTTACCTTTAATATATAAAAATGCAGTAAAAAAAATGTAATCACAGAACAAAAAATGTTAAACCGTATTTTAAATTCACTAAAACTTATTTTATTCGTGTTCAAAATCTTCTCCGGGAATGTGAACAGCGGGTCTAAAAACGCCACTTTGAGCAATTCATCGAATCGAATTCATATTATGAATTCCTTAGCAATTCTGTAGCAATTTCTCTATTTTTTGTAAAATGACCAACTAAACTTTGCAATTCCTCTTCAAAAAATGAAAGAAATAGGAATAGCTAAGGAATTTGTAATATGAATTCGATTCGATGAATTGCTCAAAGTGGCGTTTTTAGACCCACAGACGAATTCTACGAAGTGCTACGCAGCGCGCAATTGCAAAGCGCTACGATATTTCGTAGCGCGTAGCACTCATAGTTGACGAATTGTGACGAGTGGAACGGTAGACTGGGTCTAAAATCGCCACTTTAGCAATTCATCTAATGGAATTCATATTACGAATTCCTTAGCTATTCTTTAGAAATTCCTATTTCTATCAATTTTTTTGAAGAGGAATTGAAAAGTTTAGTTGGCCAGTTTACAAAAAATAGAAGAATTGCTACAGAATTCCTAAGGAATTCGTTATATGAATTCCATTAGATGAATTGCTAAAGTGGCGATTTTAGACCCACTGTAGAGAAGTGCTACTGACGCAAATCGTGTTAGCTACGAATATTTATGTTATAGCTAGCGACCGCTAGTGCTAGCGACCCGCCCCGGCTTCGCATGGGCATATAAACCTTCCTCTTGAATCACTATCTATTAAAAAAGACCGCATCAAATCCGTTGCGTAGTTTTAAAGATTTAAGCATACAAAGGGATATAGGGACAGAGAAAGCGACTTTGTTTTATACTATGTAGTGATAGTAATCCCATGATTATTTCTCGAAATGCTCGATAGCCTAGCGCGGCGCGCGTGTTCGTAACGATAGTGCGCATCAAGCGACGAGTGCGCGGCCATGTTTGGATTGGTCGCCATTTGTGGCATTTTCTATCTTGCGCCCTTCCGTGTTTTAAAAGGCACGTTACGTCGTTGGTCCCGTCTGTTATCGGCAGATGGCAGTCATTGGGCTATGTCAGATGCCTTTAGGCAGCCTGAAAAATCTGACAGTGTTTGCCACTAACACACCCGGGTCATGTTCCTGTTGGTCTGCCAAATCAGGACCATGATTAATGACGCACCCTGGGCTCTGAAGCGTAAGCTGAAGATGCAACCGGGAATCACGCTCGGACGAAGAAGAATACCCTTTGATTATTTATTCGCTCATGGTTATACCTACTAATATTTGACTATTTGATCCCCGCGGTTGCACTCGCTCTTGGTCTGTATTATAACATATATATTTTTTTAATTAATTTATTTAAATAATTTAGCACTATACATCAATCCAAAGTCTGCCAAACTGTGAAACAGTTTGTCGGCAGTTGTTCTCGTACTTATTATTTTACAAACTATTTTAACATGCTAATTTAATAAACTAAAAACCTTATATTACTTGCTATATCTCACCTTGTTTATCTCACCTTTCTTATCTATACATAATAATAGAACAGAAACCTACTAGCACTTTTTATTGAAATGGATATAGGGACACTCAAAAGGAACTATAGAAATTTATAAAAATAGATATGTACTCTTTTGTCTATGTATGATCACGCCTATCTTCGAAGCACTGATCAGATTTACTTAAAACTTTCACCAATTGCTTTATTTTAACTCAGCAAAACATTCAAAGTTTGTTTCATCAAATTTGACAAGCTGTTAGACTAGTGCCCATGGCGCAGAACAAATAATAGTTCTTATATGCAAGCCTTACTTTCTCAAATCTGATCAGCACTATGCCACAAGAACATTAGATCTACAGAACAGTTCTTATTTTATTATTTTAGTTTTATTAAATTTTAAGATACAATTTCAGTTGTTTTGATTATTTACACTATACAAAGTCCCGGGGGAGTCGAACTCACGATCCCCGAGTCTACAGGCAAACACCTTAACTACTTGACGACGAAGGCAGTTAATAGTTGAATCTAATATATTTTAATGATTTTTTTTTCTTTATTCTTGAATCAGCATTTAATCTATATCTATATCTTTACTTATAATAAATCTGTAGAGAGGTCAATTCTGTACATGAAATATATTTTCAAAATAACTATCAGGGGGTGATTAGTGATCGATACTGATGCCAAAAATGCAATCAGTAAAAATTTTGTCTGTCTGTCTGTCTGTATGTTCCTTATAGAAACAAACACTACTTGACGGATTTTAACGAAACTTGGTACAATTATTCTTCATACTCCTGGGCAGGTTATAGTATACTTTTCATCACGCTACAATCAATAGGAGCAGAGTAGTGAAGGGAAATGTTGGGAAAACGGGAGAAGTTACTCCATTTTTTTAGCTTCCGTCGCGTGTGCAGTCTTAATGGTTAAAGTTACATAAAAATCGTATATGACGGAAATGCAAAAGGATATTGCAAAATTCCCATGGGAACGGGAGTTAGCGGGAAAAAACTTTTGTATGAAAGAATCTAAACCGCGTAAGATAGATGATTGAAATTTGGCATGCAGGTACCCTAATAAACGTAAAGCTTACTTGCAACGCGATATTGCAAAGTTCCCACGGGAACGAGAGTTATTGGGAAAAAACTTTTGTATGTAAAAATCACGTAAGATCGATGTTTTCAATCTAGCATGCATGCATACCTTAGTAAATATAAATGAATGTCATTGTCATGTTGGTTTTGGTTGTCATTAGTGTCATTCATGTTCGTTTTTGTTGTCATAAATGACATTTATGACAACCAAAACCAACATGACAATGACATTTGTTTTTTTTACCGAACGAAGCAAAGGAATAGACCGCAAAGGCCGTAGCGACGCCATTAATTCGTCATTAAAATATAATATTTTATTTAAAATAATTGGCCGATTCTAAAAATCTGATATTTATTTCTGGTATCAAGGAACCTTATTCCTACCGACAGAAAGAAATTCAAGCGTTTCCAAAATTTTCACTCCTACCCTATTGTAGGTTATAAGTCTTAAAGATGATTTTTTGTTAATTTTGTACGGAACTCTTAGTGCGCGAGTCCGACTCGCACTTGGCCGGTTTTTAGTTTTTATGTGGTCAAACTTTTACTTTCAACCGACTGATATCCACATTCTCACCTCTGAATTCCAGATGAAAGCCTATAGGTACTTTAGGGTTAGCCTCCACTGATCGTATTTTCCTAAATTATATCAAACCAAATTATCATAATCTTTAAATTAATAACAATTCATTATTCAACTGAGCTACTTATACTATAACCGCATTAAAAAATAAAAAAATTAAGCATTTTTTAACCTTTATCCCACACACAAATACACATACATATACACAAAGATATCTCTTTTATAACACGCCACGCGGACGAAGTCGCGGGCAAAAGCTAGTTTTCCTAATAAAATTACTTCAACATTTTCATTCAAATAATTGTTTAGAATTTGAGCTAAATTGTCACTTTAAGTCCCAATGGAAATAAAGTAACTATTTAAATGCCTAATGGGTTGCGTGTCGCAGAGTTAATAGGTCACATTCAAACAAATTGAAGACTAGAATATTTTAGAGGCTTTTTGAAACAACAAGGTCGTTAAGTGTCATTGTACAATTTATTTTTAGACGACTTAAAAAAGTTACGTTTTGGGCTCTGGAGTGCTATTTTTGAGATGACTCACCCATTAATGATTCGTTTCACCGGTTATTTCGCATGAAAACATTCGAAATCGAATGATAATCATTCGATTCACCGGTTTTGTATGTATCATACATTTTAAAAATATCACTCCGGCTTAGCCAACGTCGCAATTTCAAAACGCTAACGAATGTCGACAAGAACGAAATGTATGGGATTGACATAAGCTGCGGTAAATCACGTGGTCAATCTTTTGTCCATATTTTTTTTTCTTTTTAACCGACTTCAAAAAAAAGGAGGAGGTTATCAATTCGTCGTTTTTTTTTTTATGTATGTTACCGGATTACAGGAAGACGGCTGGACCGATTTGAAAAAATTTTTTTTATTCGAGAGGGTATACTTTCCGATTGGTACCATATTCAGCAGGTCAGGATCTGATGATGGGATCATGGAGAAATCGAGGAAACTCTCCAAGTTTTGTATTGGGCATGGGTATTTTTTTGACATTCTTTAACCTTTTGAAATTGTGACTTTGGCTAAGCTCTCTGAGCTCTAATAGCTTTTAATGGTCTATTCAAATCTTTTTTTTTAACTCAGTGAAAATCTGATCTTAGTGACAGATATTTGGCACATAAAACTAGTAATTAATGGTAGCCTCGCGAGCTAGTATATGGCCTCAAGGGATTACGTCCATCTTTTTCATACTAGCTTCCGGTTTAAATCATATTTCTAGATTTATCGAGTACAGAGGGCTTAGCCAAAGTCATAATCGCAAAACGTTCACGACGTACGACAAGAACAAAATGGGATTGAGATAAGATTGACCACGTGATTTAACGCAGCTTATGTCAATCCCATACATTTCGTTCTTGTCGACATTCGTTAACGTTTTAAAATTGTCACTTGGCTACGGGTGCTGGTGACAATCAACAAGACTTAGAGCAACACGGCTTCCGTTCCGGTACGAAGACCGGGTAGCTCGAAGTACTAGGATGACGACAGTCAATTCACACTAGGTGATGCTAGATCTTAAACCTCATCACTGGCCGTGTTGAAAGTTCCAGAGGAAAAGGGCGCCCCCCCTACACGTTGGTCGGATACAGTGCAGGCGATCACTAGTACATCTTTGCAGGGGTCCATTCACCTAGCCCTGGACAGGATCGCCTGGAGGAAGATTGTGGCAGGTGTTAACCGTGATGGTCGCGTCCCTCAGTTATGAGGAAACGACAGATAGGAAGATGATACTAGATCTTAGTGTAAATTGACTCTTAACCCGATGATCGTGGCGTGAAATAATATCACACTGAATCCTTTGAAGGGGATTACTTCAACTGACCTAACAGTGGAATAAAAGTTTTCTCATTTCACCACGCTGCGCCGCGGTGCGAGGTTGAATATTATCCCCGAAAAATAATAGTGTTGCCACTTTTTGGGATTTCAAAACCTCTTTTACTCGATTGAGTTTTTTTGCATAACACTATCTATCTATCTATATATATATATATATATATATATATATATATATATATATATATATATATATATATAAATCAATTGCTGTTCGTTAGTCTCGCTAAAACTTGAGAATGGCTGGACCGATTTGGCTAATTTTGATCTTGATATATTTTTGGAAGTTCAGGGAAGGTTTAAACGGTGAGAAAAGTGCGTTCAGGCGGTACGGAGTTCGCCAGGTCAGCTAGTCTAGAATATACTCGTATATCCACTGATTTGAAAATGGTTATTTGGTATTTACTATGTATATAAGCTGACCCGGCGAACTCCGTACCGCCTGAACGCACTATTCTCACCGTTTAAACCTGCCACAAATATTTCAAGACCGAAATTAGCGAAATCGGCCCAGTCATTCTCGAGTTTTAGCGAGACTTAACGAACAGCAATTAATTTTGTTTATACTTTGTACAGATTGTATTAGTCTTACACATTTTTGGTATTATATGTGCCTTAACTCTTTGCTTGCGTTGGGAAATTTTAAGTGCTTAGATTTTTTTTTAAAATAAATATAAACATTTAACATTTATTTTTACATAAATTGACTAGGCAAATAGCTTAGGCTACAAGGAAAAATCTACCTTGAAATCGTAATCGTCTTTCTTAAAATAATTTAGAAATGCCACGTATGGCGACCAATCAAAGTCGTACCATGATCGCCACGCTTCACACACAATCCATCCACGACTGCGTGCCCTTATCCTTGTCCTTATTGAGATTTTCAAGGACAATAGCTACTAAACATTGATAACTCTCAAACAATCAACAAACTAATGCGATCATAACTCACCCAATAATGAGTCAATTCGATACAAAATGAGTTATATTACGACACAAGTTTAATCGATATCATATCGGAATCAAGTTTAATGGTTTCTATATACATATCTTTGGGCTCCTTGGGCAATAGTCTTTGACCTATTGCTAGGGCACTGATTTAAAACTTTTTTTTTAATGATATTTATTCATTCAAGTTTATACATTACTAGCTTTTGCCCGCGGCTTCGCTCGCGTGAATATCCCACGGATGTGTGACAGTGCTTTATCCCGAAATGAAAGGTATCCTATGTCCTCCTCAATACGTCTATCTGTATGCGAAATTTCAGGGAGATCTGTGCAGTAGATAGAGCGTGAAAGCGTTACAATTAAACTAACTCACTTTCGCATTTATAATATTAGTATGATTAGTATGATTTTTTGCCTCCGTGGTCCGGTGATTAAGGCGTTTGCGGTTGCCCGGGAGTCATGGGTTCGACTCCCAGGGGCATACCAATTTTGGTTAGGATATTTCAAGCGTGAATCCCCTGATAATAAAGCGGCTACGATTTTAGTTAAATCACAAAATATATATTTCAATATTTTTAACATTCTTCATCAAAAAATATTATATAAAAAACTAGCGACCCGCCCCGGCTTCGGCATGAGCATAAAAACCTTCCTCTTGAATCACTATTATCTATTAAAAAAACGCATCAAAATCCGTTGCGTATATAGTTTTAAAGCTTTGAGCATACAAAGGGACATAGAGACAGAGAAAGCGATTTTGTTTTATACTATGTAGTAAATAGTAAAAAACTATAGTATCGTTGAGTTAGTATCCCATAACTCAAGTCTCGAGCAGTGGGGGGCTAGCTCAATTTTTTCATATTATTTGTTTATTTTGATCGATCGAGCTCCTCAACGACAACAGTAGCGATGTGTCCTACATAACACGAGAAGAACACAAACCCGCTTACCGCTAGGTGTCTACTCGAGTTGAGGGCTCCAATTCAGTGAGACTTCAGCCGACCGCCATACAAAGCGCGCAATGTTTGTCGACTAACCGCACTGAGTTTGTTATAAACGTGGGGTCTCACTTTCAGCGTGAATGAACGAATAAACACTTTATTGCATTAGCCAAAAACTCTCTTTTCATCAAAGAGTTAAGCGGTTGACCAACATACAGAAATGAAACGGGACGTCATTCCTTGACTCATCCTCACTGGAGTTTCCTCAAGGAAACGATCAAGAATACCATTTACATAAATACATTACAATACAAATACTCTTTATTGCACCACAAAATAATAAAATTACATAAAACAGCTTAACTTAAAAGAATGAGGCAGCTTAACTTAAATACATCATTGGATCGTACAGGAACGAAGATGAAAATTAGTACAGAGGCGGACTTATCACTAATGCAATTTCTTCCAGTCAACCTTAGGGTAGAGAGAAACAAAAAAACATTGGAGCGCGAGCGTGTTTTTAGTATATATTTTATTTTTTCGCAGTAGATTTTTTTTTAAAACTTTGTTTTTTAGGTTAAACAGCTGGTTTTCTTGATACTCTTACATCATCCTGATAAAAGGATCTTTAAATAAGGTTTGAGTTCCAAAGCCATATGGCTTGGAATACAACTAGAAAAACGCTGGGAATATGAGTTAAAAAATGAAGCCGGTATAAGATATGGTTCAACAGGATAGAAAATATAAAGTAGTTATTAAAATTCAAGAATAATGAAATTTAAGCATTACAGATTTTCAACACATACAAAATTCGAAAGGATTTGTTGAGGATTCTCAACGCAGAAAGAAAACTAACAATCAAAAATTCAACCTCAATTATTAGACCTAATGCGAAGGTACAACTGTGCCACTATTGTGTATTAGGTATAAACGTTGCCAACATTCTATTGCGCTTTGAAGCTTAAACTTATGCTTTAAATTTACACAATAACTAATAAATCTCGTGGTAAATTGAGCTCTGTTAAGACTTGAATATGGTATGGTTAACAAAAGAAATTCCGCTCATCCCGCACCTGGTACTCGCGTTGTATAAATAATCCCTCATCGCAGCCGATAAGGTTACGTTTGAGGTGTGGTTCCAGTTCTAGCGACAACTGATTAAAACGTTAAATTTAATAATAATTAAAGGGTCTTTTTTGCAGTGTGTACGAAAATTGCATTAATTTTTGACAAAGAATATAGTGGATATCTAAATACTTAATACACATGTTATTTATTATACTCAAAAAACAAAATAAAAAGCTTAAATTTCGATAAGATAGTCGAAGAAAATTAATTTAAGTAGTATTACAAAAGACATAATTAAATTTAAATATATACACAATAAAAATTTTCTTAACTTGGTTAAGATAAATATTTATCTTAACAATAATATTTGTAAAGAAAGCACTTAGAAGTCGAAGCTAATATTTTAGTGACAATGTTTTTAAGGAAACAAATCTTTGGGAAACAAAGCTTTACGTACAAACGCGTTTACCGAGTTACCGCAGCCGATAAACTTTGTACGAACAGGGTGGGGTGCGACTTAGAGCTTTTTTTCTAAAGTAAATTTTACGGTAATAAAGATAAATATATTTATATTTGTATTTTATTATTATTTTATATTTTACTAATTTGATTTTTTAAGTAAAGTTGCTGACGAGTTCTTCTCTGTTATTAAGAAAAGTGAATTTATCTTTGGTTGAATTAATTAGTATCCCATAACATCAATTTACTCAAGCCCAGCTTAATTAATTTATTAATTTAAAATTAATATTTTATTGTTTAAGTAAATATTGAATGAAATAAATATAGTAATACGTATAGAATTGGCGCACTTAATGCTAAATGCATTCTCTACCATAAATAAAATTTGTGCGGCACAATAAGTTAATCTGTATGAATTTTCCCTTTTTTCTTTGCTAAAGTGTACTAAGCAGAGCGATATTTTTTTTTCTCTATAAAATATGCACCCCGCTCGCTCGCTGTAAGTGTGACCCCACAAACCCGGACAAGTTCCCAACTTGCCTCATATAAAAGGCTTTCTTCAGAAAATTTTCATATTACTTTAGTAGCAATAAGTGTAGATGAAGAGGCTCGCGGATATGGAAAGCAATCTTGAAGATTTTATTACATAAAAGGATATTTATTAATATTATGATTTTTTGGGGTTTAGTTTTTATGGCGTGCATTTATTTTTGTTTTTTTTAATTATTTATTATTATTTTATTTACTTGTTAAATCAATACTAACTAATAATTGTAATGCGAAAGTCTGCCTGTTACGGTTTCGCGGCTAAACTGCTAGAGGTCAAAAATAGATTACTTTTGCGTGCGATAAGATAAATGATAATGATAACCTCATCATCGTTTGCCATATTGTAAACTTATCACTACATAGTATAAAACAAAGTCGCTTTCTCTGTCCCTATGTTCTTTTGTATGCTTAAATCTTTAAAACTACGCAACCGATTTTGATGCGTTTTTTTTAATAGATGGAGTGATTCAAGAGGAAGGTTTTTATGCCCATGTGAAGCCGGATCAGGTGGTTAGTTTAGTATATAAACAGGTTTATATAATATATTTATAAGCTAATATCCATATTGCTTACTTTCAGGTAATTATCTCCACAAGCTATTTCAAACGTTTTGGAAATCTGTAAGTAATGATGATAGATAATTTGCCGAGCAAACAAAAACGTAAAAGGTGAACACAAATCAACTGCAAATATTTTTAGGGAAGATTCAGACTGCTATTCTGAACCAATTTTCCAGATAAACTTCTACCGATTCTACTGTTTTCACCTCCGATACAAATTGAGAATCAACTGATCTAGTTTGGTATGGAATAAAAAAAAACAATATTTCGAATTTCGATACAAGTTTATTTGGAAAAGTTGTTCAGTATGATAGTCCAAACCTGCCCTTAAATATTTGCAGTTGACTTGTGTCCACTTTATATAGCAGTATCATAAAAAGAGGGAGGCTTCTACGAAGATAGAATCACAGGTAGACCCTAAAAACCATAGAATTAAGAACTGCTTCTTCTTAGAAAAGTTAATCTATGTAACTTCATGTAGGCCTGATTTGACTGACCTCAGTAACTTATTAACTGACTTACATAAAAGCCAAATATCTATACGGATCAAAGCATTCCCCAAATTCAACGTGGACCTCAGAACTTCAGTTAGACTAAATTAATGTTCTATTCGGAGTGAGTTGAGGGACATAGACAAATCTAGAAATAGATAACAGATAATTTATTTTCAAAATTGTGGGGCTTCTCAATCCAAAATGAGTACTAATTTCTGCCGCTTGCGTGTTGTGATCGGGTTAATTGGTAAGATTATTACCTTTTACCTTAAGAAAAGCAATGCAATTACTGGGTACTGTGGACTACGAGTTGAAATAACGACTACCTTCAAAGTATTTCGAATGTAAACATAAATAATTCTTTACCTCGTACACAATACCAAGCTGTGAGACATTTAGTTATAACTTATACTATTATTGTTATGCGTAAAATCAATATTTCACGTATAATCCATTTACAATTACAATAATTTGAAAAAGGGTGTTTGCAGAACCACAATATTTTTAAAAGATGCAAAGACAAAGAGACGCCAATGATGACCCAAAAAAAAAACATTCCTCGGCGCGCGAATCAGACTTACGTTTGGTTTTATTTACTTTTAAGCTTTATTACACAAAATACAGTTGTATAGCACAATAATATTTATTTATTTGACAATTAGTATTTTCACATCGAAATTTTCGGTAAAAACATGTCGTACAATGAAAACTGAACAGCGCATTGCAACACATGTAAATGCATTATGTTATATTTTAGATCAGAGACTATATGATCTAAGTGTTATATGTACCTAATGTACACATGATTTACTTAAATAGTTTTTTTCTTAACAATAGGCGAACTTAATGCTAAAAGCATTATTTAAAATTCATCCTTTGGGTCAAGCAGAGATCGTAATTTTTATTATTAACGTCGTCTATTTCTCTTTTGGTCAATGCTGTGAGGCCAGTCAAAGTTATAAGTTCGCACAGTAACCGCTTGTCTAATTTGCATCAACAATCACTTGGCCCAGTTAATACAATTTCTGTCAGACTTCTAAAATGTTCTGGAAGGAAATAGGAAGGCTGGCCAAAATCATTATAATCCCAACATGTTTCCTTTTCTTAGTTTTATATAGTAATTTCCTTATGCTACAGAGCCCATGGTACGATTTAATCATGGTCCTGATTTGGCGGTACTGGTTATTACAATGACGGGTCTGCTTTCTGGTTCCTTGAAACCAGATCAATAGGATCATGAACCGAGTGTCCGCCCAGGGTGTGCTTTTAGTCATGGTCCTGATTTGGCGGTACTGATTATTAAAATGGAGTGACTGCCGTCTGACCTCCGTAACCCTTTTTACATATTATGTAATCATATAATCACGTCTTTATCCCATAAGGGAAAGACATAGCCTAGAGCCATAAGACCTTAGGCCACGTTTAGCATAATGGTAGTTGAAACAGGAAATCAATAGTGATGGGTTGCTAGCCGCATCGCCTATGTCATGATTTCCCCTTTCGGCGATTCCCTAAGTCGACTTTTACGGCTTGCGCGGGAAGAGAAGCAGCTGGTACATTTCATGTTTTTTTTTTCTCCCAGATCAGCGTGGAAGAAGTTCTTACGTAGTCAAGAAGATAATCTAGCTAGGTTCCATGTCTGGAAAAAATTATTTTACTTATATTTTCACGCAAAAAAAAATTCTGTATAAAACGAGCGAAGCTCGGTCGCACAGGTACTGTTAAATAAATGTGCGTTTGATTTTTTGCACTTACGGATATAACTTTCTCAGCATCACCTGATAGCTGACTGATAAAAAAAAGCCAATAACATATTTTTTAATAGTTTAATAAATAAATAAAATGAAATGATCGGCAACAAATTCAAATTTATTAACATGTTTGATATGAAGCATATTTGAACGATTTCTTTTTAGTTGAGTAATTGGAGACAAGTTAAATAAAAAATTTTCGACTGTATAAATTTTTGTCTATATGTTTTCTTCGTCAATAGTGGACTGAACACAGAATTCTTATAACAAGCAAAACATCCTCAGAAATGATAAAAATAGTAATTCTTAAAATAATATAATCTCTTGATTATGAAGGTCGGCAATTGGCTAAAAACCTTGAAACTTGGATTGCCTGCGGCCAGAATACTGGGCTATCAAGGAAATATAATATATATAATCTCATTGCTAATTTATTGGGAAATAGCTACGTCCCGCGGCTATCATAACTTCATCCCGGCGATTTTCCGGTTGCATCCCAAAGTGTTCGGGGTTCGCATATTTTCTCTATTCGATATGGTACTATTTGTTATAATTTTAAGAGCGGCCACGTACCTGACGTTGACACTCTTTGGGAATGCTTATGTTTGTGTAATCCGCCATCAGAGGAGAGGCACACGATTAGACGTCTGTTTAAATAACAACCAAAAGTGTTTATTAGAACGGTGGTGTAGAAATAAAAAAAAATACAATAAAATAAAAATACAAAATAACAACAAATTAAAAATTAATACAAAGTATTTTACAATACTTTTTGTAAAATAATACAAAATATGGAACAGTTGTGTTAATAAATGAATAATACACCATATTCTATTACTAGCTGTTGCCCGCGACTCCACCTTCATGGGACTTGGTTATATCGCGCCCAGTCGTAGTCGTAGTCGCGCGTAGTCGATTTTTGACCTGGTCTTTAACTATATCCACGCTAAATTACATCAAAATCGGTCTTTAGACGTGAAAGCGTCGACACACTTTCGTATTTATAATAAAATATAATATAATAGTATGGGTAAAAAATCAGAAAACCACAACAATGAAATAAACTTGTAGTAATTTGTAGCTTTAAAGAGGCGAAAGTTAAGTTTGCGTAGCTTTTGAAACATCCACATTGTCAAAAGGACGGTGTTATAGTTTCTCTTAGTTTTGCTACAAACTTTTGGTAAAGTTTGAATTGCTGAAGAGAATCAGCAAGTGAAATATACTTCTGGCTGTATAGGCTTCACGTGAATTAACTGCTGTCTCGGTCTTTCTTTTCTTCGGCTTATTAAATACTAGCTGTTACCCGCGGCTCCGTCCGCGTGTAGGTCGCTTTTCGCGTAACCTGTGTTACATTGAAATGAAATGACGCAATCGAAGTAGCCACGACATTATTCAAATATAAACAAATATCATGTTTCAGAGTTAAGTTCAAAGAATCTCTTTGTAGACAACATCAGCAGTTCTTCCCTCAGAGGCTAATAAAAATAGATTTTCGGCGCTACTGACCCGCGAGCAAGCCACATACAGTTGTCCATGCGAGAAACATCTTGTTCTTAGGTCGATGCCAGCTGCTTTTAGGGTTTGTCCCTGCGACTTATTTATCGTCATGGCAAAGCATACCGCACTGGAAACTGGGTGCGTTTAAATTGAAAGGGGTAATTGTTGGCGATGAGTGGTATTCGAGGTATGTACACCGTTTCGCCTGAACCACACCCTGTGAGAATTTCGGCTTGTATTAAGTTGCGCTGCAAAACCGTTACTTTGAGTCGGGTCCCGTTGCATAGTTTAGGCGGAGAAAGATTTCTTAGGAGCATAATGGGAACGCCGTCTTTAAGGGTACCTAATGTTATGAGCAGGAAGACCACTTGCAGCCCATGAACTCAAAAACTCGATAGGGTAGGTGGTAGCATCATCCTGATGCACAACATTGTTATATGACGTGTAAATCACTTCATCCCCGACAATTTCCGCCAAAACCTTGAGTTTCGGTAAACGTTTCCGAAGCCCGGAAACGGAAATTCTAGCCTTATCTAAATTAAATTAAACGTAAGTAAACGTATTAAAAGTTTTGAAGCAGTGTTTGAAGTAAATTTTCAATCGACCATAACTTCTTTTTCCCTTAACCGATTTTGACGAAATAAAGTTTTGACAACGCTACTAATTATATGTAATCCAACTGTGAAAACCGCGTTCAAATCTGTTGAGTATTTTCGAAGTTATAACGTACCAGACAGACATACATACAGACAGACAAAAATTCCAAAAACTGTCTTTTTGGTTTCTGTTACTCTTATTTAATCGCACTCTATCAGTTTTTTTTTCAAAAATATTAAATGTATAGACACTCGCATTTTAGTGTCTTATTATATGTATTGATGTTTCCACCAGTACATGGCCACGTCCAACGCTCTATCGTTAGTCTCCTCAAAATCCTAAATCGCACAAGTCTCTTACTATCATCTCTTAAAACCATGCAAGATCCACTGAGTAAGCGAGATGTCGCCTTACATCATGTATTGCGCTGTCTCGCTTTCTCACTGGAACTTGCATGGTTTTTAGAGATGATAGTAGGCAACCAGAAGACTGGGCAATTGGGGCACATCAAAAGGTGGGTATAGGGCATAGACTAAACTAAGTAAGTTAACTGTTGAATACCCCCATATAACTCTTCTGTGTTTATCGCTTTATTTCACCGTATTTCCGTAAAGTATTATAAGGCTTTGAAGTCCGGGGTCTGCTTCATCACCATCATTATTTTAGCCGCAGGCTGTTCACTGCTGGACATAGCTAGTGAAATTGTCATTTTTGATATTGAGATGGGTAAAAAGGGATAAACCATTGAATTCGTACTACAAAGGCGGACTTGTCGCTAATGCAGTTACTTCCAGACAACCTTAGGGTAGAAAGGAACATAACATTGGAGAGAGGGAGTGGTCTATTCTTAAGACGGATATCAATAGACTTATAAACATACATACATAATATAATCACGTCTTTATCCCAAACGGGGTAGATAGAGCCTAGAGGCATATATAAGACCTTAGGCCACGTTTAGCATGATGGTAGTTGAAACAGTGATGGGTTGTGAGCCGCATCGCCTATGTCATGATTTCCCCATTCGCCGATTCCCTCAGTTGACTTAAAAACCATTATGTTTTTCTTTTTCTCCCAGACCAGCATGGAAGAAGAAAAGAAAGAAGTAGAAGGATTGTAACACCACTTCATATCTTGACAACTAGAGTAATAAAATGTTCTTAATGCTTTTTATGTGACTTTTCGCCGTTTCAATGTAGAGCTTCAAACAAAAGTTACTAGGTTATGTAAGCCGATAAAAAATTATGTTTGTAGTAATTTGAAAGTTTTTATTGGGGTTTATTAGAGCCTTCTATAGTCGGTCGCTATGTGTTGTTATGGAAAATGAGCACAGAAAAATAGTTTATAGTATTTTTGTATATATCAAGCTTATATTTCATTACTAGCTGTTCCCCGCGGCTTCGCCCCGCGTGGGACTCGGTTATATCGCACCCAAAAGTAGCCTATGTTTGACCTCAGGTCGTTATCTACATCCCTGCCAAATTTCATCATAATTGGTCCAGCAGTTTAGCCGTGAAGAGGTGACAGACAGACAGACAGACAGACAGACTTTCGCATTTATAATATTAGTATGGATATGGATATGGACTAGTTGCAACCCCGCGGTGTTACTTGCATACATGGTTTACCACAACAGCAACGCCATCCACTTGATAAAGCGCCATTTTTTGACCAAACCTACAGGAATCATGTACTTTTCGGGATAAAAATTGTCCTATAAAAAATTGACCCAGCTATCTGAGCATGAATTACTTACAAACGTCCAAACTTTCGCATTTATAATATTGATGTAGGATTTAGTGGTTTGTTGTTGTGGAATTTTTTTTTTTTCTATTTATCTATTTTCCCCCATTTCTGAATGTAGGTGCACGGGAAGACTAACCTAAAGGCATCTCGCATAGCCTAATGACTGCCATCTAGCGAAAACAACTAAGAGCTTAAGATAGAAATACCACTAATGGCAAAAATCCAAGCTAGCCGCGAAATCTAGCTACGAAATCTAGCCACGAAATCTAGCTACGAAATCTAGCTACGAAATCTAGCTACGAAATCTAGCTACGAAATCTAGCTACGAAATCTAGGTACGAAATCTAGCTACGAAATCTAGCTACGAAATCTAGGTACGAAATCTAGCTACGAAATCTAGCTACGAAATCTAGCTACGAAATCTAGCTACGAAATCTAGCTACGAAATCTAGCTACGAAATCTAGCTACGAAATCTATCTACGAAATCTAGCTATGAAATCTAGCTACGAAATCTAGCTACGAAATCTAGCTACAAAATCTAGCTACGAAATGGTCAGAAGGGGACTAATCCAAGTGAGGCCACGTTCGCCGTCGCTTGACCCGCACGATCGTTACAACACAAATCTATCATATGGTACCTGGTTAATTATGAAATGACGCGTGTCCAAAACAACAAATAAAGTACATATATCGAGTGGAAATTATAGAGATATCAATCTATAAGTACGGTAGCACGCGAGAGGCTAATTTATTAATCATTCACCTTGGCTTGGTAGCTAAAAACTTCGATTGCCACAAACACATATGTTTTACCTTAAAAACAAAGGGTGTTATTAATATTTTCATATTATTACTTACTCTTGGCTCAGGGACCCGAAGTGGACCTTGGCCTCCGAAAGGGAGAGGGCCACAGTTTTCTTTTCCGTGAAATGGTTCGCGACAAACCCTTACAGCGTCCCTAGCGGATAGTAAGGCAACTAAGAAATTCCATATAATCCCTTAGACCCATTTCGTAGCCAGATTTCGTAGCTGGCTTCGAAATGGGAAATAAAATTCCCATTTCGAAGCTGGCTTCGAAACGGGAATAAATTAGTACCATTACGAAGCTGGCTTCGAAATGGGAATAAATTAGTCCCATTACGAAGCTAGCTTCGAAATGGGAGTAAAGCAATCCCATTTCGTAGCTGGCTATATAGCCAGAAGGGTCGCTAGCGTCTGCGTTTATAAAATACTCATACTAGGGGTACTGGTTATTCGCTGACGAAACTGAGTTGGAGTGAGTGGAATTAGACAACCTTAATATAAAAACAAAAAAAAAAAAACTAAACTACATTCGTCACTTGTCAAATTCTATGTACATAATTTAAGTACAATGTAGATACTTGTTGTGTACAAAAACTGAAATTTGCTGACTGGCCGCGACTGAGTACATTTACCCCTCAGAGTGTGACTCAGCAATTGTAAAGGTGAGGCCGCAGTGTACGCGAGTAGTGAAAAATATTAATAATTCTAAATGTATCTTTCCTAAGATAAAACGTATAGTCGGGGAATCCCTCGGGGACAGATAAAGACCCTTGGTCATGACTGTTCATTAGAAATGGCTCCATTAATTTAGTTTATAACTATTAATTTGGCAATTTAATGACATAAAAACTGCCTGAAAAATGCCTTAGTATTCGGGTCGGTACAATTACGGTCGGGAGATGCGCAACAGTTTCTAAAAGATAATTTAAAAATAGAATCTAAAGAAAAAGAAGAATATGTTTTAATTCTTAGAGCATACTCTGCCATTCATAGAAAATTTTACCCCACGCGCGGTTTCGGATTTCTACGCTACCGTTCAATTATTTTAAAACACATCGCCATTTGACAGAATTAACATTCTAGCTCTCTTTTAGAGGCCAAGATACACTGGTCGCTGAGCCAAAGTACTCAGTTTAAAACACGCTTACAGTCACACCCCACATCAACAGTCCAAAACGCACTTTAGTAAACAAGCTGGCGATTAGCGTACAATTGGGGCAAAAACCCAAGAGGGCCTTTCAACCTATCAAAGGATGCTAATCTGATGGCGAAATTGAGTCGGGACGGTACTGTGGACTGGGAAAGATTATAAAGAACGCTTTTGACTGAATGGTTCGTTGGATACAGTGAATTAGCAGGTTTTTTAAAAATATTTATGGTTACAGATTCAATGAACAACTTACCTTATGTCAAGTACTTAAGATAATGGTCGATTTGTCTATGATCATTTTTTGCAAAAGCTAAAAGCATGAATTGCTCGACTACGGAATATCATATAGAGGTAGATATATACTGCGTGAGTAGCTCACTGTTACAAAATTTTGAACCAAATAGTAGTTCTTGCATTATCGTCGTAATTTAACTATGCAGGATCTTACGCGGACCATTCTTAACTCAGTGGTATATAATTTGTATATATATATATATATCACTACATATTATAAAACAAAGTCGCTTTCTATGTATGCTTAAATCTTTAAAACTACGCAACGGATTTTGATGCGGTTTTTTTTAATAGACAGTGATTCAAGAGGAAGATTTTTAGGCCCATATCAAGCCGGGACGGGTCGCTAGTAGATGTATAAATAAATACGACAGTGAAATGGCACCCACATATGTAGTAAACACGACATAAACAAAAATGACCGATGAAGCTGAAATTTGGCAGATAGGTAGTTTATAGGTAGAAAACGTTATTTAAGAATAAATAAACGAAAAAATGAATAATAAATTAAACATGGCTAAGAACAGAGTTCTCGAAATTCCCACGGGAACTGGAGCAGTGCCCCTAGTATGAGTTTTTCTTAACGCAGACGCTAGCGACTGCGTTTAGCGATTTAGTATGGCAAACCTGTACAGCGCCTCTGGCGGATAGTAAGGCAAACTAAGAAATTTTATACAAAATCCTAACGCAGTCGCTAGCGTCTGCGTTAAGAAAAACTCAAACTAGTGGCACTGAGCCCGCGCCGCCGCTAGTAGCATAAAAATGGCGACATAAAAATAATCAAATATGTATCCAAAACTTTCGGACTCGCTAACGACCCAGAGAAGAGAATACTGCAAATTATGTTATCCTTCAGACAATCCGGGCGTACGTGTGTATGTTGACAATTTTCTGGGTGTTCTTGTGTGGGACAAGACATAAGCTGAAGCGGGAGATATTTCATTATCATCATGGGGTGCCATCTTCGAACTGAAGTTTGGAGGTCAGCAAACGGAAACGGCTATTTTTAGTTGATTGTATCGAAGTCCGGTCCAATCTTTTATATCTTATATTATATTTTATATTTTATGTATAGATATTTCCCTACTGCTTATCGGTCAGCAGTTAGACGTACAATGTATTCCCCGCTGCCAAAGAAAATATATTATTATGCGCACTGAACTACAAACTGCTGAATTGTATTTAAGGGTTTACTATGACCAGCAAACAAAGCAAAACTGTCGAGTAAGGGAGATGTCGCCTTACATCATGCATTGCGCCATCTCACTTACTCATTTTTGGATCACTGGTAGAGTTTTAATAAGCCCCCGGCCGTAAGGAATATAGGCGCGAATGTTTGGAAAATGAATTGTTACATTTAGATTACGCATTTGCAACGTGTGGTACAGCTTAACCGCCTAAACCATAGAATATCTTTCGTAGATGATACGCATCGACGGCAAAACCTCTATAAGTCGTAGAAATCTATATATATAAAAATCAATTGCTGTTCGTTAGTCTCGCTAAAACTTGAGAATGGCTGGACAGATTTGGCTAATTTTGGTCTTGAAATATTTGTGGAAGTTCAGGGAAGGTTTAAACGGTGAGTAAAGTGCAGTGCAATGATTCAAGAGTAAGGTTTTTATGCCCATGCGAAGCCGGGGCGGGTCGCTAGTATTTGATAAATGTAATAGGAACAATAACCATAAACTATCTGCTAATAGGAAAAACAAGTTGGACCAAGAGAAAAAAAATCATTATATCTTAATGGTGCCTGAAATTACATAACACAAATATATTTTTCTCTCTTAAAAATAAATTTATTTTTAATGAAAAAAGAAAAAAAAACCGATCGCCTTTTAATTGGGCTGCGGTTTCAATCATTATCGCGAAGTCGCAGAAACATCTTGAAACCTACACACATTATGCAAAATATTTGATATATAAAAATTTGATAGATTTAATAATTTGATATTATAGAGTGCTTTGAATACCAGCGATATTTTAACTGACAGTCTATTACAAAAAATACAACAACAACTTTCGACCTCACAAACAAATCTTGCGATCAGTCGACAAGATATTGTAGTTGACTTGAAACAGTTATTATTGTTTTGGCTTCACATTCCTTTAAGTTCAAATTCTTTAATTAAGGTAAAATCTGTACCAACAGATAGATAAACAATGCGAAATATCATTTTATTCTTTCGCACTGTAACGAGTACGCCATTTATTTTCGTACAGTTATAATAATAACAAAATATGGATTCCTCAGCTAATGACCCCGGAGAGAATGGTCCAAATTACATTATCCCTATGCTACAATCCCAGTGTACGTGTTTATGTTGACAATTTTCTGGGTATCGTTCCGTTTGTGTGTGGTCTAAGTTTTATATGAATAGCGTATTAAATTTAGAAGAAGTCGTAATCTGCTTCTTTGGCACAGTGGTTAAGGCGTTAGCCCATTTAATTGTTCTATACTAATATAATAAAGCTGAAGGGTTTGTTTGTTTGTACGCTTATAACTTGAAAACTACTGGTCGGATTTGCAATATTATTTTTGAATATGGAAGCCTGATTCTTGGGGAAGGTTATAGGCTTTAGTACATACACAGTAATGGCGAGTGAAACCGTGGGGAACAGCTAGTTACTTATATGAATACATTATGTTCAATAAATTGGTGTGTGTTTATTGTTACAGTTAAATCAAAATACACTGTACAAAATAAAAACAAAAATTATATAATTGGTGGAAATCAAATCATTATGTGAATATGTATCTTGTGGAGTTAAATAAAGATTATTTAGTATTTGTATTTGTACTTAATTAGATCATAAAGATAAATACAGTAGTGTAAAAAAAATTATGGCCTTTCATATTTATTTAATTCTATAAATCTGAAATAGACATAATTATATTTATTATTACAATACTTGTTAGCGCCCGGTAACATCACGTGACAGGTATCGCCCCACTACAGGTAAACCCCTCTTGGCAGTAGTAGTGTCGGGGTGAGTATGAGTATAACGCTCTCTTCTCCCTGGGTTCGCCGAGCGGTGCAGACGTGTATTGTGCTCTAGTGATTTAACATGGCCTTTATTAGTATTTGATATGATATTGCTGTTGATAATTTTAATGTGTTCAAATGTAACTGTAGATTAACATAGGTAGGCACGGACGAGGGATTGGTACGCTTCAGGCTGGATCCCAGTGATAGGAGCGGGGTTGGTGCTCCTATCTTTACCGTGATTAGTGCCAAAGCTTAGACACGAATGGGTAATTCGGTCGGATAGCTAATATACTTATTATTTTTACAATCACTTCTAACTTGCGCCATACGAAAACTCGTCCCAGTGAAAGGACTATCGACTGTCATATCGGCAGAAAAGAAAACAGGGCGGACTTTCCCGCCATTTTCCTCAAGGAATCATGGATTATAGTGTCCTTGGTCCGCATTAAGACCCGCTGGAGGCTATGGAATCAACTAATAGATTGTTTCGTATAAAAATAGGTACTTAGGTACGTATAATGTTTCGAAATGATGAACTTATTCCTGGAACTAAATCCGCGTCAAAACATTTCTATTCGAATAATTTCTCTGTGTTTCCCTATTATGAGTTTTTCTTAACGCAGACGCTAGCGACTGCGTTAGCGATTTAGTATGGCAAACCTGTACAGCGCCTCTGGCGGATAGTAAGGCAACTAAGAAATTCCATACAAAATCCTAACGCAGACGCTAGCGAGAAAAACTCATACTAGGGGCACTGTTCCGTGGTTTTAATAACGTTGATTCTGTGATATTATAATTTTTGTGATTATCAAACTTAATTTTGACACATACAAATAGCTTTTATTCTAAGAAAAAGGAGATTTTGTTATAATCCTAGATATATTACAATTTACGATAGGAAGTATCTCACGAGTCAGGTTAGCAAGCGGGTTAGGTTAGTAATAAATATATATATTTTAAATTCCTAATCTAACCCGCGGACGGGTTACGATTTTAGGTCAGGTTCGGAATAATTCTTTCGTTGCGGACCTAGTCGTTCACTGCAAGACTAAGGCCACTGTGGTCCAGTGGTTATGGAGTTTTTCTGAAGCCCCAGAGGTCGTGGGTTTGATTCCCACAGGAAATATACTTTATAGTTTGTTTGTTTGTAATATCTTTTTTACTTTATTTATTGTATAATTTACGAAGTTTCAACTTGAACCGATGAATCGGTCAACAGACCTATTTTTAAAGGACCGAAAATCATCAAACGCCTTTTCGAACCACGTTTGCGACACAAAGAGCTACCCTCAATCTTGTCTTCGCTTCCAAGCGCCTTTTGTGGTTGCAATTGATTTCCTTCCTGCTATATATAGCTTCTATTTACGTTCTTAAAATTTCTCTCAGTTTTTATAATCCCTATCTGTCCTAAAAACACCAAACGGTAAAAAATTGAGACAAGTTTACATTTAAGCATAGAAATAGGAAATCGCGCGCGGCAATTTTTTTTAATCTAAGCCTTTAAGACTCATTGGAGGGTGTGAATGGTCGATTGACATTGACAACCTACACGAATTGATAATGATGAGTCATCAATCTATTATGAGTTTGGCTTATTTATTGTTCTACTAGCGACCCGTCCCGGCTTCGCATGGGCATAAAAACATTCTTCTTGAATCACACTATTAAAAAAACACATCAAAATCCGTTGCGTAGTTTTAAATATTTAAGCATAAATAAATAAATAAATAAATATATAATGACAAATCACACAGATTGAGCTAGCCCCAAAGTAAGTTCGAGACTTGTGTTATGGGATACCAACTCAACGATACTATATTTTATAACAACTACATATATAGATAAACATCCAAGACCCAGGTCAATTAGAAAAAGATCATTTTTCATCTTGACCAGACCGGGGATCGAACCCGGGACCTCCTGAGTAGCGGTCAGGCTTGTTAACCATTACGCCAAGGAGGTCGTCAAGCATACAAAGGGACATAGGGACAGAGAAAGCGACTTTGTTTTATACTATGTAGTGATACCCAAAGAGGATAAACTATGAGGAGTTCGATTCGGCACTCGTATTCACTCAACAGTCAGTATTCTAATAAAGTTGAATGAGAGAGTTTAGACCCCATTTTTTTGCAAAAAACATTATTTTATTTCATGATTTTTTTATAATTGTATAAAAATATCTAGTTAATCTATGTTCAATCAACACTTTTGATTTGATATTAATTTGAATCCTTCGAAGCGAATCGTAAAACGAATTTGCGAAATCAGTCGCGTCTCGGCAGGTGAGGTGAAAAATCAAAGATGGCTGACACATACCAATCGCATATTACGGTTTATTGGTAATTCTCAGATTCTACTGAAATATCATGCGGTGTAAGCATTATCAATACATATAATAAGACACTAAAATGCGAGTGTCTGTACATTTAATATTTTTCAAAAAAACTGATTGAGTGCGATTAAAAAAGAGTAACAGAAACCAAAAAGACAGTTTTTGGAATTTTTGTCTGTCTGTATGTATGTATGTCTGTCTGGTACGTTATAACTTCGAAAATACTCAACGGATTTAAACGCGGTTTATACAGTTGGATTACATATAATTAGGAGCGTTGTCAAAACTTTGTTTCGTCAAAATCGGTTAAGGGAAAAAGAAGTTATGGTCGATTGAAAATTTACTTCAAACACTGCTTTAAAACTTGCGTACCCTATAAACATAACCCATTTGAAATTTCGGCAGTAACAAGCAAAACATGTTGGCCTATCGGTAGAGGTCGCGGATCATTTTTTAAGTAGAGGGTTCGAATCCTGCTAGACATCACTTCTTTTTGTTTTGTATTATTTTTTAAGAAGTCTATTTTTTTAAATATTTTAGTAAAGAAATATTTCTAGAAAGTAGCTGGATCGAATCCTGCCACAAACAATAATTTTCTGTTTTCGTTTTTTATTTGTTTTCTAGAATTATTTTCTTAGAGAAAGCTCTTAGCGTTAATTCCGTTAATATAAAAGTATTTTGTACTTATTTATCTATACATATAATAAGACAGTAAAAATCGAGTGTCTGTACATTAAATATTTTTCTAAAAAACCTCTTCGGGGCAATTAAAGAAGAGTAATAAAGAAGAGAAAACCATTTCCCTTTCATGTGGCTTGCTGCCTACGTGCGTCCACTTCCTAAAATCCCTGATCCCATCCAGTTAAATGATATTCGTCCTATTTCCATCCTATCCTTCTTGTCTAAGATTCTAGAAGCTACTGCTTTTAACCAACTGTCTAAACATCTACTTGAAAACAATCTGCTCAATACACATCAGTCTGGTTTTAGACCGGGGCATAGTACAACCACTGCTTTGATTCGAGTAACTGATGACATTAGAGCAGGGATGGAAAATAAGAAGGTCACTATTATTGTGTTGATCGATTTCAGCAATGCATTTAATACTGTAGTTATCGACATACTGCTTGCTATTCTTTCGCGCTGTAACATCTCGTCTTCAGTGATTGCTTGGTTTAGTAGCTATCTTCATGGACGCCGGCAGCAGATCCGCAACGGTTCGGATACTTCCGACTGGTGTGATCTAAAAGCTGGTGTACCACAAGGCGGTATTCTATCTCCGATTCTCTTTTCTGTTTTTATAAACCTTCTCTCGCATCAACTTTCTTGTTCTTATCACTTCTATGCAGACGACTTGCAGCTTTATACAAGGGCCAATGCTGATGATATCGACCAGTCCATCTGTTGGCTGAACCGTAACTTGAGCAGTATATTGGAATGGTCCAACAATTTCGGAATCCGTGTCAACCCCAAAAAATGTCAAGCAATAGTGGTGGGCAGCACATATCAACTTAACAGCATTGACCTACATTCTCTACAACCACTATTATTCGACGGTGCTGAGATTCCATATAGTCCAGTAGTGAAAGATCTTGGTCTTCATATTGATGAAAAGCTCTCCTGGAATTCTCACATCGTTGAAGTAAGTCGTAAGGTGTATGGTACTCTCCATTATTTACATCGCCTAAAAAACTTTCTTCCTATTAAAACTAAAATTATGCTGGCTCAAGCACTGGTACTTCCTCTTATTGATTACGGTGATGTGTGTTATCTGGATGTAACTGAACAACAACTGAACAAATTGGAACGCCTTGTCAACAATTGTATCAGGTTCATTTTTTGTCTCCGGAAATATGACCATATTTCCGAATACCGTTCTGAGCTGAAATGGCTGCCTATCCGTCAACGCAGGAATTTACATATATTATGTCAACTCTATAATATTCTTAGTAATCCACTCACTCCCAATTACCTTAAATGTAATTTCAAACTTTTAAGTTCCAATCATGATAGAAACCTGCGTTCTTCTAATAATATGTCTCTTGCAACGCCTTCTCATCATACTGAATTTTTCTCCAAATCTTTCGCCGTGACCGCAGTAAGACTTTGGAATCGGCTTCCAGAATCGATTAGGCAGGCCTCCAGTCGTGCTACTTTCAAAAAGCTTGTCTACAAGTTCCTACTCTCTAAATTATAGGAAGCGGAAAGGGAGGGGAAATTGAGAATTGCTGCTATTGTTTATTTTGCTTTTAATATATATTTTTTTTTACTATGGCTAATATATTTTATGATAGGTATATATATATTAATATGTATGTATATATATATGTATATATTAACTATTTATTATGCATGTTATGTAAGTTTATTATATTTGTTATTTAAGTAAATGTTATTTTTGCACCCACAAACTGTTCTCTGCTTGACCCAAAGGTTGACTGTTAGATAATGCTTTTAGCATTAAGTCCGCCTATTGTATTTTTACAATAAAGTTAAATAAATAAAAAATAAAATAAGTAATAAAAAACAAAAAACACAATTTTTGCAATTTTTGTCTGTCTGTCTTTCTGCCTGTGTGGTGCGTTATAATTTCAAAACTACCTACTCAACAGATTTGAACGCTGTTTTCACAGGTGAATTACATATAATTAGGAGCGTTGTAAAATCTTTGTTTCATCAAAATCGGTTAAGGGAAATAGAAGTTATGGTCATTTAAAGTTTACTACAAGCACTGCTTCAAAACTTTTAAACAGTTGAATGCGATTTACATAAACGTATTTAATTTAGATAAAGCTAAAATTTCTACTTATATCAATAAAGACAAAAACACACTGCAGTCTCTATTAAATTTTAATAAAATAACACATTGAATGTTTGTGGGCGTATGGTTTAGTTACCTAAAATATCAATAGATGGCGCTGACTTTATTTTAATAGCAGATTGAAATTTTTCCTTACGGCAGCAATTCATTCTAATTATTAAAAAAAAAATTTGGCTGTTGATTTAGTACTATTGGTTGGTTTTTTTATCGGTCGTTTGTTGTGTTGTATTGTAAGCTATTTGAATTGATTGGTTGGTTTGGTTTGGCTTTGGTTTAAAAAATAATCAAATCAGTGTTTGACGGAACATACGGTCGTGTCATAAGGACTAATTTATCTGATTTACATACATACATATAGTCACGTCTTTATCCCATACGGGTTAGACAGAGCCTAGGGCCTTAAGACCTTAGACGACGTTTAGCATGATGACAGTTGAAACAGGAAACCAATAGTGATGGGTTGCTAGCCGCATCGCCTATGTCATGATTCCCCCATTCGCCGATTCCCTCAGTCGACTTTTACGGCTTGCACGGGAAGAGAAGCAGCTGGTACATTCTATGTTTTTCTTTTTCTCCCAGACCAGCATGGAAGTGAATTTATCTGACTTATCACTATTTATTGAGATTTTCTCCATTTTTCACGCCCTCTAAAACTTTGGGAGTGGATTTTAGGTCCTAATGACTCTGTAATAGGCTGCGTCTACTCTTTTAGAGACAAAGATTGATAGTATGAATGTTAAGGGCTCCTTCTTCTGAAGGTACGTTGTTCGTAAGCCGCGTAGTCGCGGCGCTCACTCATTTTGTAGGCATTTAGACATCATATTTGGGAAAATAACACTACAACATCTACTTCAGCGATTTTCACTATATAAATACTTTATCTTAAGGCTGGTATAAAAATCAGGACA
Organism: Apomyelois bistriatella; assembly: GCA_947044815.1. NCBI lineage: Eukaryota > Metazoa > Arthropoda > Insecta > Lepidoptera > Pyralidae > Apomyelois > Apomyelois bistriatella. Next base: position 7,608,051 of record OX345713.1, read on the forward strand.
ATAAGTTAATTATTTTAGGCATAGTATTGAAATTAAACTTCCAAAGGAGGCAACTTTGATTTTTCTATCGAGCGAATTTTGTCTGATATTGTTACTGTTACTGTAAGCGAATTTCATTCTGCTAGATCCTCAACTAAAAACATATATTTTTTTTTTCAGAATTATACGACTGTTTAATACTGATTCCTATTGATTTTAAAAACGGTATTTGAGAAAGAAGTGGCCCTAATATTTAATGATATTGTAGCAATGTAATGGCTTTATAAAATTGGCACGGGAAAAGGATACAATAGAATTAACTATAGGTCTGGATAGTTGTAGTCACAAACTAAATAGAGATACTACGTATCAGACGGGCAAGCTTGAACATTAAAATTGGGCCATAGCAAATTAAATTTCATGGCAACACTGACTGCAAAAATACAAAATGACAAGTATTTTTTTTTATATCGTCGTGGCAGCTAGTTTTAAAAAAGCTATTTAGGCAAAGGAGAATGAGTTTTAAGTTTTATACAGTATAACCACAGGTATAACCGTTACTTTAATAGGTGATATTCCATGTTATCCTTCAGGATCTCCTGAAAGATAACATGGAATATCACCTCTTTGAAAATGTTGTAATGACATACAAAATAAAAGACCGAATGAGTTTTACACATAATTTAATAAGTATATTATTTCTTATTTTTTTTTTATTTATAAATAATTACCAATTAGTCAAATTCACAACTTGTTTGAGCTTGATGTGTTGCGTTACGAAGGACACTCCCTTTCCATCAATATAGTGAACTGAAAAGGAAAATGTTGAAATTATTAAGGGCATTTGATAATCCCAAAAGTGATGCGATATCATCATGATCATTTGAGCCGCAAGCTGTCCACTGCTGGAAATGGGCTTTTCGCAAGAATTTACAGCATGACCAATCAAAAGCGGCTTGCATCCAGTACATGCCTACGATATCAAAATAACATACAATATTAGCTAAAGAGTTTGTTCTAGTACTAAAACAACTTATTTTTGTAGACTATTATTTAATAAAGACTATTTATTGCAACATAAAAGTACAAAGATGAAATTATTGATGTATAGCAACAATAGCAATTCATTCATATAATGTGTTAAAAGGCCAATTTAACTTTATTATCCCCGAGGTGAGAGTTCATTCGGAATGACCTCTCTGTCTCTGACTTGATTCTTTTAACAACAACCAGAGGGCACCCTTTACATGCATTCGAAAGCACATTAAAATATGCTTCTTGTGGGACTTGAACCCACGACCAGTAGGTCTGCCGGCAAACGCCTTAACCACTAGATTATTAAAGCAGTTACTGAAATAAAAGGTTTTCGCTTTTGTAACATTATAAAACTATTTAGGTAACTAGGTATCTACTTAGCATAATTACCATTACATTATCCAACTTACCAAGTCACAGAATGTGCTTGTGCTATGTACCCCAGTGTGTATATCAGTTATAGTAAATAAATTGGGATATGCCGATTGCCGTAGTAACTTGCCATCTTGCCAACATCTCTTAGTTATTGTGACACACATAAATACAGAAGCTTAGGTACAGCTTCTGTAGGTTAGTTAGGTTAGTCGGGTCCTGCATTGGTTTTAAGAAACTTAGGTATGTACTTAGTAAAACACTATTCCTTTTGCTTTCTTAACAAGGAATACAACACCACCAAAACATTATTAACACAATTTTCAAATATAATAAAGGCACTCTGTGAACACAATGCTATTTTCCAGTCACCACATGGTCCAGTCAGTCAAAAATTATAGAGAATAACGTAAGGCGAACAAGGGGGTGAAGAATGAAGTACGGGAGGCAAGACAATTGTCAAAATGTATATTTGCGATTGTCTATGACGTTCTCTATCGATAATTTTTTTTCTTTGAGCTTTATCTGCCGTGGTTGTAGTTTCCACAGGTTACGCGAAAAGCGACCTACACGCGGGCGGAGCCGCGGGCCACAGCTAGTCTATAATAACGGTGGTTTTATCATCTTTTGTATCTAAGAATCTATATCTAAGGAATCTATCTATCTATCTATGTTCTTGTGGGTAGAGGAATATCTATGTATTTCTTTCTTTTGCCCAAGAAAAAAGATTTAGTTCCTTTTCTTGTCAATAGTAGGCGCTATTACGAGGGTTAAAATTTTTTTGTTAAGATTCCACTTATTTTGGCCTAAAAATTATCAAAACACGTCTTTTTTAAGTATCGTCATCCCATCACAAACTGCTTTATTGCTTTACTAGCGACCCGCCATGGGCATAAAATGCGACCTATGTCCTTCTCCTGGTTCTAAGCTACCAAGATAAAATCAGTACAGCTGTTCTTGAGTTATAAACAGTGTAACTAACACGACTTTCTTTTATATATATAACAAGAAAACAATTATTTTATCTATAAAATGGTCTTATAAGTATCAAGCTCTGGGCAAGGACGCATCTACAATTCATTACAAAGAAAATCGAATACTTTCGCTATATTTTTATTCGTAACAATCGCTAAGAATTGTTAAAATGAAATCGAGCCTACATTTCGAGAAAATTGGAGCTATAGCGTGGGTTGTTTGGCTAGCACGTTTTATGCGGGGAGCTAATAAAAATCACTGGCGTTTAATAAAGTTACGTTGTGTATTAATTATTTCCACAAAGTTTTACATAACACAACACGGATAATTATCATTAAACAGTACAAGAGATTACACAGAAAGAAATATTAGGTTGGGAGTGTTGCGCGACGTCGCCGTGACTCGACCAACCGACACGAGATCTGCGAGGCAAGAGAAAGCGACAGCGCGACGCGTTGATTACCAAAAAGAGGAAATAGGAAATGGTTCGCTCTGGTTAGTTCCGGTAGCGTTCAGGCAACACTCCCTTAGTACGTCTAGGAGCTTAATATTTTTTAAGATAAGAACGTAGGCTAAATTTATAAACACACCACTCTCTTCCTGTGGTACTAAGTTCAGATTAAAATGACAAAAATAATGATTTTTTCTTTTTTTTTTCTCAGCTAAAAGCGACCTTAGAAATAACCATCTGTGAATGACCATTAGCCGCAGAAATACGAGTGGAGTCGTTTTCAATCTTTGAGTACAGAATCCTAAAAATATGCTATATGTCGCAGAGGTCGTGGGTTCGGATTCCTTGAAAAGATTGCAATTTAATACCCTCATTCAGGTAGCGAACACAATTATTACATATCATAACAATATTTTTTCTATAATTGTGTCTGGATTCTCCTGTACAATGATTAATATGTAGTTGTTTCCAGTTTAAGAAATTGTAAGCTTGTATCACCTAACTTGTGACCCGCTCCGGCTTCGCATCTGCATAAAAACCTTCCTCTTGAATCACTCTATCTATTTATATAAACCGCATCAAAATCCGTTGCGTAGTCTTAAAGATTTAAGCATACATAGGGATATAGGGACAGAGAAAGCGACTTTGTTTTAAACTATGTAGTGATAGTGATGATAGTGAAGTGATTTATAATTATAACTACAGTTGGTAAGTTATGATATTGATCCTGAATGTTGTTACATCCACAAGCCATAAGGCTTATTAGAAATTTTTACTTTATCTATTTATTTATTTAATTCCTACACTCAAATACAAACATAGGAAACTTAAAATTAGGAAATTTGATATAAGGGTGCTACTTATTTCTATAGAAATTTCTTCCAGCAGACCCGCGATAGGAACTTAAAACCACTCTAGGGTGTAACACAGATAAGATATGAAGAAGTACAAAAAGAATGGAAAAACTTGAAGGTACGACAAGAATTGTGACATTTTCCACGGTGTTTAACGCGAATGTGTGGAACAAGCGACTGTTAGCAGGGCCCGCTTCGGTAAATACTAAAAAGAAATGTTTTTTTATCTATAGGGATGTGTACACTTAGTTATCGATATCGATAATTGTCGTGACGTACAAATAAATCACCCACACTTGACTCGGGATATACTACATGACTGTTAACAGCATGAGTGCAATTTTTAAATATATGACTTACTCAAAATCTCGAATACACCTTAAAATTTAAATTAAATCTTAAGGTGTATATTGTGTATTAAATTTAAGAAAATATTCCCAAAGTAATTTGGAAACTTTTTGAAAATTTACAACACTCCAGTTTTGAAAATTATCTGGAAAGCCCTAACACTACTCCGTCTCTCCCCCAACCATAAAGCAGTTAGGCCTTTTCAAAGCTAGAGAAATTAGGATAATGAGAACGAGGTCCTTCTTAGACTACGATCTCCTAAAATATTGAATCTGACAGTTTTTTTGATTGAAATTGCACAACTACTTTCATTTAATTTATTTATAATAATTTATTATAACTAAACAAATAACAAAGGTCACAGGCAGGCGCTGGATGCAGGCCGCTTCTAACCGGTCATTTTGGAAATCCTTGGGGGAGGCCTATATCCAGCAGTGGACAGACTGCGGCTGAAATGATGATAATGATATTTAAACCACTTATTATATGAAATTGGTTGATTTACCTTTTTGTAATTACATTTATTGGCACCCAACTTCAACGGAATTCTACAATTTTTTGGCAGAGCGCATGATAAAAACTATTTTCGATTCTGTTAAGGAAAGATTTATTGTTTATTGTTGTACTGGAGACGAGCCAAGTGCATAATTGTGTGGAAATTTGTACAGATAACATCGTGGATATTTTCAAGATTTCCTTTAATATCCTTTTCGTAAATTAAAATTTGGCTTCAGCTACTACTTTCGTTTGATTATTAAAGTACAGTTGCTACCATTTCTAGTTCATTTTGTATGAAGAGGCATCTGAGAGACGCTATCAATAATTATCGATAAATGATATTCTTAAACGTATTGCCCAACACTAGACACCCTCATTTCGGCAAACAAGTGGGAACAAGCACTTGTGTTTTTCGTGTTATTCCACTTTTTTCGCCCTTTCTTGTTGCGATATTTTTCACAAAATATTTCTTTTGTGATGGTCTCGATTCTCATTGTGAGTTAGACTAATGCATGCGTTCTGTGTATTGTTTGGCGCTCGTAATATTGTACCTTTTTCGTCAAATATCATTTATATTATTTGTGTAAGCTGAGTTAGTTATACTCCAATCCGGAATTTAAAATAAACCCATATATATGCACACGACACTTTATTTTTAAACTACACTTTTCTTATTTTTTTTATTTCAAAACCAAAAGTAAACCCTTACAACTAGTAAGACTTTCTTGTCCCCGCGATCTCGCCAGAATGCCCTCACCAGCCAAGTCTTGATCCCCAGTTTCGCCATTCCCCCCTTTTCCCTTTCCATCATTTCCGTTTTTTAAAAAAAACCCTTAATAGATTAATTTAAAATCAATAAGTGAACTTTTAAAATTTTAATCTTGATATAATTCGAAAAATAGATTATTATTATTTATTTTTTTTTTTCACATTTTGGTAAAATTAGAGCACCTTACACTCGTCCATCCTGACGTCGTGTATGCCCCCATACACACTAATGTTTCAGACCTTACACTTGGCTGGTTAGGTCAATCTGAATACAGTATACAAAAATATTTATTTATGATATTTTACAAATTTTAACATTATAGTAATATACCTCAATTACATAAAATTTAATTTTAAATGCGTTTTTGCTTTACAAGTAATTATGATATGGGTACCTAGTAGATTTTAAACAGTATACAATTCTAGAAGGGGTAAATATAACAAAGTTCAAACATGAAATCAGTAAATTTGGTCTATATCTTACGTCATTGAAAAGTTTTGAAATATTGGATCAAAATGTTCTCAACAAAAACTATAATCTATACTTATATAAGAACATGATTCGTAAACCAATCAATTCTTACAAACATGGTCTTATTTATTATAAGCTCTAAACCAATCAATTCTTAGAGCAATACGATCTTAACGAACCAATCAATTCTCGTTTAAAGATCGTTATTTGCGAACCAATCATTTCTCGCATTAAATAGTAGTGTGCGAACCAATCACTTCTCGCACATATATATGTCCATCTATTCAACAGGTCCAGGAGCAACCCATCAATTCTGCTCCTGACCTGAAAAGAAATACAGTAAATTCTGTACACAACCATAAAATGTAAGGAAAAATACACATAATAAAGCTAGCCCAAATTAATTAATAAAATTTTAAACTAGGACTTAAGTTATTCTGGTTCGGAATCGTCACTAATAATATCCAATGACTTAAGGTGTATCCATGGTTGCATTCTGTCTGCAGCCACGGTAGTTTTTCGCTTGTTTCTCATGCCCTCAAAACCTGGAATTGGAGCTACCTTATAGCGATCATTACCTAGGACTTTCACTACACGAAAAGGGCCCTCGTAAGACGGCAAAAGTTTAGAACTTTTTCCGTTGTTTTGGAATGCAGTTTTAGTAATTTTTACTAACTCGCCCTTGTTATAAACCCGTGCTGGATGACGACCCTTGTCATAATACTTCTTTTGGTAATCTTGTTCCTTAACTATTTTTGCCTTTACTTCTTTATGAATTGTTTTGAGATCGATATCCTCACGAGTTTCAGTTATTATCTCGTTAAGAGCTGGATTAATTTCGCTATTGATTGACGTGCCGAACATAACTTCAGCTGGTGTTCTACCAATGCTTTTTTGAAGGGTATTATTCAAACCCCACTGGATCCTCCCTAACTTGTTATCCCATTCCTTTTCATTATCCCTAAGGTTTTGTGCGGTCAGTGAGTCGAGGATAGTGCGATTATATCGCTCCACCTGTCCATTAGATCGTGGGCTGGCTACAGCATTTAAAACATGCTTTACACCCCGATCTAAGCAAAACTTTCTAAATATGTGAGAGGTGAAACAACTCCCACGGTCACTAATGAGTCTATTGGGGGTCCGAAATGTATCAAAAATATCATCTAAAACTTTAATGACACCCTGTGTCTTTGTGTTCCTAACTGGTTTAATAAATACGAATTTTGTGAACGAATCAACCACAACTAAAATATGCGTATAACCTTTTTTTGATTTGACAAACGGCCCAAGATGGTCGATGTGCAAGGTATCAAAGGGCACGGCAACCTTTTCGATAGGGTGAAGTAATCCTTCACGTGAACTATTAGTCTTTTTTGCGTATGCACAGTCTATGCAAGCGCTAACGTACTTTTTTACAAAGCGTGACATTTTAGAAAACCAATAATGCTTTTTTAATCTTTCCAAAGTTTTTTCTATGCCAACATGACCAATGTCATCATGATTCAACTTGCACAACTGCCATCTTGCGCCCTTTGGCACCACCCAGCGAACATCAGTATTTTCCTCACCGACACGTCTGTACAATCTATTATCTTTCAGAATGTAGTTGTTTTTTATGTAATCTAAACCAGTTGAATCCAGATTACTTGTTAGAATCTCACGTATCCTGTTTAATTCTGAATCTCCCATTTGTAACGTATGTAACCAGTCGTCGTTTCCTATTGACATAACCGCGGCAGACATACTACAATCGATGTTAGAGACGGGGTTTCGAGACAACGCGTCCACATGGGACATTTTTGTACCTGCTCTGTACTCCACGTCACAGTCAAACTCCTGGAGAGCCAACCACCAGCGGGCTATGCGAGGTACAAGGTCTCGTTTCTGGAAGGTTGATCGCAGTGCACTGCAGTCGGTGATGACTTTGAATTGTTGACCCATAAGGTAAACTCTGAATTTCTTCAGCGAGCATACCACCGCGAGCGTTTCTAGTTCAAATGAGTGAAAATTTTTCTCTTCAGGGGTCGTTTGCCGACTGTAGTACGCTACTGGTCGAAAGGATTCGCTCCCCTCTTTTCTCTGTAGAAGGATGCCGCCTATGCCAATTTTACTTGCATCAGTATGGAGCTGTGTCTCCGCTACTGGATCGTAAATAGCTAATATTGGTCTATTAACTAATTTGGATTTTAATGATTGAAATGACTCTTCTTGTTCTTTTCCCCAGACCCAAGGCACATCCTTTTTCAGTAACCGTGTAAGAGGAGAAGCAAGTTGAGCGAACCCTTGAATGAACTTACGAAAATAACTTACAAGACCAAGGAATTGTCTTACACCGTGGACGTTTTCAGGCCGTGGAAATTGTGCAGCCGATTGGATTTTAGCGTCACCAGGTCTAACACCCTCTGCAGTGATCTCGTAACCTAAATAATCAATTTTATTTTGCAGAAAACTACATTTAGATAGGTTGAGTTTTAAACCTGCATTTTCTAAGAGTTGTAACACATCCTCCAGCCTGCTTAAACATTCCTCCGCTGTCGTAGCAAAAATTAACAGATCATCTATATAAACCATTGCCTTTTCATACCGAGCCGCGCCCAACACGCGATTCATCATTCGTTGAAACACCGCGGGTGCGTTTGCCAATCCGAACGGCATGCGGTTAAATTCAAACTGGCCGTCCGGGGTGACAAACGCAGTCAGATGCTTCGCTCCTTCGGAAATAGGCACTTGGTAGTACCCGGATAATAAATCAAGGGAAATAAACCACGCTTGTCCCGATAATCTTGCAATTTCGTCTTCGATGATAGGCATAGGATAGCGTTCCTTAACGGTGACAGAGTTAAGCCGCCTATAATCAATGCACAAGCGTGTTTTACCATCCTTTTTTCTTACCAGAATGATGGGGCTAGCAAAGCTCGAAGAAGATTCTCGAATGACACCTGCTTCTAGCATTTCACTTACCATTTCACGTACCTGACCCCTTTCGTGGTGTGACAGCCTGTAAGGTCTGTGTACGACCGGGCGCTGACTGGTTAATTCGATATTCATCTCGGTCGTATTTGTACACCCTAGACTTTTCAAATCATATGCAAAACAGTGTTTGTAGCGAAGGAGTAAGTTGACCAATTTTAACTTTAAATCATCCGATACTTCAGCACCTACACGAAGTTTAGTTAGGTCGATATCTTCAACGTTTGCTTCTAAATCTAGCGAGACTTCAGGTGATATTTCATTAATACGATGTGCTACATCTATCTTTAAACCGCGGGAAAACACAAACTTTTTTTGAAGAAGACATGGAATTATACAAGGTTCTACAGTTACCACTAGTGACCCGTCCTTAACTGGATAAAGTCCCCCATAGACAATGATTTGTTCAGTAGGCTTCCCTACAATTTTTGTATGTAGCAGGACCATTCCGCAGATTTTTGGCTCGGTAACCGCTTTAATGCTTACTGGGCCATAGATTTCGCAACTCTTAGACATACTAACCCTGACTAGTCGTCCTTCAGCATCGAAAAGGCAACCAGCAACATCCGGAATCTCAGTACCTATGTCTACGAAACGAAGTTCCTTAGAGTCCTTGTACATCACAACATTAGGAAGTTCTGAGAATGTCTGGCCAACCAGAAGGGGTTTGTCTAATAGGCAATCGTCAACTACCTTGCACGATACTTCTGCTATTACGCCATCGATAGACAATTGCAACAAGGCTGATCCTAACGACTGTACAATACTATTTCCAAAACCCTTCATAGTAGAAGGTACAGAATCATGACAAACACCTAGACTAGACAATGAAGATCTACGAATTAAGGTCACTTCACTTCCCAAATCGACGAACGCAACCAAAGGTACACCGTTAACAAAAACTTCTTTAATAAATTTGGAATTTGGGTTATACTGGGTAATGCACATAGTTTTCTTTATCGCGTCTGTACTAGTGGAAGCCTTCTCAGTGATAGATAAACAATTTTCAGTCTTATGACCTACTTTATTACATCGGTTGCATTTGAGTAACGGTTTAGGACACCTTAAGTAAGGATGCCCCTTTTCCTTACAATTAAAGCAAAACACATTTGGCTGATACGAACTACTGCCGACCTTAGGGTATGACTTTTGATTCTCAGATGCATTATTGCTAAAACTCTTGCCTTTAAAAATTTGTTGCGTCATATCCTTATTACTAAGTAAGAATTGTAACAGTTGATCAGGAGCAGAACATCTAAGAGCTAGTGCACCCGCCTTCATAGTCCTATCACTAATGCCATGTATGATGCAATCAACCGACTTTTTCCCCACAATTTCGCATTGATTTAAAAGCGCGAGTTTTTCATAGTAATACGCTTCGATTGGTTCGTTGAACCTACTCTTCCTCCGAAGCATCTCCTCCAAGCACTGGCCATAGTTCTGTTCACATGGAAATGCAGCTATTAATTTATCTTGCCATTCTGACCAAGTAAATAAAATTGTATTTAAACTTTCGTACCAGGTCTTGGCCAGTCCTTGTTTTTGCATTGCAAAGTGGATAGTGGCCTTTTCATCCCAGCCATAGACAGAAGCACACTCGTTTACCTTTTTAAGCCAAATGTCAATACGTTGATTTTTAGTAGACGGGTTGAACTCTGGTATAATGTTCTTATGATCAATATTTTTTGTAAACGATTGTACATTCTGATCGGCTGGCTGTGATGAGCGGCTGGATTTTATTGATTGTAGTATCTTAATAATATCGTTACTAGAAAAAGAAGGGCTACATGACCTTTTAGAATTTCCGGCGCAGCGATCGGCTTCCGATGTCCTTTCAGCTTCCACACGCGATCTGCTGCGTCGCGGTGGAGAGGACGGTCGGCGGGCTGTCGACGCAACTGGCGATCGATGACGGTGCTCGCTGCGCCTTCGCCTTTGCTCGCCATCGCGCGTCCGCTGCAGTTCCTCTTCCAGATGGCGAAGTCGTCTTCGTTCTTGCTCCAGCTCTTGTTCCAGCATCCGACTCCGACTACGGCTACCCCGCGGGTTGCTATGATTTGTCGCGCTCTGTTGACGTATTGACGAGCCCCTCGTGGGCGTTCTCAATCTGTGTCTATGGTCATCACCATCGATATCATACGCTGGATTCATGCTTCTGGAACTCGCAGAAAAATACAAAACATTAGGTCAAGCTTTGGTATTTTGAAGCAGGTTTATTAGACAATAACTGATACAAGTGTATCTATATAAGTTCTGGTTATATAAAGTAACTTATTATGTGAATAAAAATGTGAATTGCTTATAGCGATTTATAAAAATTTACGTATATGAGCCGCAAGTAGGTATAAATGTGGATGAATGGTAGGAAAACCCTTTAGTATTACGTTGGCTGTAGTGCTAAAGTAAACCTATTGTTCTTTACTTATGTATTTGTACAATAAAGTTTAATTGAATAAAACACAGTTGTTTTAATGAAAAAAATACTAATAATTGAAATAAGTAGATATAAAGTAGGTTAAAATGAACATCACTATGAATGGCTAGCTAAAAAAAAATGGTTTTTCTGGGATACTTACCTAAATAGGACTAACAACAATCACCTTAGTGATTAATGGAAATAATGAGCATACACACAAAACGTAGGTAGATATCTTGCTGGTCCACGCGAAAGTCTGTTTAAATGATTAGTTTCAACGTTTGATTTGTCCAAAAAATAATTAAATCATAATGTTACATTTTATTTTACACTAATATTTCTCAATTTTTTTTTTTTTTTTTTACACCGATAGTCGTGTCAATGTAATAAGGATACGGCGTATTTTCGTTAAAACAAGGCACAGTTATATGAAGCAATTAAAGGAAATAGTAAGCGTCGTGTCGTATCAAAAATAAAGAAATGGCAACCTACCCTCAGATTAAAAATAATTAATAATAAAAAAAAAAGATGGATCATATGATTGTGCTGTACTAAGGCTTATTGTGGAGATATTGCCATTATTTATCAGTTACCATTATTATTAGATTATCAGGTATAAAACCACCACAGTTCTGGCTTTTTGGCCATCAACGGAAAATTACAATATTTTCATTGCATAGAATAAAAAATAAAAATATAATAAAAATTGTGTACTTACACGGTATCCTTTGTGAACGCAGATTATCCCACTGGCTGATTTGTAAGCTGAGTTAGTTATACTCCAATCCGGAATTTAAAATAAACCCATATATATGCACACGACACTTTATTTTTAAACTACACTTTTCTTATTTTTTTATTTCAAAACCAAAAGTAAACCCTTACAACTAGTAAGACTTTCTTGTCCCCGCGATCTCGCCAGAATGCCCTCACCAGCCAAGTCTTGATCCCCAGTTTCGCCATTCCCCCCTTTTCCCTTTCCATCATTTCCGTTTTTTAAAAAAAACCCTTAATAGATTAATTTAAAATCAATAAGTGAACTTTTAAAATTTTAATCTTGATATAATTCGAAAAATAGATTATTATTATTTATTTTTTTTTTTCACATTTTGGTAAAATTAGAGAACCTTACATTTGTTTGACCAAAATATTAAATACGGAGATTAGAAAGAGGGGAGAGAAAGGACGACATTAAATAATATTTGAAAATTATTATTATTTCTGTCGCCAGTCTGACGCTGCTTATGTTCATCAATAAAGAATTTCAATTTATTAAAAACTAGCGACCCGCCCCGGCTTCACATGGGCATAAAAACCTTCCTCTTGAATCACTCGTGTCTATAAAAAAAACCGCATCAAAATCCGTTGCGTAGTTTTAATATAATATATAATATATTGTTTTAATATAATATAATATATATATATTTAAATATTTAATCACACATAGGCCATATGGACAGAGAAAGCGACTTTGTTTTATACTATGTAGTGATGTAGTGATAGAGATAGTGATATATATTGGTGTTGTGTAAGTGCCTTTTGATGGTACATATTGAAAGCACCTACCTTGAAGGCAGATTCTGTGAATATACGGTTATTTGTGTGCGAAAACATGTGACTATTCCTTAAATTTTGTTCGTATTGCGAAAATAGAAATTACAAGTTACTGTAAACATTTCAAGTCTATCACAGAATTCATATTTTTCTTCATATGATTAAAAAAATTGGTTTTGTTTTTCCACGGAACCCTAAAAATGAAATACACTATGAATATCAACCGCGAAATAATATTATTCATTCTAAAAGATCTCGAAAAATGACATCCTATGTAAATTGACCAAACGTAGGGGTTCCTCATCCCCCCATCTTTATGTTAAGTGGTTCAATATTCATGTTATTCTTTTGGATATTCTAAGTGGAAATCAATAGTGAAACAGTTTTGTTGAAATTGGATATCGTAAAAGGCGATTGTGGGAAATAGATCTCAACATACTATCTACTCAATTGGTGGCAGATTCCATCAAAAATATAAGTAAATCATTCATGAAAAAATACCTTATATCATCATCATTTCGTGTAGGCGTCAATCGACCATGCACACCCTTTTGTCAGAGTTCTTCGGAACCGCCCCTCGGCCTCTGACGTAGTTTCTTAACGACTACCAAATGGCAGCCGGGATTAACAGCTTAACCTGCCTTCCGAAGCACGGAATCATCTTTATTATCAGACAATCTGGTGATTCAAGCCTGCAATTCTTATATATGGAAGGAAAGCTATACGAAATTGCCTTTAAGCGGATAGCACTCTGGAATCATACGGCTTGGAAGCACCCGGAGAAGCGCTAGGATGAAGATGATAAATGGCGGAGTAGTATTGTACAAAGTATAGCTTATTTTTATTACTCCATACAAATTCATTTTGCTGTTGCAATATTCATAAACATCGCACCTGTTAATCAAAGGGTTAATAGGGTTCCGTACCTCGTACGGAATATTAACAAAATCTACGAATTGATCCGTCAAAACTCATACGTCGAAAAAATCTCTCTGCTATCCCTTAGAGCAGTGTCATCATCATTATAATTTTAGACAACAGGTTGTCCATTGCTGGACACAGGCCTACCGAGGATTTCCAGAATTACGATATATATGGGAAAATTCTTTTTACCCATATTTTCACACAAGAGCTAAGATCGGTCGCCCAGGTACTAAATAATAATAATAAAAAAATCTAATTGTTTTTATTCGTTAGGATATTCTTATCACTAATTGACGTTAATCATAACATAATATACAACCAATACCAAAGCGCAAGTGGAGAAGAAGCGTCGCCACAAACTCCACTGCAGCATTTTTTTCAAAAAAAAAATCAATTCACAAAATTTTAGACAATTTAACAAACAGACGAATTTACATTTGCGTGAATATTTTTAAATTTATTTTCAAATATATATGCTTGAATATTATGCTTTATTCGATTTATTCTTACGGGTACGGAATTATTCGAGTATAAATCCGATTCACACTTAACCATTTCATTTACGTTTTCATCACGACACCTAACAACATATTCAAATATATTTTTTTTATTAAAAACAGAGTACGGTACGAGAAGTAATTTATATTGCGCTGTCGGTCCTAAAAAATATGGAGGGCCCGGTTTCACTTGATTAATATATTCTTCAAATATGGCAGGATTAAGGGTCTTGATTCTCTCATTATACCGTTTACCCGGTTCAGCAGCTTCGTCTTTATTTATTTAGACGCCTCTCTTTATTTACAAACTAGCGACCCGCCCCGGCTTCGCATGGGTATAAAAACCTTCCTCTTGAATCACTCTATCTATTAAAACGCATCAAAATTCGTTGCGTAGTTATAAAGATTTAAGCATACATAGGACAGAAAAGCGACTGTTTTATACTATGTAGTGATGTAGTGACTTAAGCCATAGATAAAAAAAAATAAGATTTAAGAAGTGGAATGTTTTTATCATACAAATAGACCAGTGGATGTGGTAAAAGACGGAGAAGGGATCAAAATTGGCTAAATTTTCTTTGAAGCCCTTTCAGACTGATAGCTGATTTGTCTTGTTTTCGTCAGGCTTCCATAAAATGATTGCCAAATTACATAAAACACTGGTTTTGCATCAAAAAAAATCGGTTGTCTGTAAAGTCGGTTTACTAACGATAGTTAAACGTGACAACGTCATAAGAAATTCGCTTGCACTTCAAGCCTTAAATGGAACGCCTCAGAGCGAGGTAACGCCGCATTGCGTCATGTTTTTTCGTGCGTGCAGCCGGCTCCATCGAATTATAAGACGTTGTCACGTCAAAAATGAGGTACATACGGCTATCCCATAAGTAAAGTCTCAATTCGTCAAGAAATAAATAAGAACGCGTTTTGGCGGATCCGATCTCCGAACCAAAAGCTTGCGTTGTAACAGAGAAAAGTTAAAATGATTGTAAAAGTAGTCCCTGAATGAATGAGTGATGTCTTTTAAAAAAATCTATAAAATCCTGTAGCAAAGTTACTCAAGAAAATGAAAAAATGGCGCGAAGAAAGCGCGCCAAAACAAGTAAAAAAACTGTTCTTTTCAAAGCGGTAATTTTCATTTCTAAACTAGAAGCTTTCGTTTAGTTCACTTTGCTTTATTTAAGTAAAATGTCGGTTACGGAATATTAGAATATTTATTTTTAACTTCGGGTAAATGAGTTTTCTTTTGATGTTTTATTCATCATTGAACTCTAATAACCTCAGAAGAAACTCCATTTTTATTAACTAGTAGGGTAACATGGTTTTGCGTTGAGTCAAAACGCGACTATAGATTATAACGCTGCTGACACTACCAGCCCCTGCAGCCGGACCACCTCCCCTCACCGCGGCGTCCCCGAGCGCCCTATAAATGGCTCGACTGGTAGTTGTTCGTCCTCTTTCGCTTGCCATCTGCCAGTTGAGTACATAACTGCTTTTCTTACTTCAGTCACCAACTTTGTGCTTGTACTCCACGACCCTAACTTCATTGTATAACTATCGTATATTTCTAATATCATCTTTTATTTATCTCGTTCTACTGTATAAGAATCCATACTAATATTATAAATGCGAAAATCTGTCTGTCTGTCTGTCTGTCTGTCTGTCTGTCTATCTGTCTGTCAACTCTTCACGGCTAAACTGCTGGACCGATTGTGATGAAATTTGGTAGGGATGTAGTTAACGACCTGTGGTCAAACATAGGCTACTTTTGGACGCGATATAACCGAGTCCCACGCGGGGCGAAGCCGCGGGGAACAGCTAGTAACGTTATAAGATAATATTAAACTCTCCTCCTCCGATTTCCTTCTGACTCTTTACGACTTATTGTGACTTCCATCAACGTTAGCACATCCAAAAAATGTATGTCGTACAATGCCATTTAACAATGGGAGCTCGATAGTCCAGCGGAGCGGGTGATCGTAATAATAGCGCGCGTCAAGCGTCGGCGAGTGCGCCGTGTTTGGATTGGTCGCCATTACTCACATGTCTATCTTGAGGACGTCCGTGCTTCGGAGGGCACGTTTAGCCGTTGTTCCTAAATGTTATCGATAGATAGCACTCGTTAGGCTATGTCAGATGCCTTTAGGAAGCCCGAAAATTCTAACAGTGTTGGCCACTAACACACCCGGATCATGTTTCTGTTGGTCTGGTTTCCCTGTAAAGGGTTACATTTCATCTATTGATTTCACTGAAGTAACATCTTCTATAAGTTACCCGTGTATTTTTAAATTATTTGTTAATTAGCTGTGGCCCGCGACTTCGTGCGCGTGGGCTTCGCTTCCGTTCCTGTGGGAATTATTCTCTAAATTCGCAACTATTCGACAAAGTTAACCGATTTTGATGAAACAAACTTTAGATGTTCTTCCGAGTTAAAACAAAACAATTGGTGAAGATTTAAAGCAAATCGGTTCAGTACTTTCTAAGATAAGCGTGATTATACATACAGATGGACAGACAAAAATTATCCAAAAAAAAAATTTTGTTTTCTTTTATTCTTTTTAAGTATCCCTCTATCAATTTCAGTCAAAATGACTAAATGTAGAGACAAAATATTTTTACTGTTTTATTATATGTATAGATTATAGATAGATATCAGTAAATTAAGTGTTCTAAATATAAAACACTTATAAATTTGGATCTCTCATTCTCCTTTAGTCAACTTTCACAATATCCACGCGAAGATACTGTATATATATGTTTATTCTTTAGCCAAAAACACGAGCAACCTAAATGTAACAGAGTATTTTCATTTGCATAAGTACTCTTCATTTTACTTAAGTAAAGTCTAGCATAGATTGTAATTCAGTCTAAAAGCCGATACGGTCATTACGTACTGGTAAAATGAACCATAAACCAAACATTTAGTGCACTTGGGTAAGTACAGCAATAAATGTGTTTCACCAAAATCCATAATTACTATTTCGTTCGATAGATCTGGGGCCCGATTCTCGCGCAATCGAAGTTCACTTCACCGATTTTCTCCATTTTTTTTCAAAGGTTTATCACGGTTTCTGCTTTCTCAAAAAATTACAATTGAAAAAGTTCAATCGAACGCATCGATCGATCGAAACTTTGTAATTGTATTGGCTTAAACTCATCGAAAAAAATTGGAGAAAATCGGTGAAGTGAACTTCGATTGCGTGAGAACTGGGCCCCTGATTGGGAGTCTATTTAGAGAACGCTTCTGTTGTGACGCTATTTTGATATCTATATGTATTAGATTAAGCGCTAAATCGGTTTGTAGAAGGAGGTCAATACTTTAAAAAAATCGTATTTTAATAATTCTTTTTCGCAAAAGTAATTGGGATCTTAATTAAATTTATTTGGACGCGCGGTAAATTCTTTAATCTATGTTTTTCTCAATCTTTGTAGCGCTATCTGTTAGCAAGAAAAAAGAACTAAATCTTTTTCTTGGGCAATGTGACCACATTGGTACCTATTATTCTGGGACAATAATTTTTTTTTTGTTTCATTTTGCATCGCACGTGTATTTTTATATAAACTGTTTGTATTTTTCTAAGCTTTTACAAGCTTAAATAAGTTTTGAAATCAGTTAAGTAGTTCCGGAGATTTACCATACAATAAATCTCACAAGCTTATTCCTAAGGTTAGGCTTATCTTTAATAATGTCAATTGACATAACATTTTTTTAAATAAAACTACTTTTGTTTCAGGTCGACAGTTCAATGAAATAACGGTAAGTAAAATATTATTTTTAACCTACTGCTCGACTTTCAAGTATGTGTAGAGATCGTCCTCTAGTTAAATGTTAAAGGTAACTAATCAAGTTAAAATGATAGCACTTACCAATTCAATAGCCCCGACACTTAATTAGCTACCTAATGACGTCACTAGCCTCTTAATAACTCCAATTAAGCTACTACGAGCTCACTTAGCTTAAGTGAAGATGCTATAAAAACGTTTACTGTGACTTTTAGACGTCATTTTACAGGCTTCCTTTCATCTAAGCGTTTTTCCCGCTTGATTGTCAACTATCGATCGCGTTTTTATAGACTATCGATAGTTTGAAAAAATAACGACCCTATTGATTGCATTGCTTCGCAATAATAAGAAGACTATCGATATCGATAGTTTTGTACAGTGGTACAACCGCCAGCGTTCATCATACATGACGCTACCTGTTACCTTTAGGGGAAAAAAAAACTGATTTACGCTTTTAGCAGATCCTGGCCTTTTAGACAGTGTTTGAGATACCGGCATAACGCTAAGATGGTTTTGATATGTATGAGGAAGTAGATATCCTACAAGGAATTCCATAGCCTTGCTAGGAATTTATGTTTGTAGTGCGTGTCAAGCGACATCGAGCGCGGTTTAGATCGGATTGGTCACCACTAGTGACATTTCTATCTGAGCGCCTCTGTGCTTTGGAAGTTAAGCCCGGTTGTTAACGCTAGATGGCAGAAGCCACATCGAACTATATTTGAAAAATAAAAGTCGTTGCCCCTAGCCATGTTTTTATGTGTATCTGACTTCTATCACCACATTATTATTAGTAAGTATAAGATGCGAATTGACAAAAGCCCTTTTAAAGTGTTTAATAAAATGGCACCCGAATCGATTCTGAAATATATTAGACCGCCATTTTCTCTAAAAAAGAAAGGGTTCAATGATCGGGGATGTGCATTGAATGATTAAAAAGGGAAGGCTCTGTGTAAAGTCGCAATATACATTTTTTATACATACATACATATTATCTTATCAACTACCTCCGTGATCCAGTGGTGAAGGCGTTTGCCTGTAGATTCGGAGTCGTGGGTTCAATTAATGAATAAACACTTTATTGCACCAATTACATATACGCATAATTGGATTGTACAGGATCGAAAAAAAAATAGTACAAAGGCGGACTTATCGGTGATTTCTTCCAGCCAATCTTAGGGTAAAGAGAAACAAAAAAAAAATTGGAGCGCGAGCGATGCGGAAGGCTAATCAATAAATATTTCAAATTAAATACCTAATAACTACATTTATAAATAAACAAACACTTGCATAAATCTACTTACAATGGAAATACTATATAATATAAATGGAAATAATATATCGTTCTCAGCTTAAATGGCTACCCATACGTCAACGCAAGAATTTGCATATATTATGCCAACTTTATAATATTTTCTATAATCCACTTGCTCCCGATTACCTCAAAATTGATTTCAAACCCCAGTGATATTATTAAAACTTTTAAAGAGCTTAACTTAAAAAAGTCCGAGGATCACTGGGGTATGTCTGTTAGCGTGATTTATCACATTATCAATGTTGTAGCTTCAGATTTAGCTTTTATTTTTAATGAATGTATCGATCAAGGTATTTTTCCAAATTTAATGAAATACAGTAAACTAATCCCATTATTCAAAAAAGGAGATAAATTAGAACCTGGCAATTACAGACCTATTTCCATTTTGCCAGTATTGAGCAAGGTGTTTGAAAGGATTATGCTCAACCAAATGCTACTGCACTTTAAGACCTACAACCTCTTTCACAGTCATCACTCATATATATACAACGCGTGGGAAGAATCACAGGATGCTATCGGGGTCTTCTGTGATCTTTCTAAAGCATTTGATTGTGTTGATCATGAGACACTTTTGCTCAAGCTTTCTCATTATGGCTTTGATACTAAGTCAATTGAGTTACTAAGATCTTATTTAAGTGATAGACGTCAGACTGTTGATATAAATAGTGTCAAATCAGACGGATCAACAGTAAAAATTGGCGTGCCTCAAGGCTCAATTCTTGGACCATTCCTCTTTTTGATTTATGCCAATGACTTGCCTTACGCGGTTGAAAAGAACGCTGGTATAGTCTTATTTGCAGACGATACATCTTTAATCTTTAAAATGAATCGCCGTAGTGTAAATACCAATCATGTGAATAATATTTTGTATACTATCTCTAATTGGTTCTCAACTAACAACTTAATGCTTAATGCTAATAAGACCCAATGCATAAAATTCACACTACCAAACGTGAGGCAGGTTCAAGTTGATGTCACGTTGAATGGAGAGATTTTAGAACTTGTAGATAATACCACCTTTCTAGGAATCACAATTGATTCTAAATTGCAATGGGGTTCGCACATTACAAGCCTAGCTAAAAAACTTAGTTCTGCCGCTTATGCTGTCAGAAAAATCAGACAAATAGCAGATGTGGAAACTGCTAAGCTAGTGTACTTTAGTTATTTTCATAGCTTAATGTCGTATGGACTATTGCTTTGGGGAAGGGCAAGTGAAATAAAGACTATCTTTATTTTGCAAAAGCGGGCAATTCGTGCCATTTATGGTTTAAGACCAAGGGAGTCGCTTAGGGAGTTGTTTAAGGATATTAATGTTTTAACTCTCGCTTCTCAATATATATTTGAGGTTATTATGTATACAAGGAGAAATATTTCTTCTTTTAAAAAAATTTGCGATGTTTCGGATAGACCCTTACGGAATAAAAATAAATTATATCTCCCATCATATCGGCTAAGTAGAGTTAATGACTCATTTTTGGGTAACTGTATACACTATTACAATAAGCTTCCAGAGTCGGTCCTTAGTTTGCCTGACCGAAAATTCAAAGCACATATTAAGAATTTACTTTGTAAAAAAGCCTATTATAGCGCTCATGATTTTCTCAATGACAAGGATGTGTAACTTAAGCTTGGTGCGGAGTCCTCCAAATTATAGCTAAAAATTGATCATATGTACATTCAGTACATAATTTTTTTTTTATTTTTATTATATCTAGACATCTTTTATTACTTGACATTTTTATTAAACTATTTCAATAATCCTCAATATTTATTTAATAATAAACTTATGGTAATTATAAAAATATTCAAATGTAAACTCGTCTGATTTGACTAAAATTTTGTGAATTGACGTTTTTGAAGAAAATGCTGCTGTGGAGTTTGTGGCGCCACTTCTTCTCCACTTGCGCTTTGGAAGTGGTGGTAAACTTAAAATAAGTAACAATTGACGTCAATAAGTGATAAGAATATCCTATATTGAAAATAAACAATTTGAATTTGTATTTGAAAAACTTTTAAGTTCGACTCATGAAAGAATCCTGCGTTCTTCCAATACTATGACCCTTGCTACTCCTTCTCACCGTACCGGTTTTCTCTCAAATTCTTTCGCTGTGACGGCTGTCAGACTTTGGAATAAGCTTCCAGAATCCATTAGAACAGCCTCCAGCAGCGCTAACTTCAAATAGCTTGCCTACAGGTTCTTACTATCACAGAACGTCACAGTTTAAGGAGCGAAATTAGGTAATAATTACGGGTACATTTTGAGTTGCTGCTTTATCTCGTAAATATTTTTCTGTCACACACACACATATATATATATATATATATATATATTATATGTATATGTATATTGTTATTTATGTATTTATATATCTAGGTACATATGTAAGTATATGTATGTAGGTTTATGTAAATTTATATTACTATTATATTAAACCCACATTACGATCTCTGCTTGACCCAAAGGTTGACTGTTAGATAATGCTTTTAGCATTAAGTTCGCCTATTGTGCTATACAACTGTATTTTGTACAATAAAGTTTAAATAAATAAATACTGAGAAAGAAATATTCTCACTAGTTGCATGGGACAACTACGATGGAACTAGTGAGACAAGTCTAATTAAGTTTTGTTTCACTTGTTCCATCATCGAAGTCAATGGAACTACTGAGAAAAAAAATTCTCACTTGTTCCATGGAACTATTTTCCAATAGAACTAGAGAATGATTCAAATAAAAATAAATGCATTAATGTGATTTACTATATATTTTTATGATACACTTGAAAGGATATAAATAGATAGGTATAAAAATTATTGAAATAAATATTGAACGACCTAAACTATTAAATTCAGCTCAGACAACCGTGCCACAGTCACAGAGTGCAACACGCATTCTGACTCATAAATAAAATTCAACTCAAACTTTATACAATCAACAGAATAAACCAAATAATGTTAATTGAGAACAACTTTTCGGGAGTTGGTTAAAATATGAAACCGAATAAAATTTAATGGCCCCAGATAGAATGACGTTTCGCTTCTCTGCACTAAAAGCAGTTATATTTTGGTCATTGTCTTTTATAGTTATGCTTATTTAGTTTCATGAATATTTCAGCTGTAACTCTTTTATATTTATTTCCTAATCCTAAAATTCAAAATAATTTATTTGCTTTAATAAGGTTTGACATTAGCGTCAAAATGGCAGGACATGTTAAAACTTCGTATTGTCTACCATTCTACTGATATGCTACTTTTTGGTACCTAGTTTATAATTTGCTACCTTTGTCGTTTAAAACAAAGATGGAAAAATAAATTTTTGGACTTTTTAACTGTAGGTAGTCATCCTATTCTAATTTATCTTTGTAAATTGACGATAAAGACTTGTTTGTTTCAAAACATTTATATATCAATCATAAAACGGATTAAAAAAATCCGGTCAAGTGCGAGTCGGACTCGCGGTCGAAGGGATCCGTGCCAATATTTTCACAAAACGGCAAAAAGAAATGTTGTTGTATGGGCCCAGACTTAAATACTTATTTTATTCTGTTTTTAGTATTTCTTGTTATAGCGGAAACAGAAATACATCATAGACAGAGTAATCTTAGTAATAGAACAGGTATAATAGAGTCCCCTTTTTACCTTTTGTGTACGAAACCCTAAAACACGCTAGGGCTCTTCATATAAATGATATCTTTATTATTATTATTATTACATAGTATAAAACAAAGTCGCTGTCTGTCTCTATGTATGCTTTTAACCTTCGAAACTACGCAACGGATTTTGATGCGATTTTTAATAGAGTGATTCATAATATTACATCCATGCGAAGCCGGGGCGGGTCGCTAGTAATCTAAATAAAATAAAATTATAATCTTTAAAAATAGGGTCTGTTTGTGCGTGTTTTTGATACTGAACCCAAAACAGTCTTTTTAACAATAAATATATAAATCGCCATTCGACTTAAGACCACCTCTCAAAAGACAATGTCTTAGACTACTTCTTGATCCACTCATAGGAGCTATTGTATCAAAACCCCTCAAACCTAATAAAATTGGGAAACCAAGTGAAAATCAATAGGCTCCACAGTTTCCTCGTCTTGTATTCCCACTAAATTTCAACTCTATCCCGGTCAAATAAAAATCAATATGCGATGGCAAATTGTAACATGACACGAAATACCATTTCTCATTTATGGAGAATATTTTAACGTAAGCGGATCTATTTACAAATGAATATCAATTTGATTTCGATGGCGGGAAGGTTGAGATTTGATTGATTACTAGTGTCGTTTAAGACTTTATTGTTCGAAGTAAGACGACCAATTCTTTAAGGGTTTTTTGTGAATCCATATCGAGGACTATGAGAATAACTGCATCAGATGTTTAGTTGATTATGCTTTTGCCTTGCGATTTGTTGGGTCGTTGGTTCAAAATCCGAGAGAAATATTTTTGTGACGTTTATGCTAATCCTATTCTAACTAATATTATAAATGCAATAGTGAGTTTGTATGTTTGTTTGTTTTTTTGTTTGTTTCTTACCGTTTCACGCCTTATCTACTGAACCAATCTTTCTGAAATTTCGCATACACATAGTTAAGAGTATTGAGAAGGACATAGGGTACCTTTCATCCCGAAAAAAAGCACTGTTTCCGAGGGAAATTCGTGCGGTCGGAGCCGCGGGTGAAAGCTAGTAATTTATAATTTTAGCCTTTTTTTATAGTTTCAATGGATTCGAAGCCCGAATTTATATATTTTCCCCGGATCCGCTCGCGTGGTAATCTGTTATATCATATATCGCGACAAAAAGTACCCTTTATTTGACCCCCGGTTTTTATCTATATCCAAACCAAACTAAATTAAAATCGGTCTTACGGTTTGGCCGTGCAAGCGTAACAGACAGATTATCGTATTTATAATATTAGTAGGGATTGATTGAGGTATAGAACAAAGAGAATTCAGTCGATTGAAAGTATAAGACGTAGTTTTTTTTTATGTAAAAGTGCTTTATTAAAACTGAGATTTTATAAGGCGGGGTTCACACGAGGGCCTGCCTCTCCCCACCTCTTTAATCATTCATGGCACGGCTGAGTACGTTGAACCCTCCCCTTAACCGCGAACGGGCGAAATGATTTATAAACTGTATAAATTTACTGAACAAATATTGAGATACGTTAATCTTTACTGATGTATTGTTGTGCTAATACACTTGTAATTTTCATAGACTTTCGCAGAGGTATTGCCGGAAAAACGTTTTGATGAGACGAAACCGCCACTCAGCCTCTGACTAGGTTTCATCGGCAGGCAAGCAACAGCTAGGCTATTAAGCTTGCGTCTCATTGAAATTATTAAACACTAGCAGTCTACTCCGGCTTCGCCCGTGGTACACACATAGCCTATGTCACTCAAGGATAGTGTGGCTTTAAAACAGTGAAAGAATTTTTAAAATCTGGCCAGTAGTTGCAAAGTCTGCGATGCAAACTAACAAATATTTCCTCTTTATAATATTAGTATACACTAGCGACTCGCTCCAGCTTCACATGGGCATAAAAACCTTCCTCTTGAATCACTTTATCTATTTAAAAAAACCGCATCAAAATCCGTTGCGTAGTTTTAAAGATTTAAGCATACAAAGGGACAATAGGGACAGAGAAAGCGACTTTGTTTTATACTATGTAGTGATAGTGATAGCGAAAATAGATACCCAATGATCCAAACTTCACGTTATACATGTATGACGTAATAAATGTTCAGTAAATAACTGTAGGTAGACCATTATTCAAGTTGGTGAAATTACGTGGTAGTGAAACGGAGTCAAGTAGAAAACAAAATACGACGGCCATCCTTCAAAGCGCTCGAAATGTACGTAAAATGGAATGTTTGGTTGGGGTGGGGCGCGACTGTTAGCGAGGCAGTGCTGTTGACTTTTTTTCTTTCTTTTCATTTTTTACACGCTTGTAATGCCAGTGACAAAAATTTTAAAGTTGTTATGTTCAGAAAAAACCGCAATGGCTTTCCGGTCTTCCTCATTGAACCTATTATCGATGACTGAAATTATTTTAGCCAAGTACACTGCCACCTAGATAGCACCCGATGTCGCTTCTGTAATAGTTGAGAGATTGTTCTTTCCAGTTTCCTTGTACGCTTCTTCTTCTTCTCAGCATATTTGCGTCCACTGCTATATATGCCTCTTCTATGGTTTTCCATTCTGTTAAAATAATAACCGTGATCGGTTCGGACAGAACGTTACTGGATAATGTCATAACTTGCATTTTTTAGATTTTAATAAGTAATTAAACTCTAAAATCTGACTAATAGGTATCTAAATATCTAATAACAAATCCAACTAAAAAGTATTTTTATATTTACTACAGACCTTGGCGTTTTGCAAACAGGTATAAAGTATATTTGATGGAAAGCAGTTAGATACAATACAGTGTGTAAAATAGCTAATATGTATAAAATACATATTAATACTTAGATATTGGTAGATGAATTATAAAATATCTCTTCAATAAATATACGCTAATAAAAAAAAATATAATTGAAACTTTAGTTTTGTAAATTGTATTTGATCAAATACCATTTCAATCATATTATCATTAGAGCTTTCATAAGTCGAAGGTTCTTGTTCGTCTACTTTAGCACTAATTTATAAACGCCGAATTCCTACACGACATTCTTCGTTGAGCATTAATTTACACATAATATAATAAATTAATAACGTCAATCAAATATTATATTAGGAATCATTAAGACATAAGTATATCTATTCTATTCAACAAATATACACTAGAATTTACATTAACGCGTATGATGCTTGTTTGAATACTACGATTTTATTTATTTATTTATTTTAACTTTATTGTACAAAATACAGTTGTATAGCACAATAGGCGAACTTAATGCTAAAAGCATTATCTAACAGTCAACCTTTAGGTCAAGCAGAGATCGTAATGTGGGTTTAATATAATAGTAATATAAATTTACATAAATTTACATACATATACTTACATATATACCTAGATATATAAATACATAAATAACAATATACATATATATGTATATATATATATGACAAAAATATTTACGAGATAAAGCAGCAACTCAAAATGTACCCGTAATTATTACCTAATTTTGCTCCTTAAACTGTGGCGTTAGATATTTATTATTATTTATTTATTTTAGATATTTTATTTTATCAATATACTAAATAACATGTCAAAGGATTAAAAACAAATCGGCGAATAATCTCTACAGCGCAAGGCAACATAGCTGTAAAAGTATGTTCGGGTATTTTCATTATTTATGTTTCAGATAATGTGATTTCAAAGGAGTAAAACAAAAGATAAAAGTAAAAGAACAAGAAATAAGGAGAAACAATAAAGGGTAGAATTCGTCAAAGAGCGTTCTAGAAATTTCGTTTCACGGCGATTTATTTTGTTAGCGCGTGGTGCCTTTTACGGAGAGTTACAGCTGTGCTTATTTTTTAGCTGTATTTGAATGTTTGTTTAAAATTAAGATTCATCCTATTTTTTCCAGTCTATTAAAATTAAAAATTGTATAAATTAAATATTAATAGTAAATAGGTGAATAATAATAATAAATGAATTGATTGTAATTAATTTATTTTGCAATTTTTCTTAAATGAATGAATGAATTACATTAAAAAAAATCATTAAATAATAAATGATTATTGATTAAATGTAGTAAATTATTAATATTTAAAAAAAGATTGTTGACTACCCATATAGTGCATGAAGCTTCTAACAAGACATCGTCGAAGCCACAGATCTCTAGGTTATACACTAGGAGAAAGAGAAGATCTCAAATATGCGGTGGAAGAGCTTAAAGGTAGAGTTAGCTTCACTACACGTTAATCGAGGTTTGATAAGAACAAAATGTATGGGATTTACATACGGTTTACGAAGACCACGTGATTTAGCGCGGCTTATGTCAATCCCATACATTTTGTTCTTGTTGAACTTCGTTAACGTTTTGAAATTATGTCTGAGGCCAAAGCCCCCAGTTCTGTCATTACATTACATAATATGACGTTAAAGTTTGAAATGCGTTCTTGCCCAATATATTCCCTAATTTGGCTGCTACTATCGCTGACACTGGAGCCACACATCGTCACATTTATTGCAAAAGTTTGGACACAACTGGGCGAATTAAGGCTTTAAGTGGTAACTTCATCCATTTGGACATACAAATGTCTACGAATTGAAAAATTTCTAGACTGTTATTAAAATTAGGAGCAGTATCTCATGTTTCCACAGTTATTCAGCAGTTTAATGTATAACATTTATTAGCTGAGAAACTCGAAAATGATAAAAAAAGGAAGGTCGGAACCGACAAATGCTTGACTCCTAAAATGCACTTAGGTAAGGCACTTTTAGTTATTCATTTGTTAGCAGTATTGCCAACTATTACTAATTCTGTGTTATTGTTTTACACAATGTTTCATTACCTCAATGGAACACAAGACATCAATATAAGCAACATTTTTGTTATCAAACTTTTTCAAATTAACCACCTTTGATAACTGTTCTCTGTGTAAAAAATGTATAAAAACAATAATTACTTTGTAATACTTCTTTATCTAAAAAAAATGTCATGAAAGTTCCGATTAGCAAACAAAGTTACTTAATTACAGGTACTCGTATCTACAAAGTGGATAAAGCCCTCCGTCCATAGGTACGAATAGATATAATATACTATAATATGAACGTAGGTTTTTTTAAAAGTCTTATTTCTTATCGATAGCTTGGTGGTTCTGGTGCCTTTATAATGGCATGACATGGTCGAGACAGTATCGAAAACCGGTATTAAGACCCATTAATAACGGTAACCTGGCAAATGAATATAGGGTCCTAAATATCTGGTTAAGACCGTAAAGCCATCGATCGCTGTAAAAATGTACTAAAAATGCAATGTACAATGTTTATTGCTGAGAGGTGATCGCAAAAAAAAAATTTACAATAATCATATAGAAATAAGAGTTTTAAATCATGTGTTATACATGTAACACATGCTTTTAAACTATTATTACAATAATCATATCTCCGGAAATAACAGTTTTTAAGCATGTGTTAGGCATGAAACACATGCTTTTAAACTATTATTTTCTCCGCACCACCTCTTAGTCGACTGGTAGAAAAATCCTACGGCTTTAATAAAATGCATAGCTTAGCAAATATATCTTACACAGTAGTGGAATATCAGGCTTAAAAGAATTAAACACAATGAAATAGTATCGCTTCGACAAGCTACGTCAATTAAGTCCGATCGATTGCTCCAGTTAAATTGAAAGCTTTGAAATTTTTATTAGTATACTAGCTTATTCCCGCGGATCTATCGATAACAGCCGGGACCAATGGCTTGATGTGCCTTCAGAAGCTCAAGATAGAAATGCCGCTAATGGCGACCAATCCAAGCAAAGCAGCGTACGCGCTGGCGCCGTTAAATTAAATATTTCTTTCTGCATATTATAGCCGTTTCTTGAAATAGGTTATAGTTAAGGAGGTTCTATGTGGTTATATATAACACACACCACAGACGAGTGAAACCAAGAGGAACATTTTGTAATACTATACATTAATTATCATGATTTACCTACCTATGTACAGTGAGCTGCAGAGGAATATGACCCCCTTTCAATAGCGATACTTGTGGCATGGGGGTCAAATTTCTCTGCAGCCGACTCTACCTACAAAAACCAACAAGGGTCAAAGGCTTTAATGTAATACACGCCACTAACAAGCTTGTAGACAGAGCACACAGTAGACTAATTAAAACTACCTAACTAGTTAGTTTTACCTATCCTGTAAACTTTTAGGTAAAACTGACAAAAATTAACGTTTGTCATTAAAATGCTAATTTGTTTTGAGGGTAGCGAGTTTCGTTCGAAATTGTCACATGTTGTCAAAGTTTTGCATACTTTTTACCCAACTGCAGCGAAGCTGTAAAAGGTGGGTTATGCGATTGACCTGTATGTATGTATCTCTTTATGTTTTCTCGTAACTACTTTACAAGACAGCTTTACCGATTTTGTACCACCACCAGGGCGTCGATTCTGCTAACGTTAAGTCAAAATAGTATCAAAATAGTGTTTCAATAGTAGTGCTTTTTACACACTATTTACAAGAGTTATGACAGTATGATGTGATGTGAATGTAGTGTGTGGTGTGATCATCAGCTGTGATATAAAAAATATATAAATTTCTTGTAACTAGTGTGTAAAAAAGCACTACCATTGAAACACTATTTTGACACGATTGTGACTTAACGTTAGCAGAATCGACGCCCAGAATAGTCGATTGATATATTTGTTTTATACTATCGAAAAGGCAACAAGGCCTACGGCCCACCTGACGCAAAGTGGTTAATATTCTTCTATCATTGAAGGCTCCCATGTTGTACACTATCTCAACTATCCCAATCCCAACTTATATTATAAATGCGAAAGTGAGTTTGTATATTTGTTTGGTTCTTCATTTATTTGTTTGTTTGTTACCTCTTCACGCTTATTTACTGAACCAATCTGCTTGAAACTTCGCATGCACATAGCTAGGAGTACTAAGAAGGACATATGGTACCTTTCGAACCAGGAAAAAGCTCTGTTCCCGAAATTCACGCTGGTGAAAGCTAGTATATAAATAAACTAGCAATCGCCCGCGGATTCGCCTCGGGAACAGTGATTTTTCCCGGGATGAAAGGCACACTATGTCCTTCTTAATACTTCTAACTATGTGTATTCAAAATTTCAGGAAGACTAATTCAGTAGAGGTAAGAAATAAAGAAATAAACAAACTCACTTTCGCATTTATAATAATAGCTGGGATAAATATTTCACTCTCTGCACCACTGGTTGGTTGACTTGTTCGAAAAGTCCTACAGCTTTAAGTCCGCCATTTATATTGTCATGTAAGTAATAAAGTTATTTCTTTATCTTTACATAGTATAAATCAAAGTCGCTATCTGTCCCTATGTACCTATGCTTAGATCTTTGAAACTATACAACGGATTTTTATGCGGTTTTTTTTAATAGCTAGTGTTTCCAGAGGATGGTTTTATAGCCGTGCGAAGCCGGGGCGGGTCGCTAGTATTTATATAATATCCTTTATCGCCAAAACCATATAATCTGATACACATTGTTTAGCATAAATTCCATGCATATTAATACAATCGTGTTTCGTGAACACGGGTAGTAGTGTTCCATGCTAAATAGAGCGGAAGGAACGTCGCCACAATTATGTGGCATGTCTTTGCACAAACACTCCTGTACAATACAATATACAGTATACAATAAAATACAATACAACTAGATTTCGCCCGCGGCTTCGCCCGCATGAATTTTGCGCGGGAACATTGCTATATCCCGGGATGAAAGGTACCGTATGTATCAATACTCCTAGCTAAGTGTATGCTTCAAAAAAAGGAGGTTCTGAATTCTTCGGAATGTTTTGGTTTTTTTTATATATGTTAGCGGATTATTCTTAGACACTTGGACCGATTGGAAAAAAATATATTTTTGTTTGTGAGGGTACACTTTCCATTTGGTCCCATATTCGGCAGGTCAGGATCTGATGATGGGATCATGGAGAAATCGAGGCAATTCTTCAAGTTTTGTATTGGGCATGAGTATTTTTTGATACATTCCATGTTAATAAGGTAACACGTAGGTGAAACGATGCTAGAACCTTTAACCCACTTCTAAAAATATAACGTATTTACAACTTTTTAATTGTAATATATCTTGCTCGATTACTCGAAGACTTCTGGACCGATTCGTAAAATTCTTTTTTTGTTAGAAAGGGTATACTTTCTAGATGGTCCCATAGTTATCATTGTTTTCCATGATAGAACATTTTGTGCTCGAAATTGTCATTATAACAAAAGCATATTATTTTCACTCATCCCATAATACTCGTAATTGAATATGAACGACATCGATAGAGCTGTCCCTGATGATTGATTACCTTTATCTCATGTTTGCGTTTTCCAAGGGCAATAATAAAAATGGGCTTACTCGACGTGGAGGACATTTAACAATATATTTGGCTTAAGATGCATCTAAGATAATTGATTATAACCGATAAAATCTACCTCCGTGGTCCAGTGGTTAAGGCGTTTGCCTGAAGACCCGGGGGTCGTGGGTTCGATTCCCACGGGAAGCATACTTTTTTAGTTGTTTCCAGTTTGGTTAGGACATTACAGGTTTGAATCGTCTGATTGTCTGATAATAAAGATGATTCCGTGCTTCGGAAGGCACGTTAAGCCGTTGGTCCCGGCTGCCATCTGGTAGTCGTTAGAGGAGCCACGTCAGAGGCCGAGAGGCGGTTCCGATGAACTCTGACACTAAGGTGTGCATGATCGATTGACCGTGACGCCTACTCGATATGACGATGATGATGACCGATAAAATAAATACCATGATGTTCTAAAATCAACATTGTTATACGAAATTGTGCCTTTATACACAAACAGTAAGTTTGAAAATGTGTAAGCTGACGCTAAACTACACAGCGACGCTTTAACGAATGTTTGACGCAGCTCAGCAGCTCAGTTAGATATAACTACACTAATTTATCTGAGACTGGAGACTGTAAACAAAGCTCTAGGCATCTGACGGAGCGTTTAGATACACCGATGCGGAGCTGTGTGAAATACTGGTTCTAAAAACCGCCAACGTTTAATTGCATTCATTAATTTATTAGCAACAATATTTGTGAAGTTTACTACAAATTACCTGGGCGACCGAGCTTCGCTCGTTTTAAGCACAAAATCTTTTTGCGTGAAAATGAATTTTCCCAGACATTGAACCTAGCTAGATTATCTTTTTGACTATGTAAGAACTTACGTTTAAAACTTCAAAGAAATCGCTAGAGCCGTTTTCGAAAACGCGAGTACAAATAAATTTATTGCTCGTTTAATAGTATATGATTTATAAACAATACCAGTTATGTGTACTAGTTTTTATTTGATAGGAGATGCAAAAGCTTCTTAGTATGCTAATGTCATTTAGTTTCATGATCAGTTGTTGTTGAGCCAGCGGCGTAGTGATGATATTTTATCATGAAGATTAAGACATGAAGACTAGCACGGTGGGCGTTTAGTTTGTAACGACAGTTACGTGCGAGGAAATAATTTTAAATTCAAAAAATTACCACATTGATCAATATCATTGTAACTTGCTGAATTTTGCGGTTTCACTCGCTCGTATGCGCATATAATGAAGCCTATGTTATTAACGTACAATGTAGCATTATAATATTGAAAGAATTATTGAAATCGGTCCAGTAGTTTTCGAGTTTATTCATTACAAACAAATACAAACCTTTTCCCTTTATAATATTTGTGTGAAATGTGAAAGTGTGATTCATTCCAAAATGTTAACACAATATACGATTCCTTCCAAGTTATTTAATTGTATGTTTGCTCAGTACCCAGAACTCGCGAACCCATCTCCGTAACTTTTCCAATTCAGCTAATATATAAACTTCGTAACTATATTAACCTCAAGTACTTGTTTGCTGAACTCAGTTTCAGGAATTTCAAAGATGACAGTTGACGAACAGGCTTACGGCCCACCTTATTGAAAGTTGGAATTTCCGTATAGAAATTCTATAAACTTAGGTCGAACTACTAATATTTAGTCTTAATTTTATTTCTGGTTAAAGGCAAAAGAATAGGCTTGTTTCCATTAAGAATAAATGTAATGGATAGGGGTTTATATTGATTAATTATATTATGGAGAAAATAACAAACAATTTTAATTATTAAAAGCGTTAAAGATTAATAATATTTTTTAAAAATAAATTTCGTAAAATGAAACCTTTAGTCACGTGACAGTGAACACCAATCAGAAAGCGTTACGTCACGCCGTGCGAAACTCCAATATTGTCTTTGACGTTTCGAGTATCACTACCGGTTCTTGATAAAATTTTGGTTTTTAACAACTAATATCAAGTTGATACAGTTTTTGCTAATTATAA
This sequence comes from Apomyelois bistriatella, assembly GCA_947044815.1. Taxonomy (NCBI): domain Eukaryota; kingdom Metazoa; phylum Arthropoda; class Insecta; order Lepidoptera; family Pyralidae; genus Apomyelois; species Apomyelois bistriatella. Next base: position 7,641,249 of record OX345713.1, read on the forward strand.
TTTGAAAGAATTAACTATGAATCTGGATTCAGCAAAGCAGACAGTAATAATTTGCCCAGAATCGATGCCGTTATGCTTGGTAATTTTTTCGCGTCGAACAGCAACTTTTGCTCATCTGAATTTCGCAATGATAAAACTTCCTTGTAAGTATAAAATATTTATTATAAGCTTAAATGCTATGTGATATTTCAGTTCGGTACACAAGAACTTAATGTTGTGACGTACATTTTGCAAGATACTGTTTACTATTTTACTGTTCCCTTCATATGATACTCCATATAATTAGTCATATCATTTGGCAACTAGAATAATAAAAAGAGTATGTTTGTAACATTAATTAGAAAACTAAAATGAAACGTTCACTCCTAAAAGTGAAACAACTTAACCTGAACTCATGTATTTATTATTTAGAAAATAGGGATTCTACAAAACACATCTAGTTTGCTCGAATTAAGTAATAGATTGTTTTGTGTGAAATACTTAATCAAAATGATCTTCACAAAAATACATTCTTGAACCTGTTGATAAAGTTTGTTTGTTTGTAATATTTTTGTTGCTTTAAAATAAATAGTAAATAGAACATTATTAAAATCAGAAGACAATGGCGGATTTATCCCAGGAAGGGATCTCTTAGCATAAAGTATGATCTCTAAAGTATGAGCTTCATCTCTTCTTGCAAGTTTTAGCCACTTTTTCCGTATTTCTCCATTGTTTGGAACATATATAAATAACTTGTTTGGCGTTTTTATAGTCGTGCTATCACACTGGGGCACTATACAGTACTTATAATATGAGAAATTTATTTTTAAACGATTAAAACTAGCTATAACGTACGAAGACACGATCGCTCTTTGGTTTGTTTCGCACGGCGTGACGTCATTCAAGACGCCATGACAGTCTTGTGCGTTTTGGAACCAAATTGAAAAATGGTTTTTTAAAACGCGAAATTTATAATGTAAACGCTCGATTAAAAATAAATAATCCTTTTTTTTCGATAAAATGCCTAATAAGCTAAAATAATAAGCAGTTATTGAAATTTTGTCAACTAGCCTATACTGGCAGTTTTTTTTTCAAAAGGCGAAAAGAAAAAACTGTTCCAATAATATACATTCTTACTTAAATTCTTACTTAAATCATAATGAGCTAACCGTGACTAGAAAATAATACAGTGCAATAAAAAAAACTTAATGGAATGTGAATATGGCAATCTCAAAAAAGGGGAGGTAAGAAAAGGTAGGTACATCAAAAGTAAAACCCTAGCAATTTCTTTATAAATGATTCCGCACTGACTGAGCAATAAGACTACGTGACACACGGTTGAGCAGCTTTGCCAACTAAAGTAAAAAAAAAAACATTAATAAAAATCAACAATATAAACACGACATCATCTTATGCATGCCAAGATTCAGCTTCGGAAACCTCTAAACAAGAGTGTATAGGGTCAATGTACCTTGTAGCCCACACATTATGAATGAATGAAATAATCTAGTTAATTCACTTCATCGAATTGGCCCGACTATGTTTTCACCTTACTTGTAGCTAGCTGACTACGATTTTGCAAGTATACTCACTACATAGTATAAAACAAAGTCAATTCGCGCTGTCTGTCCCTATGTATGCTTAGATCTTTGAAACTACGCAACGGATTTTGATGTGGTTTTTTAATATATAGTGTGATTTAAGAGAAAGGTTTATATGTATAATACATTCATTATATAGCATTGCGCCCGTGTGAAGATGGTGCGGGTCGGTAGTACAGAATATTTCAATAAATTTAACACTGCGCACAAAATGAGCATTGATTAATGTCATTGCCGCCCAACATGCAATTAATTTTCAATTACTCAGCGTGATAATTAGTTAAATTGAATCGTTTACAGTAAACACGGTTAAATATGAATGCATTAGCGTCAAGCAATGATTGATATGTGTAATAACAAAAAGTATTTTTGCACCGAAGCTTACACTCGCTCAGGGTGAATTAAGCTTTCCAATAGTGAAAGTATTTTTAAAATCGGTACAGTATTTTATGAGTTTATTCATTACAAACATACAAACAAAAATAAAAATCTCTCCTCTTTATAATATTAGTATAAAGTATAGATTGTTCGACATTTTCTCCGTCCGTGTGTCTAGGCTTGTGGGCAAAACTTTTTCCAGCTCAGCCACTGTTTTTAACTCCAGTTTAACAGTTAACTGTGTCTTTCGTCGTCCGGAGTTTTAATTTCTATTTTACGAGTCACTCCTTAAAGTGTTGTTTAAAATTTTCTAAGATTTTTTTTTACTCGTCCTAAAGGTGCAATTCATGTTTAAGTTGTGTTTAGTCTTGAACTGTAGCCTTTAGTTTATTTTTTAAGTTTGTTATTGTTAGGAATAAATATTAAATACTTTATTAGTAATCTGATTCTTTTCATGGTTGTCGTAAAAGGCGACTAGGAGAAAAATAAAACATAAATAAATTGTATAATTTTGCGCAGTGTGTTTAGGTATTTTATGTTGTTATCTAATTTATGAAACAACTAGCTCGCGGCTTCGCCCGCGTGCATTTCTCTTGGGAACAGTGCTTTTTTCGGGATAAAATTTCGAATATTTATTCAATAATATTCGGAATAACAAATACTTAAACAAACAAACTCACTTTCGCATTTATAATATAGTTGGGACTTAAAGTAAAATCAAAACAATAAACCAACAATATTATTCAAAACAAAATAGTTCGACGTCGAATCATTTTCTAAAATTTATGAACGCCCTAAGCAAACCGAAACACACAAAATGTCTTTCACTGTGCATATATTTCCCACCTAATAACTTTAGAATTTAAACTAGAGTTAATAAATTTAACCGCCGTACGGCTGGGAGGTTCAAAATTTGTCTTTTTTATGTCTCAAATTAACATATAAACCGTTTGACAGTTTATGTTAATCGGTTAAAGCTTTGGTTTATTAAAACATTGACTTGGCTGAGTAGATTATTTATTGCAGCGAATCAAAAACATATATATATCCCAGTAGCTTTCGTCCGCGGCTTCACCCGCATGAATTTCCCTAGGGAACAGTGCTTTTTCTCGGAATGAAATTCTCGTAATGTCCTTTTTAAGACTAGCTATGTGTATGCCAAATTTCAGGAAGATTGGTTAATTAGATAGGGCGTGAAGAGGTAACAAACAAACAGCTATACAATCTCACTTTCTCATTTATAATATTAGTTGGGATACTATTAAACGAGCAATATATACATTTATTTTTACTCGCGTTTTTGAAACGGCTCTAACGATTTCTTTGAAATTTTAAACATTAGTTCTTACATAGTCAAAAAGATAATCTAGCTAGGTTCCATATCTGGGAAATTCATTTAACCCATATTTTCACGCAAAAAGATTTTCTGCATAAACGAGCGAAGCTAGGTCGACCAAATCCATACTTCCATACTAATATTATAAATGCGAAAGTCTCTGTCTGTCTGTCTGTCTGTCACCTCTTCACGGCTAAACTACTGGACCTACATACATATACAGTGTACAATATACACATACTAACTGCTATTCAGCGCGGGAATTCAGCTAGGGTTCTTGGCACTATGCTGCAAGAGCACAAGTTTTTAGATTTTTAATTTTAGATTTAGTATCCTATTTAAATTTTATTTAGTATTTTTTATTTTGAAATTTCAAATGATAACTACAGAAAGGCAATTTCAATCATTTTCATTTTTAACCCCCCGTCTGTCTGTGGCAACGTAGCTCCCGAATCGATGAACCGATTTTGATATTGTTTATTTTTTGTTTGAAAGGTGAATTAATTGGGAGTGTTCTTGCATCTCCCCGATGTTTTTTTATTCTATTAAGTAGACAATTCACTTTATGTCATTGTTTTACTTTTTATTATTAAATTGTATTAACTATAGCCATACATCTTCCCCAATAATAAGACTATCATTTTTAGAAAGAAAGTTAAAAGCGTGGAAACAAATATTCTTAAGTTTTATTATATTAGTATAAATGAATAAAATTAATAAATATGGAGAAATAAATTGAATATAGAAATAACTTAACTCAAACATGCTTATTATAATAATAATAAGACTGAATAGTTGAATACCTAAATTCAGTACAATTTCCACTCAACTCAGATGCTCAACAAGTTACCGAGAGACACAAAGACTACATATTATTCAAGACTTGTGTATAAATAGCTTCTGCAAATACTTGGAGCGAGTGTATCATGCTTTTCAGTTATATTTATTTAACAAAGTAAGTACGGACTGCCTCTAGCTGTGGTGCAGTGATTAAGGCGTTAGCCTTAAGACCCGGAGGTCGTGACTTCGAATTCCACGGAAAGCAGCAGCGATCTTATGTAGAGGAATGACGTCAGTCTGATAGAGCAAGAAATACTTTCAAATCTTATATGTCTTACAAAATTCTTGAAAATAAATTTTATGTAAGTAAATATTATAAAACAAAAAAAAATAGTGGAATCTTATTTTTTTAAATCCTTGTTGCGCTACCTATTAGCAAAATAAGGACTAAATCTTTTGGGAATGGACCACATGGTTATTCACACCGCGTGTGGTTAAACTCGCTGGGAATTTCTTATAAAATAAAAAAAATGTTCGATTCGGATGACGCTAAAAATCACATAAAACAACCCAAATAGGTGAATTCATTGTTTCACCGCCCACATCGGTTACGGAACCTTTGTTTTAAAATTAAATTATGTGCGAGATTTATTCAACACGAGCGCCGATATTAAATTTACATAGATGAGGCATTTCTAACTAAATTATTGTTCACTTCAAAGATGTCAAAACATGTCGGGACTTAATTTTTAATAGCTCTGTAGTTCAAATAAGGCAGTACCATAATCTTTATCTTTACATAGTATAAAACAAAGTCGCTTTCCGCTGTCTGTCCGTATGTATGCTTAAATCTTCGAATCGCAACGGATTTTGATGCGTTTTTTTAATACATAGTCATCATCATTATTTCGAGTAGGCGTCACGGTCAATCGACCATGCACACCCTGGTGTTAAGTTCTTCGGAACCGCCTCTCGGCCTCTGACGTGGTTAATGATAGACAAATAGATAGTGATTCAAGAGGAACTTTTTTATGTAAGTAAAACCTATAATATTGCGCCCGTACGAAGCCGGGGCGGGTCGCTAGTTGTGATATATTCCTAAAATATAAGATAATTTTATTCACTCCATCCCATCCCAAGTAATATTAAAAATGCGAAAGTGAGTTTGTTTGTTGGTACGCTATACTTTATCTACTCAACCAATCTTCCTGAAATTTCGCATACACATAGCTAGAAGTACTAAGAAGGACCTAAGGTACCTTTCGTCCGGAGAAAATGCACTGTTCCCGAAGAAAATTCACGCGCGATGCCGCGGGTGAAAGCTAGTCAACTATACATCTAAGCGTTAGCCCGGTTGCGGCTTTAAAGCCACCGAGTACCAGGTTTCTCCCCCTTAATTTTATTAACTGGAGTACATAATTGGCTACTCTAGTAAAAGAATTCGACTTTGTATGTATGTATGTATGGATCGAAATGGATTAATTTGCGAATTCATCGTTGGAATGTATATGCAGCCATTGTTCCGAGTACACGGTTCGTGGATTCTCTTTGCTTTAAATAATCATTATCATTGTCATACCGAATCATTGGTTACGGGGAAATGTGACAGATTGAATAAGTTTTCAATTTAAATATTTATCTTTTTTAACCCCATATGCAAAAAGCTGTTGTTGAAAAAATACTTAATAAACTTTAGCAGTTTCCCAACGCTACGACCACGTTCGGAAAAAAACGTATAAAATATAAAAATATAAATATTTATTGAATCATTTTCTTTACAAATGATTGCCACCACATCGAACGATAATAACATTATTTGTTAGTTTTTAGAGTATTCCTTTGCGTCGCTTTTAATTTTTAAAATTTAAATAAAAACTATCATGAGAATTTTTAGAAATTTTGAGAAACCGCCTCTCGGCCTTCCCTTCGTTTTTTTAATCGGCTACCGAAGTTGGTGAGTGTTCTATACTCTTTCACAGAAAAACAGCTAAACCGATTTAGCTGAAATTTAGAATGGAGATTGCTTAGACCTTGCAACAACACAAAGGTTATACTTTATTTCGGAATTCCCACGGGAGCGGAGCCCCGGCAACAGCTAGTAAAAATATATCTGCCTATATATAAATATGTTAACACATAAAATAATTAATACATCTTTTGATACGCGTTTCAAACACCTTTGAACCCAATCTTATTAATAAAAAACTTTCTACGCAGAATAAATTTTGGCCCTAAAATCCACATAAACTTTTCCATTATAAACGGAATCTCGTAAAAATCGTATTATAAAGCATTAGGGCTTATATTTGCATTAATTGTAGATCAAATTATACGAGTGAAGATTAAGGTGCAATTCGGTGTGCATGGTAATTTTTAAAAATAACTAGCTTTTGCCCGCGGCTTCGCCCGCGTGGGCTTCCCGGGATAAAAAGTATCCTATGTCCTTCTCCTGGCTCTAAACTACCTCCCTGACAATTTTCAGCTAAATCGGTTCAGCCGTTCTTGAGTTATAAGTGAAGTAACTAACACGACTTTCTTTTATATATATAGATGTAGAAACTGAATTTTAACAGACATTTAAAAAAAAATGACACCGTGATGATACCACATTTGAGACCATGTTAATTAATAGTGAGTGGTTATAGGATAGACTAGATCAGAGAGAATCTATTGAGAAAAAAGTGTTTGGAGACAGCAGTCTACTTTCATCTTTTAAAACCATGCAAGAACGAGTGAGTATAAAGCGTGACAGCGCAATACAAGGCACCTTCTCCCTTTCTCAATCCTTTTTGCATGGTTTTTAGAGATATGGTAAGCCACCTGGGTGGGTACTACCATCCCTTAAAACCATGCAAGATCCAGTGAGTAAGGGAGATGTCGCCTTAAATCATGTATTGCGCTGTCCCGCTTACCACTGGAACTTGCATGATTTTAAGAGATGATAGTAGGCCACCTGATCTCCACTAAAGAGTGATATAATAAAAGATTCCGCCGCATTGAGGAGAACATGAAAAAAGCATTTTGGAAGTCGGTTAAAAACAACTAAAATTTTGATTGAATCGAGAATTTTTCCTCGAAATTAAAAACAAAATTTATACTTCTAAGTAAAAATAATAAAAGCGCCTATTTAGGTATAATATTTTAGTCCCGTCAGTGTCCTAGTTTTTCTTTTCGTCTGTGATTGCTTAAGGCACTCCATGAATGTTTTTCACGAGAATATGTTTACATTTATAAACATAAAAATTATGCAATATTACTAGTTCGGAAACGTACCTTAAGCTATGTAAAATATTTGTTTACTATGTCGTTACAAATAATATTTTATGGTTTAATATTTAGATTTAAAGGCCATTTAATAAACTTTGAAACTCCAGCTCTTTGAAACTAACAATAGCAAGTAATTAATTCAAAATTTATTTTTTGACGAAGCTTTTTTGCCGATTTTAAAAAAGGGAGTCATTAGGAGTATTCGAAATCGGCGAGCGTGTATGACGAGAGTGGAGGAAGAGAGGTATGTAAGGATCGTAGCCAATGGAAATCTCTAGTCTCTGCCTACCCCTACGGGAGACAGGCGTGATGACATGTATGTATGTATGTTATACCGATACTGTTTGTAATTTGTAATGACAAATAATAAAATAATAATAATAAAATATATTTATTTTTCTCCACAAATAATTGAGTAAAAATATTACACAAAAATTCAATAAAAAAAAGCAAAGCTTGTGTTGATAAAGTTTTGTTAAATTTTTGACCAAGCGTGTTACTGATCATCTTTGTTATTGTAACGAAGCATTTAATTTAAATAAATAAAACAATTAAATATGTATTTTAAAATGTTTATTGTATTATTATGCATTCGAATATTTTTTTCTTTTATATTACTTGTTCTCAATAGCCATACATACATACATCTACTTACATACATAGGGACAAATCACACAGATTGAGTTAGCCCCAAAGTAAGTTCGAGACTTGTTATGGGATACTAACTCAACGATACTATATTTTATAGATAAACATTCAATACCCAGGTCAATCAGAAAAAGATCATTTTTCATCTTGACCCTAACGGGGGTCGAACCCGGGACCTCCTGAGTAGCGGTCAGGCATGTTAACCATTACGTCACGGAGGTTGTCGAAATGATTGAAATCATTGCCATAATGATTGGAATCACTATTAAATTAAGAAATAACAGTGATACTGTGGTTTCTGCGTAATAGCTAATTCCATTTAGCATTATTAGCTAAAATACAGAAGCCACAGTACTCCGACTTTGAAATTCTGCGGCGTAGTTTTCAAAATAGCCGAAATATTTGTACAACTACCGGTAGTTCGTGAAAATGCGGTGTATCTTTGTGTAGAATATTAGACTTTAACATTTTGAAACCACTCGACATTTTGGGACTCAGTATTTTAAGACAATTAGATATTTTACAACTTAGACCTTCTGCACTTAATGAGTGTAACCCTATTTTTTTTCATAATGCCTCTTAATTTATTATTTTTACTCTTTCCCGGTTAAATCCTCTGCTAGTTACTTCGGAGCTCAAGATCCGTAAAAAGTATAGAGGTATAAAGAAATGTTTTAGCGATAAGGCCGCATTAGTACATCAAAGTTGAATATATATTGTAATAATTTTGGTGCAATAAAGAGTTTATATTATTATCTACTAGCGACCCGCCCCAGCTTCGCATGGGCATAAAAACCTTCCTCTTGAATACTAGACTGAAACTAAATAATGTATTAGTGTTAATACATATTGTGTGTGTTACCTCACCCCGCGCACAGTATGTGTCAGACTTTATCATGTAGAAAAAAGTACGCGTGCCGCCTCTGGTTGGTTTAATTCTAATGTGTTTTTGTGACTGAAAAACCAAATTGTGAATCTTTCATTTCAAAAGTAAAAAATCACATCCAAAGATAAACTAACCAACAAATGAAGCAATAAATACCAAGCGGCGCAAATATGCCTCTCTTATTAATGAGTTCAAACATGTAGTTTGTGCGGCTTGGTGTCGAAGCATTGGCTCCATGGGGTCCTAGCTTTAAAAAGATTTTTAAAGTTAGCTCCGAAGCTTGTTGAGTAGGTGACAAGAGGGTTGGCTCATTCCTTGCGCAGAGAATTGCAATTCAGCGCGGGAATGCAGCCAGTGTTTTTCGAACAGTCGGCTGCAGAGAAATCTGACCCCCATGCCACAAGTATCACTATTGATAGGGGGTCATATTTCTCTGCAGCCGACTGTACAATGCCTCACGGATACAACCTAATTTTAAATTTAGATAAGTTTTAGATTTCCATTTATTTTTTGAAGTTATTTTTTAAGTATAGTTTTTAAGGTTTATTTATTAAGTTTGTTATAAAAATAACATAGACTTAACACATGATACATAATTTTAACTGCAATCCGTTAAATTTATCTCTCACGGTCAATCTTAACGTATAACTTAATATTTCTGCAGTTATATTAATACGTCGTTTATCTCATACATTATGTATGAATGTATGATTGATGCGACGAAAGTAGACACCGGATTACATATCTTAATGATTTTGGTCACCCACCTTGGATTAATTTATTATGGCGGTTTATATCTGTGAGATTATGTTGTTTTTCATATTATTTATATTTGTTGTAACTTTGATTAAGTATCATATCTTACTAGCTGTTTCCCGCGGCTTCGCCCGGCGTGGAACTCGATTATATCGCGCCCAAAAGTAGCCTATGTTTGACCTCAGGTCGTTAACTACATACCTACCAAATTTCATCACAATCGGTCCAGCAGTTTAGCCGTGAAGAGGTGACAGACAGACAGACAGACAGACTTTCGCATTTATAATATTAGTATGGAAGTATGGATATGGAAGTATGGATATGGATATGGAAGTATGGAAGTATGGATATGGAAGTATGGATATGGATATGGAAGTATGGAAGTATGGATATGGACTAGCGACCCGCCTGCATCGCATGGGCATAAAACCTTCCTCTTGAATCACTATCTATTAAAAAAACCGCATCAAAATCCGTTACGTGATTTTAAAGATTTAGGCATACAAAGGGACATAGAGACAGAGAAAGCAACTTTGTTTTATACTATGTAGTGATATTTGTTATAACTTTGATTAAGTATACATAATATCTTATAGAGCTCTGTGTTTTTTTAAACAGCTTTTCGCTTCTTCATAATCATGATTTCAGCCGCAGGTTGTCCATTGCTGGACACAGGCCTACCCAAGGATGACCCCCGAGGATGGTAGCTATTTAGTAGTTAGACTCACTAGTATCTAGTAATAATGCATAATAAACAAGTAAATTTAATAGATTCAGGTGTCACTTTGCGGAAGCCAAAGTTACAAGTACTTACCAAATTACTTTGCATGCCGCCACTAGTAAGTTCAAAAATGCAATGAATGTGTGTGCAAACTATTAGTGGCGGGCATGCTGTGATTGACAGTGTAGTTTGCATGAACGCTTAATAGAAATAGATACTAGATAAAGAGTCGGTCAATGGTTTCATTAAACAAATTTCGTTATCCTAAAAAAATTGTTGTTTCTTTAAACATTCATTATCCGCTAATCCTTAAAAGAAGCCTGCTCGCTGCGCCACGAATTATGTTTTTTACGGCGTCGACAAATTGGGTATTTTACGATGTATTATTTCACAAACACAACACGATCGGGCCCCTACCAATTTATTTTAATGGCGGATAACTTGCTTGTCTTCGAGTCCGCATCTTCGATTTTTATGTCTGTCAATTTGGATCAGGAACATTAATTTGATTTAATACTCCTTGGTAGAATAAGGGGTGTTTATGCTGTTGTAGCAGATGTGAACACCCAAGAGGCCATGCAATTAATTCTTCGGAAGGCACGTTTTAAGCCGTTGGTACCGGCTGTTATAGATAGATGGCAGTCGTTAGGCTAAGTCAGATGATTTAGGCAGCCTGAAAAATCTGACAGTGTTGACCATTGATACACCTAGATTAGTTTTCTATTGGTCTAGTTATTTTTTAACGGGGAAAGCAGTCGCTTTATTGTAATTGCCAGTACCGCTTGAGTTATCACCATGATTAAAAGCGTACTCTATGCACTGAAAAGTAACCTGAAGGTGCAGCTAGATAACGCGCTCGGACTAAGAAGTGCCAGTTCAAATTTATTTTTTTCATAATTTACTTGGAAAATTTTTGGTTCTGCAGTGGAGGTACGGCGGCAGCGCTTCTGTCCCACTTACGCTTTGGAAGTGGTAGTAAACGTAATATAAGTAATGATTGACGTCAATAAGTGATAAGAATATTCTTTAATGAGAATAAACGATTTCATTTATTTTATTTCATTTCGTTTTCTAATAAATAAATCTAAAGAATTCAAAGATCTCAATCAATGATTGCAAAACAAGTCACCATTCCAACATCTTCATATCAATACGACATCCTAACCCTTCTGTCATCACTGCCTCCCGCTGAGCGAGCGATAAAAATCTCTCGATACTCTCTTAATCAATTCTTTATGTAACAGTAAATTTAAATCGATTAAAATATAGCCCATTTGGCCCACTTGTTAAGTAGATTAGCATAGTTGCATGGTGAATTATGGATTTTGAGATTGTTTGTTTTCTAAATTTAAATTAGTTAAATAAAGTTTATTAATAAGTTAAATAAATTCAATGAGACAAAAAACAATCATTGAAAGGAAAAAGTGGGAGTCGTGTCGTATCATGATGTGAAAAGGCTAGCGGAAGAAACACCTGGAAGAGACTCCACCGACAAGAGCACAACTCTTAAATTGTAGATAGATAGAATTTATAAAGTTGAAGATGTATACCTAAGTCATGTTTCAGAACTGCTTCCGTGGTTAGGACATTGCAGGCTTGAATCACCTGACTGTCTGACAATAAAGATGATTCCGTCCTTCGGAAGGCACGTTAAGCCGTTGGTCACGGCTGCCATCTGGTAGTCGTTAAAGGAACCACGTCGAAGACAGAGAAGCGATTCCGAAGTACTGACACCAGGTTGTGCAATTGTGCATGGTCGATTTACCATGCCACCTACACGAAATGATGATGATAACGAGCTAATAATGGTACCTTAATTTTTTTCTTAAGGATATATAAAAATGAAAGCGCAAAAAAAATTGTGTATAAAATCGTGAATAAACTCCCACATGTTACAGGAGACGATAATTCTTACTAGGTGATCGGAAAAACGCTAGGAATAGTGTGTATGCGACAATTGAAGAAACACTTTCAAAGAGTTTTTGTATCAAATTTTAGCAACAGCAAATAGCTGTTAAAAATAGCTACTTTTATTAATATTATGCCACATAATTAATTATGTAAAACGCCTATTACCAACTTATTTGGTATTCATAACTTCTGCTTTAAGATTCATAACATTATTATTTATTTTATAATTAAGCACTAGCTTTTTGCAAAATATTTTTTAGCAGTATAAATAAGACGTTAGTCCCGGCTGTTATCGGTGGATGACAGTCATTAGGTGATGTCAGCCTTTAGGCAGCCTGAAAAATCTGACAGCGTTGGTTACTAACACACTGGTTTCCCTGTAAAAAGGTTTACGGAGGTCAGACGGCAGTCGCTCCATTGTAATAACCAGCACCGCCAAATCAGGACCATGGTTAAAAGCGTACTCTGGACACTGAAGTGATAGCTAAAGAGGCAACTAGGAAACAAGCTCGTAATTGTAAAACAAGCTAATAAAGGTACCTTAATTTTTTTCTTAAGGATAGGTATATAAAAATTGTGAATAAAATCGTGAATAAACCCCCACATGTTACAGGAGACGATAATTCTTACTAGGTGATCAGAAAAACGCTAAGAATAGTGTGTATGCGACAATTGAAGAAACACTTTCAAAGAGTTTTTGTATCAAATTTTAGCAACAGCAAATAGCTGTTCAAAATAGCTACTTTTATTAATATTATGACACATAATTATGTTATCGGTGGATGACAGTCATTGGTGATGTCAGCCTTTAGGCAGCCTGAAAAATCTGACAGTGTTGGTTTCCCTGTAAAAAGGTTTACGGAGGTCAGACGGCAGTCGCTCCATTGTAATAACCAGCACCGCCAAATCAGGACCATGGTTAAAAGCGTACTCTGGACACTGAAGTGTTAGCTGAAGAGGCAACTAGGAAACACGCTCGTAATAAATAAATTAAAATGGACAAATCACAAAGATTAATTAGCCCCAAAGTAAGTTCTAAACTTGTGTTATGGGATATTAACTCAACGATACTATATTTTATAACAAACTAGCGACCCACCTCGGCTTCGGATGAGCATAAAAACCTTCCTCTTGAATCACTATAAGTATCTATTTAAAAACCGCATCAAAGTCCGTTGCGTAGTTTGAAAGATTTAAGCATACATAGGGATATAGGGACAGAGAAAGCGACTTTGTTTAATACTATGTAGTGATAGTGATACATATAGATAAACATCCAAAACCTATCAGGAAAATATCATATTTCATCTTGACCTGACCGGGGATCGAACCCGGGACAAGCATGTTAACCATTATAGAGGTCGTCAAAATAATAACACAGAATAGGTTTAAATTGAAGTAAGAAGTATATATGAATAGATCTACCTCCTCATGCTAAGCCAATACATTAATATCAGAGTATCAGTAGACAAATTGATTTGACATATTCAACAGCCAATATTTAATGGGAAAATATTTACGATGCGATTCCCAGCACGACAGACTCCCATTCATTTTCATGCATAAGGTATAATGTTTGTTCAAAATTAATATAGCCATGATTCAACTGATTTTGGGACAAATCGTGACTAAAATTATGATCTTTCAACTTCATAAATAAAGGTATACTAGCTTTCGCCTGCGGCTTCGCCCGCGTGAATTTCCCTCGGGAATAGTGCTTTTTCCCGCGATGAGATAATGAGACTGTGTTCATATAAGGGCATAAGTTTAGTACGTGTTTTTGATACTGGTATTTAAGTTAAATATTTTTAATTTGATGAAGATTTTTTTCTTTATTTACAGGTAAGCAGCAAGTCCAGTGTGGTAAGTCTAAAAAGAAGGTGTCATAGATTAAAATAAAATTGAATTGAATTGAATTTCATTGTAGCATTTTATCGAATATTTAATCGTTATTGTTCTTACAGATGAACATTATCATCATTAAGTGTAGGTTACAAGGTCCATCGACCATGCACACCGATTGCCGCGGTTGCGGAAAACTCTAACATCATTTAGAACGAAACCGAAATGGCCTCTGACGTGGTCCCTTTGACGACCAGCATATGGGAGCTGGGACCAACGGCTTAACGTGCCTTCCGAAGCACAGAATCATCATTATCAGACAATCAGGTGATTCAAGCGCGCAACGTCCTAACCAAACTGGAAACTACTTAACAAATTATGTTTCCCGTAATCGAACCAACGTCCCCTGGCTCTACAGGAAAACGCCTTGACCAATAAGCTAATCTTAAACAAAAGCAGTCTAAATGATTATACCCTCATTAATTGGAGCCACTGAATTCAAAAGAATAGAAATAACATGGTAATTTTCGTCACTCACTCATAATAACCGTTTTCTTGCGCGATAACTCCATGTTAATTTGATGTAGTTAATTAACCAGTTATTATAATAAAAAACGCGTCAAAATAATTAATGGCAGTTTTGATAGGCACGCGTCAAGGCGGATTGTAAGGGTTAACACACAGTACATTGGATGTATACTATACTAGCAACCCGCCCTGGTTTCGCATGGGCATAAAAACCTTCCTCTTGAATTAAAAAAACCGCATTAAAATCCTTTGCGTAATTTTTAAGATTTAAAGGCATACAAAGGGACATAGGGACAGAGAAAGCGACTTTGTTTTATATTATGTAGTGATTACTTTTTGTTTTCATTTGTCCTTTTCCTTGCATATATTTATAAAACTTTGGTACAACAAATTGTATTGTATTGTACAGGGTAAGACTTTTGTTAGTTTATTTTGATATAAATATATCGAACGCTTGACATTCATATGACTGCGTTTTTCTTAAAAATAATACCATATGTTTTGTCTCGCTCTTTCACGATAAAAATGAAAAATGTGTAAAATAGTCATAATTAAGTCTGCTTTTATATTAACTGCTACTGACCCGCCTCTATCCGCTCCAGTGTCCGCTGACCCTTATATAATTCTATGAATATTATGAAACTGATAATTATATATCGACGATAATCTAATTTGTGATGTATAAAATTTGGAAACGATATGATTGATGTTTGGAGTAATACGACGAAGCGGGAAGAATTTATTTTATGAATTCATTAACATAAAATTTAAATTTGTAGGTTATAATATCGCGTTTTGTTTGAAAACGGAGTTACTGCAGGACTTTTGGGTGGGATGGTAGAAGTTGATTAAAAAAAATAATTACGCATGTTTTAATTCTATGTTTTTGTACTTACTTTCGTTTATGTAAGAATATAATATATAATGAAAGGAGACTGACGAAAAGTATATACAAAGCAGAGTTGGCTGGGAGCGACGGTCAGGGTCGGCCTCGTAAAACCTACTGCGACCAAATCGCAGATCTTTTGAAAAAGGGAGACATTAGGAGTACCCGAAATCGGCGAGCGTGTATGACGAGAGTGATGAGTGTGGAGGAGGCGAGAGAGGTATGTAAGGATCGTAGCCAATGGAAATCTCTAGTCTCTGCCTACCCCTACAGGAGACAGGCGTGATGATATGTATGTATGTATGTACTTAATAAAGTTATAACAATCAAATAAACACAACGTAAAAAACCCGATTTAACAAACAATATCCGATCTAAGCCCGTAAAACTTATTATTAAAAAAAAATCTATACTTATATAATAAATTTATGCCAAAGTCTTCCTGTCTATTGCGCTTTCACGTCTAAACTGCTTTTGGGCGCGATGTAACCGAGTCCAACGCGGGCGGAGCCTCGGCAACAGCAGTCTTCCTTTAATAGTAGCATAGTAATTGTTCTAAAGGACGTTAATCCCTTTGTCCGCTTTGTTACCACGCTATGAACGAATGAATGAACGGCCAAGAAATTAAACGACAAACAAATTACTTAACAAATATAAAATCTTCCGTTTCAATCAAATTATAATTACAAAAATGTCATTCAAAAGCGAGAAGTTTTTGATTTGCAATGCAAAACGAGTTGATCCCACGGCTGGGGTTAAAGGTTACAAGCTCGAATTCGTTTCCCCACCCGCTGTGTCCGATTTGTTTATTTGGAAACCATTTTGTAATTATGCGGCTAGAGTTTTACGCTTTCTTTGAGTTTTGTTATTTATTGTTATGTGTTATTTTAAATTCGAAAGGATATTTTATAAAAATAGAAGGCAGTGTTTGTAAAACAAATGTTCTTTGTTGAAACGTTTTTAATCACTTTCTTTATTTTTAAACAACTTTGTGTATCCTATGCCACTACTAACTTTAGTACTATTATACATTTTGTGGCTGTAATCCCACTTCCCCGTATATTATAAAGACGAAATTTTGAGATTATGTGTGTTACATCTTCACGCTCAAACGGCTAGGCAAGTTTTAATGAAAGTTGGTAAGGAGGTAGCTGATACCTTAGATTAACACTATTGTTTAACTGAAGGAACACAATATCAGCTTTACTGCTCGTAGGCCGCCAAAAACGAATAGACTCAGATGAAGAGAGAATTTTTATCCCGAAAATACGAGATTCCCGTAGGTTTGATTAAAAGTCTGATAGACAATGGCGCTTTATAAAGAAGATGGCGCTGCTGTGCTTGATAAATTTTCTACGAATTCATGATAACTATCACACACGTATTTAATAGAAAATTTAATCCCAGTAGCTTCACTATAATATCAAAACCACTATAATAAAGGATACAAGTTGAACTCAAAAGTATCAAGTTTCCTACCTCATTATAGATCCCTGCTACCCGGTTCAGTCAATACTTGGTAATCAGCCTACTGAAACTCGATATCGAGTGTTTGGAGCTTGTCAATAAAATTTGTATGTAATGTTTACATTTGGAGGCTTTGAGTGCTCAGTAGTGAATAAGTCCGTTTTGTAACATATGAACAAAATTAAAAGTTAACTCCTTCTACAGTCATAGTAAATTTTAAATTGAATCAATTCAAATAGTATTATCGATTAGTCCTCTTCTTCGTCTAAACGCGTTTCCCGGTTGCATCTTCAGCTGACGCTTCAGAGCCCAGGGTACGCTACTAATCATGGTCCTGATTTGGCGGTACTGGTTATTGCAATGGAGCGACTGCCGTCTGACCTCCGTAACCCTTTTACAGGGAAACCAGACCAATAGGAATATGATCCGGGTGTGTTAGTGGACAGCACTTCCAGATTGTCACTTGACTTGCGCTATCGTTAGGCTCACCCTAGATGCTCATGCGTGCATGATGGTTTTCCATCAAACAAAGGGATGGTACTCGAAAGCTGAACTGAATCGACTGATTTCCAAACAAATCATTTCATTTTATTTTAATTTATATCAAGAATTTTGTAACGATTTGTTTGGAAATCAGTTGATTTAACTGTTCCATCGTAAATCATCGCAAAATTCTTGATTTAAACTAAAAAAACTTAGGATTTTTTGTTTGGAAATCAGTCGATTCAATTCACCTTTTGAGTACCATCACTTTGTTTGATGGTTTTCCATCATGCACGCATGAGCGTCTAGACTCTAGGGTGTGCCTTACGAACACGCGCGCCCTGCTTAGCTATCTAACTCCTCACTAGTATTATCGGTTAGTATTACCGTATTATTATTATATCTGATAACTTAAGGGTCGAAACTACCGCGAAATCGATTCTCCTTGCTTCAAAAGGTACTTTAGCTGTTGGTCCTGACTGTTATCGCTAGAATGTAGTCGTTAGGCCATGTTAAATGCCTTAAGGCAGCCTGAAAATGTGACAGTGTTGACTAAACACTTAGATCATAATCCCATTAGTCTGGTTTCTCTGTAAATAGGGTTACGGAGATCAGACGGCAGTCGCTCCATTGTAATAACCAGTACCGCCAAATAAAGATCATGATTAATAGCGTACCCTGGGCTCTGAAGCTGAAGATGCAACCAGGAAACTCGCTCGAAAGGAGAAGCTAAGAACGAATTTCCTAAAATTCCTGCGCGGGCGGCACTCCAAAAGATATAAACAAATTTAATTAAATAAAGAGTCTCATCAATCTCGTAATAAAACCGAACGCCATTACAACTTGAACCATTTCGTAGAAACATTACGAAACATTATCATAAAATCAGTATTATCGGTAAACAGTAAACACCGTTTAATGATACCTTAATTGAAATAACATGTAGATTGTAGAGTATACTTTTGGGTTATAGGTTTTTGGTGTTAAGAGCAATGTATAGCAATAAAGTAGAGTAAGTAACTAATCGTTAGAGAGCGATCACACTATTGGTCATAGCATTAAGTCCACCATTTGTACACTCTTTTTAATTTGTGCAATAAATGAATAATAAATAGATTAGTGCAAAACTTAATGTTGTGGACTATATTATTTGATTACTTGATTGTACAAAATGAAAATAGTTAAGCAGAATTTAGAATTTCAATTGTAAAACATTGATTGTGGGTGTAATTAAAGGATCATGTGGCTTATAGTGTAGATTAAGTGAAAATAACAATTATAAAACTTATTTATTTTATGTTACATTTACAGAACCCAAATGAATTCATTCTTTATACATCATGTGTCTAAGATAGTGTTTCAAACAGATTTTTATATACGAAAAAAGTTTCAACACTAATGAATCGTCTAGCTTAAGCAATGGTGGCATTTTCAAGCTTACTAGTCTTTTAATAATGGCAGTGGGGAAATTCGGGGGGTCATTATTATGTGAAAAACCAAGAAAACCTTAAACTTCCTTAAAAATCTTCTGTCACTATGGGAAATAGTAACGAAAATTATTTTGTAATGTTTTTAGCAATAAAATTAAAAAAAAATCAATCAATGTATTTTTTTAACTAAACGTTCACCACGCGCACACTCTGCAACTTCAAAGAAAGTTATGCTCACTCTATGCATTTCAGTATCATCATTAGTTAGAGTATTTTAACAAGAATCCGCTTTTAAAAGTGGAAAATTATTTTTATTGCTAAACCTCCAACGATGCATATTATTCGACATGAATGTAATTTAAAACCAATTAATATTAATTCATTATTCACTAATATAAGCTAGAGGGTCGATGATATTAGGAAGGTTGCTGGCAACAACTGGATTGCGGTGGCTCAGAGTAGGGATGCATGGCGTAGACAGAGGGAGGCTTATGCCCAGCAGTGGGTTGTGAACAGCTGATGATGATAATGGATATATGCTACTTCCACGCAGGCGAAACAGTGGGCGGAAGTGAGTTAAAAATAAAAATATGATATTAAACGTCCTACTAACAAAACGACAAAGTAACTTATGGTATTTTAGGCAAGTGGTCCTAATGCGTAGGCTCACTTTGACCATTAATTTTAAAGTTAGACGCTTAGTAGTTAAACTGTTACAAGTCAGCGACAACGATGATGAATGACAGGCCGTACAGTGAACACATCCGTGCAGAAATAAGAGATATTTTTTTATTGGTTTGAATTTTAGATATTAATAAAAATCGCACGCCTCCGATAGCTAGCTATTCGGCGGCACAAACATCACCATCACCATATCGAGTATTTATTTAGCCAGTATAACGTTATTGTTATACAATAGAACTAGATAAATAAAAGATGATATTTGAAATATACACTTGTATTTAATTCGATAGTTATACCATGAAGTTAGGGTCGTGGAGTACAAGCACAAAGTTGGTGACGGAAGTAAGATCAGCAGTAATGTACTCAACTGGCAGATGTCAAGCGAAATTTGCGTCACGGTCAATCGACCATGCAGACTCTGGTATCAAAGTTTTTCGTAACCGCCTCTCGGCCTCTGACGTTTTTCCTTTAACGACTACCAGATGGCAGCCGGGACCAACGGCTGAAGGCACGTTAGCCTTCCGAAGCACGGAATCATCTTTATTATCAGACAATCAGGTGATTCAAGCCTGCATTGTTCTAACCAAACTGGAAACAACTAAACAAAGTATGCTTCCCATGGGAATCGAACCCCCGACCCCCGGGTCTACAGGCAAGTGGAGATTCTTTTTATCGGAGGCTAATGCCCAAATACTCCAACCCTTCTCAATAATAATTATGAGAGCTGCTCTGCTCAAGTATCATAACGTTAGCGAAAAACTGTATCTATTATACAAAAACAGTGCATTTGTGACAATATTACAAAAATAAAGGTCCAATTGATTAGGAGCTCGATAGCCTAGCGCGGCGCGCGTGTTCAAAACGATAATGCGCGTCAAGCGACGGCGACCAGTGCGCGGCCATGTTCGGAATTGTCGCCATTAGTGGCATTTCTATCTTGAGCTCCTCCGTGCTTCGGAAGGCACGTGAAGCCGTTGGTCCCGACTGTTATCGGTAGACGGCAGTCGTTAGGCTATGTCAGATGACTTTAGGCAGCCTGAAAAATCTGACAGTGTTGGCCACTAACACACCCGGGTCATGTTCCTATTAGTCTGGTACCCCTGTAAAAAGGGTTACGGAGGTCAGACGGCAGTCGCTCCATGGTAATTACCAGTACCGCCAAATCAGGACCATGATTAATAGCGTACCCTGGGCTCTAAAGCGTATGCTGAAGCAAATGCAACCGGGAAAAACGCTCTGACGAAGAAGACAGGTCCAATTGATATCTCCTTCTTTTGAAGTCGGTTAGATTGGAACTGGCTTATTTTAATGAACGAAACTGGTCACATTATGTGAAATATTTTGTGTTCTGATAGATTAAACTGATTTATTGATTCAAATTGCAACAGAGGGATATCATTACGGCAGTTAAACTTGTCCAATCTAGTTTTTTGAATTTTAAATACCTGTCGTACTTAGCATAGTGTAGAACACGGTGTAAAAAGGCGTCTACAATCTGAATATGATTATTTTTTAATTCCGAAAGTATTTGTATAATGGCCAAGGGCTCAAGGATATGAGAAAATCCATTCTTAACTCCTAACTATAAATTATAATACTACTATACTATCATACTATTACTTATTCTGTGATATTACTACTTTAATACTATAGACGGATAAACAAACAAACACAAAAACTTTCATATTTTATTATTAGTATGGATTTACCCACTAAACTTTAGTTTTATATGTCAAGTATTTTTCAAGCTATCCATAGTGATTTCGAACGTGTATTGTTATAATAAGTCGTGGTAAAAATGGCCACAAACAGACTCGATTACAAAGCAAGAAAGACTGTTTTGACTAAAAACACGACAAAATTCAATTTTTTATTCTAAAATTTCATAAAAACCCAATCAAGACAAAAATAACACTGGAAAACCAACAAATACAAGCTAACTGGTCTCAGAAGGAAGCTTGTGTCTTGTTATATTTGTTCCTCGAATTAGTCCAGCAGTAGACGTGTAGATTGCAACTTTATTCCCAAAAGCGCCCTACTGTTTCTAAGTTTTGTGTGTCGGGCTTCAACAAGTCTTGTAGTGGTTATCACCCGATCGCGGCGAAGCCAAGAAAGGAGGGTATAAATAACAAAACAGAAAAAATATCCAAATTGTAATGTTTTGACGTGGATTTAGTTCCAGGATCAGTGTAGCCAGCGTATTCTCTATTCTAACCTTCAATTATTGATACATGTAAACCACACCACAGCTTATTGTGCAACCAAATTGTGTTACCAAAGTGGACGAAGGGGTATAAATACTCGATATGCTAATTAACTTTTATAAATATTGCCTACTAGTTGTTGCTCGCGACTTCGTGCGCGTGAGCTTTGCTCCCGTCCCGGGAACGTATGAAACGTATCCCGAAATTCCCGCGGGATTTTCATAAATCCGCGTTTTCTTTCGTTTGTAACCAACAAAAATAAAGTATCCAATTTGTTGTATTCGTTCGAAATTTCTATATATTTGCAGGCAAACTCATGTTCATTCAAATAACGATAACTTTTTTTAATGAACCAAACTTAAATGTATTGCTGAGCTAAAACAAAGCAATTGGTAAACGTTTAAAGTAAATCGGTTCAGTACTTTCGAAGATCAGCGTGATATACATACAGACAGACAAAATCCCAGGTGGACAACACTGTCAGATTTTTTAAGCCTAAAGGTATCTAGCAATATCAGCCGGGATTTAGAAGTTTGTTTTTCAAAATGATAAATCTTGGTGAAAATCGTTAAAATTATATTATTTCCCAGCCTCCGTATTTCACACATTTGTTTGCTCCTCAAATATTTGCCCCGCAAGCCCATTTAGACTTTCGTGGATATAATGATTTGATTACACAACTTTGTGTTACTTTGATTACGTATAACACAAACTGTTAAACCACATACAAATCGATTTTCATATATAAGTTTCATCAGCACCATTCCATATTTATAATACCATACTAATATTATAAATGGGAAAGTTTGTATGTTGTAATAACTTTATTACTAATACAAAAGTGAACATAGAATGTACCAGCTGCTTCTCTTCCCGCGCAAGCCGTAAAAGTCGTCTGAGGGAATCGGCGAATGGGGAAATCATGACATAAGCGATGCGGCTAGCAACCCATCACTATTGATTTCCTGTTTCAGCTATTTTACAAAACGTAGCCTAAGTTCTTATGGTTCTAGGCTCTGTCTACTCCGTATGGGATAAATACGTGAATATATGTATGTATGTACAAAAGTGAAAACAAAAGCAGACCTAGCATTTAAATGAAAGTAGAATCCCTTATCCTTTTGGTACCTTTTCATTACTGAAGATTAGCTGTCAGCTCTTTAAATCTACCCTTATCCATAGCGAGTCTGAACAACTATTCTACTGTTCTAATGACAGTCTATTGGCGGATGTTCCTCAACCATGACATTTTGCGTCCTCCCACTCTGCGCTTTCCATCATGACGGTCTGCAGAAGATGATATTGTAAGTTTTTATGAACTTATCCCAGAAAGGGATCACTTACAATCAACCAGCGAATGACGGTGAGGAAGAGTTTTTCACGGAACCTCCTCTTGGCCTCTGACGTGGTTCCTATAACGACTACCAGATGGCAGCCGGGACCAACAGCTTAACTTAATTTAGTTACTGACGTAAATAAAAATCTAAAGATAAAATTTTATTGAAGTCAACGCCCCAAGTGTCGACCTGCGGACGAGATTCGTAACGCAGGTCAAGGGAATTAAGTGATCTGCTAAGCGGCTTATGTATATCGGTTTAGAAAATTTTAAGGCTTTAGAGGTTAAAGATCTTTGGTTGATACGCAATAAATTTATGTCAATCGGAGTGTTTGCGTATCAGGCTCTGTGGTATTAGGCTCTATTTTTAAGTTGCATATATGAATTGTAGGCATTTTGCTTCATAGACTTAATTAAATGAAAAGGGGTAGAAACTGGAAGAGGAGCTCAATAGCCTAGCCACGGCTTAGCCGTGAAAGTGTAACAGACAGACATACTTTCGCATTAATAATTTTAGAATGAAACTATAGATTAAAAATAAATTTGTTAACGGAGAGCGTAGAGGAGCTCGATAGCCTAGCGCGGCGCGTGTGTTCATAACGATAGCGCGCGTCAAGCGACGGCGAGTCCGCGGCCTTGTTTGGATTGGTCACCATTAGTGGCACTTCTATATTGAGCTCCTCCGTGCTTCCGAAGCCACGTTAAGCCATTGTCCTGGCTGTTATCGGTATATGGCAGTCGTTAGGTTATGCCAGCCTTAAGGCAGCCTAGAAAATCTGATAGCGTTGGTTAACACACCCGGATCATGTTCCTATTGGTCGGATTTCTCTGTATAAAGGGGTTACTGAGGTCAGACGGCAGTCGCTCTATTGTATAACCAGTTCCGCCAAATCCGGACCATGATTAGTAGCGTACCCTGGGCTCTGAAGCGTAAGCGTGAAGATGTAACCGGGAAACACGCTCGGACGAAGAAGAGTGTGAAGTAAATTGAAAGGTTGTATGTTTGTTATTTCTTCACGCTTATACGGCTGGCCCATCTTTTATGAAATTTGGTATGCAGGTAGGTGCAACCTTGTATTATCGCATAGGATACATTTTTATCTCGTTATATTGCTTTTAACGAGAGAGAGAGAGAGAGAGTGAACCATTACAAATTTTAGTTTCAATCCATTTATTTACTAGCTTTCGCCCGCAGCTTCGCTCGCATGAATTTCTCTCAGAAACAGTGCTTTTTCCCGGGATGAAAGGTACCCCATGTCTTTCTCAATACTCCTAGCTATGTGTTTGCAAATTTCAGGAAGATTGATTGATTGTATGTTTCTATAATCCAAGTAAAAAAGGGGTTCGATTTCCACGGGAAGCATACTTTGTTTAGTTGTTTCCAGTTTGGTTAGGACATTGCAGGCTTGAATCACCTGATTGTCTGATAATAAAGATGATTCCGTGCTTCGGAAGGCACGTTAAGTCGTTGGTCCCGGCTGCCATCTGGTAGTCGTTAAAGGAACCACGTCAGGAGGCGGTTCCGAAGAACTGACACCAGGGTGTGCATGGTCGATCGACGAAATGATGATAGTAAAAAAAAGAACCAAAAATTACGAGGAAACACAATTTAAAAACCTCACACGTTCACACCTCACTACATTTTTCTCGCGTCCAATTCATTTTTCAAACGCCACACGTGTAACTAGTGTTGTGCGGATAAGTAATTTGCGGATGCCGGTAGCCGGTTAACCGGTTATCGGTTTTTACCGGTGAGGTGTTCCGGTGTTACCGCGCGAGTGTAATGTTGTAGTTTGCTTTCTTGCTTTTTTTCCATTTGAATTTATTTGCAGTTCGTTTTAGTTTATGCTTCGTTTATGGACTGGCGTGTATTGAGTTACCGCCGTATTAAGAAACGTTTGATAAGCCCATTTTAACTAAAATATGTTTTGGATCTTTCTCTCTTACCTGACACTTCATGTGAAAGAGCGAGACGAAACACATTTTAACTAAAATAGGCTTAACAAACGTTTCTTAGTACGGGGGTTAGAGGAATGTGTTCGTGTACAGTGGGCTACATAGAAAAGTATACCACTTTACCCTTAAAGTATGCTGAAATCTGTACCGTTACACTTATAACTGAGTTATACTACTTTCTATGTGGCCCATTGTACTATAGCTGCAGAGATATAATAATATGAGACTCTTATGTAGCGACCCTTGTAAATAGTTGTGGTTCAGAATGTTGGCTTATATCTTTGACAAAAAATTTGTATTGCGATCCAGCGAGGGAATGCTGCCAGCATTTTGGGCACGTTGCCTCAAACTGAAGATAGTTTTTAGGTTATTCTTTAGACTCTTAGGTTTTCTTATTATTTTATTTCAATTTGTTGACAGTTGATTGTAATGTTGTGGACCCGGCTGTTATAGATAGATGGCAGCCATCAGGCTTTGTCAAATGCCTGTAGGCAGCCTGAAAAATCTGTCAGTATTGGCTACTAACACACCCAGTCATGTTCCTGTTGGTTATAGACGTCAGACGGCAGTCGCTCCATTGTGATAACTAGTAGCGCCAAAGCAGGACCATGATTAAAAAGCGAACCCTGGGCTCTGAAGCGTAAGCTGAAGATGCAACCGGGAAACACGCTAGGACGAAGACTACATATAGTTTCACTTATTCGTAGATAATAGGTACATAGATAACTATAGATAAAAAAAAACATTCCGACGAATTGAGAACCTCCTCCTTTTTTTTGAAGTCAGTTAAAAATCAAGGTTATTATGCCATTTCAACTTACCCTAATTGTAGAACCAATCGTGGACCTTCAGATAACCGGACCAGCATTTTAACCATTACGCCACAGGGTCGTGGAATTTACATCCAGTAAATGCTAACCACTACACCGACACACTAATCCTACCCCAACTATTACCCCAAACGCTCCCCAAGACGTATTATCTGCCACGGAGCAGTAAATACGAGGAGGTTTAACGACTTGCCGAAAAACACGATATATTAACCGACAACAATAAATGTAAGCAAATGTTTACACTGAACGAGTTGATGCGTTTGAGTAGGATAACTTTTATACAGGTATCCAACGTCTATAATATTAAAATAAATTTTACTTATTCTAAAGAATATATATTGGAAGATAAGTTTTATAAAATTTAAGCATTATTTACTAATTTAATTCATGTACACTCAAATACAAACAGGAAATTTTAAATTAGGAATTTGATTTATTTTTTACAAATTCTAATAACAATAAATAAAACTAATACATTTAACACAAAAAGACAACATGTCTGTCTGTCAATTTACTAAGCTCAACACTGAGTCTCTTACAACTTAACATAATAAAAACAAAAGAAAAATTATTATGTGAATTAATTATTTAAAAGAAAAAAATATAATACTTTACTTATTGAGTGATAAATTAACTCTTTTTTATTATAAAAAAAATTGTTTTATTATACAAAATCGAATCGAATCGTAGTAAGGATTGTAATAGGCTGTTCGTATAAAATTTCCTTATGTAAATCTGGAATGGACTGGGATCACTTATGTCTTATTTTTCTCATTTTTTTTTATTTGATATCATTTTAATTTAATAAATGGATGTCAAATTTTGTTTATGACAGGAATATTATATTTAAATATTTGACCCAAAATGCAATTTTGGGTCTGGCGTACACAGAGAACTGTTACATTTCTTCTAACACCTATTGTGACCTGTGACTTTGTTTGTGACTGTGTTTTGTAAGTGTTTGTTCCTGTGACAAAATAAATGATTATGATTCTAAGTTGGCTATTTATTCGCGTTCGCGTTTCCACTCGCCCAATGTAAACTAGATTTTATTGTTTCCGTAAGCAGGGATGCCTCTTTGGGGACCATGCATGCTTATTCTAAGACTTATCTCGCTGCAATCCTTGGGTTTTATGAATACTAAAATACTGGATTCGAGAACACGAAACTGTGCCCCTAGTATGAGTTTTTCTTAACGCAGACGCTAGCGACTGCGTTAGTGATTTAGTATGGCAAACCTGTACAGCGCCTCTGGCGGATAGTAAGGCAACTAAACTTTGGTTACATACGCGGCCGCAGGGAGAAATTCCATACAAAATCCTAACGCAGTCGCTAGCGTCTGCGTTAAGAAAAACTCATACTACACTGGACTCCTCTACTCACACTGGAGCCATAGACAAGAGCTATGATCGAAAAGAGCCTGTTACATAAGTTTTCTTGTAAAATTATAATTCAGTGATCAAAATTATTAACTAAAGTGTTACTTTATTACACTACAAAAAAAAAATAACAACTAATTATAATAAATACTTATTTCATCATTATATGATCTTTCCGGTTGCATCCTCGGCTGATCGGTTTGGAGCCCAGGGTCTGCTTTTTTTGCTTACTTGAAAATAGCACCGCACAAAACATTTTTGTTTTTTTCTAATTGATGAAAGAACTTGTGCATTAAGCTAAAAAACAAGTTATCAAAAATCCGTGTTATGTAATTAAGGTTCAGGATGTAAAGTTAATTTTAACCATATTAAATTATAGTTCCATATAGTTACAAATTGCAAAACTTCCAAAAGTAGCCGTTTTTAGCAATTTTTCAATTTGTAACTATAGGGAACTATAATTTAATAATTTGATATCTTTAAAATTAACTTCAGATCCAGAACCTTAATAACATAACACGGATTTTTGATTGTTAGCGCCCGGTAACATCACGTGACAGGTATCGCCCCACTACAGGTAAACCCCTCTTGGCAGTAGTAGTGTCGGGGTGAGTATGAGTGTAACGCTCTCTTCTTCTTGGGTTCGCCGAGCGGTGCAGACGTGTATTGTGCTCTAGTGATTTAACATGGCCTTTATTAGTATTTGATATTGATATGATATTGCTGTTGATAATTTTAATGTGTGTTCAAATGTAACTGTAGATTAACATAGTTAGGCACGGACGAGGGATTGGTACGCTTCAGGCTGGATCCCAGTGATAGGAGCGGGGTTGGTGCTCCTATCTTTACCGTGATTAGTGCCAAAGCTTGGACACGAATGGGTAATTCGGTCGGATAGCTAATATGATAACTTGTGTTTTCAGTGAATAATAATTTTTAAATTATGGTGGCGCTAGTGTTCACCGAGGTATCGTCTTAAGTCATGCAATAATACAAATATTTTTCACGTGGGACACTAAGATTTAAAAATAAATAAAAAAATATGATGAGAATGGAACAGCAAGTAAGTAATTGGAGGGAATATATCAATATCAGCAAAACTTTCCTTTCAGGGGCCTCCAAAAATTGCACATTAAATCTATCTGGGCACAATGGGCTCGGTAAACAACCCTCTGTATAAATAAGTAATCTGCTGAAAGCCGTGGACATTTTGACATATTGTCGCCAGGACGGCCACTGGGAATAAAGTAAAGACAGAAGTAAAGCTTGAATGCCAACGAATTTGTTTGGCTATTCAATAAAAATCAGGGATCTAAAACTAGTTCGTTTTTCACTCCATACATTTTTACAGCAACCGATACCATTACGGTTCTGTTCAACTAGAATAAACCAAAAAATAACGGTCGTAACCAGGTATTTACGACCCTAAAATTTATCCTAATTATTTACCAGGTTATAGGCCGTTATTTTTATATCATAAATTTACCGTTTTCCGGGTGTTAGGTTTTTCGGTGTATCGTGTAGGTGTGACGGTCAATCGACCATGTACACCCTAGTATCATAGTTCTTCAAAACCGCCTCTCGGCCTCTGACGAGATTCGTTTAAAGACTACCAGATGGCAGCCAGCGCCAACGGCTTAATGTGCTTTCCAAGCCGGGAATCATCTTTATTATCAAAAAATGTGATACACGCCTGCGATATCCTAACCAAACTAGAAACAACTAAACAAAGTATGCTTCCCGTGGGAATCGAACCCATGACTCCTGGATCTACAGGCAAACGCCTTAACCACTAAACCACGGATGCAGTTAGAGTTGTACTTAATTATAATACCCGGCACATAGCTTGACCACAAACGGGACAAGCGGGCGGCTGCGCACGTTAAAATTTGTATGAAAATTGGCTACTGCGTATTCAAAGTTACTTCAGTTTATTGCCAACTTGCATGCCGCGAACTATACTACATGAAGAGAGGCCGAACTACTACTCATGCGACTAAATATGTAAGAAGCTTTATTTCTATACTTTCTATGATTTGTGATAGGAACAATGGGATCTACCGCACAAATAGCTTTTGTCCAGTGGTAATTTTGCAAAAGGCAATGAAAAATTACAAGTTATTTGGAGAATTTTTTGACTTTATGTCAGTGATCGTATTTAGTTTATTGATTGTCATATATCTTTGGGATTTCGTTTAACTAATGGATCCAAATTACGAGTCTTGCAGCGGGGAGAAAGAATAATAAAAATTGGAGTTATTTTTAGTATTTTAGTGAATATAAATTATTTTTATGCGTATGAGTTAACTAGAGGACAATATCCTAACCAAACTAGAACCAACTAAACAAAGTATGCATGAGAATCGAACTGATTATTCAATATCGATATCATTTAATTTTGTTTTATGGCAAATGACTAATACAAAAAAAAAATGTTATTTATTTTTACTTAATTAAATTTTATTTTGTATTTAAATTGTTAATTATTTAAAAAAAATATTAAAGGCATTTGCATTGTTAAGTAGAATAAAACAACGTCCATATACTTAAGTATTATTTGAAATCGTCTTAACATTCCTCAAATCAACAATTCCACACCTACACTAAAGAACCAATGACTCGACATACTCCGATTCGAAGTAATCCGACCATATTGCACTGCGTTCGCTTGAATCGAATGCGCTCAAATAACCGCTTCTAACCGGATTTTTCCGGATCAATTTGAAACTGCAAATAACAAGTCAAGCGAGATGCCAGTCGCCATTTTTATTTAATACAATCTACCAATAACATTACGTTTGTGGATTTAGCTATATAAAAGCGATTAGTAATTAATACATGATGTTGATGGAAATTGGAATAACTCATGTATGATTTGTATAGTTATAAAGATATAGTAGCTATGTATCGAAATTTTTTGTATGTGGTGTATTTTGGAGATTTTAGCCCAGAACCTTCCTCAATAATTAGGCTGAAATATGCAAAAAATATGGTATATCCGACTGGTGGTGCGTTCAAACAAACTTTTTAGTTTTATCATATTTTCGTCTCCTTCTTTCAAGTCGTGTTCCTCATAGCTGAGGGTCGAGACCACCATAATCCAAGCTGGCAGTTCATATTCATATTTTAGTGATAATTATGTAAATTAAAATAAAATAAAACGTGCAGCACTCGGGGCCTGTCCGGTAAAGCTATTGCATAGCATTTTTTAACAACTTAAGCAATAAGTACGAAAACTCGGCCGAGCTACATGGTAGGCGGAGTAGGGGTCGTTAGGTTTTATTTTCGTTACGGAATTTCTTAATTCGGTCGCCGCGCTCAAAGCCCGAGACAAAAGCTATGAAATAGCTTATAATCTTTACTCACTAGTAAAAAAATCAAAATGCCTTATATAGCTATTTATACTTGGGTAATTCTGATACCTGTACAATGTACATGATCAAATAGTGCGTTACAAATCGCACCCAAGTTCAGAGAACGGTCAATAGGAACTACTATACATTTTACTCAAATCATGTGTTTGAGAATTACTAAGTGATATTTCCGATGGCTACTGTATTATTAGAAAAGTTACAATAAACTGTTTATTTTGTTTGCTTATTCTGTCATTATCATAAACGTTTGTTGTGGCATTTCAATTAAAACAATTTAGTTACTACCTTTATTTTTTGAGCAAAACTCCAAAATATCCAAACAAAGTCGCTTCCCGATTTTTGTCCATGTTTGCTTAGATTTCGTTGCGGTTTTTTTATCGATTTTTGTAAATAACCTATAATATGATAACTGGTTATTGATATTTTAAAGTGAATAAAAAAGAAAACATTCGAACTAAATTGAGGATAACAATTGTTTGTTTTTATTTATTGTATATATGGATAAGGTATTTAATTAAATCAAGCATTGAAGTCTCTCATATAAAATTTTTCGAGTTGCATCCTAAGTTATATAGCTTCTGAGCCCAGGGTTCTGCGGCAATAGAAATAATGTGTGAAGAAATTTCTGAGATTCAACCGTTTATAAGACGAAAACTAAGGCTAAGTAATAGAGTCCTCCCTTCACCTCCCATGGCTCTACCAACCTCTCGGTTATACGAGTCAAATCTCGGGAGAGTGCGGCTGTACTTGCATTTCGCATCTCTTTCCAGTCGCACCTGCTTTATCTCCCTACAAGTTCTCTATAGTGTCGCCTATCTATGCAATCATTGCATTTTAATAACTCTCCCCCATCTTTAGGGGGCTTACGTTCACACGTACGCCTCGCTTGCCTTCTTCTCAGCCTGAGGCCAGCTTCTGTCTTCTATGTCTTTGAGTTTTTCTCAGTTTCAATTTTTCTCTTCGTCTTCTTTGTCTTTTTGTAGCAGTATTCTTGATGAGCTCCTACTTTTCAAGTTATAGAGTCTTGTTGTAAAGCTCTTAGTCTATTTATCCAAAACTTAAGACATGTTCTCTTGTCGCTAAAATCTCTCCCAGGTGCTTCTATATTCCGCTAGGCTTTTCGCAACCAGCGCCCTTAGCCAAAATGACAATTTCAAATCGCTAACGAATGTCGACAAGAACAAAATGTATGGGATTGTCATAAGATTGACCACGTGATTTATCGCAGCTTATGTAAATTCCATACATTTTGTTCTTGTCGACATTCGTTAGCGTTTTTGAAATTGTCACTTGGCTACGGGTGCTGACACGACACGACTCCCATTTATCCTCTATTTGTTTTACGTCACTCCTTCTTGGTTTAATTATCTGTGGAGACACGTACCAACCTAAAAAAAATGTAGTGAATTTATTGTGAACTTGTGGGCTTCGCATGGGCATAAAAACCTTCCTCTTGAATCACTCTATCTATTAAAAAAACCGCATCAAAATCCGTTGCCTAGTTAAAAGATTTAAGCATACATAGAGATATAGGGACAGAGAAAGCGACTTTGTTTTATACTATGTAGTGATTTATAGTTTAAAAGATCAAAATAGCGATACAAAAACACCAGACTCGTACCTCATCGCTTTACTTATATCTTCTCTCTTGCCTTCGAATGTTTTTCATAAAGCTTTATGTACGGAGCTTTAAAAGTAAATATCTTCGTATTGAGTAAAAATGAAAATAAAATACTATGAATGGAATACCAGATACCAATCTGTACGTGTTTAACGATGCGAGAAAAGGATTAAAAATACAGAAACGAAAACATTGGGGACGCTGTTTTAGGAGTCCGTAGTAAAATACGAGTATGTACAAATTAAAAGCCGTTCTAAGTAATTCCTATTGTACATCATAAGAAAAAATAAGGTATCATTTTAAAATAAATGTTAATTACTTAATTTTAAATAAAAATACTATCCAATATTTATTATTCAAATTATACAAAACATAGTATAAAACAAAGTCGCTTTCTCTGTTCCTATATCTCTATGTATGCTTAAATCTTTAAAACTACGCAACGGATTTTGATGCATTTTTTTTTATAGAGTGATTCAAAAGGAAAGTTTTTATGCCCATGCGAAGCTGGGTCGCTAGAACAAAATAAATTAAATTCACCAAATCACCACATGAAATGTAAAGTTGTTTTTATTTTGATTAGATTTTTTTTTATAATATCGAAGAATAAAATGCCAGATACTTTTTTTTTAATATGCCATCAATGTTCAAATTTGAAAAGGCCCCACTCTTAGAAGAGGAAATAAAAAAAATTAAAATGTAAATAAATAAAAATACGAAAATTTTGAATAAAAAAAAGAAATACGGAACTCTCACCAGCCAACGACTTTCGGATTTCGGTTGCACTCGGTCGATTTTTGTTTAATTAAAATTGTATCAAAGAGCCAAGTACTGATAACATCAAAATCGTTATCAAGAATGCCGTAGGAAGGTTCTTCGCTAGTTATTTCTTAAAATAGGGCGCTTCCTTCGAATAATTAACATTTAGTTCATGTTAAGAAACTCCTAGTAAACTAGTTTTCTTTTTATTGCGTTAATTTATCTTTTGGTTGTGAAAGTAAGACCACATGACCGTTTGGGTGTATTTCACGCTTTTAGTTTCTTGATTTGTTGATTGTGAAGTTAATCAAGTTTGTGTGCTTTCTTTAGTGTATAAAAAAAACATTCCGGTGATAAGAACCTCGTCCTATTTTTAAGTCGGTTAAAAAGAAAGCATTATTTTTATAGTTTTGTGTCTATCGCTTTTTATGAAATTACTTTACTTTTTGTGTCAAAATAAATAGACAAAAAATATAACTGTAGGTATTTATTGTTTAATAGATTTAATATTAGATTTGTCTTAAAGTTTACTTGGCTATGCTTTTGGAATAATACGCGCTGACTCTATGAATTATTTTTATCTCTAAAGACTAATCTATTGCACAAGATAGAGATAACCGAATGATTGACATAAGTAGCCTTAATCCGGAAGTCAGGTGAGGTACTAATTTCCAAATTCTTTTATTAAGTCGTGAATAAGTCTTTTGGGAAAGTTCCCACAATGTATGTGGTCTTGTCATAGTTTTAGGATTTGAAATTAAGACGTAAGAGTGTAATGGAGATTTTTCTCACACCCACGTTTTAGAGATTATGATATTACTAAAATATCAATGTGACTAATTAGGTTTTTTTTTTTTTTTTTTTTTTTTAATTTATTACTGACAAACAAAAAAAAATAACAAATATTTTACATAATAGTATACCATAAACCACTGGGGTTTTTCCGGATACTTCAGTGATTTTCTGCATTCAATCTTTTTTTATAATACATATACAACGGGACGGTGACGGGATTTGTATAGATACTAAGGGTTCGATTCTCTCATATTTAAGTAATCACTGTCACTACATAGTATAAAACAAAGTCGCTTTCTCTGTCCCTATATCCCTTTGTATGCTTAAATCTTTAAAGCTACGCAACGGATTTTGATGCGGTTTTTTTTAATAGATAGAATGATTCAAGTGGAAGGTTTTTATGCCCATGCAGAGCCGGGACGTTCACTCTGATTGATATAGGCTATGTATGTACCTTAGGCGAAGCTGAGGTGGACTGCTAGTTATATATAAGAGCGTATTGTAATGATATAGAGATATATAAAAATAGTAAATTTCTCATAGAAGAGTTTTAGCTCGTCTCATTACGCGAAATGTATAGAATATTTCTATGGTTCAAGTTACAAGAGTCAGTGGTTTTTAAATATTTTACTTTTATATTGGATCTGTTCGTAATTTCTTTCATGAAGTTTGAGTTGAAATTGACATAAGCTGCGGTAAATCACGTGGTCAGCTTATGTCAATCCCATACATTTTGGTCTTGTCGATATTCGTCAACTTTTTGAAAATATAACTATGACTAAGCTAAGGTAGGTTATTTATTTTTATTTTATAAACTCTTCTTAGTCGTACACTCTTGACAGAGAGGTCGTGATTACAGATTGGATTGCTCCATAGCCGCTGCTCTTGTTCTTATAAGATGGGCGGACTATGCTAACAAACTCAAACCAACTTTACCAGTCCATCATTAGAAGAAACAGAGAGTTCTTGCAGCGCAAAAAAATACCTAGATGACAAAAGCTGGCCTCAGGCCGAGAAGAAGGCAAGCGAGGCGTACGTGTGAACGTAAGCCCCCTAAAGATGGGGGAGAGTTATATATTAAAATGCAATGATTGCATAGGCGACACTTTAGAGAACTTGTAGGGAGATCAAGTAGGTGCGACTGGAAAGAGATGCGAAATGCTAGTACAGCGCACTCTCCCGAGATTCGGCTCGTGTAACCGAGAGGTTGGTAGAGCCATGGGAGGTGGAGAGAGTGTTCAAAATAAAGATTTTTCAATAGAAAGATAAGTGTTGAAAATAAAGACTAGAAGTCTTTATTTTTATTTATTGTTGATTAAATGGTAGAAAAAGCCCACGGCTAAATAAATAACAGAATACAATCGCTTGTCACTTAGCCCATACATCATAAGAGTAAACACACAACACAAGTCCTCTACTCTTTTTTTAGACCCAACTACGTAATGAGAAATGGTCTGGATTATTTCACGGGCATGAAATAGTAATTACACGAAAATTAATGATCCTATTTTCTGTTACATTGTAGCGTTATTCTAGTTTAATTTGAGGTGCTAAGCTACATTCAGATGATATTGGAAGGATGAAGGTTATCTTTAAGGTCAAGAACGTTGGACTTTCCATTAGGTGGTATGTATCGCCGTACAAAATAGTTAAAACATTTCAATTAACTACATCATTTTATATGCGAAAGTTTCAGGGGATGGATAGATACATGTTTGTATTATAATCACTCCAAAAAGGCTGAAAAAATCTGAATTAAATTTACATAGGTATAGAGGGTTATAGGCAGGGAAATAAAATTAACTAATCGATGTAAAAGAAATCCACGCAAATGAAGCCGCGGGCATTAATTAGCTATACTTACTCATATAGTTAACACAAACTCGCAAACTTTATGACCTATGAATTTCGTCATCATCATCATTTTCAGGTTACAATATCAATCGACCCTGCAAACCCTGGTGTGAGTTCTTCGAAATCGCCTCTCGGCCTATGACGTAGTTCATTTAGACCATTAGATGCCAGTCGGGACCAAGGGCTTAACGATCCTATGAACTTGAAATAATGCGGGTAGATAATAAACAAATTTTCCATGAACTTGAAATAATGCGGGTAGATAATAAACAAATTTTCCGGAATTATCAAGTTCAATAAAGTGATGCTGTTGCAAGTAAAAGATAAAAATTCTTTAAATTCAAAAGCACTGGATTGAAATAGTTTACTTCAGTTAATAAATCTAATGAGGAAGATTTAAGGAGGCACCCGGAACGAGCTCGGTGGGGTAGAGCGGAGTGAATTTCAAAATTTACCGGGTTATATTTTAAAGTCTACGTATTTATTCCGGGCTATCGGAGCGAGTTGGCTTCGTATTTGTATGAAATATCATTTTTATAACTATAAGTTTCATACGGGTATAAATTGTGAAAATGTTATATTTACCAGTACGAGTAACTTACTAGCCCAAAATTTACTCTCAAGGGCGTAATAGAAGCTAGAGAGTGTTAGCGACCGGTAACATCACGTGACAGGTATCGCACACTACAGGTAAACCCCTCTTGGCAGTAGTAGTGTCGGGGTGAGTATGAGTGTAACGCTCTCTTCTCCTTGGGTTCGCCGAGCGGTGCAGACGTGTATTGTGCTCTAGTGATTTAACATGGCCTTTATTAGTATTTGATATTGATATGATATTGCTGTTGATAATTTTAATATGTGTTCAAATGTAACTGTAGATTAAAATAGGTAGGCACGGACGAGGGATTGGTACGCTTCAGGCTGGATCCCAGTGATAGGAGCGGGGTTGGTGCTCCTATCTTTACCGTGATTAGTGCCAAAGCTTAGACACGAATGGGTAATTCGGTCGGATAGCTAATAAGAGGTATATGAATGAACTACCGACCCGCTCCGGCTTCCCATGGGCATAAAAACCTTCCTCTTGAAACACTATATCTATTAAAAAACCGCATCAAAATCCGTTGCGTAGTTTTAAAGATAAGGGATATAGGGACAGAGAATGCTTTCTCTGTCCCTATATCCTTTATCTTTAAAACTTTGCTTAATATTTGTTTCAAACTATGTAGTAATAGTGATAGTGATTATACCCCCTAATGTCTTTTAATACGCCTTATAAATCTTTTAAAATACGTTAAAAAAGGCGAACATGCGGAAATCTCTTACATGTAGGTAATTTTTCGAAAGTGCATAATGCCAAGACAAACCAAATGAAAACTTTAATTAATAATTACATTTATGTGCATTACTGTCGAGGCCAGAAATGAAGGAATTTACGGCCGAATTATATTGCAAGGCCGAGCTTTTTAAAAATACGAGGACGTAAATCGCAATTTTGACCGAGGCTTGTACGGTATTTTTCTTCCTCTGAAATCCTCTTGAGACGAAACAACATCGTATCAAATTTTACAATGGCGTCAACAACACGCCAGTAGTCGCCGTGTTCCTTTTTAAATTTTTGAAATGTTCATACATATTTTTAAACAATAAAAGAACTAATGGCTAGTACCAACTAACTACTACTAACAATTAAACTATATCGACTCAATCAAAAAAAAAAAAAATTCAAAATCGGTTTAGATATTACGGAGATTTGAAGTAACAATATTTAAAAAGTAGACGGTAGACAGAGCCTAGGGCCATAAGACCTTAGGCCACGTTTAGCATAATAGTAGTTGAAACAGGAAATCAATAGTGATGGGTTGCTAGCCGCATCGCCTATGTCATGATTTCCCCATTCGCCGATTCCCTCAGACGACTTTTACGGCTTGCGCGGGAAGAGAAGCAGCTGGTACATTCTATGTTTTTCTTTTTCTCCCAGACCAGCGTGGAAGGTTTCTGTGCTTGTAACCGATAACTACCTTTCAAATCAAGAGGACTGTAAGTAAAATCGCGGTAAATATGCAAGGAAATATCTTAATCTCCCGAAGCCAGCGACGGGGAACTTTTTCAAATATTCCCGCACATTGGCGGCGTAAATCTTCTGAAGGTTTTAGGCGATAAGGCTTTGCTTCCATTTGACGTTATTATCCATGGTGAAACGTTGGTATTTAATTAATAACTTATATTTTCCCTAATATAAAGGTGAAAAATCGAACAAAAGCTTCACTGAGTATTTTTGCGTTTAAATCTGTATTGTTTAGGAGTTCGCTAAATAACAATGTTTAAATATTTTCCAGCCATTAATAACATATTTCAAGGATTAGATTTACCGCCTTTACAATTTGTATTTCGTACAATAAAATAAAATTAAGTAAAAAGAAGAGAGTGATGAGTGTGGAGGAGGCGAGAGAGGTATGTAAGGATCGCCAATGGAAATCTCTAGTCTCTGCCTACCCCTACGGGAGACAGGCGTGATGATATGTATGTATGTATGTAAAAATGTCTGATTTTCGCGTCTTAACACTTTCGCTGACAGTAACGCCTCTCGACGTACCTAGATAACAATTAAATGTTATTGTTATTTCGTTTACTGTCCGCGTAGGCCTGTAGACCCGGGGGTCGTGGGTTCGATTCCCACGGGAAGCATACTTTGTTTAGTTGTTTCCAGTTTGGTTAGGACATTGCAGGCTTGAATCACCTGATTGTCTGATAATAAAGATGATTCCGTGCTTCGGAAGGCACGTTAAGCCGTTGGTCCCGGCTGCCATCTGGTAGTCGTTAAAGGAACGACGTCAGAGGCCGAGAGGCGGTTCTGAAGAACTCTGACACCAGGGTGTGCATGGTCGATTGACCGTGACGCCTACTCGAAATGATAATGATGATACTTTTTACCCAAACTGTCGTCAGCTCAATGCGCTGTGGCTCATCCATTGTCACTTAAAGTACTTACTTATAGTACCCGACCGTCTCAGCGCTTAATACAAGTTTTTTTTTTTAATCACAGATTGTGTTAGCCCCAAAGTAAGTTTGAGACTTGTGTTATGGGATACTAAACGATACTATATTTTATAACAAATACATATATAGATAAACATCCAAGACCCAGGTCAATCAGAAAAAGATTATTTTTCATCTTGACCTGACCGGGGATCGAACCCGGGTCTCCTGAGTAGCGGTCAGGCATGGTAACCATTACGCCACGGAGGTCGTCAAAGTTGGCTTAACCAAGAACAAAATGTATTGGATTGTTATAAAATTGACTGCGTAATTTAGCGCGGCTTGTGTCAATCCAATACATTTTGTTTGAATTGTGACTTTCGCCCCGAGACAATTCAGAAATTATAGACATTTCCACCACAAAATAAACATATTTTACACTAAGCTCAAACAAAAATTCGTTTGAAATATTCGCCTTATCGCCATCCTAATGTCCCGAGTGGAGGGGGACCACAAGTAAATCTCCCATTCCATTATACATGAGCACAAAACGTCGGAATTCCCTCCGTCGATTAACCATAGAGATTTGTGATTTAACTTCCTACGAAAACACCTTTTGGGGATCCTTACTTAAATAGATATGGAGCTGTTTTCACCTCTTTTAAATATTTTTACAGATGAGTTACTAGCTTTTGCCCGGGGCTCCGCTTGCGTGAATTTCGGGATAAATTATAGCCTGTGTTGTTCCAAAAAGCAGCTGGGGGCAGCATCCACAGAGCGCACTGGTGATCGCATAACTTGGAAGCACATCCTTAGCAGTGAGGGTCCGATGAAAAAAATATGTTGTTCCAGGGTCTAAGCTATCTCCATTTCAAATTTCAGTCAAATCGGATCAGCCGTTTTCCTGTGAAAGAGTAACAAACATCAATACATTATTACTAACTTTCGCGTTTATGACATAAGTAGGAGTAGGTATTAATTAAGTCGCCAAACTATAGACAATTTGCGTCTTAAATAGAATAATAAAAACTTCTAATGACATTTTTTTTTAAATATCCGAGATATGACATTTTTTAATTTTAAAACCCGCATATCGAGTTTTTGGAGGGAAAGTAAACTGTCGCTATGTCCGCGCTGTATTTAATTTCCAAAACTTAGGTTTTTTCGAGTGTTTGTGCATAATATTGGTGGATTATTATTCGCAAAGTGTTCGTGAACAAGCGTGAGTGTTGGAAAGTGATACAGTGTCGATTACGTGACTTTTTATCTTTGTCACCAAAATCTCCATGATATAGCTAAGTGAAATTTTTCCACCGCTTCACTTAGCCATCTGACTCAGACTAGACTTACTTGACTGGACTTGTCTATTGACTTGAATTTATGACTCGACTGACTTAAGTAGGACTAAGGAAGATTAATAAATTCAAGAAAGGCCTTAAAGGACTAGATTCCAAGGCCGTAAAAACTATTCAAAAAAAAAAAACCCGCATATCTGCATTTTTTTTAATTTTGCAAAACTGTTTCGTGAAAACAAAGTTTGTATAATTACCGAAAAGTATTTAAGTGTATTAAAATTATTTAGCTTACCCAGTTCGGAAATTTAATTTAATCTGTAATTTATATAACAATCTGTGGATGTCGCTAATGACAATTGAGGAAAAAGTAATCTAAGATTTCAATTTTTTTGCCCGAACAATAGCCGATTCTACCAATAATAAAAATCCCAAGTGAAGTCGACGTTCGAAGAAACTACTTTATTGACTGAAAAATATTCGGAACCAAAAATAATCTAGCAAGTTCGATCTTGACCATTTCCTTTGCAACAAATTTGTCTCTTATGATGGATGATAGTAAGTTGAAAATATTTTTGGAGGTTTCTGTAAATTTATGGATCTTTTTATGAGAATAGTTTTAATGTTTAAATGAAAATTACGTCGGTTTTCCCTACGAATAGGACTCAAAGTAACTGTAAGAACTTTTGTGATTTACGATTCGGTAACGTTTTGTGGGTACATGACCTTTATATTATTACTACATGTTTCCCGCGATTTCACTCGCCATTAGTGTATATGTACTATAGCCTATAACCTTCCCCAAGAATCAGGCTTTCATATACAAAAAGAATTTTGCAAATCCGACCAGAAGTTTTCAAGTTTTAAGCGTTCAAACAAATAAATTTTATTATTGTATAGATTGTAGGGAGAAGTTAGTACCTAGGATACCGAGAAGCTCGATAGCCTAGCGGGGCATGCCTGTCCGTATGATTGTGCTTGTCAAGCAACGGTGAGAATAGGATTGGTCGCCACTATCGGTTTTTATATATTGTGCTCCTCTATGCTTGGTAAGGCACTCTGTTATCTCCAGTAGATGGCAGTGTTTAGGCTGTATTTGATTCTTTTAAGCCTTAAAATCTGTCAGCATTGGCGACTAAAACATTTGATTCATGATCATTTTGAGCGTGTTTCACATTTACATCCTCTGATTACGCCAAAAGTTAAATATACTCATTATTTATGGTAATTAATATTTCAGCACTAGTTTTTACAACTGATTACCTTCATAACCTTTTATAACAGACAAAACTAGACTAATATGATGGACCAATATTGTCACATTTTAAGGCTGGCTAAAGGCATTTGACAAATTTTTTGGCTCTTTAAAGCCTATTATATTGTTAATGCAAACACATTTTTTTCCGAAGAGGTACTAAAAAAATAAAAATCCTTTGTTTAGCCGATGTTAAAAGTAACCCCAAACTCATACGGTTCAAACAACCCTTTAATCACTGGGATCGAAAAACAAAACGCAGTGTTATATATAGAAAAATGTGCTAATTGAAAAACAAAACGCAGCGTACAGTAACGCTCCGTCGGGGCCAATCCGAGCTGTCGATACCAGAGTAATTGCTCCTGGAAAAAGGCTTCAGTTATTTAGCAGCTAAAGTAAGTTTAACTCAGTATTTTAACCACAGCAGAAAATGCAAGTCAAGTTTGAAAAAAGCTAAAACCAGACTGTAAAAATCGCGTGTTTGGAACGTGCCACTTTTAAGCATTTATTGAAAAATCTATCCAAATCATTAAACAATCAATTCTGGATAACATTAATCTGGATAAAATTAAAGGCGGCACTATTGTTATATCTTAAAGCAATGTGTTGAGCACCGATGGCTCAATCAGCCTCTTTTTTATATTTATTTATCATTTTATATTTTTTGACGTGACAACGTCTTATAAATTGGTTTGCCGGGTGACACTTCAAGAAACTGCGTTACGCTCCGCTCACGCTATGCGCTCACAATGAGAGCGAGTGAGAGGCACGCGTCCCTTCCACTCGGGCATGGTTAGCCCGCCTAAGAGCGAGAGAGACAGACTCAAAGTCGTTGTCACGTAAAACTTTCGCCCGTATACCGACTTTACAGGCAACCAATTTTTTTTAATTTAGATATGTTTAGTCTTTTGTTTTTCCTCTTGGTTATAATGTGTGATGTGTGTTTGACATCTGTAACCTATTTGTACTGGGAAACCAGTCCAATAGAATCATGATCCAAATCCAGGTGTTCTAGAGTCCATTACTGTCAGACTTTCCAATCTGCCACAGTGACTTTGTCTTAATTTGGCCAAGTATCAAACGCTCAGAAGCGATTCTAATTTACTCTACGCTTGAAAGCTTCCGTCCCACAAAGCAAATACTCGCTACAAATGCCTTCTAACCGCAAGTATTCGCTTTAAGTGACAAGGTATTCGCTTCACAGTGAGTTGAGTTTGCCGCAGTTTGAACTGAACATGTTCAATTTTACTGCAAATACAGTGAGTATTTTGTTGCCAAAAATTCCTATGTGTGCTCGGCGCGAATGACCACGAAAGATGACACTTTGAATTTGTGCTCTAAAAGACTGTCGAAAACGCTCGTTTGGAACTTGATGTGTGATAAGGCAGCGAATTGTCGTTGCGACTATTTTTTTGCAGCGAGAATTTTTTTCATTTTTTATGTGACCGAACCTTTAGCGAAGCGTAAACTAGAATAGCTTGTGAGGAATTCTGCACTGGCGCTATCGCCAACTATGGGGCATTCGCGTCTAAGACTCTAACCAAGAACGTGTCTTGATCCCTTCCTGTCAGTATCATCTCCACTACCTCTCCATCGCTATGCTAATGGTGTCAAAGTGGGGAGTTGATAAACCAATGACAGACTCTCGTAAGATGGCGCCATGATTGCAATTATTTAGGCCGATAGCCACCAACATTGCGTAGTTAGTCATAAAATATATAGGTAATATAAATAAGCATATATAATATAATTAGCTATAAAAATCATGACTCGTTTTTGAGCGTTAGACGTTGTCACTTGGCTAAGCCCCTGATGCGTAAAATAAAAATGAAGCAGGGAAACACACTTGGACGAAGAATACTAACGATAAACAATTAAACCGTTTGTATGTATGTATGTGTGTGTGGTGTGGATCATACGGGATGAGTTATACAAATACAAATATTGTCATAACTCCAGCGGGATTTGTTTAATTTGACACGGGCGACGCCCTGTCTCCGAGACAAAGAATTAATAGACAGAATAGACGCTATATGCTGCCTACATAATATGGTCATTCATTGATCGTAGGTGATGATTTAATTGCCACGTCAAAGTTTTTTGATATCGACTCACGGCCTCTGACGTGGTTACATTAACGACGAAGCTGAAAGCTTAGACCTACTATTTGAATGCAAAAGACGGTGATACTAATGCTACCTTATAGCTATAAAAAAACTGGTATTGCAGTATTATGCTATGGCAACTGATTACCATCAAATGGGCCATGCAATGTTTGCCTACCTTATTTTTTAACCATCAAGGATTTATACGACAAACATTATCGTGTCCGTTTCACCAACATAGAATATTGCTGCATTTGTATTGATGCATTCTCAAGAAGGGCTATTGACTGGCAGGCTTGAGATGAAAAGATCTGAATAATCTAATACTTTTTCAAGCAAAATAGGATGCACACAGAGGCTACAAAGTTTCATATTTCTTCACTTTATGTAACAACAAGCGACCTACCCCGCTTCTCATGGGCATAAAAAACTTCCGCTTAAACCACTATATTTATAAAAAAAAAACGCTTCAAAATCCGTTGCGTAGTTTTAAAGATTTAAGCATACAAAGGGACATAGGGACAGAGAAAGCGACTTTGTTTTAAACTATATAATGATAAAAGTTTTACAAAGAAACAAACAAACAAGCAAAGTCTTCCATACTAGACTCCGATGAATGGCAGAAACTAACTACGAATTGGATGGAAATTTAAAATTTTTAAACATTATTTATTCTTTGACGCCTCTACGGGTTAAAGATAAGCTAACCAAATAGAGAGGTAATCACGTTGCTAGTTTTATTAGTTTACTAGTGATCTGCCCCGGCTTCGCATGGGCCTAAAAACCTTCCACTTGAACCACTCTATCTATTAAAAAAAAACGCATTAAAATCCGTTGCGTAGTTTTAAAGATTTAAGCAAACAAAGGGACATAGGGACATAGTAAGCGACTTTGTTTTATACTATGTAGTGATAGTGATGATTATAGCTTGTCTCAAAATGTACTTAAATAAGGTGAGTTGGATTCATCCCAAGTATATTCACCCAAGTTCACCCAACAATAAACAGTGTTTTTAAGAATTCAGGTTTTTGTAGAATCTAGCCATCACCACTCCATCAATTTATAGTTTAAAAGTTGTTGCCCGCGCTTTTGCTTGCCTAAATCACTACATAGTATAATTTTTTTTACTAATTAACTTAAATTAATCATAAAATACAATACAATACAAAACGCTTTATTGCACATCGAATAAAGAAAATAGGTTCATAATAACTTAAATATAACACGCAAAAGGCGGCCTTATTGCTAAAAGCAATATCTTCCAGGCAACCTTTAGAAATGGTGGTAAATAATGAAATTGAATAGACGGTAGTGCGGGGTATATAAACATACTTGAAGTAGATATATGTCTAATAAGATAAACTTACATTTACACATACATAAATACAT
Organism: Apomyelois bistriatella; assembly: GCA_947044815.1. NCBI lineage: Eukaryota > Metazoa > Arthropoda > Insecta > Lepidoptera > Pyralidae > Apomyelois > Apomyelois bistriatella. Next base: position 7,685,957 of record OX345713.1, read on the forward strand.
ATTAAACATATGCCTAGAAGAATATACCATTCCTGTCACAATTTTATGGACACGCCAGTCTATCTCTACTCTCACGGGTCTACTGGAAGAGATTTCTATTGAAATAAGTTGTACCTTTGTACTTATTTTGTTTTATATTGTATCCTATATTCGTATTTTTGTGTACTTAAAAAATAAATAAATAAATAACATACATACATACATATAGTCACGTCTTTATCCCATACGGGGTAGACAGAGCCTAGGGCCATAAGACCTTAGACCACGTTTAGCATGATGACAGTTGAAACAGGAAATCAATAGTGATGGGTTGCTAGCCGCATCGCCTATGTTATGATTTCCCCATTCGCCAATTCCCTCAGTCGATTTTTACGGCTTGCACGGGAAGAGAAGCAGCTGGTACATTCTATGCTGGTCTGGGAGAAAAAGAAAAACATAAATAAATACAAAACCCTAAACTTTCTAGCAATCTTTTTAATAGAATCGGGCTGTATGCGTATTTGTCAACGGAATCGTACAAATAAGTAAAGCTACCGACTTATGTCCTCATTTACACAAAACACGATAATTATGTTTGAAGTATAATTTCACACTTGGATCCAAAATTAGTGTTGACTTGCTGCATTCTTTTAAACACCGGATGCTCTTATTTGTTTAAGTATAACTTTTACCCGGGACTTCGTTTCCGTGGATACATCAAGATAAAATGTGTTTTGGTTTATAATACCGTTAAAAAGCAAAAATACTTTTCCAACCGCTTTTCGAGCGAATTGTAAAATAAAAGGCGAAATTATTAGAAGATTAATCGAAGAGAAAAATCTCAGATCAGTTGTATTTATTTATCCTTTTTTCCTATGTTTGTTACCTCATGAATTGAGCAACCCTTATCTTTTGTAACTGAAGCACAGTGTAGTTCAAAGTTTTTCTCAAATATGTTTGTAAAATTTTGAAATTGTATGTCATTACCCAGTAATTCTACGGTCAGGATCAAAAACAGCAAAACAGTCAAACAATTTTTTTTTCCAAAACACAATTTTGTACGGATGTATATCGAATTTAAAAGTAACAAGCAGTAACAAGTACTTACTTAGTAAGTCTACGATATCCACAATTTTCTGGCAAAATGTCTAATCTCTTAACAAGTTTCAAACAAATTTGTACTTAAACCTAAACAAGACAAAGATTAAATCACATGAATTGTTTCAAATTGTCACTAGTGGATTTCCTAACAAAAGCACAAACATTTCTTTCTATCGATAGCAAACATTTGTCATTCGGGATAGCATTGACAAACATTTGGCTCGTTATGTGGCTGGGCAGACGAGCGTTTTATATGACGGTTTTAGCAATAGTTTGTGCGTAGATGTTGCATCGCATATGAAACTATAGAAGAAGAATCAGCTTGCATGCTTTAAATAGTCTCATACTAAAATACAGTAAGTAAAATTTGACTTTCATAATGCCAATAATATTACCGATGAAAAAAAACTGCTAAAATATAAAAAAAAAACTGTTCTCCGAAAAGATGATAGTAAAAATTCCTAATTCTCCAACATTTTATTTCTTTGCCCGACTAATATTTTTTAAAAGACTAGTATCAAAGGAAAACCATAAAATAAGGACAATTTAGAAGTTCCTAGAACACACGAAAAAAACATATCTACACACTTACAATAATATATACATAGAAAAATACAAAAAGCTAACATAAAAAAAAAAACTAAAAATAAAGAAAAATTCACAGAAATAATTTTTCAATCGTATTTTACATTTTTTGTCATAGATACAGTACAGCTGAGCCATTAAAAGTAAAAAGTAAAAAAAAAAGACTGGCAAGACGCAAATCTAATCCAGATTAGTCTGACAACGAACAGAGCATATCTGTAAATGGATCGAACAGAATTGAATTTAAAGACATGATTTTATTTTAAACTTCGTTGAAATAACAGTTCGTCTGCAACTCTGCCTAGGTTCGTTACCCTCGCATTTCGGGCACCCATGTGAATTCCGCCTTATCACGACTCAGCTGATAGAAGTCAGAATTGTTCCAAATTCTTTTTGTCTCATATTTTCATACAAAGCATTCAGTCATTTTGAGGAGTTCGGTACTAGCGATTCGATACGTCACGATGATTTTATGAATTACTACTTATCGCCAGCAGCTTCATCCACGTGATTTTCCCTCTGGAACAGTGCTTTTTTTACGGGATGAAAGGTACCCTATCCCATTTTCAATACATCTGACTATGTTTATGCGAAATTTCAGGAAGATTCATCAGCAAATAATAATGATAAAAAAAAAGGATAGGCGGAAAACAAAAAAAACAAATAAACAAACTCACTTACGCATTTATAATATAATTTGGGACTACCTATTCCCCGCTGTTTCACACGCTCGTAGTCTATACCATAAGTCTATAACCTTCCTCAAGAATCAGGCTATCATATGCAGAAATAATTTTTCAAATCCGACCAGGAGTGCTATTTTTAAGATGTATGACTCACCCAAAACTGGTGGGTGAGTCGAATGATTATCGTTCGGGTCACCGGTTATGTCGCATGAAAATCATTCAAAAACGAACGATAATCATTCGACTCACAGGTTTGGGGTGAGTCATACATTTCAAAAATAGCACTCCAGTAGTTCTAAAGCTTTAAGCGTTCAAATAAATAAACAATTTAGCTGTATAAAGTATTATCTTATATATCCTAAAGCCGGAGAGCACACGGTATCATGTAATTAGACAAATACGGACATAATTACTAAGGTAAACGTATTAAACACGTACATCCTATTATAACGATACCTACGACTGATTACACATAGGGAACTAATGAACAGTAATTTCCTTCCTGTACTACGATGCTCCAGTTAGCAGTAATTATGATTATCAAGTATGGATTATGTTTATAATTACTGTTACTATGCGATTGATATTGTGAAGGTATGAATAAAGCCTCGTGGTACTCAATAGAAAAAGTATAATTTTAAAAATTATGTAAATCCGCGACGTTATCCCATTTAATTGCCCAACATCTTCTTCGTCCGAGCGTGTTTGCCGGTTACATCTTCAGCTTGCGCTTCAGAGCCCAGGGTACGCTATTAATCATTGTCCTGATTTGGCGGAACCGGTTATAACAATGGAGCGACCCTTTTTTACAGGGAAACCAGACCCACAGGGATATGACCCGGATGTGTTAGTGGCCAAAAATGTCAGATGTTTCAGGCTGCCTCAAGACATCTGATATAGCCGACTGCCATCTACCGACAATTACAGCCATGAACAATGGCTTAGCGTGCCTTCTGAAGCACGGAGGAGCTCAAGATAGAAATGCCACTAATGACGACCAATCCAAACATGGCCACGCACTTGCCGTCGCTTGACGTGCATTATCGTTACGAACACGCGCGCTGCGCTAGACTATCGAGCTCACTTACCCACCTTCTAAATTAACACCTCACTCTAACATGTCATATTTAAATTCATGGTATTAAATACATTTTAGAATTTCGAATCGCACGCGAGGCAATTTTTTTTTTAAATCGATTGTTACCGTACTTATTCTTTTAAGTAAAACGGTACTCAATTTCAAATCGATAGAACACATGGAAAGTAGTCAGATCAGTCATCAACTATTAAATGGCTGATAATCTTCATACGTCTGAACAGATTAAGAACACTCGGGATAAAATTTTCTACGACACAAAAAACTAAACGAAGAGCTACGATACAACAGACATACACAGACAGACACGTTAAACTTATAACACCCCTAAATTTTTGCTTCGGGGGCAAAAATTATATTAATGTAATAAATTAAATTGCTAGGTTCAAGTTCATTTCTACATATAGTGTGGATTTCGTACAAGGGCGATTGACATTGCCCCCCTGGTTTTTTGAAACCGCCTCTCGGTCACTGGCGTCTTCCCGTGGGAATCGAACCCATGACCCCCGGGCCTGCAGGCGAACGCCTTAACCGGACAACAGAGGTAGCAGAGGTATGATAGAGACTGTACCTTTAGATACGCATGGCGCAAAAGAAATATCTTATTCCTAAGAAATATCACACAAAAGCTGGCAGCGAATTTTCACAGTCATCTGAGCTAATACGATGACACCCACACGACAGATTCGACGTGGAAATGTTTGTATAACTGTAATGTGGCACTTAAGTGATATGTGGTTCCGTATCTGTAAATTCTTACTGTGAAAACTTTTTTAGGCGCGTATTGCATTTTTGCGTTTGGAAAAAATCGCTAAACTCGCGAGACCATCACTGACGCCACAAATATCCAGTCTCTTTTTAAACCATGACGTTCACAGAACCACATAAAAGAAAGTTCAAATTCAAATTGTTTATTCTCAATATAGGACATTCTTATCGTTACCGTCAGAATGGCTGGTTGCCTATGGCATTTGGCTGTGAGAGTTTAATCAAAAATTGCTACATATTTGCTATTAATTGCTATATATATTAAATAATTGCTACATATGATATTATTTAAGATCTCAGATTTTTTTTTGACCAGCCATTCTGACGTCAGGTTGGCTGGTCACCTCCTCGTTCGGCGCAAATTTTCAGTGTTTCCATAAAAATTCAGCGGCAACAATTGCTACATCGTTATTTCATAAATATGCTGGAGTATGATCTTCGTATATATATCACGTAAGAAGATATAGCATTTATAAAATTTGTTCGGTAGAAGCGCCTGACAAATTGTATCAGCAATAGTAGATTGTTATACAAGGGAGGAAAGGAATAATTACATATATCTATATATATATATATATATATATATATATATATATATATATAGTCCGAATAAAAATAAATATATATATAAAAATGTTGTTTGCCAATACAATTTGTCAAGCACTTCTACCGAACAAATTTTATAAATGCTCTATCTTCTTACGTGATATATGTACGAATATCATACTTCAGCGTATAAATGAAATAATTATGTAGCAATTATTGCCGCTGAATGTTTATAGAAACACTGAAAATTTGCGCCGAACGAGGAGGTGACCAGCCAACCTGACGTCAGAATGGCTGGTCAAAAAAAAATCTGAGATCTAAAATAATATCATATGTAGCAATTATTTAATATATATAGCAATTAATAGCAAATATGTAGCAATTTTTGATTAAACTCTCACAGCCAAATGCCATAGGCAACCAGCCATTCTGACGGTAACTTCTTATCACTTATTGGCGTCAATCATTACTTGAATTTAGTTTACCACCACTTCCAAAGCGCAAGTGGAGAAGAAGCGGCGCCACAAACTCCACTGCAGCATTTTCTTCAAAAACGTCAATTTATAAAATTTGACGAATTTAGAGAGAAAGAGATTATCTTTTTATTTCTGTCCGCATTCTCGGAGTGATTTTTATTTTGTATACAAACTGGTAAAACGCTCGACCTGGAGTGTCACATGCGCACTGTAGACTTTTGAAAATTCTTTACACACAATTTTTGAAAGCCACAATTTCATTAATACAATATCTTTGACGAGTTTGATAACGGAGCACAGACCTTCAGAGAGAACAGACCCTCGAAGTGTCTTACTTCGAGGGTGGCCTAATTCAAATTGGTCGCCAATAGTGACGTTTCTATCTTCAGCTCCGGCTGATCCAGTTGATCCCGACTATTATCGCCAGGAAAATGCAATGATTGCAAAGGTAGGCGACACTATAAAGAACTTGTTGGGAGATCAAGCAGGTGCGACTGGAAAGAGATGCGAAATGCTAGTACAGCGCACTCTCCCGAGATTCGGCTCGTATAACCGAGAGGTTGGTAGAGCCATGGGAGGTGGAGGGAGTGTTATCGCCAGGCATTAGATGGGCTATGTCAAATGCCTTTGGGCAGCATGAAAAAAGTGTCGGCTAACAACATACTCGCATCAAGATTATATTGATCGAGTTTCCCTGTACCATAATCTTAACGCAGTCGCTAGCGTCTACATTTATGAAATCTCATACTGGAGGTACAGTAAAATGGGTAACAGAGGTTAAGCGACATTGTAATAACTAGTATCGCCATATCTAAGACCATATTAAAAGAAAAAGTGTATGGAAATACGCTCGAATGATCACACCACTGATCCCTAAAGTAATTAAGAGACCAAAAACAACAGTCATATGAAATTTGACATTAAACACACAAACATAAAGCTCAAATTACATTGTAATTTATTTCAAATTTAACAATCGCTTATATGCAGCGGATCTCACATAATCACAACTTTAACGTTTACATTATATATAACTCTAGTCGTATTGCAATAAGGTTTATTTCATAATAAACATGGTTGATATATGTTTGTATTGCACCTAGTTTGCTCAAAGTGTTAATATGGTAAAGCGGTTACATCTTTGATTCGCCGACTGTATGGTTTTTTGGTTACACGAAGCCTATTATAAGTGCATACAACGAATAAAGCTTTTAAAAGCTTGGCAGCTTGTTGCGATAAACCGCTTTGATTTGTAATGATTTAGTACTTGAAACAAATGGCCATGTGAAAATTGAACATATTGTTTGTATAATTTGCTTCCAATTATAAAAAAAATCTTAGGTTATATTTTTATGTGTGGCGAAGCCAAAATAAAGAGCTTTATGTTTTAATCGGATTTTCCATTTTTCGCTCTTATTTTACGGCAAAATTAATAATTCTATTAATTTGTTTCAGGTAAGCGGAATAAAAGTAAGGAACAGCGTGGTTTTTGACGAAAACTGATTCAAATTGATCTAAAAAGATATAATAATTTATATTTATCTTTTTATTATCAATATGTTTCACTTCACGTAAAAGGTATAATAGGTAGATAAAGTATAAAATTGTTTTTGTCATAGAAAGGCAATGGCGATAGATTGGTACGTTTTAGGGTGGGGTCCCAGCAATAGGTGCGGTGTTGGAGCTTTAATTTTTACGTGATTATTGTTAAAACTTATGATGCGAACAGGTATATCCGCCTAAACTGATAGATATATATATATAAATGAAAATATAGTTTTCAAAATATTTAATTAAGTAATAAAAAAATAATAATTAAAAACTAACCTAAATTAAATTTTATGCTAAAAAAAAATATATATAAATGACTAAAATATATTATTAAAAGGAGTCCCTGTAGGCAAGGTTATATATAAATTATGTCCAAATAGTAGGTACCTATCTACACCCTACATCTCTGATCGATACGACTTGCTTAGACTTCGTTCGTTTCGATCACAAGTTTCAGTTTCAATCTTCGAAAAATAATTGCTATCATAATATCTAAACAAGTCCAATACTAAATTACTCATATATTTTTACAGAATAACATTTGCGAGTACTTTCTAAAGGCTTTATTAAATAGTACGTGATCAATCATACGAAAAAAGTGCCTTTTTACGCATAAAAAAATGTTGGCAGCAGAATGAAAATCAACTCTATTCATACGCAATAAGTCTCAATATTTTGATAAGTTACCACGAAAGGGTTCGGTAAAAAATGTCAAAGGAATCTTTATGAAATAGGTCATTTCATTTGCAATAAATATCTATAAATAAGTTGTAGTTTACCCGGATTTTCTTGATCTATTTAATGCCCAACAAACCGTTTACAGGGTTAAGATTGAAGGAGTTTTTACCCGTCTGTAACAGAAGGAGGGTTATGTTTTTCAAGTATGTATATTTCTGACAGACTAGTGGTTAAAACGAATCGTTGGATACGTCTTAATTTTGAGTACCAGTGAATATTTTAAAATGCATTTAGTTTGCATTGTAACACTGTTACATTCTTATCTATTGCGTGAATGAATTGTTTATTTCTGAACACAAAAATACTAATATAGGATACAATGTAAAACACAATAAGCACTCAGGTACTACTTATTTCAATAGAAATCTCATCCAGTAGACCCGTGAGAGTAGAGGTTATTGTTAGAGGTAGACTTGCGTAAGCGTTGCAAAAAACAGGGCTTGGAACCGGTAATTTGAGGACCCAAAAATAACCTGGTAATTTAAAACACCGGTCGATTTATTGGTACTAAATACCTGGTTAAGACCGTTATTTTTAGGTATATTATTCGCTGTATAAAATGTATGAACAGACAAATGAACTTGTTTATGATTCTAACCAGGTTTCCGAGCCCTAATATAAAAAATTAAAAGGGAAATAAATATTAGATAAAAATTACTTTATAATATATATACCTATAATATAAAGCCTGCTTGGATGCCTATTCAGTTTTTTTTTCAAACTTCCTGTTTTAGAATATAAAAAGTACCCTTCTCATAAATTGTCAGACACAAGAATAAAAACGTTTTGTCAAACATCTAAATTACTCAAAGACTATCTACAATCAATTACTTGATCACCTAAACACATTCCCGTCTGTTTGTTCGTCGGTTTGTGCATTGATTGGATATCGAGGAAGCTAGCTTGGGCTTAGATGGTTATCTTTGGTTTAGGATTGAGCACAGTATAAGCTATATGAGCTCGATGACAGCCAGATGGTCGGACGATATTAAAAAGACGGCAGGCAGGGCCAACCTGGACCAGAACCGCCGCATTAAGAACAGAATGGAGAGCCATGGAAGAGGCATATGTCCAGCAGTGGACGCAAATATGCTGAGAAGAAGAAGATGAGAGATCGATAGCCTCGATAGGACATGCAGAGAAAGATATTTCGTCTCAAGCAATGGCGAGCGCGGTCAATGTTGGATTGGTCGCCATTTCTATATTGAGCTTCTCCGTGTTTCGGAACCCTGGCAGTAATCGCTAGATGGCAGTTATTAGGTTGTCTCAGATCCCCACGAAACTTCAAAAATCTTTCAGTGATTTCCACGTCACTTGGATCCGTCTGATTTTTCTGTAAAAAGTGGTACGGAGATCAGACAGCAGTCACCCATTGTATTAAAAAGAAACGCCAAATCAATAACCATGTTTAAAAGCGAACCCCGGACTCTAAAGCGTAAGCTGAAAATGCAGTAACACGCATATGAATGTGCTATAAAATAAAACTGTGAGCCAAGCTTTAATTGAGTGTGAAAAAGCATTCTCTTATCGTAGAGTCACTATCATTTTATTGTGGGAGAGTGTGAATGAATGATTTTAAATCGTTCATTTCATTCAGTTACTTTACTTTTTCGTGCCCATCAGTGGAGAAATCTTTAAGAGATTAATTTATTAGAAGAATCACTTAAGAACGGGGCAAACCCAAAAAGTGCTGGTTTCAAGTCGAGTACTATTATCTATTCTGTGTTACAAATGATGATTACAGTTAATTCCAAAATGTTAAGACTGGTATCGCTACAGTGATATCGTTAAAGAGGTGTGTTACAAAGTTTTTTGAAGATAACGGTATACTTTTACTTGCCGTTAACGTTATTTGGAATAAAAATAACGTTACCCGCATAAATGACATTTTGACAAGTAACAATGCCTCTATTTTTGCTGATGGTAACGTTTTTAAATTTTTAACGGTAAAACAAACCCACCTTAAGATCGGTATGATAAGGTGCACCACCCCACCTTTCTCACTAAGACCCAGCCTAAAATATATCAGTCTCGTCGTATTTACCTAAATCGGTTTTTCCCTTTTAACATTCAACGTATTCTTCGTCAAACATATGTTAGTTTATTAATAAATTAATTGACCACAGCCTGAATAAAAACTATTTTCCTTATGTATGTGGGTCAAAATATCCCCACTTCACATTAAACCCGCCCAATGTGGCCAGCTTTACGTCATTAGTATGCGTTTCGCATTCTACCCGCATCTGTATTTTTCCGCCATAACAGAAACGACCTAAATCAATTATTTACCCAGACGAAAACACTCTCTATTTGTTATCCTATAAAGAATATTTCACATCAACGGATTGCCCCACTTCTAACTTTATCGTTACGCTGTTCCAAAGACGAAAAACATTAGACAATGTAACAGATTGAAATATTGAACCTTAATAGATTACAGTGAAGGTTTATTTTTGTTTGTCTGATTAGATTGCTTAAGATTTTTATTGTACAACATTTAGGGACGCACCATTACCGAAATTCCCTTTTCTATTTGCACTGAGAATTAATATCTTTGGGTCTCGTAATACGGAAGGTGCTAAACAAAAATAATTGTTTACAAATTCGCTTAATGAAATCCTTAGTCTTAATTAAAACATGCAATTATTTTGAAGTGCTGGGATCCGTTACAGTCTGTATATAAATTGTATATACAGGTTCGCTATAAAGTTACGAATAAGGGTCGCTGTGAAAATATAAAGGCGGAAAAATGAGAAGACCAGGAGTGCTATTTTTGAGATGTATGACTCACCCAAAACCAGTGAGTCGAGTGATTATCGTACGAGTCACCGGTTATGTCGCATGAAAATTATTCGAAAACAAACGATTATCATTCGACTCACCGAATTGCTATGTCATACATTTCAAAAATAGCACTCCAGCATTCTTGCTAATATGCCTTACTTACAGGCATGATTTATTTGAATTTAACGTTTTTTTCTGTAAGTGTTTACTATAGTTCTACGTACTTACCATCCATCCATCTATAGCAGCGTCTATGATGTCCTTATTAGAACCTCCTCCATTATTTTCCAGTTCGGCCTCTGACAGTTGGCTGCATGGCGCTTGACTATAACTTTAGTCTTCATATAAAAGTAGTACATATAGTAATAAAATATAAAATACTATATTTTCCTACATTTTTACAAAAAAATTCACAGAACATCAAAAAGAGCGGGAAAATGCAATAATGTCACTGAGTTTCTTTTTTTAAGAATAGAATAGAATAGAATAGAAAAACTCTTTATTGCACCAAACAAATGTATACATAATTTTGTTAAAAACTAGGTAAGGTACAAAGGCGGACTTATCGCTAATGCAATCTCTTCCAGTCAACCTTAGGGTGGATGGAAAACAAAACCAAGACAAATCAAAAGGCGAAGGCGCAGTATATATACGTAAATAAATATACACACAAAGATATAAATAAAAATAAATAAAAACAAATAAAACAAACATAAATACATACATAAAAAAAAAAAATATATATATACATATAAATATATATAATACATATAAATAAGAGCATACTAAAATATCTCAATAAATAACTGAGCAGATACAAAGCAAATTAGGACAAGGCAGAAAGAAAACAACTTTTGTTTTTAATATAGTTTTTTCTTTACCGAATTGTATGCGGCCAGTGTTTTTAAATTAAGAACCATTTCTACATACTTAGTCCTGTTCAGCGCTTGATATCATCCACTCAGCGTAGTAAAGGATGGCCTCTGCCACGCGTGTTTTACCATGGTCACACCCATGACATGAGTTCTATGTACCTGCATATTATTGTAAATGTTATAAATAAAAACAATAGCCGATTTATTATTTTTAAATATATGGATGACACAGTCTTGATACGGTCTACAGCAGCTGAACTTTAGTCAAAGAATTTGGAATAGAGGCGATTTTTTTTTTAATCTTTGTCTTTAGGCTTGGACTAATAAAGATGATCTTAGAAGGTGCATACAGGCTTTTGAGATTATGGTTACATATACATGCTTACTAGTAACTGGACTGGCAAGGTGACTATAGTCAAAGTTCTGAAACGAATTGGTCAAAAGTAAACTTTACTGTCAAGCGGCGAAAAGTTCTATTTGGGTCAAATTCTTCGACATCTAAAATATGACCTCTTGCAACTTATAATGATGGGTAAAGTTGCTGGAAGAAAGAAAATATCTTGGCTGCAGAACACCTGAGAGTAGACCGAGATAGCAAGTGCAGCGGAGATATTCTGAAGAGCTAAATAAAAGGCGGACTTTAACAGACTAATCACTAGTTGGAGATTGGAGAGGCAACCCTTATGCCCGCATACTCAAACGTTACTCAATTTTGAGAGCTGCTCAGTATCATGCTGTCACTTTTATATCGTTGACGTTCAGAGCGACAGCATGATACTTAAGCAGCTCTCAAAATTAAGCGTTTGAGTATTCGGGCGTTAGAAGCGAAGAATTATTTAAAACAGTTTTCCTATCCCTGTTCTCGATACACATTACGATCCAGGACGCAATACTAGTTTCCATTTAACCCATAAACGTTCACGTCAATTACTGCGGCTATAAACACCCCGTCTGACCGTGCAGTAACTATAATAATAAAAATAAAGAACTGCCAATGAGGATAATTTGTTTTGGGTCAGTTGGTGGGTTAATAACGTTGATGGCTCGGATAATATACAGTATACACCTGGCACCTGGAACTAAATCAGATTTTCTATCAGTCAAAAGATCATGTCTTTGACCTGAATGTTTATTTTATTTAACATTTATTGTACAAAAAACAAAATGTAAAGCACAATAGACGGACTTAATGCTAATGTTTGGATGGTATATCTCTTGTTTTCATTTCTGTAAACAATATTGCTATAACATTTGTCTTAAAAATTCAAAATGGCGGTCTTAGCTTGTGGACTCTGGCTAATTTATATTTGTGAGGACCAGAACTGCGCCACTGACAAGGCATTGTCAGTGGCTTCGTATAGGTCCCCGAGCGTGCAGGTGGCTGGGCACGCAGGGCACGATAGAAGATGTCCCATGGTCGGGGAGAGACACCACATCTGCAGGTATCCTCTGAGCTGTATCGCCATCTTTACATGTTATTATTGTTTAAAATGGAGAATTCAAAATTAGGTATTCACTGAAATACGCATGTAACAGATAGTCTGATGGAGAGATGTCATTTTCTAAGGATCGGAAGCATGGTTAAAAAACCTAAACTAGGACTGCTATTTTTGAGATGTATGACTCACCGAAACCGTAGAGTCGAATGATTAGTTCGAGTCACCGGTTATGTCGCATGAAAATCATTCGCGATAATCATTCGACTCACCGATTTTGCATATTCATATATTTCAAAAACAGCACTCCTGGTCATTTTTCTGTCCAAACATTATTTATAATTCACGAAAAAGTCTGGTTTTTCGCATCCGCTGTTATTATAGTATTAGAGCAGGGTGCGAGAGTGAGGTGTGTCGGCGAAATCACGGTAATAACATTCAATCTAGTAAAAGCCATCAAATCTACTCGTAAGTGGTTTCGGTCATGAGCTTAGAGCGGAGAACGATGTTCCAGTATCTGTACGGTTTATTTGATGTGTCACTAATCCTCTGGCATTTATGCTAGTTTAGAAATAGAAAAAAACACGCAGTAAGTACTGTCCAGATTTTGTCTTACATTCAATATGGTATACGCACGTAGTTAGGCATGGGCAATGGATTAGCAATATACTTATCAAATTACTTTATTTTTCCTGTCTTGCCCTAGCTGCCCTGTCTCCTGCACAATGGAGGACTTAAACGAGGCGAACGACCGGCCGGTGGAGATAGCCAGGTACTGGGCAAAGTCAATATAAAGTCCATATAGCCATTATGACACGAAAAGAGTAGACACTACTGATTTCTTATGTTTTCGCGATTGTTACACATTAAATTAAACTATTTTATACGGTTTTCTATCGCGTTTATTGCTTACTTATTTATACCTAACGTTTCAAGTTACAGTTCACAACCAAGTCTGCAGTCTGTGAACACTCACTTGACAAATCCAACCACTACATGCGTTTTGATAATCCTCAAGTCCTTGCAAAAGAAAACAGATTTATACCAAGGATGATACGTGAAGAGATCGAAATTAAAGAACATCCTAATTTCAACAGAGAGGATGGATGGCAAGTACCACCAGCTTGGGACCCAGTTATAAATTTAATAAAATCTCAAACTCATCGGAAGACTACAAGCGTTTTTGATACTGTCAGCCAATACTGTGTGAATCGAAATAGTTTTCAATGATTTATGAGCTATGGTTTTGTATTCTTGTGACATCAGAAACAAATGACACAGACGAATGTCAACTCAGTCTGCCTGCGACCATGAGCTCTGTAAAGTGCTTGAAACGTTAGGTATAAATAAGTAAGCAATAAACGCGATAGAAAACCGTATAAAATAGTTTAATTTAATTAGTAGACACTACTTTTTAAATTCTACCTTCTTCTTCTTCTTAGAGAGCGAACTCTGGTTAATGCTATTTCAGAAAATCAAGCATTCATGATTAAATGAAATGAATGAATAATAAACGATATTTTTCATAACTTGTACCACAAAACTGACCAGCACTAAGTAATTTCGCCCATAATAATCATAGGTGTAGCTCAGATGGGGTTGGTGATTATGTCAGCTCATTTTTATGATAACTGATGCCCCTGCGTTGCATGATAACAGGATTTATGTGTTATGAATATTTCATTCAAGTTTATGAATACGTGATATGTTATGGGATTAACTTAATAAGGATTAGAGGGATTTGATTTAGATTTAGATTATCGATTATCACTATCACTACATAGTATAAAACAAAGTCGCTTTCTCTGTCCCTATATTCCTATGTATGCTTAAATCTTTCAAACTACGCAATGGATTTTGATGCGGTTTTTTTTAATAGATAGTGATATAAGAGGAAAGTTTATATGCCCATGCGAAGCCGGAGCGGGTCGCTAGTAAGATATAAACAAGATTTACCATTATGACCGACTGCCTGCCAGAAAAAGAGACAAGACAATGAATTCTTCAATGAACAGCTATGCATTCACTTTAAATTGAAGACGTAGTTTTAAAGATTTAAGCATACAAAGAGACACGGGGACCGAGAAAGCGACTTTGTTTTATACTATGTAGTGATAGTGAAGAACGTGAAATAAAACATAAAGGGAAAAAATATAAATAAACAAAAAAATATAGAAGACGATTACATACGCGTCGAAAAGTAAATCCCTAAGAAATGTTTGTCGAAACACGATCAATAACGGTAACGAATAGGTTATTCTCATGAAATATCGTGGATTAAAGTCAATGCCATCTCTAAACACTATGAATTATTGTAAGTCGTGTGTGGTGCAATGTACAAGCGGATGACGATATGCGGAGCATTGCCTAGAAAGCGTTTTATTTTTCTATGACTATACAAAGGATTATACTGACCTTTTATGAAACACAATCTTGATATTTTTTTAGTTAAAACTATTTACAGGACAGACGTAATTATTATAATTTCAATCTATCATATTGAGTATATATTTTTTTAACAAAACTATAAATAAAATGACCGTCAGTTCTACCATAAAATTGTTAATTAGGCTGTCCGAAGTTCCACTATTATTATTTATTTATTTTACTACTGGACTAGTGATAAAAAAGAACTAATTCTGTAATATAACTGTTGAATTTAGTAGAAGGCGGGAACGGAAACCATAGATTACAAAAATTTGCCTGGACGCGATTTCCTATTTCTATGGCGGGAACAAACCACATGAGTTTAGCAAACGATTGTTAATTTTTATGAAAAAAATAACACATGATCATATGAAGCTGCTATAGCAGTACTATGCTGGCAAAGTCTTTTAAACACTTAAGTGTGCATTCTTACTAACTCGGAACTAACCAATCGCAATAATGCCATTCAAAGTTCCAGCGTTGTGATTGGTTAATTCTGCTCCGCTCATCTCCGCGTCGTTATTGACTGGAATTCAAAAAAATTGGAATCGCACGCGGTCTCTCTACCGAGGCAAATATTTCTTTTTTAATATATGCTGGGAATGCATTCTCCACAGACTAAGGAGGAGATACTATACTAGTATGCATCCTCGCTCTTGCTTCGGTTTATAACTTGCACCATTAAAAAAAATCAAAGTCCACTCATTAAAAAACTTCCAAAAATCGTTCATTATGAATGAATTTTATAATGGGCTATTTTGTAATCATGTCCGAAGTTATTAGTGTGTTTAGTGATTACAGTCATTATGACAGTATAGCTGCATGTGGTCCCAGGTTCATTTCCTGCAATATTACTTAAAACCGAATAACCATTTTACACAATATGTAGGTAACTGGGCGACCGAGCTTCGCTCGTATTATGAAGAAAATCTTTTTGCGTGAAAATGTTTTTTCCCAGACATGGAATCTAGCTAGATTATCTTTTTGACTATGTTAGATATCTATGTTAGATTATCTTTTTTCAACCAAATCGTTAGAGCCCTTTTCGAAAACGCGAGTACAAATATTTATAATAATTGCACCTTTTAGCAAATAGACACATTAGCATATAGAATATATTATATGTATATAGATAAGATTAGTTAGGATTTAACACTCGAAAGATACAGAAATATAAATACGCGTATCTTTTATACGTTATCAAATATAACGTCTTTTTGAATCCGTTATCACTGATTACAGAATATAATTATTATCATATACTAATTTTACGAAGAAAACGCATTTTTAGGGTTCTCAAAAATCGCTTTGTTATGTAGCGAAAGGTGCCAAAAGTGATGACATAGAAGTAAATTGTAGTAAATGGGTACAATCCATACTAATATTATAAATGCGAAAGTCTGTCTGTCTGTCTGTCATCTCTTCACGGCTAAACTGCTGGACCGATTGTGATGAAATTTGGTAGGGATGTAGTTAACGATCTGGGGTCAAACATAGGGTACTTTTGGGCGCGAT
Source organism: Apomyelois bistriatella (assembly GCA_947044815.1). Classification (NCBI taxonomy): domain Eukaryota; kingdom Metazoa; phylum Arthropoda; class Insecta; order Lepidoptera; family Pyralidae; genus Apomyelois; species Apomyelois bistriatella. Next base: position 7,702,520 of record OX345713.1, read on the forward strand.
ATAACCGAGTCCCACGCGGGGCGAAGCCGCGGGGAACAGCTAGTCTATATATATTAAAGAAAGTCGTGTTATTTATACTATTTATAACTCAAGAACGGCGGAACTGATTTGGCTGAAAATTGGCTAGATTAGAGGTATAGATTGGAGGTAGCTTAGAACCAGGAGAAGGACATAGGGTACCTACTTTTCATCCCGGATAAAAGTACTGTTTCCGAGGGAAGTTCATCGGGGAGAAGCCGCGGGCAAAAGCTAGTATATAAAGGTAGTAAAACGGGATACTATATCATCGATGATATCTTTTATTGCATGGAGAATATATTGCTTTGTAATCATTGCTTATAAACCATTAAGCCACAGATGTCATCAAATGTTGAAATCGTACTTGAATATCAGGCCATTGAAGTCTCCAAACAAAAAAAAAAACTAATATTCAAAAAAAGAACGGGCCAGCCCCAATCTTGGCGGGACAGTTTATGAGGCGCCCTCTATCCCTTTATATCCCGTTCGTGATTGTGTACCGTCAGCAAATTAAATGGGAATACAAATTTATGCTGCACGAATCTCGTTGTAAGTGGAAACTTATTGCCTTGTTTGTTTTTCTTGTTTTGTTTATTATTTTGTATTTTACCCTTGAACGGTAGATGGAGTTTTTGTTAAATCCAGACTTTGACAAACTTTTAGTGTGGGGGTGTGCAAGGTTAAATGTAGGTATAAACCTAAAGGTTCGATATTTATTTATTTATTTATTTAAAACTATCGAGCCAATAGCTACAATATGTAAAATTAAAGCTATGACCATTCTCTGCCAGCGCAATTAATGTGTAGGTGTCCAAGAAGATGTATAAAAAGATATGTATAAAATGAGAAATTGTTTATTATTTAAATACAATGCAATTTAAAATATTATTTAAAAATTTATCCTAAAATAAAAAAATTACCTACATACATCTGACTGAAAGACTGATGCGATCCCATGGGTCGAAAAATTCCTCTGCATCACTGACCGTCGATGGCAAGGTGCCCAGAACCTGGCAGCATTGCCACTATATACGATATTTTCTCAAAGGAAAAAAACCTCCCTCCCAATATAATTAACTTTGCAAGCGCGATTAAGACAATTATAGTAATTTGCTGTTAGTTAACGCCATCTATTAAGCGTCTTTGTAGTTAGTTGATGTGGCGCTAGTGTCGCCATAAATGTTTTTTGATTACATATAAGTCCTATTATGCTGTCTGTCCATTCTATAATAGAAGCATTTCCAGTAACACAGCCACCAAAAACATTGCAGCTAATAATATGGTGTTCCATTATAAGAGAAACCAGAGAATTCGTTGTACAGTTAATAGAGGAGCTTGATAGCCCAGTGGTTAAGCAACCCAAGGTGTGTCCGTCACTTGGATTGGGCGCCGTTACTATTGGAATTTTATTGTAAGCTCCTCCATGCTTTAAAGACAAGGGTTATTATGATGAAGCGACTTCCTTTATCCGACTTCAGATTTAATAAAATTTTTGATATGAAGCATATTTAAACAACAATGGATTGATTATTTCATCCTTTTTAGTTACGGATTTGGAGTCGGTTTCGTTTTTTTGGCAAAAACAATTATTTACCATGATAAGGGTACACTTGTACAGTCGAATTTTTTGAGCTGTTTTAAAGCATCTGACACATCCTTACGACAGCCATCTAGCGACAACAGCCGGGACTAATAACGTACTTTTCGGGGCACGGAATAATTCAAGATATAGGATATGCCATTTAGTGGCGACCAATCCTAGTCAAGCTGCACTGGCTATCGCTTAGCATGTTCGACAGTTAGGTACTAACAATTAGGCTAGGTTATCATCATTTCAGCCTCAGGATGTCCACTTCTGGACATAGGTATCTCCCAAAGATTCCCAGAACGACTGGTTGGAAGCGGCCGGTATCCAGCGCCAGCCTCGCCATTTAAGAACCATTCTGACCCATGGTAATCGGTTTGTCGCGCTATATGCCCTGCCACTTCAAAGAGCTAATCCAATGGTATATGTCGGTTACCTTTGTTCTACTAGGCTATCAGGCTTTTTTCAAATTACTATGATACTTATCATGGGTTGTCTGTCATCTTTGAATTAAAGTTTGAAGGTTAACAAACGGAATCCCTCACAGCTTTGGGCTGCTATTTTCAGTTGGTTGTATCATAATAATAAATAAAAAAAACTTTAAAAAAATATTTTACATTTATTTTCCACTAGCTGTTGCCCGCGGCTCCGCCCGCGTGGGACTTTGTTTTATCGCGCCCAAAAGTAGCCTTTGTTTGACCACTGATCTTTAATTATATCCATTTCAAATTTCATCCAAATCAGTCCAGTGGTTAAGCCGTGAAAGTGTAACAGACAGACTTTCGCATTTATAATATTAGTATTAATATTAAAGTATTATATTAAGCAAGTATTAAGTATAATTAGTATTAAGTATTATTATACAGCGTGGCAATGCTGCCAGCCTTCTGGAAACATTTCCAGTTGACAGTGATGCGGAGGAATATTTCGATGCTGAGTAAAACACTCAATAAGTTTTTTGCTCTTTATTTTTTTTATATATTTATTTATTTTTTAATATTAAATGTGTATATATTATGGAGATAGTAGTTAAGTTTTACATTATATATTTATAAATTTATTTACGTTCTTCAAATAGCAACGGAAGGCCGCCGATAACACCTTGAACTATCTCTGACAAAGGATCGACTTTTGGGTATCTTTTGGACTCCGGCGCAGGTTTCACTGTGAACTTTGACAAAATGGCCGCCAAGCCTGCTAAGGACTGCATAAGGCCGAGCCGGGCACCTGTAATGGAGATAAAAGTATTATTTACTAGCTGTTGCTCATGGTTTCACCTAAGTGGGACTAGGACCTATCCCTTGTTAGTTGTGACCCCTGGTCCTTAGCTGTTTTCTAACAAAATATTATTCAAATCAGTCCAGTGGCAATCTTCCGACCCTTCCCCCTGGACATGATCTGCCATGGCCTACATGGAAGTCCTTAAACAGACTCCGGACCCAGGTTGGCCTAAGCAAGGGCAACATGTACAGATAGGGGTACAGCTTAGAGGAGACCTGCAGATGTGGTGTCTCTCCCCAGACCATGGCACATCTTTTATCGTGCCCTGCGTGCCCAGCCACCTGCACGCTCGGGGACCTATACGAAGCCACTGACAACGCCTTGTCAGTGGCGGAGTTCTGGTCCTCACAAATATAAATTTGCCAGAGTCGCCTCGCTAAGAAGAAGAAGCGGCAATCTTGACCTATGTCCTTCTCAAAAATGTGTATGCATAATTTTAAGAAGATTGGTTCGGTACATAGGGCGTTAAGCGTATATAACACACAAGTTTTATAGTGAGTATTATGTAACGTGGTAGATCTTAACCACTCGGTGGTACGCGTGCCTCCGTTACGGGAGGTTAAGCAACCTTAGGATTGGTCGTCGCCTCTGGTGGCATGTTATCATGAATTCCTTGATGCTTCGGGAGGCATGTAAATTTAGAGCTACCTTCGCTTAATTAATTATCAAGTCTTTACACTACATTTCGACGACGTCTGTTGTCTAATGGTTATGTCAGATTGCCATACCAGATCTTCCGGGTCAATCCTCGGTTAGGTCAAGATGGATAATTATCATTTTCAGATTGAGCTGCTGCGTGTTGTATATACATATAAATATACTAGCTTTTGCCCGCGGCTTCGCCCGCGTGAACTTCCCTCGGGAACAGTTAAGCGGGATGAAAGGTATCCTATGTCCTTCTCCTGGCTCTAAACTACCTCCCTGACAATTTTCAGCTAAATCGGTTCAGCCGTTCTTGAGTTATATGTGGAGTAACTAACACGACTTTCTTTTATATATATATATATATATAGATGTTTTTATTATTAAATTAAGTATCACTGAGTTAGTATCCTATAACAAAATTCTGGAACTTACTGGGCAACCTCAATCTATGTGACTTATCCGTATATACTCGTATCATTTTATTAATTTGATAGCATTGTTCTTGGAGAAGGTTAGGCTAATAAGTACATTCCGTGATGCCATGGATACACATCATTATCAATGTAGTTTGATAGATATAGATAGGTGTTGATAAGATTAAAAGTACCAAAATATTATCGACTGCTATTAGAATCGTTTCTGGTAAATATTTTAGAGAATGATTTATTTACATTATTTGTAAGAATAATTTATTCACAACTGGAGTGCTATTTTTGAGATGTATGACTCACCCAAAACCGGTGAGTCGAATGATTATCGTTCGTTTTCGAATGATTTTCTTGCGACATAACCGGTGACTCGAACGATAATCATTCGACTCACCGGTTTTGAGTGAGTCATACATCTCAAAAATAGCACTCCTGGTTGTTAAACTCTGCTATGGCTGTCGAAATGAATATATAGACACTTACCAAACCATTGTTAATAGCATTGTGCCCGCCTCTTTCTTGTTTCCCAAGAATGAATGAATTATATTATTTGCCGTAAATGTGGCAATAGTCCCAACTAATATTATAAATGCGAAAGTGAGTTTGTATATTTGTTTGTCTGTTACCTCTTCACGCCCTATCTACAGAATCAATCTTCCTGAAATTTCGCATACAAATAGCTAGGAATACTAAGAAGGACAAAGGGTGTACCTTTCATCCCTGAAAAGCACTGTTCCTGAGGGAAATTCATGCGGGCTTGAAAGCTAGTAATAATATATCATGAACAAAAATCCATCTTGACTTAAGCAATAAGGTCGTAAAATAAGAAAAGTCGGGAAAGAAGAATATGTCTGCTCTAAGCGATATTTTATTAAACTTTTCTCCTAAGGCAACATTCCTACCACCAGACACTAAACAGACTGGGGTTGTGTTGGAAGATATTAAAAAAACTGCGCTTGATAGGGCTTCTCTAGCAGAAACTCACGATTGTGAAGTGGTGCAGTTGGTACTCACATACTAGGTATGCCCTAACTCTAGCTGTCCTGTTTCTTGCAAAACAAATGACCTTTAAAAATTATTTAAGGTGAACGATCAGACAATGTAGAGGTAGATAGCAACATACTGATCATAATATATAAACCTACAGATAATATAGCCGATTAGAATCAAAATTAAAAATGAAATCAGGTATTAGTAGCATTATCTCATAGTTTTAGGCTACAGCTGATCTCAACTCAGTGACAAAATAAGTATGTCGGATCTGATAAAATACTTAATGTAACTACGAATTAGAATGTCACTTACCAATACAACTTCTTGGGCCTGTTCCAAATGGCATATAAATATCTTTTATACGACCCAAACTTTCTGTAAGAAATCTTTCCGGTTTGAATTCGGTAGGGTTATCCCAATATTGAGGATCCATATGCAATGCTTGTATTGGAACGACAACTTTTACATCTTCATCAATAGTGAGTCCCAAATCTTTAAAAGTATACTTTTTTGAGCATTTCCTTGAAACGTAACCAAGTGGTGGAAATATTCTCATGGCCTCTTTAAACGCCATTTCTAAATAAAGCATATCTTTAATAGAATCATAACTCAATTTATTATTATGTTTAGCTAAAGCTTTATCAATGTCATCCTGCACTTTTTTCTGTTCTTCGGGATGGTATGCTAGAAGGTGTAAAGTCATACTAGTAGAATTTGAAGATGTTTCAAAACCAGCAGCAAAAAAAACCATAAGCTGTGCCATGAAAATGTCTTCTGTAAAGTTTAGTACAATACGTTCTGGAGTCCCGTTAGATGTAACTTTTTCTATCGATTCTAATTCAACTGCTCCTTTGTTTTTTATTTCCATCATCATATCTAGGAAGTCGTTTCGTCCTGATGGTCGAAAATTCCTAGCTCTTTGAACCTCCCGCGCTAATTGTCTCGAATCGTCTTCAATTTTCCCAAAATATTTAAGATGTTTGAATGCATCTGGGAACATTTCTTTCAATAAATTGATAAGAAATTCTTTGAAACCTGCATCAAATATATTTTTGCCCAGTTTACGGAAATTTGAGTCTTCTTCGTTAAGCGAGTCTGAATCTAGACCAAAAGCACATGCTCCGATGAAATCTGTTGTGTATCTTGCCATCAGTTCTCTAGAGTCGAGACTTTTACCTAATTTAGCTGCTTCCAGTGTTATGGCTTGTAACTTTTCTGTTCTTTCAATGATAAGTGGAAACATCGCTTTTAATTTCGCACTAGTAAATGCAGGAGTCATTCTTATCCTTAACATTTTCCATAAGTCTCCTTCAGAGGCAAATAAATTATGTTGAATTGGCTCCACCACACTTCTGTTTGGATTGAAACCTCTGTAGAAAAAGTAGGAAAAATCTGTAACCATTATTTGTTTAATTAATTCAGGATCTCTTAGTATAAGTTCTGGTTGTGCTGCTCGATAATATCCTATGACTTTCTCGTTTGGATATTTCCAATACATTTCATCAGCTGCTTGTGTTTTTGATTGTTTCATGAGATAACCTTTAACGTTATTACCGAAGAAAACCACCGGTTTTTCATGTTTTACACCTTTTTTCTCCCAATATTTAAAATTCCTCGTATTATATAAGTAAACTATTACTAAAAATATACCAAAAAATAAAAGAGTTATCATTTTGACGGTTCACGTGATAAACGAAGAGACACAACTGATATGAAGAAAAGATTTTGTGCGGTTTTTGTTAATGATCATTACATCATATTGTTGAATAAAATATTTAGATTACAGATGTAGTCTGCGACGTATCGTCATCATTATTGATTGTATATATGTAGGTACTAGCTGTTGGCCATAGCTTCGCCCCCTGGGACTCAGTTATATCGAGCCCAAAAGTAGTCGTAGTAGTAAAGAAGATGTTTGACCCTTGGTTCTTAACTATATTTATAGCAAAAATCGGTCCAGCGGTTAAGCCGTGTATGCGATACAGACAGATACACTTCGCATTTATAATATTAAAATGAATATTAATGTAAAATCTTGCTTACCTATGCATGTCCTACAGAATTGATGTTTTACTCACAATCACAAGTGCACCCAGAATTATCGCCCAACGAGTTCTCTCCTCAATGGTTAACGACACGAAAATGGAATTTTGTACAAGTAGCTCTAGTTCTTATGGCAATGTATTGTTATAAGAAGCATAACTTGATGGTGTTCCCGGTATGGAAATCCACAACGGTTAATTGAACGAACAATTGATTTTTGTTACTACCTAAAAAACTGCCAAAAACTTACTTGTTTCTAATAATAGATCGCGCGGTATCATCTGTATGTACATTTATTTTGTAATACGTGGCACTGTTTTTGGACCTTATTGCATTGAAATAGAATTGCGATTTCAACGCAAATTTTTTATCCATCGTCGTATGACAACAACTCATTATAATTATGAAGTTGCAAAAATCTGATTGTGTATAGTTGGCATGGTGGACGTAAGATGATAAGTGCTTATTTTCATGGTAAATGTAAAACTGGTTTAGTTCTGTTTTGATTGAAATATTGAAACTACGCAATAAGAATTCCGTAGCTTGTTTTTTTGTCTTCTTCTTTTTCCTGCCTGATTCATCCAATGCAGGATATTAAAGCATATTAAAATTTAATACATCATTAAAGTAGCAGACCCACGGCGAAAAGGCAAAACAGTACCCAAATAGCGGGCATGTATTAGACTCTTCTAATCTTCTAGCCTTTGAGATTGAATTAAACGAATCAAGAAATGATTCTGTACGGGTTCCGTTTTGCCATATTGAGGTACGGAACGCTTATCAACATCCCTACTTCCCTACAAATGTTTGGTTCTGTTAAAACAACAATTGAACCCACGAAAATTATATAAAATAATGATAATACATTTTTGTTTACAATATTACTGTATTTTATGCTCTTAAAGGTTAAACAATGACTAGCTCGATAGCCTAACTGGATATTTATGTACACAAGAATAGCGCGTATTAACTGGTGTCTACGGCGTAGTTTAGATTAGTCACCACAATAGTGGTATTTATATTTTGATCTCCTCCGTGCTTCGGAAGGCATGTCAAGTCGTTGGTCCCGGGTGTTATCGGTAGATGGCAGTCGTTAGGCTATGTCATATGACATATGCCTTTAAGTAGCCTGTAAAGTCTGACAGTGTTGGCTACTAACACACCAGGGCCATGTTCCTGTGGGTCTGGTTTCCCTGTAAAAAGGGTTACGGAGCTCAGACCGCAGTCCCTCCATTGTAATAACCAGTTCCGCCAAAACGGACCATGATTAAAATAGCGGACCCTGGGTTCTGAAGCGTAAGCTTAAGATGCAACCTGGAAACACGCTCGGACGAAGAAGAATTATGTACTATTAACAAAATTGGATCTTATAGTTATCTGAATAAAAAAATTGAATTGAATTGTTAACTCTTTGGTGGATATTTAAAAAAATAACAATAGCAGTTTGATTGATATCTTTGTCAATAGCCGTTAGTGTCCAACGAATTAAGTTATAACAATCAGTGATACTGGAAATTCTCGTTGGCCTACGTTCATAGACTGCTTGCGGCTGAAATTATAATAATAAATACATATTGAAGCGTCTCCCACAGTCATTTGTACCATCATTACATAATCTCTCTCGCTTCCTTTATACACTTCTGCTAATATCTCCCCTATTTCAAGAGGTCAATTTGGGTGCAGTATTATGCTGAACAATTAAAATTAAACAACAAATGGTACTTTGATCGTATCATGGCTCAACGGAGGATATACAACTTCATGATGTCCATGTAGCTCCAATATACTGCCTTGGTCCCACTGCGGGTTCAAGTACACATGCTGCAGTGGTAGCACAGATTACAGAATACTATCTATACTAGTATAGGTATATTAAAACAAATGTGTTGAATATTTTATTAACGTTCTTCAAATATCAACGGAAGACCTCCAACCACGCCTTGGACTATCTCCGACAAGGGGTCCACTTTCGGAAACCTTTTGGACTCCGGCGCAGGTTTAACTGTGAACTTTGACAAAATGGCCGCCAAGCCTGCTAAAGACTGCATAAGTCCTAGTCGTGCTCCTGAAATTAAAATGAAAAATAGTCAATTAATAAGATTCCTAACTAATATGATAAATGCGAAAGTGAGTTTGTTTGATTGTTACGCTTTCACGCTCTATCTACTGAAGCAATCTTCCTGAAATTTTGCATACACATAGAAGTATTGAAAAGGACATAGGGTATCTTTCATCCCGGTAAAAAGCACTGTTCCCGAAGGAAATTCACGCGGGAGAGCCGCGGGCGAAAGCTAGTAATAACAATAAAAAGAAAAGAGAAAAATGAAGAAAAATAGAAAAGGGCGATTTTGGTTTCTGTGCATGAACATCGACCAGATAGGACAGGCGTAGTAAAAATGATAATTTATCAGTATTTTCATAGCATATATCATACATACTCGTAATATAAACAAAAATTATTTCAGTGGTTTATTTTTTTAATACGTAAATGTTTTTATAGAGCTTTGTGTGACTGAAAATCGGCCATGTGATGGTCAAAACGGTGCCCCAGTTTTATTGTTTAATATATAAATTATCTTTTGTATGTGACTTACCAATACAATTCCTTGGGCCCGCCCCAAATGGCATATAAACATCTTTTATACGATCTACATTTTCTGGAAGAAATCTCTCCGGTATAAATTCTTTGGGTTCGTCCCAATATTTAGGATCCATATGCAATGCCTGTACAGGAATAACAATTTTCACGTCTTCATCAATTGTTAGTCCTAAATCTTCAAACGTATATTTCTTTGCACATTTTCTTGAAATGTAGCCAAGAGGTGGTAATATTCTCATCGCCTCTTTAAAAGCCATTTCCAAATAAGACATATCTTTAATAGCATCGTAACTTAGTTTATTATTGTGTCTAGCTAAAGCTTTATCAATATCATTCTGCACCTTTTTTTGTTCTTCCGGATAAAATGCTAGCAGATGTAATGTCATACTTGTTGAATTTGAAGATGTTTCAAAACCAGCTGCGAAGAAAAGTATGAGTTGTGCCATAAAAATGTCTTCCGTAAAATTCATTACAACACGTTCTGGAGTTCCTTTAGATGTAAACTTTTCTATTGATTCAATTTCTATTGGCCCTTTGTTTTTTATTTCCATCATCATGTCTAAAAAGTCATTTCTTCCCGATGGTAGGAAATTTCTAGCTCTTTGAATCTCATAAACTAGTTGCCTTGATTCTTTTTCGATTTTCGCAAAATATTTAAGGTGTTTAAATGCATCTGGAAACACTTCTTTAAGTAAATTGATAAGGAAATCTTTAATACCTGCATCAAAAATATTTTTGCCCAGTTTACGAAAATTTGACTCTTCGTCATTGAGTGAGTCTGAATCTAGACCGAACGCACAGGCTCCAATGAAATCTGTTGTGTATCTTGCCATTAGTTCTCTAGCATCAATACTTTTCCCTAGTTTAGCCGCTTCGAGTGTCCTGGCTTGTAACTTTTCTGCTCTTTCAACGACGAGAGGAAACATTGCTTTCAGTTTAGCACTTGTGAACGCAGGAGTCATTCTAGTCCTTAACATCTTCCATAAGTCTCCTTCAGAGACAAATAAATTATGAAACATCGGCTCAACTACACTTCTGTTTGGGTTGAAACCTCTGTAGAAGAAGTGAGAAAAATCTGTAACTGTTACTTTTTTAATTAATTCAGGATCTCTTATTATAAGTTCTGGCTGTGCTGCTCGATAATATCCTATGACTTTCTCGTTCGGATATTTCCAATACATTTCTTCAGCTGCTTGTGACTTGGTTTGTTGAATAAGATAACCTTTGATGTTATTACCCAAGAAAATAACCGGTTTTTCATGTTTCACACCTTTTTTCACCCAATATTTAAATGTCCTTGTATTGTATAAGTACACTAGCACCAAAAATAGACAAACAATAAAAATAATTATCATTTTGTCTCTCCCCGTGTTAAAGGTAAGAACGAGACTGAAGTTAGCAAACGTTTTGTGTTATTTATGTACTATGTTATTACGTTGCATTGTTTGTATAAAATATCTAGTCAACAAACATATACCCTTGCACATGTCAATTGATTGTGTGAGTGAAACAAACAAAGTTCTCTACGTTTGACTACTTTAATTTTGAATACTTAACAGTACTAAATTCCTTAAGAATTTGGAATAAGGATATTTTTCGCACCTAATGAATGGATTCCTGCTGGGTATTCTATAATATCATAGGGGGCTTAGACAAAGTCACAACCGCAAAAACGAAGTACGACAAGAACAAAATGTATGGGATTGACATAAGATTGACCACGTGATTTACAGCAGCTTATGTCAATCCCATACATTTTGTTCTTGTCGACATTCACGACATCACTTGACTGTTATAAACAACTTTTGTTTTTATTGACACCTACAACTGTAACCTCATGACATGACATAATTTTCGTTCTATTTGGGAATGCTTTGAATTAACTATAACGTATAGCATTTGCACGATTTGATTTTGTACTTTGAACCAAACGTATAAGCAACATGGATAGATATAGTGGGCCTGCTTGTGCCTTGTCTGTTTTTACTTAAATTTTGTTAAATGCACTCTATTATAGACCCTATTTCATTGTCATACATTTTCAATTCCACGTCAGTAACAGTATTTTTTTAAATTACCCATACATTATAATAATCGATATGTCAACTTCTTAATTGTATAGTCATGAGACATCAAGTATATAATTATAGTTTCCATTTAGAAGTAGCATTGGAACATATTATTTACTTCATTGTATTGTAATCAAGGTCAGATCCAGGGGGGGGAGGGGCCTTGACTTGACAGGCTATAGGTAAAGAATTTTAAGGGATTATCGAGAACGAAGATTCAAGCGGACCCTGGGCTTCGAGGCCACCATTTGAGGATGCAACCGGGATAGCGTTATAATGAAGAAGCAGATTAAGAACCTTCTATTTTCTGGATGTAGGTAAAAAGAATTATGAAAGAATTCAAGATGTCACTAATGAATCACTTAAAAACAGGTTTGTTCATTGACTAGAAATTAAAATAGCAAGCTGAATCAAGTTATGCCGTCAGAACATAGTAACTATAAGATTTTTGTGGGATAGTAATATTATTAGAGTACCTATGAACGTAGAATATATAATTTCGTTAAAATAAAACATAGCCAATGCATTAGAGAGAGGCATGTGAGTGAGCGAAAAGGAAAAGGATGGAGAAGTCTAGAACGAAACAAACGACGAACGGGAACGGGTTTTTTTTTTAATAAATGTTGAATCTCATCTTGATCGTTTATTTTGCCATATAATTCCGCATTTCTCATTCTTCTCTCTGTCTATCACTTCAAATTTCTCACAGACGTATTAAAAGAAGTTCTCACATATAATGACATAGGCGATGCGGCTAGCAACCCAACACTATTCATTTCCTTTCAACTATCATCATGCAAAACGTGGTCTATGGTCTTATGACCCTAGGCTCTGTCTACCCCGTATAGGATAAAGACGTGATTATATGTATGTATGTATGTAAAACCTGCAAACTATGTTTGTTCCGTTCACTTACACGGTGTAGAATTTAAATCATTGGTTTTTAGTAGCACTCCAGCACCCGTAGCCTAGTGTCATTTTAAAACGCTAACGAATGTCGACAAGAACAAAATGTATGGGATTGATATAAGCTGCGCTAAATCACGTGGTCAATCTTATGTCAATCCCATACAATTTGTTCTTGTCGTACCTCGTTAACGCTTTGCGATTGTGACTTTGGCTAAGCGCCCTGGTCTTATATCCTATTAGCCTTGTCGCCCTATCTTTATACCAAATTTAGTAATATTCATAGAATCAACACAATGCCGAGTAATAATGTCATTTAGTACATGATGTGGTTATATACTGGAACAATGGCCGCCATTGTTGAACTATTGTCGAAATAGTGTGCATTGTAGGCTATCTATTCACATAATTATGTCTTTATCCCTTTTAGGTCAGTCTCTGACTGCCTCCGCGGTCGAGTGGTTAAGGCGTTTGCCTGTAGACCCGGTGGTCGTGGGTTCGAATCCTATGGGAAGCATACTTTGTTTAGTTGTTTCCAGTTTGGTTAGGACATTGCAGGCTTGAATCACCTGATAATAAAGATGATTCCGTGCTTCGGAAGGCACGTTAAGCCGTTGGTCCCGGCTGCCATCTGGTAGTCGTTAAAGGAACCACGTCAGAGGCCGAGAGGCGGCTTCGATGAACTCTGACAACATGATGTGCATGGTCGATTGACCTTGTCACCTACGCGAAATGATGATTACGTTTCGCACAACGTTACATTTTCGAAATTTCCAAAACACCATGGCATGGCCCAAACAAAGGCGTATCTAATTAGGAAATTAATTCATTTATTCCGTCGATAATTAGTATGCAACCCGGGGTCGCCATCTGGTCTTTATTAATGTCCCTGAAACAACGCGGCCGGACCGGACGATCCGTGTTTATAGATGAGGATATTCTATTTCATACTAGCTATTTCACCCTGATTCTCACGGAGTTATTGTTCTCCTTTATATTTCCGCTAGTTTGAATTTCCAAATGATGAAAGGTCCTACGTCCTTCTCATTACATGTATGTGTATGCGAAATTTCTGAAAGATTGGTTCAGTAGGTAGGGTATGAAAGCGTGACAAACAAACTCATTTTCGCATTTATTTAGTTAGTTGGGGTAGTTGGGACAATATTAGAAGATATGTTAATAATAAATGAACGAACACTTGGTTGCACCATTTTTAAACAAAAAATTGATTGAGTAACAGTAATATGTTAAATTAGGTTGAAACTGGCAAACATCGATAATGAAGAAAAAGAGAGTAATCTATTCTTAAACCAGATACCATTTTTTACTGTTAAAAACAAGTAATAGGTGTGTGCTGTGTACTAGAAGGAGTTAGCGTTAATACTGTAAGAATTATTGTTAAAAATTAAAAGTAAGCAAAAAAAAAATTATTTTTGTGATGATTCGCGTGGCTAAAGAAGGTAAGCGCTGATGTAGGCCGCTTTAACCGGTCAATCTAGAAACCTTCTAGAGACCTTTGTCCAGCAGTAGACAGCCTGTGACTGATATGATGATGATAATTTGCTTTCAACTTTGCTTTGTTTGTTTGTTTGTTCAAACAGTTGTTGCATAGGATTCCGAAATTTTAATTTTGTAATTCAAAAAAATGATTGAAATTGGGATAAACAAAACCTATATATACGTAGGGAGAATAACGGTATGACCATTAGTGCTTATTGTTAATTTATCCAATATTTGCATTGTACGAAATTCATCAAGAGTCATTCACGACATATGTCGAGAACCTTAATAAAAAGGGGTCGCTCCCCTTTAACTGGAGTTTTTTACTACTAACATTTGTTTTTTTGTCTTTCTTTCTTATCAATATTTAACGTGAAGGATAAATCAAATAATATTTTAATTGAAATGGCCTTATAAACGTTTGACGAGAAGGAGGTCAGTGTTTCTCAAAATTCGGGTCGTATTGCCATTTTTAATACATATACATATAATCACGACTTTATCCCATGCGGGGTAGACAGAGCCTAAGGCCATAAGACACACCACAGGAAATCAATAGTGATGGGTTGCTAGCCGCTTGCCATTTTTAAGTCTTTGTAAAAATAAAAAAGTTGGTCTAAACACAAACAAAAAGGTTTTAGATAGAGTAGGAAAAGAGCATTTAAAAGTAATTGAGAACAGACGAGGAAACATGTTGAGACACTTGATACGACACGATGATTTGATGAAAAACATAATCGAAAAGATAAAAGGAAGGAGGGGTTCAGGGCCTTGATTCTGTAAGCTTTCATTTTAAACTTCGAATCTGAATCCACTGTGGTTTCTAGATTGGCATTCTAAAAACTCGGTTGATAATTCAAATCTATACTAGCGCTACCTTTGCGAGCGTGTCAGCGAGATGAACTAGGTTGGACGTGAGATTTTGTACGAGATGACGTAAGATGTGGCATTTTGTAAGGTAATTTCCCCATCACTTCGAAGCTCACCTTTCTCTTGTCATTTAGAAGCTTATGCGAAGTGTGAGTCATAGCGACGTGAGAAGTGAGTTGTTGTTTGAAATTTATACAATCGACAGGCAGTTGGATTAAGGCATAGTTATATGAAACAGATAAAGGAGAAAACAAACGTCGTGCCGTATCAAAAAATAAAGGAACTTGCAAATGATAGACTAAAATTAATAGAACTCCGACAAGAGCGCAGCACTTTTTATATTGCTAATGATGTAACAATAAACACAAGTCAAACAACGTAAGTCTGCTTCCTACTCAGTAAAACAAGCAAGAATGAAAATTAAATTGCTTGAAAATATCTGAAAATAGCAGCTAAAATCATAACTGATCCGTTCAACGTCGGCTTCAGAGCAATTACAGCTATCCGGGTTGATTTAAAGCGCTTTGATATTGCCGCGTCGATAGAATGTCATCTATATATAGTTACGTAATACGTGAAGCGATAACTTTGGATTATTTTAACCACCGACGCAAAATGAGGGATGTTATAAGTTTCACGAGCATATCTGTTTAGGTATATGTGAATTTAGGTATCATAACATTAATATGATCATTTTATGTTGGTGTCATGGTAGATGCACATCCTGGTGTCAGAGTTCTTCGTAATCGCGTCTTGGTCTTCAAAGGAATATCAGATAGCAGCTGGACCAATAGCAAAGCAAGGAGTTGTTAAAAGGTCATGTGAAAAATCCAATTTAGGCTACGCTCGCCATCGCTTTACACGCACGATCTAATTTATTTATTTAACCTTTATTGTACAAAATACAAATGTAAAGCCATAGAATTTGGAAATCGCGCGTGGGGCAATCTTTTTTTTAATCTATGTGTAAAGCACAGCAGGCAGACTGCGGATTCTTATTCGCAGTGTTCGTAAACAAGCGCGAGTGTTGGGAAGTGGTACAATGTTGATTACGCGACTTTTTTTCTTTGTCACCAAAATCTCCAAGTTATATCTAAGTGAAATTTTCCACCGCTTCACTTAGCCATTTGTCTAGACTTACTAGACTAGCCTACTGACTTGACTTTTTGACTTGACTATAGTAGGACTGAAGAAGATTAATAAATTCAAGAAAGGCCTTAAAGGACAAGATTCCATGGCCTGAAAAAGTATTAAAAAAAAGCAGGCAGACTTATTTAATAGTCAACCTTTAGGTAAAGCAGAGAGCTTCAATGTAGATTTAGAGCTAAATAAAATAGACAATGGTGGTATAGATCGTTTCGACCACGCAAACTTTTATATCTTATTTCATATCTTGGTTTTATATCTTCTATAATATAATCATTGCAACAACGAAATTAGTGTCCAAAGTCTGAAATCTGTTTAATGCAAACGTAATCAAATCAAACCCTTTGAGCGGCGGCGAATAATGCAATTTGGCGGATTGTCTGTAAAATGGTGACCAGAATTATTGTATATTGCTTTGGTCTATGAGCGAGCTCGATAGCCTAACGCAGCGCGCGTGTTCGTAACGATAGTGCGCGTCAAGCGACGGCGACGGCGATTGCGCGGCCATGTTTGGATTGGTCGCCATTAGTGGCATTTCTATCTTGAGCTCCTCCGTGCTTCGGAAGACCGGCTGTGATAATGGTACGAAACCCTTCGTGCTCGATTCCGCCTCGCACTTGGCCGTTGTTTTTATTCTATTTAATTACTCTCTAGTGTGTAAGGCCAATTGAACTTGCAAGCAACGCGAAATTAAGATATTTTTAATTTGTATTATAATCAGAATTCTTGGAATTAATACACCGAAATTCGTAGAGCAATATGACGGTTGAACATCGATGATATTACTATGCGTTTCAACAATCTCGTAATATCAACTGAAATAATTTCACAGGCTGCCTAAAGGCTTTTAATACAGCCAAACTTCTATTTAATGAAAACAGATGAGAACTGACAACGGCAAAACTTGCCTTGTAATTCAAAGTGTTAGTTAAAAATGCCACTAGTGACGACCAATACAAATTAGGAGTGCTATTTTTGAGATGTATATAACTCACCCAAAACCGGTGAGACGAATGATTATCGTCTGAGTCACCAGTTGTGCATGATAATCATTCGAAAACGATCGATAATCATTCGAATCATCGATTTTGCTAAGTCATACATTTTAAAAATAGCAATCCAGGCCGCGCTCTTAGTCGATTGACACGTTCCTTATTTTTTTACCAGCGTTATAATATATTGTTACCAGTGGCTCCACCCGCGTGAAACTTGGTTATATCGCGTCCAAAAGAAGCTATTGTTTGACCCCTGATCCAAAACTATATCCATACCAAATTTCATCAAAATCGATCCAGCGGTTTAGTTTAGTTTAGTATGGATGATAGTATGGACGTTAGTATAGTTAGTATTATTAAGTATTCTGTGGTATATATGAATTTTCCGTTAAATTTCTAACCATGTTCGAAAAAGCAACCGCTTCTTAGTACTCAATTTTGTTAAGAGCCCCAGGTCTAGAGCTCTTTGGTATGTTTTGTAAGGCTTATGTAGCCAATCTTTGCAGTGAAAGCACGCTTCCAAACACATTTTCAATAGTGACATTACTGGATAACAGAAGCATCCAGTAATTATAAATAATTAATTACAATTAACTTTCTAATCCTAACGTCCTAACTATAATAATACTAGCCTTCGCCCGCGGCTTCGCCCGCATGAATTTCGAGCGGGAACAGTTCTTTTTTCCGTGTATGTATATAACATAGAGATAATATATAAGGTGGACTCAAATCCATACTAATATTATAAATGCGAAAGTCTGTCTGTCTGTCTGTCTATCTGTCTATCTGTCTGTCTGTCTGTCACCTCTTCACGGCTAAACTGCTGGACCGATTGTGATGAAATTTGGTAGGGATGTAGTTAACGACCTGAGGTCAAACATAGGCTACTTTTAGCGCGATATAACCGAGTCCCCACGCGGGCGGAGCCGCGGGGAACAGCTAGTCAACTATAAATATTTTAAGGGTAGGTTCAGACCACCATACTCAACAATTTTTCAAATAAACTTATGTCAAAATATGAAATATTTTTTTTCTTTCTCCATACTTAAACAGATCAGCTGATTCTCAATTTGTATGGGAGGTCAAAATTTCTTTTTCTTATTTCGATATAAGTTTATTTGGAAAAGTTGTTCAGTTTAGTGGTCTGAATCCACCCTTGAAATATTTGCAGTTGGTTTGAGTCCACCTTGTATGTATAGAGAGAAAATATGTACACATATATATTCTCTCTCTATAAGAAGTATTTATAAGGAGTTGCGGGTTACAGCTACTGAATAATATTAACTTAGTATATAAATCATTAAGTATTATGGATTTCGCTAAATTGCATCTGGTTTTATCAAAGGGACAACTGATTGCATTGGATCTTGTTATCGATCGGATGTCGGGTGTCGGGCTCAAATCAAATCAAGATGAGATTAGTGGTTTAGTCGCATTTCGGCTAACTCGCGAAATGGCTACAGTATAAAATAGTCCAAATTTATAACGGCAAGTTTGATTACGGAATGATGACAGTAACTAAGTAAACCTTTCAAGAATATGCTGTTAAGGAACCTATGAGTAGTCAAATCCAACTCACTCTTGACATAGATATATGCACTACGTTTTTTTATGCGCGGATCTGCGCGCATACACACACATATTTTTTTGTAGCTCACGCCCGCGTGTTCACCTGGATGATAGTTATTGCGATCAAAAGTAGCCTATATCCATCGTCATGGCTCAAGTTTCTCCATGCCAAATTTCATTTAAATCCGTCACACCGTTTTGTCGTGAAAGACGGACATATATAAAAACACACGCAATTTCACATTTTAATATTAGTATGATACAAACCCCCGTATTAAGAAACGTTTGTTAAGCATTTTAACTAAAATATGTTTTGTCTCTTTTTCTCATACCTGACACTTTACGTGAAAGAAAGAGACGCAACACATTTGAGCTAACATGGGCTTAACAAATGTTTCTTAATACGAGGGAAAGAAATGACATAAAATTGTGGGTAGGCTCTTGCTGACGACTATTCTATTGGGATTTAACTTCAGACAAATTAAAGCTAACACATATTATGCAATTACCCTGAGCTCGTCGTTAGACGCTTATCCAAATGGGGGAATTAACTTTATTCTATTTAAGATTGTTTGTTTCTCTCATATTACCATATTCCAAGTTGCATCAGCACCTTATAATGTAGATCTCTGATATCCGATCCCAATCCCAACTAATATTATAAATGCAAAAGTGATTTTGCATATTTATTTATTTTATTTATTTATTTATTTAATTAATGTACACTCAAATACAAACATTTAAACAATTAGGAAACTTAATAAGGGTTTGTTTGTTTGTTACCTCTTCACGCCCTATCTACTGAACCAATCTTCCTGAAACTTCGCATACACATAGCTAGGAGTATTGAGAACGACATACCTTTAATCCCGGGAAAAAGCACAGTTCCCGAGGGAAATTAATACGGGCGAAGCCGCGGGCGAAAGCTAGTATATTATAATCGAAAGAATCTACAAATAACATCAGTAAACCTACAACAAAACTGTAACCAGAAACCTTCATTTCCTACTACGCACGAAAAAAATTTCCAACTTTTCAGCAAAACCATTGAGAAAAAATACTATAGAACGTCCACTCACGTCCGGCCGCCATCTTGTATCGGCCATTTTTCTTTTCCCGCCCACGACCTGTCAACGACTTGACCTTAGCATTTGTCAAGCGTCCGCTGACGAGAGCGCACGACCGTCGATTTATTTTTTTGCCCATTTAATCTGCTTTTATGACGCCCTATGGGAATCCTTTTGTTTCGAACAGGTGGAAGGATTATGGGCTTAGGAGTTAAATATGTATTATAACAAGTCTCGTTTAATGTTTGAGTTTTATGAGAGGTGTTAATTGACTTCGTTAGGGTGGTACTACGCTTCTAAAATGGTCGTGAAGTAACGTCTGCTACTGGATTTAGATTTGAGACTTAAAAGTCAATCTGTACATTCAATAAATTAATT
Source organism: Apomyelois bistriatella (assembly GCA_947044815.1). Classification (NCBI taxonomy): domain Eukaryota; kingdom Metazoa; phylum Arthropoda; class Insecta; order Lepidoptera; family Pyralidae; genus Apomyelois; species Apomyelois bistriatella. The sequence continues at coordinate 7,722,612 of OX345713.1, forward strand.
GAATGAATTAAGATTACAATTTATAAGCGCGTTCTATAAGCCACAATAGTGATTCTAAGCTAATTCCCGATATCACCGGGAGGAATGTTTGTAACTGGATTGTGGCACTACACTGTGCCGTCGGGACACGATAATTGTGATGCTGTTAGCTCCGAGGTTGCGTTCAGATTGCTAAGCTAATATTCCAATCTGATGTCTCTGCAAAAAATAATTCTACCTAACTAATATTATAAATACGAAAGTGAGTGCGTTTGTTACGCTTTCACACACTATCTACTGCACCAATCTTCATAAAATTTCGCATGCACATAAATAGAAGTATTGAGCAGGACATAGGACCACTGTTCCCATGGGAAATTTACGCGGGCGAAGCCGCGGGCGAAAGCTAGTTATTTATAATTTAGCTTTTAAAATTAAAATACATACGTATTATCATCACGGTCGTGGGTTCGCTACCCATCGAAAACATACATTATTTAGTTGTTTTCAGTTTGGTTAGGAATGTCCTAAGTTTGCAGGCTTGAATCACCTGACTGTCTGATAATAATGTTGATTCCGTGCTTTGGAATGCACGTTAAGTCTCTGATCCCGGCTGTCATCTGTTAGTCTTTAAAGGAACCACGTCCGATGCCAAGAGGCGGTTCCGAAGTACTAGCACTAGGCACTAGGGTGTGAATGGTCGATTGACCGTGACACTACAAGAAATTATGATGATGATCACCATCACACCTGATGATGACAAGCTCAGTTGACCCTGCATACTGTCGTGTCCGAGTGGTTAATCCACCTTGTATGGCTTTGTATCATTATATCAAAATGGAGCCCTGTTATCGTTTATTTGTAGTCCATGGGAGTACTAGCTCAATTGACCCTGCACACCTAGATGCTTGAGTCTTTCTATCTGTCAAAGTTCAACTTGGATTCAGTAAACAAATGGAAGTCGGTTTTTATTTTTTGGGAAAATAAGATTATGTGACATCGATATGAACATCGCTTTAGTTCACAATTCCAAGGAGAATTGTCAAATGATATTGGGTTGTCAACTAAGGATTACAATGGTAACAGCCATACTAACTCGATTGATGTACTTTTTGTTTAGTGACATCGATATGAACATCGCTTTAGTTCACAATTCCAAAGAGAATTGTCAAATGAAATTGGGTTGTCAACTAAGGATTACAATGGTAACAGCCATACTAACTCGATTGATGTACTTAGATATTTGTTCGTTGGAATAATTTTCGAGAACAGTGGTTGAATACAAATTAAATGATTAACTTCGTGTGGCAGTAAAGTTACTAAGTTTCATTTCATTATTAAATTTCCTAAAATAAATTAGTTTATTAAGAAACTGGCATATAATATTCACAAAGGAATTCGAGAAAGTATATAAAATTACTTGTAATTAAAAAAGCATGTTATAATAGCATTCTCTACCAGTAAACCAAAAAGAAAAACAAAAAATAGTATGCTCTATGGCGTTTTAGCAATTACTTCCTAGCTGAGAGTAAACTTTTAACTTACGACCACTCTTAAGTGGACGCTTTTGCGTCCTTTGTCAACACAAATGAAAAAAATAATTAACATCACTTGTCTTACATAAGACAAGGCTTTTTATTTTCTCGTTTATTTAATTAAAATTAAAAATGAATCTTATCAAATCCTATTCATTATATTCCGGAGACAACACTTCATCAAAAAAGCTTTTCTTCCCATTTAAAGGGCAATTTCCTTCAAGAATCTGGATCACGGCTTTCAGCCTAAAAATCATTATAATATAATTATAAGTGTCAACTAATTTGTCCATTCAGTCCGCAAAAAATTGAATTTCCGCAAAATTAATTTAAAATCGCCTCCAAATTAATACGAAGTGGACCTTATTTTGGACTACTGTTACACCGAAACGAATGTGTGGGAAGAATTCCCTAAAAGTTCGTAATTAATCCGATTTTAAACACAAAATAATAAGTGTGGTCAATGGTAAATTTTATGTCTCTGAGCATTTAATTATCTATTTTGTATTAATTTTGTTTTTTCTCTTGAAATGAAGCGTGAAATATAGTAGTCAATTTCTGGTAATATAAATATATATATATATATATATAGAAAATGCCTTTATGTATTGGCCAGGCATACAGCTACATTCGCGTAAATAACTAAATAAAATGTAATAATTAGATTTTTTCGTCTCTCTTTCCCAACTAATATTATAAATGCGAAAGTGAGTTTGTATATTAGTTAGTTACCTATTCACGCTCTTTCTACTGAACCAATTTTCCTGAAATTTCGCATACACATAGCTAGGAGTATTGAAAAGAACATTGGGTACCTTACGTCTCGGAAAAAAGCACTGTTCCCGAGAGAAATTCAAGCGAGCGAAACCGCGAGCAAAAGCTAGTATATACATAAAAAGTACGCACTCACTCTATATAAACATAATAAGAAAGGAAGATTAATCATTAAAGAAACCACAACTAAGGTCTTCTTCTTTTCTTTTTCATCTTAATATACAATTTTTAACTAGGCCTAAAATAATATTCGAATCTCAAACTATATGGAACGTGTAAATGGGGTCAGTTTAATTTGTAATTCGAAGTTCGTTTGGGACAACCGAGGTCTTTATTTGGGTAGAACCTACATTAAGAGGGACCGTTGTCCTTTCCATGCCAAAATGGCACCACTTGTGATGGGAAATAATTAGACCTTGTTTAGGGGTTTCTTCTTGTTCATGTGGGACTATTACAATGTTGAATAATTGATATTAATTAAAAATTAATTATTTTTTTGGTTATTATTGATCATCATTGGGTCAGTGCTTCACTCTTCCTGTCTTCATTGCCATGGCATATTCTTAGAACAGGGACTTTTATATGGTAGTCCAATTATATACTTGGATGATATTGAGTTCCGAATCATATTTGACTTTTACTTCTCCTGCGTGAATATACATATTTTGATTCTGTCTTTGTAATTGTAAAATAGTCTTAAATTTTGCATTATCTTTTGTTTCAGTTGAAAAATTGTCTACTGGAGAATAAAGTAAGTCTGAACGCAAAATGGGATGTCTAATACAATGGTTAGATGATTTGATAAAGGAAGATTTTGTCACAGGAAGGCGCTAGTTGCAAGCCGCTTTTATTTAGTAAGATAGAAAATAATATATAATTATATATTTTTTTTAGGTTTGTCCACCGAATATGACTAAAGTTGATTCGGAACTGGAAAATTGTGTTCCAACGTGCGATTTAGCTCTAAATAGAGCACTAATGCTCACACAGAGCCTCATGCCAGTCTATTTTCCGATATAGACGTAGGATGAGTCTAGATTAAAATGTCGACTGCGTAGGCTGGTTCTAATTGACGGTCAGATAGCGCACCGATCGGGAATATCGGGTAGCATCATTAAATCCCGTCAATACTAGCAGTTCTACAGTACTCACGAGCATACTAAACGAAAGTTTATTATTTTTGGCAATATTTATGGCTGACTATAGATCTCCTCAAGGATTTCTATAATGACTGGTTGAAAGTGGCCCGCTACTAACTCTACCTGCGATCTTTTTTAAGTGATCTGGCCATCTAGTCGGTGTAAGTCCAAGGATGCCATTTGAACATGTCCTGCAGAGCACAGAGACAGCCTGTGCCTGAACGATGATTATTATTGGCCAAAAAATAATGTAAAATTATAATTTTTAAGACGGAAAATAAAGAGATCTCTGAATAGAAAACACCGATATTATATGCAGCTTTTTTAACTCTTGCCCTTTTAGAAGCTCACAATCTTTTATTTACTTCACACGTGTACTACGTTTGACATTTATCTGAATAGTCTCAACACAAATACACCTACGCCCTAGGCTGAATATAGGCTGACATCTATGTGGACCAAACAACATCCCTTTACCGTTTTGCTTGACTTTCTACTAAATTATATGTATTGGCTGGATTTTTTCCGAAAGAGAGAATAGATTACTTATAAACTACTCGGTCACATCTGGAGATCGTGTGTTCAATTCACATCCCATAAGAAGCAAGATTTATAGAATTTATTTTCAGGGCCCTGGACCCGCTGAGATGAGAGAGATTTGAATAATGAGATGTCAGAATCGAAATTTCAGATCTAAATGACCAAACACTCTTCTATGTGTTACACGCAGGTTAAACAAAACTAATAAAAGAGAGAATGAAACATGAAGAAATAGTGTAGTAATAAAATATTAATGAGCAGGTAACGTGTGCCTCCCGGATAAGACATTATCCAGTTCATTAAAACTCGTATAATCCGGATTATTTATATCGTGGCCCACAAAATATTGGCCCGAATTGTCGAACTTACATCTTCCTGCCTTCTTCATATCTAAGTTCTTATTTCAGAATTAAACTTCTGCAAGACTAGATGTATGGCTATACATGCTCATGTGTAAAGTTTTAAAGAAAAATCACTGGGACGCAGACTTAAGCGTAAAACAGCTTCATTTATTGTTTCCCATCGTGACAACAGCATACCTAGTTTTATAAATTTAGAAGCATGTACATAAGATGTGGTTAATCCTTGATTCTTAGCCAAATGATTAACAAAACTTTCGTGCATTCTTATGTCCCTAATAATTATTAAAACCATTGGTACTCAATTACATTTTACAAGTAGTAAGCTAAAGCTAAGAACAATTACAATCTAGTCAAAGAAGAAAAGTGTTTGATTCTTGATTCTTAACCAAATGATTAACAAAACTTTCGTGCATTCTTATGTCCTTAATAAATTATTAAAAACATTGGTAGCCAATATCATTTTACAAGTAGTAGCTAAGAACAATTTAAATCTACTCAAACTCTCTCTATCCTAGAGAGAATATAGACAGAACGTTAATTTGAACACTTTTTGGGACGAGATATAAAATTACCCTTTAACCTCGAACCAGTTCAAACTGGAATGAACCAGTGCTGTTCCGGTAATTTCAAAGTCTTCTTATTACCGGCGCGAAATGAGTCGTTAAAAGTGACAAATGAGTGACTTTATTGTTGTTCATTTGAGTTTTGGTACGATTTGGTGATTTTAGAATGTAAATAATAAAAAAGAATTGGTTTTTAATTACAAAAATATTTATTAGAAAGCAAATTAAGCCGTTATGCATATAGTTTGAACTAAGAATCATGCTCGATCTATCAAAATAAAATGTTGTATCAATAATTAATACATAAGCTAGGTCATTTACTTACTATTATTTATTTATTAATATTTTTTATGGCTTTTATAGGCGAAATATTTCGCCAGTAGACTTTTGCTTACTAAATGGTGTTCAGAATGGTGAAAGAAATAGTAGGTACGTACTGGAAGAGATTTCTTTCGGAATAAGTAGTACCTTTGTACTCATAATGTTTAACATTGTGTCCTATGTTTATATCTTTATGTAAATAATAAATAAATAATCAAGTCTAAGCTTTTTTTTAACTGTGGCACTGTGGCCAGTAATTTCATTTTTTTTTCACAATCATCTTTTACGAAGTTGCCAGTATCACAGAAATAGTTTTATCATTTTATCATGGTCTAAATCAAATATTACTTATTATTAAAGAGCCCAGAAATGAGAACATATTAATTTTATAAACAATAATTTTATCAGTATCACAACTATTACAAAAACAATTTCGAATCGATCTATCATATTTGACAACCCGCTACTGTCACTCTTCGAGTTTCCCGCGCAGAGCGCACCATAGACTCCACCAACTCTACGACTAACTCTATGGTGGTGTTGCCTCTGAATGACTTCTTAATAATATGTATAAAAAATGCGCGCCATTTATACGCAACTCAAAAGCCAAAAAGCCGTTTGTTGTCAGTCACAACGAATTTAGAAAATCTATTTCACTTCTCTTTATTGCGTTTCGCCAACAAGGCAAAGGGCAAAAAGTCGAGCATTCAATTCCGACAACTAGTTTTTATTATTTAGAGTACAAAATGGCGGATGTCGCATGTTTTTATAAAACATTGAATGTCAGTCAACTGGTAACAGAATTTTTGCAAAATATTTGACTATTTCATTTCATTTAACGTTTTTTTTTTTCAGGAAACATTTCGCTTTTATTTTAACGTTATGTTTGGATAAGTCAAGCAACGGCGAATGTGGCCTGACTTGGATTGGTTGCCACTAGTGATATTTCTATCTGCCGATTTCAGAGCTCCTTTTTGCGGAAAGCACACAAAGTTGTTAGTTCCTTTGTTTATTTCTGATGAAAGCCTTTAGGCTGTGATAGACGTCTTTAGAGAAGCCTGAAAAATCTGACAGTGTTGGCCACTAACACTCCCGGGTCATATTCCTGTGGATCTAGTTTCCCTGTGAAAAGGGGTTACGGAGGTCAGACGGCAGTTGCTCCATTGTAATAACCAGTTCCGCCAAATACAGAACCATGATTAAGCTTCAGAGCCCAACGGCTTAACGTGCCTTCCGAAGCACGGAGGAGCTCAAGATAGAAATGCCACTAATGGCGACCAATCCAAACATGGCCGCGCACTCGCCGTCGCTTGACGCGCGCTATCGTTACGAACGCGCGCGCCGCGCTAGTCTATCGAGCTCCTAAACAACCATTATGATTATTTCTAGGTAAATAAAAGTATCAATAATCAGAAATCTTTGTTGTTCTTGAATCGAAGAAAAATCATAGACACATAACGTTTCGTAACGTAGCTCAAATTTTCTTTTTTATATAACGTAGGGTGAATTTACTAAGTACTTAAGGTATGTGTGAGGAGAGAAGATAAATCCAGGTTTCAGCGAATCGCACAATATTTAGAGATTAAACGAACTTACCTGAAGTGAAGTTCTATCCTAATTATGCGAGGGCTTCGTCCGAAGAGATTAGCAGAATAAGACATGTGTAGTAACGCCAGTACTTACCGTTCCACCACATTATTTGTTTTTTTTTTTTTTTTTTTTTTTATTTTATTTGTGGGTAATTTCTCCGACCCCGCATCGACGGCGTTTGCCCTGTTCATTTAGTTTAGAGATTAGCCTTTTTTGTAACCTCATATTTTACGAATAGCTGGGATTTTTGTTAACCAAGTGGGTTGGGAGGGTTGCTAATCTCTTCGGACGAAGCCCTCGCATAATTAGGATAGAACTTCACTTCAGGTAAGTTCGTTTAATCTAATTATGCTTCAGGCTTCGTCCTCAAGATTAGCAGAATAAGACATGTGTAGACTTTTAGAGATTTAAGTTTTCGTAAAATATGAGAAAGAAAACAATTTAAGACTATTGAAATACCAGATAGGATTCAGTAGAATGTTCTTTATTAAACTAAAAACAATTTTACAAAATAGTTATTTCCTAATTTTATTGATTCAAAAAATTTTAGTTGTTTTAATGATTAAAGATATCAATTTCTCATTGAATAATTTAACACAGTTCTGGCAAAATGATCGTTACAGACATTTTTTATTGGCCTGTTATAAAATTTGGCAAAGGTCTGAGAGCTGGGGCTCCAGCCTGCCGCGTTTCTTATTTGGTCAATGTTAACTCCGAGATGGCGCGCAGCTGACGTAGCTGCGTGCCGGGTGCTATGCGCAGTGAACGTATTGGTATCAATTCCACTTGAACATAAAACAAATTTTATCCATTTTGATAAAGTTTGTGAACTAACTGGCTTATGAGGTTTTTTAAAACTTAAAAAAAGAGTATCGTTATTACCACGTATCGGTTCTGTCATATCAAGGTATGACAGCATAGCCTGTACGGGACAAATCTCTGGCCGTTCAATAAAAAATGGAAGAATTAATAAGGGTTGCTTTGAACCAATCCTTGATGTTTTTATTATATCTGGAATTTTAATTCTAATTTCACATGAAAGTTTCTCAATGTTACTTACTTTGATTTTGGATAAGGTTTGTACCCGATGAGCTGTAACAATAGCTAAAAGAGTAATTAGTTTCTTTGTAATTTGTTCGAAATTTAAATTATGATGAGGATACCATTGTGCAAGAAAATTTAACACTATAGACATAGAACTAGGAACGCGGCTCTAATAGAAGTAGCATGACAAGCTAAACTGTCTTACCACTCATACACGATATTTACGTGTATGCCATTCCATAATATGACGTGTATTTGGTGACGGACCCCCCCTCCTACCCTCCCTTACCTCAGCCCTTACCCCCCGCATTAGGCGCGCACGGTTCCCATACATTTAATGTCATATGTTATATCATGACAAGCTAAACTGTCTTACCACTCATACACGATATTTACGTGTATGCCATTCCATAATATGACGTGTATTTGGTGACGGACCCCCCCTCCTACCCTCCCTTACCTCAGCCCTTACCCCCCGCATTAGGCGCGCACGGTACCCATACATTTAATGTCATATGTTATATCTATTTTAAGTGACGCAAATTTTTTTTTAATCTATGACTATAGAAGTGTCCCACACTTCATTGTATTTTGGTAAGGGTTGTCTTGAACGGTATACCCCTTTAAAAAATCTTTTTATATCCTCATTTCCTGAAATATTAACAAAAAGTAAAGCTAATGCGGACCTGTAAGAGTTTAATGTCCCGTACTGAGCTCCTTCATTATAGACGTGCGTAAGAAATTGTAAAATAGTAGGAATTGGTACTTCAAACATATTCAATTTATTTTGATTACAATAAATGAACCACTTTTTATAGCACCCCTCGTATTGCTTATAAGAGTTATCTGAGAGTGAGTTTAATATTATATCCATGGATATGTCTGGAATACCTCTTCTTAACATTGTTTCCCGGATAATACTCCTGCCACCAGGGTAATTGTGGTGTGCATTTGTCGACAGCTGGAATTATCATATGATAAAATTAATTTTTCGTTAGCTTTAAATACTATCGTTTCTGAGATAACAAGACTTTGAAACATCGGATACCAGGGCTGGGACGGCCATAATGGCACAACCATTATACCCGTAGCCTTATCACATATAATCTTTCTTAATGATTTTAGAATCATAGTAAATGGGGGAAAAGCATAAAAGTAAAAATTAGTCCATGAAATAGTGAATGCGTTAACGGCGTATGCATCTGGATCACGATGCCAAGACACATAAGTCGGGCATTTATTATTTACTCGACTGGCAAATAAGTCTATATTAGGGGTACCAAATTTTTGCGTTATCTTACGATATGCATAATCATTGAGTTGCCATTCGATATCTGGATGCGTACGCCGTGACTCCTCATCTGCGATATAGTTTTCTGAAGATCTTATATATGAAGCGAAAACATATAATTTCTTTTGCTCACACCATTGCCAGAGATCTTTCGCGACTTTTGTCAAGTGTGGAAACTGGATGCCTCCCATTCGGTTGACATAGGAAATAGCGGTAGTATTATCTATTCTAAGCAGTATCTGACAGTTTGATAATGATTTAGCAAAAATTTTAAGGCCAATGAAGGCCGCCAAGATTTCTAAATAGTTTATGTGTTGGCGGCGTTCATCCTCACTCCATGGGCCACTGGCTGTCTGATCCCCACACGCTACTCCCCACCCCGTTGTTGAGGCATCTGAAAATATTTCTATTTCATATTTATCACTTTTAATGTTACATACCGGATTGTGCATGGCTTGATTCCACCATTTAAGGTCGGAATCTAATGATTTTGGTAAACTCATTGTCTTATCATAATCATTATTATCTTTTAAATTGAGATATTTACATCTCTCAAACATTTTTGTATAAAGCCAGCCGTACTCAACTGCGGGGCAGGAGGAGACTAACAGACCAACAAAACTAGCGAAAGCTCTAATTTTACAAGAATTCAACGATGAGAATTTTTCGATTTGTTGTTTAATTTTATCAATTTTTTCTCTTGGTAGGGTTACACAAAAGTTTTTTGTGTCTATTATATATCCTAGAAATTTGCAAGATTGTGAAAGTTCGAGCTGGCTTTTTTCTAAATTTAAAACGAAACCTAGGGATATCAAAAGTTTTTTGGATAGAAGCAAATTTTTAAGACAAATTTGATAATTTTTCCCGATTAAGCAGATATCATCAAGGTATATCGTAGATAAATACCCGCAAGTTCTAAGTAATCTAACTACCGGTTTCATAATCTTCGTGAAAACGAAAGGGGCTGTATTCAAGCCGAATGGAAGAACATTAAATTCATAAATTGAATCCTCAAATTGGAATCTGAGGAATTTTCTGTCACTTTCATTGATTTTTACCAAAAAATAAGCATCCTTTAAATCTAATGTACATAAGTAACATTTTTTCGAAATAATTTTTAGTACAGTTCTTAAGTCCTCCATTTTAAAGTGTTTCGTCTCAATAAATTTATTTAGTGATTTTAAGTTTAAGATAAACCGCATTTTTCCATTCGGCTTCGGTATCAAAAAGATAGGTGACAAATATTGGCCAGCACATGGTTCACACCGTGTGATTGCTCCCAATGATAATAGATTATCAATGGCTTCGGAAAAATGTGAATTTTCTGTTTCGGAGTATTTACGAACTGGAGGTGGTGTTGTTTGGTGTGGAATGCTCTTAAATGGAATAATATAGCCATTTATATATGATAGTATAGTAGGGTCATGAGTAATCATTGCCCATTGTTGATAAAATAAGGACAGTCTTCCTGCCGTGTTTACCTCTAGCGGCGCTGATAGGTCTGCCTGTCGCGCTGGGGAGGACGCTGCGACTGCCTCGAGGAGCTGGTGTGCCGATTGCGCGTCGAGCTCGTCGCAGGCTCCTTCATCCTCGGTGGGCCCGTCTGCCTGCGAGTCGGACCCGGATGCTTCGAGTTTAAATTTCTCGGATTGGAAGAGTTGGGTGTTGGTTTTTTATTTAAAACCTTCGATGCTGGTAACTTCATTTCTATTCCAGATTTATTGATAGCTTTTGCTGATTTAAGTACCTCGTTCAAATTCTCGCCAAATAGAAAGCTGTCTATTTTTGTATTCTGTATATGATCCTTAATTTCATTTTTTACGGAACTTAGAAGAAATTTCCTTCTAGTAATTGTATCAGCATGTTGACAGTCGGCGAGGATTCGAGCAGAGTCCATTAGGAGCTTTAATAAGTTGGTGTCTCTTTCTTTAGAGGTTAAAATCAGGGTAATAGCCTCACTGAGGCTTGTCAAGGCCAAGGTAAGTTGCTTCTGTTTATTTTCTATTGCTTTGTCTCGTTTGACGTTGATATCCGATACTGCAGCTTTTATTTCAGGATTTAAGGCAGGCGGGTCAATCAACTTGCAATTATCTGGTGTTAAGTATTTTTCCTTAAATTGATTTCGTAAATCTTTATTTAACCCATTTGTAACCCAATGTTGAAGTCTTATAGACAAATCTTTATGAACTTCTTTGCCATATTTTTTATCAGTAGTAGGATCCATGCCTAATATATCCAATAACTCACAATCTAGGTTTTCAATTTCAGGTGCGGCGGATGAAGACGGAACGGGCGCGGCCGACTGCGGCGGGTTGTCCTTCAGGGGGGGGACCACTACAACTGATGAGATAGTCTCAGGTGGAGCGCAGGGTCCTGCCTCGGTTACATCGTTGTTTAATGGCAACGGTGATATATCTTGGCTAGCCTCATCATCAGTACAATTCACGTGATCCCAAACTTCACTGCCTGAAAGACAGATTAGCTTTCGTGAAGTATATCATTTTATTAATATTGTAAGAAACAGTCCCTAGTTATATTTAATAACACGTACTGCTCGCAAACAATATCTAAGAAGCACGATAGGCAGTCCCCAATGTACTACCCGAGTGTGCTGAAGGCTGTTTATGTGGCTATGACATTAAGGCATTTATTGTAAGAGACAGTCCCTAGTTATATAAAATAACATGTACTGTCCGCAAACAATATCTAAGCACGATAGGCAGTCCCCAATGTACTACCCGAATGTGCTGAAAGCTGTAGGCTGGCTATGACATAAAGGCATTTATTGTAAGAGATAGTCTTATTATTATTATTTTTTACTTTATAAGTAACGCATACTGTCTGCTAACATCATTTAAAAAACAACACGATAACCGTGCTCAAATGTGCTGTACCTTTACAATTTATTATTTATTGCGCCTGTAATTAAGTTACATCTGCACATAAACAATAAAACAAAAGTTCCTACCTTGTGGACGCGGCGGCGGTGGCAAAGACTCGAAAGATGCACGCGATGCTATATCTGACTCGGTGGTCTCCACTCTGCTACCACTACGACGTCTACGACGGCGGCGTAACTTTCTTTCCAATCTTCTTATTTTTCGTTTAATATCATCACAGTTATCACTAGACTTTCGTTTCGGCATATTTAAACCAAACAATTTAATAGCGCGCGCGAGTAGTGGAACGGCGAAGCACAAAAAAGCGAATGAACAGGGCAAACGCCGTCGATGCGGGGTCGGAGAAATTACCCACAAATAAAAAAAAAAAAAAAAAAAAACTCAAATAATGTGGTGGAACGGTAAGTACTGGCGTTACTACACATGTCTTATTCTGCTAATCTTGAGGACGAAGCCTGAAGCATAATTATTATTTCTACTTTACAAATTTTTGACTTTTAAGGATACCTACACGTTAATAAGAGATATAGACAGGGGTCGTGAGATCGAAGTAGGCACGAGATCTAGTCAGGCAGCCGCTATGAAATAGCCAGCCACTTAACTTAGGGATAACGAGATGATCCGCAAGAGGTCTTCTGGTGGACGCGCGCAGACTTGGTGTGGCCTTCGGGGTGATGCGGTGCGGGGAAGCGAGGAAGGACCGCCGTTGGAGAATGCGCGACGTCACTTTTAAATTTGAGCTTTTTCTTTTAAAGTTAACGAGATATTCGCTTTTAAAGTCACACACGGTAGGACCGATTAATATTTGAACCGTAGTCGCCGGTTTCATTAAGTAGGTCCTGAATTTTTAACGATGACGTCACAGGAACCCGTTATCGCGCCCCGGTTTTACATAATTTAGCGGTGTGAGAGCTATTCTGGATTTATTAGGTTACTAAAGAATTGTTATTTATTTCGTATCATGGAGGACTTATTCGTTATTCTGACACAGGAAGTGGCCAACGACCCATAGAATCGATATCATTATTATAAGTCTAAGTTATTAGTAGTCGATATGTATGTTTGATTAATATTCAAAGCTACTTACTACACTCATAATTTACCAAAATGGCCCTATTTTTGCCCAATAAAGACCATCGGGTTATTTTCACTAGCTGTTCCCCGCGGTTTCACTCGTCTTTGGTGTGTATGTACCTATAACCTTCTCCAAGAATCTTCTATGTAGTAAGAATTTTTCAAATCCGACCAGTGGATCTAAAGTTATAAGCATTCAAACAAACAAACAAACAAACTCTTCAGCTTTATAACATTAAGTATAGATGTATGCCACATTGGTTCACATATTTATTTATTTTCATTACAACCGTGGGCTTTTTATACCAGTCAATCAACCAGAATTCAGATATTCGAAGAGGAGTTAGTCGCAGGCAGTCCACTGCTGAACGTGAATATTCCTTAACGATTTCTATAATGACCAATTGAAGCGGCCTATATCCAGCACTTGCGTGTGACTTCTCCAAGTCACCCAACAATCGGGAGGAGTAGCCAAAGTCACTATTTAAAAACGTCCACGAATGTCGAAAGAACAAAATGTATGGGATTGACATAAGCTGCGGTAAATCATGCGGTCAGCCACCACACCAAAAATGTTAGAGTAGTCTTCTCACACACAGTCGAGTGAAATTCCTCTGACAAAAAAAGCTCGGGGGCAACTCACCGATGTGTGAGATTATGAGTATGTGAGTAGCCACCTAAGCCTATAATGAAATAGCATTTTCTTCTGGAATTTAACTGCTTTTTTCTCATGTGAGTGATTTTACCACACCAAAAATATTAAAGTAGTCTTCTCACCCACAGTCGAGTGAAATTCCCCTGACAAAAAAAGCTCGGGGGCAACTCACCGATGCGTGAGATTATGAGTATGTGAGTAGCCACCTAAGCCAAATCATGTCAATCCCATACATTTTGTTCTGGTACTTCGTTAACGTTTCGGGATTGTGACTTTGGCTAAGCCCCCTGGTGGAAGTCCGACGCTGTGCATGTCGGTTCTAGTTCTAGTATGCCCGCCGCCAATAAGTTTGCGCATAATCCTTGCAATAACTGGCACCTCTACACGAAGAGTCCCGCAGCAATCAAACGAATAATTTTTACAGAGTATCAAGTAGTTTAAAGTCTTAAAGATACTTTCACAGAACAGAGAAATTATTCGAAAAGAAATATTTTGACGCGGATTTAGTTCCAGGATCAGTGTGGCTTGCGTATTCTCTCTTTTTACCTTCTATGTATACATGTAAACCACACCACACCTTATATTTTGAAATGTGTTACGTAGTTTACAACAAAGCCACCTAATATTATAGACCAAACAGTGGCAATAAATGACGCAATCAAATTCCCCGCCCATTTTTTTCTGTGTGAAAGGTTGGCTTGCAAGCCAAACCAGTGACACGCTTTTCGTGCGCTATGCCACTTGTTACTTCACTTCGTAGAGAAAGTCTACATGTTATTTTAAGTAGTTATGATTCATTGGAGACGTTTTAGGTATGTTATCTGTTGACACCTACTGGGATTATGGATGCCAAGCTTAAGTATGTAACTAATCGTGTAGAAAGTGTACGTTTACTTAGTTTTTATGCTACCAAATATAAATTGTTAATTACTTATAAGCTTTTTCTCGTGTTTTTAGGGTTCCGTACAAAAATGTAAAAACGGAACCCTTATAGGATCACTCGTGCGTCTGTCTGTCCGTCCGTCCGTTTTGTTATTATTGTAATATAAATAGTCTTGATTCTATTCATGAAAGAAGACAAAAAATGACCATTCCTTCCTGATCTCCGAAACTACTGGGCCTAAAATGTTGAAAAAAAAAATACAAAATATAGTTCATTGCCTGTACATTACAGGAAAACCTACAAGAACTCTGTCAAATGACAATTAAGTGGTAAATTCAACATAAAACGTTTTAGTTCACTAAAACACCACTAGATAGCGATAGTAGCAGTTTAGTTGAAATACCACAATTGAATTTAAAAACTGACATTGGCATTGTACGGAACCCTCTCCATGCGAGTTCAACTCGCACTTGACCGGTTTTTTTATGTAGACTTTGTGTGTGACATAATTAATTTTTTTTTAAAGTTGCGATGTATATATGTTTTAATTTGGCGTTATTTTAACCAAATATTAATCTATCTATCTAAAATTTAAGAGCTCTTGTCGGTGGAGATTTTCCCTGGTGTTTCTATCTTTCGCTAGCCTTTTCACATCCTGATACGACACGACATATAACTCTGGTTTTCCTGTAGAAAAAGTAACTGAGGTCAAACAGTGCTCCAATGTTATAATCAGTGGCGCTACGTCTGCCATAATTAAAGTCTGCCCTGAGAATTGAAGAATAAGATTTGGGTCAAACTAGAAAAGACGCTCGAATGATGAAGAATATAAAACGATTGTCGTAAATAATAATATTAAAACTCACAACAAAACGTGAACCATTGATTTTGCTAGTCAGCACAAAATGGCCGATGCAGCAATGACAAACGAACGTTTTGCTAACCAAATACAAAATAGAAATCTGCAAATTCACAAATTGTGTATTCAGAATCCTAAACAAATACGCTGTGACAATTGACAATGTGCATGTAATGTAAAATGTTTATTTAGACAATAATATATTCAGCTACTAGCGAATCCCCCTAGCTTTACATGGGCATAAAAACTTACCTCTTGAATCACTCTATCTATTAAAAAAACCGCACCAAAATCCGTTGCGTAGTTTTAAAGATTTAAGCATACATAGGGATATAGACACAGAGAAAGCGACTTTGTTTTATACTATGTAGATAGATACACACATCATCTTCGTTGTCTAGTTGCATCTTCAGCTTACGCTTCAAATCCAGGGCACGCTTTAATCATGGTCCTGATTTGGCGGCATTATTACAATGGAGCGACTACCGTCCGACCTCCTTAACCCGTTTCAACAGGGAAAACAGACCAATATAAACGTGATATGGAATCAAGACCCTTCCAAAGCACGGAGGAGTGATCAAATTGCCACAAGTGGTGACCAATCCAACCTAGTCGGCGCTGGTTGTCACTTGACATGCGCTATCGTTACGAACACGCAAGCCCCGCCTATGATATCGAGTTCTATGCGTTAATGCAATCCAAATTTCAGGTTGGATTTGAGAAATGTAGCCTTGAGACCTTGGTAGCATATTTTTTATTTAACTTCATTAGATACAAATAAAGACATTTTTTTTTAAATTTTGCGACCGCGCGCCGCTTCTACGTGATTCGAAATTCTTTGGATACAAATGTGAATGGCGCAAACTCTAATCACAAACCGCATATAATTGTCAGCTACAATGCGTACTGGTACATACTTTGTGCTAAACCGAAATACAGCAAAAAGTTTTAAGTCAATGATTCTGAACAAAGTAACCACAAAAATTTCTTAAAATTATAGGCTTAAACACGTTGGCGGACGTTTTTGAAAACACAATAGAAGTTTTGTTATAAATGCTATAGCAGTCGTGCGTCCGCCAACGCCTATAATTTTAAGATATTTTTGGTGTTTTTTTTGTTCAGAATCATTGACTTAAAACTTTTTGCTGTATTTCGGTTTAGCACAAAGTATGTACCAGTACGCATTGTAGCTGACAATTATATGCGGTTTGTGATTAGAGTTTGTGGTTAACCCAGCGAACTACCCCTATTGTAAACAGAAATCGTACACCTGATATCGCCCATATATTTCGTTGTTTTTTAGGGTTCGTATCTCAAAAGGCAAATAGGAAGCCCTTATAATATCACTTTGTTGTTAGTCTGTCAGTCTGTAAAACTTTTTTCTGAAGAACGCATTAATTTATTCAGGCCTACAGTCTCATTCGGCTGTAAACTAATCAATATTTGCAATTTTAGATGTGACTCAAAACCTAAGAGGAACATCCCGTTGGACTACAATGGTTCTTCCTTTTATCTTTCCTTCAATCCTGTCTTCCAGTTTTATCAAGTGTCCCAACACGTTTTCTCGTCTGTTCTCAATTACTTTTAAAATATTTTTCATCTACTCTATTTAAAAAGATGATGGTAATGGGGCATTACAATTGCATAATTTATAGTGGTTATGTACCTATATGAAAATATTTATAGATGACCTAATTTTACCAAATGACAATATGGTATCTCGGTATTGCTATAATACGATGCATAATGGAATTTGATAGTGTCACATATCGATAAGGTAGCCTGACCAATCGGCTTACTAGGAATTTCGTACGTATAATATGTTAGTCTATGCTTTGTAAGTGTTTGACCTACTAAACTATACCATTATATCTACAAACACACTTACAAATTAGGTATATTTAATTAGTGAGTTGGTTTGTAGGGTTAATCTTTGGAACTATTAATCTGAATTAAACCGGTTTAAATTTTTCATATTTATTTTCTACTAATAGTATTTTCAAGGACGGCTAACGTTAGGCTGTCTGCTCATCACAAAAATAAGTAGGAATGTAGTAACTTACGAAGGAAAAACAGCGTTAAGGTATACCCCCGAAGCCATACAATTAGGACGCAACCGGGAAAGCGCTAGAATAAAGATGATGATTACCTAATTGATATTAAATTTAAACGAAACGACACTGGAGGTCCCAAAAAATGGTAACGGATACACATTTACATAAATCTCCTAAACCAAATATAACAGCACAATGAGTTGTACAAACATACACACAAATACTGTGTCTAAAAATGTGACTTTGAACAAAGTAGACTTTAGTATCATTGTTTTACAGTTGATTTTAAATGTCGCATGTTTTTAGAAGTGTTATCTGGCAGGTGTAACTTTTATTTAAGGAGAGGTATTTTTTAACCCCCGAAAAAAAGGCGTGTTATACACGTGTATTTCTGTGGCGTTATACTTCGGATTTGGATGATCCAACTTAGTTTACTTTTAGGGTTCCGCGCACAAAATCTAATAAAATTGGTCAAATCCAACACTGAAAAAATACTCACTTATCACAATCAAACTTTCGTCAATCTATAGCACAAAAAGTGACTTCATAACTCTTTGCAATATATAACTTAACCTTTTGACTTTTCTTTCTAAATCACATTTTTTAAATCAAGATAACTTCATTAGTATCTTGTTTAACTTTGGTTATTTCTCAAATAGCCGAAGTAGTTGGGTAAAATATTTTTTTTCAGTGAAGGCGAATTTACGTAGGAAGGGTTCCTTGACGTCGACGGGGTCTTTGTATGGATTTTTGTACCATTAAACAAACTACATACAAAATCACGTATGTTGTAAGCCGTCGACAGACCAACAGGCAGACGGACGGACGGATAGCAGAGTCTTAGTAATAGGGGTCCCGTTTTTACCTCTTCGATACGGAACCCTAACAACGGGAAATCTTTTACTAGGTATTTGTTTATTAAAATCGGCCGAATCGGTAATTTATGAGGGTTATATGTCCAGCATTGGACGTCTTAAGGCTGAAACGATGATACATACATATAATCACGTCTTTATCCCATGCGGGGTAGACAGAGCCTAGGGCCATAAGACCTTAGACCACATTTGGCATAATGGTAGTTGAAACAGGAAATCAATAGTGATGGGTTGCTAGCCGCATCGCCTATGTCATGATTCCCCCAATCGGCGATTCCCTCAGACGACTTTTACGGCTTGCGCGGGAAGAGAAGCAGCTGGTACATTCTATGTTTTTCTTTTTCTCCCAGACCAGCATGGAAGATGAAACGATGATGATAATTTAATATTTCTTATTATAGTGACATTAAAAGTAGTCTGTGAAAATTTCAACTCTTCTTCACGAGATACATCCCGCTGACAGACAGACTAAAAGCCAAAGCTTATCAAAAGGATACCGATTTTTCAATTTATGTAAATACTCGCGTTTTTAACCGGCTTATATTGGTTAATATTACAAGTTTTTTGGTACGGAATCCATGTTTGATTAATCCAAGTCACACTTAATCGGTTTTATGACAACAAATAAAGAAATAAATAGATAAAAGATGAGTGCCCCCTCCCTCGACCCATATCTTGTGCACTCAATTTTATTATAATAGACAAGTCGTTATCATTTGATAGCTTTTTATTGTAAGCTCTGGCACGTCCATTAAAGGGGTACAAAGTTGTACAAGTGTTATCTTATCACATTGATAAGGCGTTGTGACATTATGTGATTTGGTTTTTAACCCCCGACGCAAGAAGAGGGTTGTTATAAGTTTGACGTGTCTGTCTGATAAAGAGATTTCAATTTAGTTTTTTTTTGTATTAAATGTCACTTATGGGCGAGTGTTCTTAGACATGTTTGATTAAAAACGGTTGAGCCGTTTAGAAGTTGTGGGGAAGAATCACCGAATGTCTGCAAATATACTCGAGTGGGGTCTCAAATGAAAGCGCGTCACGTGCACATTACAAAATATTATGTTCAATGAATATCGGTTGCGTTGTGAAAAAGCTCTATGGCTTTAAGTGGGGAAAATACCTAATATCTGCAAATAATTTGTATGAGGGGGGGGGGATCAGTCGACCCTCACTACTAAAAACAAATTGTGTTTTTTTTTTTTAATTTAATGTTATAGAATAAAGTTATGGTTACACTATACCAGTAGAAGGGGGCACGCCCAAAAAGTTCTGGCTTGATGCCGTGGTGATATGCGTGCACATGGTCGCACTACCAAGGTCGGAAGGCCAGGAGAATTGGAGAACAAAAAGCAGGGCCCCGGATTCAATCCCCGCTTAGGTCAAGATTAAAAATGATCTTTTTCTGATTGGTCTTTTGGTTGTTTATCCATTGTATTTGTTACTAGCGACCCGTCCCGGCTTCGCATGAGCATAAAAGAGGAAGGTTTTTATGCTGTAAGCCCATTAGCACGCATATCGTTTACCGCGACGTTCAGCCAGCTGTTATTAGGTTTACCCAAACGTTTGCCCCTTCTACCCGGCCTTATGTACCCGTGTCTACTGGTACTTGTGTCTATGTTTTGGTTATGCAATAAGTTAAGAAATCAAGCATACAGTCGTCGCAAAACTACACAGCTACCGTATCCTGCCTGTTGACGCTTGATCCCTTGAACATGTCACTCGCAAGCTGCTTACTCGTGGCTTCAGATCACCTTTTATCATCATTTCAGCCGCGGGCTGTCCACAACTACCGAGGATGTAAGAAATGAATACTTGGAAGCGGCCTGCATCCAGCGCCTGCTTGCGACCTTCTTCAGGTCATCTGACCATCAGGTCGGTGGGTGTCCAATGCTGCGCTTGCCGGTGCGTGGTGGCTATTTGAAAACCTTTTTGCCCCATCGGCCATCGGTTCGTCGCGATATGTACCCCGTACACTGCCACTTTAAAGAGCTAATCCGCTGGGCTGTGTCAGCATCCTTAGCTTCAGATACTTATATCTACATCACCCAGGTCACCATAGATTTTTCACGCTTGTTTAAAAATGTCACTCGGACGCTGTCAACTCGACCCTAGAATTTCTACGCATTCTGAAGACTCTCTCAGCTCTTAGCCCATTCTTTTTAGTTTTTAGGGTTCCGTACCTCAAAAGGAAAAAAACGGAACCCTTATAGGATCACTTTGTTGTCCGTCTGTCCGTCCGTCTGTCAAGACCCTTTTTCTCAGGAACGCGTGGAGGTATGAAGCTGAAATTTATATCAATTACTCAGGTCTACTGTCCCTTGAAGCTGTGAAAAAATCAAACTTCTAAGCCAACGCAATCAAAAGATACAGCCGTTTATGCCGCAAATTTTCGACACTTGCAAGGGAATCAAAACCTACAGGGTGCTTCCCGTGAAATCAGAATCTTGAAATTTGGTACGAAGCAACGTCTTATAGCATAGATAAAGGAAAAATTACGAAAACCATAAATTTTTAGTTACATCACATAATATATTTTTTTTTAATAATTTTAAACTTACTACCCATTTCCTCATAAACGCGTAGAGGTATTAAATTGAAATTCATACCAAATACTCAGGTCTATAATACCTTTAAGCTGTAGCAAAATCAAACTTCTATGTCAACGCAATCAAAAGAAACAGCAATTTAAGCTGCATATTTTGAAACTCGCAAGTACTCGCAAGGGAATCAAAACCTAAAGGGTACTTCCAGTCGACCTAGAATCTTGAAATTTGGCATGAAGCAACGTTTTATAGCACACATAAAGGAAAAATTCCGAAAACCTTAAATTTTTAGTTACATTACAAAATATATATTTTTTAATAAATATAAACTTATTACTTTTTTCCTCATGAACGTGTAGAGCTATCAAGTTGAAATTCATATCAAATACTTAGATCTAATTGCCTTTAACACGTGAAAAAAAAAAAAATTAAAAGTCAACGCGAAAACGGAAAACACAAAAGTACAACCATTGATTCCTCGGAAAAGAAAATCGTTTTCATTTTGCAATAAAAATACCATAGTTATGACTCGATTGTCGTAATGAACGAACTTTGTAAACCTTGCATGTTTGTACGGAACCCTCGGTGCGCGAGTCCGACTCGCACTTGGCCGGTTTTTTCATACTAAAAGAACTATTGCTTTTATTCAAAATAAATAATATTACCTCAAAAGAGACCTACATAAATATTCTAAATCAGAATAAAGCCAAGACAACATATTTATTCATAGACCAATTTGGAAACCGATCTACAATGTAGATACATTTATATAGTAAATCCCCTGGAATCCCGGGGACCCATCTTGAATATAAATATTGAGAGGGGAACTTAGTTAGCGTGCTTGACTTAAAATATTGTTTCAGCAATGGCGGATAGGTTGAGGAATAAAAGAGAAAATTTAATTTATATTTATTTTCTGCATAAATATTATCCCAGCGTTTTACCGGTAGCGTCTAACCAGGCTTCGGAGCTCAGGGTCATTTTTGTCCCTTCATGGAAGAAATTATTTATTTATTTAATTATTTAATTAACATTATATTTACAATAAAAATTTTCATTGTTAACAGTGTAACAAAAACCATTTTTTTAATTAGATATTATTTTTTAAATAAGATTATGTTAAGACTTCTTTATGATCGGCAACTTGCACGTGAGACACTGGTGTTGCCGGCATTCATAGGCTTCGGTGACCACTTTCCATCATGCGGACTGCATGCCCTTTGCCTACTAAGACCCAAGTTCATCAACATAAAACAACTTTGCACCAAAGCGACAGTTTAAGAAATGATTAAACTGTCATTTTAAGTCTTAACGGTTTTTAATTTAGACACACGTTGGTCATTATTATATCTTGTTGGTGTAATGGTCAATCGACCATGCACACCCTGGTGTCAGAGTTATTCACAACCGCCTCTGACGTAGCAGCTAGCTCCTTTAACGACTACCAGATGGATTCCCAACGGCTTAACGTGCCTTCCGAAGCATGGAATCAACTTTATTATCACACAATCAGATTCAAGCCTGCAATGTCCTAACCAAACTGGAAACAACTAAACAAAGTATGCGTCCCATGGGGACCGACCCCCAGATCTACAGGCAAATGAAGGCAGTTGATAAATAAACTCGCGACTACAGTGATTTTAAGTAGAAAAATGTTGCCATACCTTAAAAAGGCTTTGGTTAAAGTTCCAACAAATCTGGAATTATTCAAGAAACACCACTCTGTTAGTCTCCAGTGGCGGGCTTGTCAAAACTTGATGATTAATAGGTGTTTTACCACTGTGTAGTAAGATATGCCTGGTTTCGTTATTGTTACTGGCGTTATTATTTGTTATTGGGATTTATTTCTTCTCTCTTTTAGGGTTCCGTGTCCTTCTTCTAAAATTCCAGTGTAGTTTAGGGGCTAAGTACAAAAGGACCCAAAAGTTCGACCTGCTTCCTATAATTTGGGACCCATTCTTAAGATAAGATATGGTTCCGTATTTCAAAAGGCAAAAACGACGATGACGAACCCTTATAAGATCACTTTGTGGAACTATGAGGTACTTCCCGTTAAACTAGAATCATAAAATCTAAAAACTGTAAATGTGTTGTTAAATTCTAAGAAAGAAATGAATAATGCAAATGAACATACAAGTTAAAGGAAAGCAAAAATCTTAACGTAACATGTTAAGTCTTTTAGTATTGTCTGATGGTACAGAACCCTAAAGTTCGCAAGTCCTACTCACTTGGTGTTATAAGTTTTGACGATTTGATTTTGTTTTTTCTAACTTCACGTCTCATTAATTGGCATATCAAGAGTAGTAAGAGTCAACCGGGCCACGTTAGAACAAGAGCAAGCGTGCTAGATACAGCAAAAATAATAAATGAAATAACAAATAAATAGAAACTGAACGATTAAACGAACAAATGAATGAAATGATAGAGAACATAATATTTTCAACAAACGTAAAGAGAAAAAATAATAACTTATTGCAATCCAGCGGCCAACGTTTTGGGCATGTTGCCTCAATATAGTTTTTGGGTAATTCTTTACCCCCGTATTAAGAAACATTTGTTAAGCCTATTTTAGTTAAAATGTGTTTCGTCTCGTTCTTTCACATGATGTGTCAGGTAAGAGAGAAAGAGCTAAAACATATTTTAGTTAAAATTTCTTAATACGGCGGTTAGCCTTAAGGTTTTTTATTATTTTGTTTAAATAAGTTTGACGTATGTTTTCTTTTATTAAACCGTTCTTCTCTAAGATAGATTATTTCAAAAACTTAACGTACTTGGGTGTAACTGTAAATACATCATGAAGTTAAGTAGCTATTTAGCTGCTCCCAGGCCACAGTATATTTATCACCTACAAGCACATCCTTTATCCCGGTAACATAGTAGCCACGTGTTACGACCTTGCTGATACTAACTCAGGATATATATCTGCAATGTTTACTTGTTTATACACTTTGTGTGTTAGTGGCCAACACCTAACACTATGAATAACATAACACGATGAATGAGGATATCCGTAGGAGAACAACAAGTTACTTAGTAGAACAAGTTACTGACATAGCCCAGGATATTAGCTCTTTGAACCGATGGCCGATGGGGCAGAAAGGTTCTTGAATGGCGACCACGCACCGGCAAGTGCAGCATCGGACACCCACCGACCAGATAGTCAGACGACCTGGAGAAGGTTGCAGGCAGGCGCTGGATACAGGCCGCTTCCAACCGCTCATTTTGGAAATCCTTGGGGAAGGCCTATGTCCAGCTGTGAAACTGTGAACAGCCTGCGGCGGACCTAACACTAATGGCAGATAGCTGTGAGATTACCAACTGCCATTTTTCTACTTGCCCTTAGTTGATGTCGAACCCAAAATCTCCACCTCAATAAAACTAACACCTCAATTTTACTTGCAGGGTTAAAACCACAGAACAGAGAAATTATCCGAATAGATGAATGAACGAAAAGATGTTTTGATGCAGATATAGTTCCAGGATCGGTGTCGCAGCATATTCTCTCTTCTTATCTTCAATTAATACATGTAAACCCATGTAAACCACACCAAACCTTATCAGAAATGTATTAAGTAGTTTACAACAAAGCCACCTAATATTATCGACCAATAACAGTGGCAATAAATGACGCAATAAAATTCGTTTGAAACGTTGGCTTGCAAGCCAAACTAGTGACACGATTTTCGTGCGCTATGCCACTTCTTGTTAATATTTCTCAATTCTGTGGTTAAAACTGTCTCCACAGTACCTTATCAAACAATACGTCATAAGGCCCACGATTCCACTCACGTAACTTAATGTCGTCGTGGAACCAACAATGGCTTAATTTTCAAACCACGTAAATCATCCCGGCACTAGTTCGGATCTAGACAGAGAGGTGACGGCGATTTATTGTTTGTGAAATTGTCACGTCTGTAATTCTGAATTCGGAATTCTTATTTAAAACAAAATATGTGTAGATGCAACGGTCGCAAAGGTTTACAAAGTGAAAATATAATTCATGTAGGTTGAACTGTCCCGGTTCCAGGTTTGTCGGTAAAGAAAATAAAATATTTAGCTATTTTTCAATATAATTGTCCGTCGTCGTCTTTAGTCTCAAATCAAGTCTAGTCGCTCTTGTTTTCTGTCCGTCTGTCATAATGTTATCTTTATTTGTCAAAGAGTCTAAAGTCAGTAAAGAGGCTGGAGGCCGCAACATAGGAAGTATTCAAATTATTTCAATGATTACAAATGTATTTTGATTCCGTTAGCAGTCTTGCTCTGAATTCATTTCAACCTGTAAGTTTATTTTGTTGCAATAGTAGAAATGAATTGAAATAGTAAGTGTAATAAAAATGTTAATAACTTATTTAAAATAATCAGTTAACAGTAAAAGGTCCTAAACCATGAGTTTTATCTAGCATAGTATTTTGGAATCCGTGGTGTTACTAATTACGTTTAATAGATATTGTCAAAAAATCTATGAAACTGGCGAATGTTAGGGTAACACAGGGCTTGTAATATACTAGCTGTCACACGGGGCTCCGCTCCTGTGATAAATTATGGGATAAAATAACCTGTGTTGTTCCAAGTTCTAAGCAATCTCATTCCAAATTTCAACCAAATCGGTCAGCCGTTTTCCTGTAAAAGAGTAACAAACATCTATACATTCTTACAAACTTTTGCTTTTATAATATCGTTATGATACATATTTATAGAGAGCGTAATTTGCAAAATTCTCGGTGAAGCTTCTAATTATTCGCTTCTTTGTCGATATTGCAAATCAAAATGGCTCCAGGCTCTTGTACTAACAGCTCTACTTGAGGTCACAAAGGCTTAATGAAATTCCTACTAAACGTAATTGAAGCTATTATATCTTGTTAAAATCTATTGTGAGGCCAAACAATGAAATATTTGAACATTAATTTATAAAGGGTTTCATTCATTTTGTTATTAGTTGATTGGATATGTGCATAGTTTTGTAAGGTTAAATCATTATATGAGAAGCTTGGTGGGCATACAATCGCGCGTGTTAAGTGACTTGGATTGGTCGCCATTAGTGGCATTTATATTTCCCTTAGATAGTTTTAGGTCGCCTGTGAAATGTCTGTCACATCTGGTCTGGTTTCCCTGTAAGGGTTACGGAGGTCAGACGGCAGTCTAGATATAGGTAGATATTAAAATTTTTGCACTTGCTATGGTCCTCATAGATCTTCTTCGCTACTCATCACCATCACACTGATTTCGCGTACTCTTAATACATACATACATATCATCACGCCTGTCTCCCGTAGGGGTAGGCAGTAACTAGAGATTTCCATTGGCTACGATCCTTACATACCTCTCTCGCTTCTTCCACACTCATCTCTCGTCATACACGCTCGCCGATTTCGGGTTCTCCTAATGTCTCCCATTTTCAAAAGGTCTGCGATTTGGTCGCAGTATGTTACCGACCCTGACCGCCGCTCCCAGCCAACTCTGCTTTGTATATACTATTCGTCAGTCTCCTTTACTCTTAATATGTCCCTATTCAAGAGGTTTGCGATTTGGTCACCGAGTTTGTTAAAGTCTGCCTCAAATTGTTTTTTACTAACTCTAACCTCTTCTCTCTCTCCTCTACACTCGCATACTTTGTATATAGCATTCGTTCGTCTTTTTTCAACTATCTTCTAAATATCTAAAACATCTTAAGAACCTTCTTTTAATCTTCACTACATGTTCATTAACACCATACCTTTTCCTAATCTAACTAATATTTCTTATTCCATCGTTTTAGTATTCACCACCCATACTTCTTTAAGCTCTAATTTCAACTGCATTTTTTTAACTAGTAAAATTTAAATAAAATATAAGATTTATATTAAGCAAAACCATAAAACTAGCCATATTTATTGCTGGAAGTCTGCAGCTTAGCTCGCTCTAAGCTGTGATAAAGAGCAGTGGCTCAACTGCATAAACTGGGCTTAGCCTTGGAAATTAATGTTACAAGCTAATGCTACTTGCCAAAACGTGCCATTGTTGATAATAGTGCATTTTTATGATTAACTAGCTTCCGCCCGCGACTTTGCCCGCTTGGATATCGATTTTCGCGACCAAAATTAGCCTATGTTCATCCTCATGATTCAAGGTATACTAAAGCCAAAATCATATGAAATTATCTGCGCGCGTCGACGTGAAAGACGGATAAACCATTTAGACTCACATTTTTAATTATAGTACGGATTCTCTCGGTACGAAATGATAAAAATTGAAATATCGACAACTTGATTTTGTATCATGTGTAGAAAAAGTCCACGCGACAATAAATACTATAAGTTAATAAAAAGAAAGTAAGTATTTTGATATAAGTACATACTTACAAGTGACTATTGCGAGTGACTATTTTAACAAATAATAAACGTAGAAATGACAAAAAGTAACATGTCACAGGAAGCGAAAGGAATTATGACGAATATTATCTTAAAAAATGTTGAACAAGATGTAAGATCTGTCAGTCTCTATGTTAACAGAGGGGATATAAATGGATTAACAAACTTAAACTTTAATTCTTACGAAAATAAGGTCGAAAGTTACGATTCTATAGCTAAATCTTCGTCTAAAAACATGCGGTCATCTTTTTAATCAAAATAAACCTTTTGTAATAAAAATAGGGTCGAAAATGTCTTTGGTTTTAGACGTCTCAAAAAAGGTACATAATCCAGGTAGACGTTATCAATGGAGTTGGACAAATATTTTGGGTCACCCTTCTTTAATCTGTGACATGTAAAAAGGGGCATTCTTTTGAGACTCATTAATAAAATTGTTGGAATGTGTCCTTTGTAATGATGATTTTAATAAAAATTTTGAAATAAAACTAGTATATTAACAAAAATTATAAAAAAACATTTTTAATAGCAAGTTTT
The DNA here is from genome assembly GCA_947044815.1 of Apomyelois bistriatella. NCBI lineage: Eukaryota > Metazoa > Arthropoda > Insecta > Lepidoptera > Pyralidae > Apomyelois > Apomyelois bistriatella. Next base: position 7,750,477 of record OX345713.1, read on the forward strand.
ATAATGAATGCTTTAAAAAGAAGAAAATTAATGTAAAATTAAATTAAACCCATTATATCCAAACTTTACAACATCTATATATATATAAAAGAAAGTCGTGTTAGTTACTCCACTTATAACTCAAAAACGGCTGAACCGATTTAGCTGAAAATTGTCAGGGAGGTAGTTTAGAGCCAGGAGAAGGACATAGGATACTTTTTATCCCGGGAAAAAGATCCCGAGGGAAGTTCACGCGGGCGAAGCCGCGGGCAAAAGCTAGTATAGTATAAAACAAAGTCGCTTTCTCTTTCCCTATGTCTCTTTGTATGCTTAAATCATTAAAATTACGCAACGGATTTTGATGCGGTTTTTTTAATAGATAGAGTGATTCAAGAGGAAGATTTCTATGCCTATGCGAAGCCGGGGCGTGTCGCTAGTATGTTATAAAGAGGAAAGATTTGATTTTTTGTTTGCATAGAACCTTCTGGTTCGATTTAAAAAAATATTTCACCGTTGGAAAGTTACACTATCCCCGAGTGACATAGGATATGTGTATACCATGGGCGAAGCCGGGGTGGACCGCTAGTTATTTATATGCATACTAGCTTTTTCTTCTTCATTCGTGAAAATTCCACGGGAACTTCTTCCGGATAAAAAGTTATCGCTGTTCTTCTCTGTAGTCCTATGTATCCATACTTCCATACTTGCTATATGATAGTATTATCATACTAATATTATAAATGCGAAAGTCTGTCTGTCCGTCACCTCTTCGCGGCTAAGCTGCTGGGCCGATTGTGATGAAATTTGGTATGGATATAGTTATGGACTAGGAGTCAAACATAGTCTACTTTTGGGCACAATAAAACCGAGGCGCACGCGGGCTAAGCCGCGGGCAGCAGCTAGTACAAATATATACGAAATAATAAATGAAGCTTCAAAAAATAATACAAAAACCTCTTTTTATTGACTTGACTTACGACAAGCCTGAGTTTTTTAGTTTCCCTTTAATTACACTTAACAACTCTGCACTTGTTTTTAGATTCATTCATTTACATATATCGATCCCTACTAATATCAACTGACCCCACAAAACCTGATAATAGAATTTTATTACCATCATTCGACGATTCGGACACAAAATATTCGGACACTGTGTCCAAATTTACACTTTTAACGACACAGCTTGTTACAATTACCAAAATATTTACACGAATAAAGTGTGAATTGAGTCTAAGATCATAAAAAGTCCTTAAATTACCATTACCTCCATAACAGTTACTATATCAAACTTACATAATTAAATCTATCATAGCCCATAAAAACTCAACCTAATAGTCCGACGAGTATACATCGTTATATATTTAAGAAAAAAACATTGTAAGGGTTCACTTAAAAAGGCATTTTCTCACTCCAGCTCTCTGACTTATCGCTGTCCGATAGAATAGGACGGAGATATTCACAAAGTTATAAGTAAGAACGGGAAGGGTATACTGCGTCAGAAATATTTAAATTAAGTCCTCCCTTTAATGTTAGACATTATTTTTTTATCGGAGCGCCCAAATAAAGATATGTTGCGAGCTGGTTTTCGAGAAAATGGGTTTTCGTTTGGGAAAATGTATAAGAAATAAGGAATGAGTTACTCGTTTAGGATAGGGAGGGAAGATTTATTTTTTTATTGTATTGGATATTGGTACTATGGTTTGAGGTGATTGGGTTAGGCGAACTTTGTATTTACTCTCATTATAGCGCTTTCCCGGTTGAATAATGATTTATACAAGCTGTTGCCCACGGTTTCACCCGCGTGGAAATCGGTTATATCGCACAAAAAGTAGCCTATGTTTGACCCCTAGTCCATTACTATATCCATACCAAATTACTTCTAAATCGGTACAGCGGTTTAGCCGTAAAAGCGTACCAGATAGACAGACAGATAGATAGACTTTCGCATTTATAAAGGGATGCGTTAAATGATCATCATTATTATTTCCACCACGTAACTTCCACTGCTGGACATAGGTAATGGATTTTCAATTTTGACCGATTAGGGCTTACAGGATATCCTTTTTACTATAAACAAAGAAGTTCGAATCGCGCTGTCAAATTTTGAAAAAATGACTATAAATAATTTTAGTAGTCCAAAACCCCTAAAAAGATCGTAAATTAAAGTTACATTAGTAACTTTCATACGGGACCAATTAAACCCATTCAAAGATAACACCTAATTTAGAACTGATCACCAAAAAAAACAGTTAACTATAAATCAGACAGGGTATGCCGCCCCCACAAGTTGTAACGTAAAATATGTGTCAGTTTGTTAGTCGTTTGTGTTAGTCGGCTTTTTACTACTTGAATTTATTATGATAATAGCTTTTATCCGCGGCTTAGCTCGCTGTTTTTAACCGACTTCAAAAAAAGGAGGAGGTTTCTCATTTCGACCGTATATTCATTTTTATAAATTTGAAGTTGTTGCCAAGTATATGACTTCGTTAACTAGCCGTTGTACTAAGTACAGCATATTGAATACATGATACCGTTTTTTTTTAAGATTGATCATTAATTACAATACCATTTAGAAAATTAAATTTAGTTTTATTAATAAATACAAAAATATATTTACACATCTTAATATAATTAAAGTTAATTACAATTTTTTATGTTTATCATGAAAGTTTTAGTGTCTTTCCAATGTTAGAACAGGACAGAATACAAAACTAACACCTAAAAATAGTGGACATGCGACTGAAGAAACATCTGACTGTTCCATCTGCTTTGACCAATTGAGTTCCAAGTTCAATAAATGTATTTTTTTATAAGACTGATTCTTGAAGGTAAAATTGTTGGCAATGGTTGTCCAAGCCAACCTCGATGAAAATGGTTTGATGATAGAATTAGTACTTTATTTTATTGAAGAATCTTAAAAATTGCAGTTTTGAATTAAATCAAGTTATATTACAATAATTAATAATTACAATTAACAACAACCTTCTTCAATTAATAACTACTGACCTAACAATTATATTCTACGAAATTAGTGACTAAACAAAAATTTTTAGAACGTTTTTAAAGCGTTATTTAGGACAACACTACTTATGACATTTGATGTCATATTTTTAGACAGAAAGCGCCATTTTGCAAATTAAACCTCAAAAGTGGTAATCTCGAGCAATGTCGAGTTTATCTTTGCCGAAATTGATCCTAATCCGGATATTTTGGTGTTTTAGACTTCAACATTTTCTCTTATAGTTTTCAATTTATCTGATCACAGTTAGTAAAAGATTTTATGCTCTAATTCTATTTGTTAAGGTCTATATTATCGAGATATCCTTTGAGGGCAGCATGCTGGGAAGGGAGCTGAAGTATTACCCATTCTGAAGAATCCTGGGTCTACGTCTGAGTGGCATCTGTAAGAAAGAAAAAACATTGTAAAAATATAATTTTGTCAATATGATGAAATTTTAGTTAATAAAGTTAAAATCATTTTAAAGTGAAAACGTCATAAGACGCGTTGACATTTTCATTTTTGAGAGAAAAAAAAACCATTAAACTCGCAACACCGTTACCATTACCGATATCTTGAAAAATACACACTGCTTATATATTTTTTTTACTTTATCAGTACTCTTGAAGTGTCAAAAATTTTTGACCATTATAATATTTAAACCTATACATAATGTAACTTTTGAAAAAAAGTCACACAGGCCACCAAAGTTCTGTCTCATTTATAATCCTTTTCGAACTAGTGTGTGAACATCAAAAGTAATCAGAGATTTGTATTTTTTACATCGAATCCTTTTATAACAGAAAACAGTGATAAAGCGCATCCTTGTTTAAGGTACACATCTGCTTTAAAAGGGTTGAAATACTTGTTTTTTTTTTTCTTGGAACCAATCTTTCATTTTGTTTTAAACATTTCTTTGTGTCAAACGTAAGTTTTCATTTTTTCTGTTTTTAGAGTTCTTAAGGCAGCCAAAGTTACATTACTTCATAGCAAAACGCTAGAACACCGAAATATTAACTTTATAACAATTGACAGATAGTGCTCAGTTAAAAAAACGCGTAAACGTACAACGACTAGTACCAGATGGGAGCAGCTGGGACCAACACGAAGAAGCAAAAAGAAGGAAAACTTTGTCAAAATTATAGAATACGAATATAAAGTATTAACGCCAGAATTGCATTCTGCAATCTGAGTTCGTAACCTATTCTTCGATATGACTAACTATGCTAACAGTGATGAATTAGAAAAAATAGATTTCTATTCCAATCTAAAAATGTAAGTAGATAAATAACTTAATCACTTACACAGTCCTTTCAATATAAACTTCATATGCATCCTCTTTCTTTATTTCTAATGGTTCCATTGCAGCAGTACTCCTCTTTTCTCTACTAAAACCATTCAGTTTAAAAAGTTTTCCTACTTTTTCTAATTTCATCTTCTTTTTTAGACAAAGCGGCTTAAATAGAATAGTTTTATTTTCAAACTGCGCTCTTATATCATTAATAACATCGTTTGAGAGTGAATCTGTTTTCCAATCAGGTGTTTTAGGTTTTTTGCTGTCCTCTTTGGGGAGTACTTTGTCTATTAACGTGTCTGGTTTGAAACTTCTTTCCGGAACATTAATATTTTCTGAATAAGAGGCGCGAGTGACGTAATATGGATTATATTCTTTTCTATAAGAATCTCGGTATGGATTAACGCCATAGAAATAGTTGAAAGGATAACCAGATGCGTTATAACGTACTTGATAGTAAGGATATGGTAACAAAACTGGTTGATTTCCATGAGCTGGCTGATTAGCGGGTTTATTTGTTACTTGACTTAAAGCCTCAGTCGTTGGTTTTGGGTTTACTGTTTGTTCAGTAGTAGGATATGAGGAATGAGGATGAATGTACGAAGACTGTCTTTGAAAGTCTGACATTTCGTAATAATAAGGCAGTGGTCCATTACCCGGACTGACATAAGTTTGATAAGTTGGTACGAAATTTTCGTATTTTGGCGTAGGATACACTAATGGAACTATATCAGAACCTTCTTTATTCATGTCTAAGACATCATTGTTTTTGTGAGGAACATGCATTGATTGATATCCAAGTATTTCACCATTAGCGTCTAATTTATGATAAGAATCTGCCAAGCTTGCGCGTTCCTGATCTTTTATCTCGGTCAATATTTTTTGGCTTTCTGAAATATGTATGGGATCGTAACTATATAACAATTTTTTCTGTGCTTTGTTAAGTGAAGAGGTCGTTAATTTATCATGTTTGTTTTTCATTACATCAGAAATTGTTTCATCCAGAAATGCTTCAGTTGACTTTTTATCCAGCTCCTTATAAATATCTTGTGCTAAATTGTATATATCTACGACTGTTTCTAGATCACTTCTTTTAACGGTATGAAGCAAATCTGAAATTACTTTGATTTCTTTATCGTTTAGATATCCATCAATTTTATTTAAGTCATTTTTTATTTCATTGCCTGTTTCTCTTGCATTTGACTGCGTTATGTTGTTTAGTATTTCATTCGCAAAAGTTTCTAATTTATTTTCTTTTACAGCGTCATATTGTTCGTTAATTGCTTTATTTTCTATATCAGGGATATTTCTGTTGAATTTAATTTCAGCAACTCTCATATTCTGACCAGAATCTTTGTGTGGGTATGTTAGTTTATTCTCTATTTTAGTGTCATTTATTTCTGCTATATTAATATCAGATATTTTAAATTCCCTGTAAGGTGGCGTTGGTAGAGGTGGAAAATCCTTTTTCTTTAATTTGCATGTATAATTGCCACAAAATGTCGTTGATCGCCATGTTGAATTGACAGCGTGTAATTTGCCAGTATCAGGGTCTCTGCAGTAGAAACCTGAAATTTAATGAAATAGTAGTATTAATAAAAGAAAAAAAGAAAATATATTTGCAAAATAATTTATATTCTCACAAAAACAATTACTAGGGTCAACTTGAAAACACTAAAGTAGTGGACACAGATAATATCGATCCTGAGAGATAATTAAAAAAATATAGATATATGCAAGAGAAGATTGGTTGAGAAAAAAGAGTATCAAACAAACAAACCAACAAATAATCTCACTTTTGCATATATAATACTAGCTGTTTCCCGCGGCTCCGCCCGCGTAGGACTCGGTTATATCGCGCCCAAAAGTAGCCTATGTTTGACCTCAGGTCGTTAACTACATCCCTACCAAATTTCATCACAATCGGTCCAGCAGTTTAGCCGTGAAGAGGTGACAGACAGACAGACAGACAGACTTTCGCATTTATAATATTAGTATGGATTAGTTGGGATATTAATTATTTTTTTAATAAATGCAAGTTTAAAACACAGCCAGAAAATTCAATTATTTCTTTATTTCAATGACTTCGTCGTTGCTAATTACCTAATCTATAATAAATAGTAGATTATATCATATCCATATAACAATAATCAATTTATAACAGTAGTGACACACGGACATAACGACAATTGATGGCTTACGCAACGTTTCTATTGTTTTTGGTGTGAATGACCAAACAGTTTTGGAAAAATAATAATATTTATGTTATGATAATGACAACATAGGTCGCGGATATAGCAGCTTTTATGAAGTTAGGATATTTTGGGTGCTCTTTTGAAATTAATCATGTCATTCCCGCCTCTTGAAAAATCTCATGATCGTAGAGAAGATAGATATAAGAATAATCCATACTATTATTTTAAATGCGTAAGTATATCTGTCTGTCTGTTACGCTTTCACGGTTAAATAGCTAAACCGATTTTGATAAAATTGGGTATGGACTAGGGGGCGGCTTTTCCCGCATGAATTTCCCTCGGGAACAGTTTTTTTCCCGGGTTGAAAGGTACCTTATGTCCTTCTTTTGAGAACAAGGGTATTGACCCTTCATGCGAAATTTCAGATCAGATGCGGATCGGTTCAGTAGATAGAGCGTGAAAGTGTTACAAACATTGGATTGGAATAGATTGGATTTACTTGTATAATAAAGTTTTAATAAGTAAAAAAATCCTATATATCACTATCACTACATAGCATAAAACAAAGTCGCTTTATCTGTCCCTATGTATGCTTAAATCTTTAAAACTACGCAACGGATTTTGATGCGGTTTTTTAATAGATAGAGTGATTCAAGAGGAAGGTTTTTATGCCCATGCGAAGCTGGGGCGGGTCGCTAGTACAATATAATAATCATCAACTTTATTGCCAAAAAAATTAATCACAACTAACAAATTATAAATAGAAATAGTCTTCCATTTACTTGAATTCAAAAATTACTTGAAATTGCTTAAAAATTATATTTGGCAAAGACAATGCGTACAGACAGTTTATACAGTTCGAACGTCAGCGGATTAGGTAATCCGATACTGGCAATTTTGCGAATAATCGTATGTTTGTAGTGAGTTGGCTAGTTCCGGCCGCCATCTAGTTAGCAATAATTTACCCGACTGCGGTACAAAAGGAAACGTAATGTTTTCACCTGTATGTTGTTTGTAATATTTATTTCGTAGCTTATTTGAGGAGAGCTTGTAAGTTTCTTATTTCGTTTATTGTCATAAAAACGACACATGAAAAAATAATACCTAATAATTAAACTAAAAACGAAGTAAATTTTTTTTTAAAGAAATAGTCATAAATCATTCATTTAATTATCATTGGTCTGACACAATTATGCTACTGTTATGGTTGCATATGGTTGCAATCCGGGTTTCCCCGGATTTGTCCTAGTTCAAAGAGCATAATTTATTGTAGTAGAGGTTTAAGGTCCAAAATTCAAAGTATACCTATCACTGGCCAATAAAATTTTCGCATGATCTACCTAATAACTGATGACCGGCTATCTAAAAAAAAGTCATCAGTGTTTACGTAATGATAGTGTGTGTAAAACGACTTCCAGCGCGGTATTTTTTTAAATGGTCGCCATTATTGGCATTTCTATCTTGAGCTGCGGGGGTTACTACCGTCTCTTAAAACCATGCAAGACCCAGTGAGTAAGTGGGACAGAGCAATACATGATGTAAGGCGACATCTCCCTTACTCACTGGATCTTGCCTGGTTTTAAGAGACGGTAGTAACCCTCAGAGCACCTTCGCGATTCTGGGTCACTATCATCGTTTTAGTTTATTTGTAGTCTGTGGACTACAAGGTTCATCGACCCTTCATACCGAGGTATATAAGGTTTCCTAAACCATATACTCTACTTTGAAATTCGCGTTGTCTCTCCAAATCTTCCATATGGCGTATATATGTGTATTAGCTATTAATTGCCCGCGTATCTGTCCACGTGGTAATTCGTTATTATTCTTTATTAAAAGTAGCTTATGTCTTTTCGGATCTTGAACTATCTTCGTTCTAAATTTCATCAAAACTCGCTCAACAGTAAAAAAGTGATTGAAGAACATACATCCAAACTTTCACATTAATAATAAGTATTAGTAGTATTATTGGATACATAACTCCCACGGCATAATATCATATCTGATTAGCTCCACATCATAATAAGATTGTATTACCATCAGATGTATATATGCATAAACAATACAATTTCAAGTTGAAAATCGATAGTATGAAAATTAGGACCGATGCGTATCTCTATATATAAAAATCTGTTGCTGTTTGTTAGTCTGGCTAAAACTCGAGGTCTTTGGTCTTCAAATATTTGTGGAAGTTTAGGGAAGGTTAAAACGGTGATAATAGTGCATTCAAGCGGTACGGAGTTCGCCGGGTCAGCTAGTATGCTATACTTACTTCTCTACTAAATGATAAAACTGAAGAGTATGTGTGAACGCTTATTGCTTGAGAATTATTGATAAGAAGCCCAATTCTCACACAATCGAAGTTCACTTCATCGATTTTCTCCAATTTTTTTCGATGAGTTTAAGCCAATTCACAATCGAAAAGTTTCGATCGATCGATGCGTTCGATTGAACTTTTTCAATTGTAATTTTTTGAAAAAGCATAAACCATAATAAACCCTTGAAAAAAATTGAAGAAGCGAACTTCGATTGCGCGAGAATCGAGCCCCTGATTTGAAAAATTCTTTCGGTATATGATAGCCTGATCTTTGGGGGAGGTTATGGGCTTAAGTACATACTCATTGCTGGCGATTGAAACTGCGTAAACAGCTTTTAATATATATAATACTAGCTGTTCCCCGCGGCTTCGCCCCGTGTGGGACTCGGTTATATCGCGCCCAAAAGTAGCCTATGTTTGATCTCAGGTTGTTAACTACAACCCTACCAAATTTTATCACAATCGGTCCAGCAGTTTTGCCGTGAAGAGGTGACAGACAGACAGACAGACAGACAGACAGACAGACAGACAGACAGACAGACTTTTGCATTTATAATATTAGTATGGATACCTATCTATACTAATATGATAAAGCTGAAGAGTTTTTTTTTTTGTATGCTCACAACTTTAGAACTACTGATCGGTTTCGTCTCTACATATGATACTTTCTCATTCTCAAAGGAGGTTAGAGGCTACAGTATATTCAAGCCTGTGATGTCCTACCTAACTAAACTGGAAACAACTAAATAAAGTGTGCTCCCCGACGTCCCCCGGTTTTTAGTCTAATTATACCAGAGGTCTAAACAATTGTTCCAAATTTCTTATGTGCTGTGTGTTTGAAAGTTCATATGTTTAACCTATTTATAACCGACTTCAAAAAAATGGAAGAGATTTCTTAATTCGACCGTAATAGACATATATTTTTTTCGTTTGTTTTTAATGTTACTATATAATCAGATCTAAATTAATTCTGTTTTTTTTTTATTAATAAAGAATAACCAAAAACAAATCCAAAAAGGTTTACATATTTACCTTTTCCAGTCAATGCGTAAGTCCCCCCAAGCACCAATAACACAACACAAATTCGCACTTCCATCCTAATAGACTACCGGACGTATAATGCGCAAGCGCATATAATGACAATTGTTTTGGCTTAGCGCATCCAACTACCGGTGCTCAAACTGTGTTTTCTATTGTATGTTAATTTTTATTATTATTTTGTACAAAATACACCAGTAATGAAACAACACGCATTTTAATTTTAGAATAAAAACGTCGGCTCTGCACAAATTGTATAATACTAAACTGAATCCATTCAGTTGGCTTCCGAAAGTAGAACTACATTCCAATAACTGAATTTCTCGAGAACTCTCACAATACGCTGTTAACAAAACGACCGCGAGCAAACTTGACTGAAAAGTTTAGGATATTGGGATAATTGCCGTTGGAACAAACAACTTTCGTTTTAAAAATATGAGATAAAGGGTTTATACTGTTTATATCTGCTATGGATTTATCTGATTGCTTACTGAGATTTTGGCACTTATTATCATAAAGATAGAAGCTTCAACCCCGCTTTTATCACTGGGATCCAGTCAAAAGCGTACTAGTCTCTCATTTGTGTTAATATTTTTTATTAATAAAACAGATTAAATCGTTACAATCTATGTTGTGTGTTTAATGTTTCTGATCCGTTCACGCACAAAATTATCACATAATATTAGTTTTTCTATTGAGCTTTATGTTTAACGTCTAAACATATTATCTTGAATTTTTCTCGTGTTTTATGTTATACCTACATAATGTAAATCCGTTATTGGCTGTCAGTGTATTTTAAAGAAACTATTGTAAATGATTGAGCTGTGGATTTTGTGATAAATAAAATAAATAAACACTTTGATGTCAAATAATATTTTTGTTGTGTTATATTTTTAGTTTTATTATCACATGTTATACATAATTCGTGAATATTGTATGTCTCTATCTATTATACATTATGAGATCCAGCCCCTGATAGACAAACAGAAAGCGGATCCTAAGTAAATTTTATCGAATAATCAAAAAACTTTATCTAAACCAATGGGCTACTTTCTTAAATGCAGTACCCAAAGTTGAGAGAAACAATGAAAGTACGGTACAAAGGGAGGTGGGGATAGGTGATTCATTAAAGTTAGGGAACTAAGTTGCTTGGGGAAATTCCAAGTTTCGATCGCTTGATTACGTGGTTTCCGGTCGAGGCTATCATTTTCGACTTAAAGCTTCTATTCTGCGATCAAAGTTTGTTTACTTTTTTCTTTAAAGTAGAAACTACTTCGGAATATGAAATTTTCTTTGAATTTTTATGAATAATGCGCAAAAAGAGGCGAAGTTTTTTTTTTTTGCTGCATTTCTCATTTGTTTACTCAGTGACGACAAAATATTTTGAGTAATTTGTGATGGCTTGAAGAATAATTTGGGATAGATTTGTATTAAATTTCTTTTTGTGGCTATTTTTACTACTGCTGCGGTTTGTGCTGGCTTCTGAACAAGAACTCTTTTATTTATTATTTCTAAAATTTTATTCAGTATTTTTATTTATTTAATAAAAGAAAGTGGTTACAAGGAAATTTAGACCTCTGTTTTTGCCTTTCATGACATTCTTCAGAAGTGGTAAAGCGGTTTTTTCTTTAGTGGGATGGATAATTTGTCGAAACAAATACCGGTGTTTAATTCACACACAAAAAGAGAAAAAAAAAGCCACAACTTAAGCAAATAGCTCATTTATGTTTTATATTAAACAATATCTTATTATATATCTTATATTAAATAATCCGAACTTCCACATCACTAGTAAAACTAATAAAGTGCAAACACTTGAGAGTTTGAGCGCCACTGCACTGCAGAATAAACGTGACACGATGGAATCGCTCTGTCGAATTTTGAAGTTTTGTGTCTATGTTCTAATAATTCCTTTAGCAAAGAAATAAAAGCTTTTAAGTCTTATGAAAATTTTCATAATTAACTGGTTTAGCATTTGTAATCCGAACGTATTTCCCAGTTACTTACTCACTCACAGCTTACACTTAACACGTTCATGGACGTTACGTTTTTGAAAACACAAGAGAAGTTTTATTGTTATAACTGCTATAGCAGTCGTGTGTCTGCCAACGTGTAAAAAGCCCAGTGCTTCCATCTTACTGAGTGTTAGCCACTGCCACTGCCGTCTTACCTCTGTAACTCGATAAAGGATTAAGATCTGGGTAACTTAATGCATACAAGTAATACAGTCATTAGACTGCCATCTAACGACAACAGACGGGACAAATGGTTTAACATGCTTTTCAATTTTATAGTTTGAAATTATGATTTAAAAAATGTGTATTTGATTAATTGTTCTAAAGTTTAAATTGTGTTTTATTTATTTTTCAGGTAAGTTCGGGGCAATTATAAATAAATAAACTATAACCATGCACTGTACATCCATATGAACAGTACATGATTATGCAACTTCGTTAACCTACAATAAGCAGTAAGTAAGAAAAAGATTTTATTTCAATACGTTTAAAACTCATTCATTTGTTTACCAAATTAAAAACCTTAACTTATTTATTTTCTTATATACTATCATGCATTAAAAATTGGCAGTGAAATTTATTTACTCTAAATAATATTATGCAAAGCAACTCCTGGTATTTTATTTACTTTAAATTATATTAAAATTATATTAAAGAAAGCAACTAAGTTTGAGAGCCACTGTCAATGAGTTTAAGTGAACGTGTTTATTTCTTGGCAGTTTATCGCATAGTGCGTGAATCGTTTTTAACTTATCACACGATCTAAAATAGTTCACAGTAATGTCAAAAGATTATTATTTTATTTTATTTGTATTATCATCATACTAATATTTCAATAAATAAAAACGAAAGGTATAAACAAGCAGAGAATGCTGGGAGAGCCTGTCAGGGTCGGCCTTGAAAAACATAGTGCGAACAAATCGCAAACCTCATGAAAAAGATAGATTTGGTAGAAAATCGGCGAGCGTGATGACGAGAATGATGAGTGTGGAGGAAGCGAGGGAGGTCTGTAAGGATAAAGGAATCTCTAGTCTCTGCCTATCCCTGCGGGAGACAGGCGTAATGATATATATGTATGTACAAAAATAGAATCACACGAATTCAAATTCAAATTGTTTATTTATTTTCAATATAGGATATTCTTATCACTTATTGACGTCAATTGTTACTTATTTTAAGTTTACCACCACTTCCAAAGCGCAAGTGGAGAAGAAGTGGCGCCACAAACTCCACAGCAGCATTTTCTTCAAAAACGTCAATTCACAAAATTTGAGTAAAATCAGACGAGTTTATTATTAAATAAATATTGAGGATTATTGAAATAGTTTAATAAAAATGTCAAGTAATAAAAGATGTCATGATATAATAAAAATAAAAAAAATAATGTACTGAATGTACATATGATCAATTTTTAGCTATAGTTTGGAGGACTCCGCACCAAGCTTAAGTTACACATCCTTGTCATCGAGAAAATCATGAGCGCTATAATAAGCTTTTTTACAAAGTAAATTCTTAACATGTGCTTTGAATTTTCGGTCAGGCAAACTAAGGACCGACTCTGGAAGCTTATTGTAATAGTGTATACAGTTACCCAAAAATGAGTCATTAACTCTACTTAGCCGATATGATGGGAGATATAATTTATTTTTATTCCGTAAGGGTCTATCCGTAACATCGCAATTTTTTTAAAAGAAGAAATATTTCTCCTGGTATACATACTAACCTCAAATATATATTGAGAAGCGAGAGTTAAAACATTAATATCCTTAAACAACTCCCTAAGCGACTCCCTTGGTCTTAAACCATAAATGGCACGAATTGCCCGCTTTTGCGAAATAAAGATAGTCTTTATTTCACTTGCCCTTCCCCAAAGCAATAGTCCATACGACATTAAGCTATGAAAATAACTAAAGTACACTAGTTTAGCAGTTTCCACATCTGCTATTTGTCTGATTTTTCTGACAGCATAAGCGGCAGAACTAAGTTTTTTAGCTAGGCTTGTAATGTGCGAACCCCATTGCAATTTAGAATCAATTGTGATTCCTAGAAAGGTGGTATTATCTACAAGTTCTAAAATCTCTCCATTCAACGTGACATCAACTTGAACCTGCCTCACGTTTGGTAGTGTGAATTTTATGCATTGGGTCTTATTAGCATTAAGCATTAAGTTGTTAGTTGAGAACCAATTAGAGATGGTATACAAAATATTATTCACATGATTGGTATTTACACTACGGCGATTCATTTTAAAGATTAAAGATGTATCGTCTGCAAATAAGACTATACCAGCGTTCTTTTCAACCGCGTAAACACGAAAACTACATTTCTGGATCACCCTGGAACTAAGATTTCGAAAAAAACCGAGACAGAATAGAAGAGTTATGGAGAGGACTATGCTCGGATTATTTCCCTACGAGAAAAAATCTCATAATGAGGAGAAACCAAGGAAAACAAAAGAAACCGGTTGAGCGCGTATTAGCTCGTTAAAGTAGCAAAGGGGAGATCACCCGGAGTGTCATTCCGAATTTCGACCGAGTCTCAATTTCGAAACACAGTAGTTCGTCTACTCATTGCTTCGACAGGACATATATTCGACTAGCATTAGTTTAACGGAACCTACTTTGACAATGCACACTCGCCGATGGCTGATGAGGCAGAAAGGACCACGTACTGATAAGAGCAGGCGTCGGGCGTGGACCGACTGGATTGTCAGCTGACCTGTAGAAGGTCGCAGGCAAGCGCTGAAGACAGGCCGCTTTCAACCAATCTTTCTGGAAATCCTTGGGGGAGGCTTACGCCCAACAACGGACTGCTTGCAGCTGAAATGATGATGAGGAATTTTCGTAAATGGAACAATAACAGGAGCATGCATACATTTTCGCCGCGCGGTAGAAACAGGGGGATATTACTACCTCTACTAAACCGCGCCGGAGCCGGGCGGTCTACTCTCCCTCCGTCTTACGAATTCGATCAGGTCACGTGTCCTGACACGAGTTTAACATTTTTTACCAATCCCAAAAAGTTCACAACTCCGCTCAAGAAGTTTTCACTTCAAAAAGAAAGCGATAAATGCTTTCTTTTTGAAGTGAAAACTTCTTGATAAATAGCTAGTATGATTTATTACGTCAGTTTCTTCATATTTCTAGTTGTAATTTGTACCAGGCATCGAATTTCTATTGTCTTATATTGCGTTTGTGTATAATTGAATGTTGTTTTTCGTGACAAATATTCTCCCTCTTACGTCATTGGTTTTTTTCGGACATATTATGCGGTCTCCTAGGCCTGGAAAAACTTATAATTTTGGGCAAAATTGAAGGAAAGCACGCCAGAGGAAAGCTTCCAGCCAGATGGGTGGACAGAGTGAGGAAAGCGGCTGGGGGCAGCATCTACAGAGCAGTCCATAGCACTGGTGATCGTATAACTTGGAGGCACATGTGTGGTCACGATCCTCAGCAGTGAGGGACCCTTCACCTCCCATGGCTCTACCAACCTCTCGGTTATACGAGCCAAATCTCGGGAGAGTGTGCTGTACTTGCATTTCGCATCTCTTTCCAGTCGCACATGCTTGATCTCTCTACAAGTTATCTATAGTGTCGCCTATCTATACAATCATTGCATTTTAATAACTCTCCCCCATCTTTATGGGGCTTACGTTCACACGTGCGCCTCGCTTGCCTTCTTCTCGGCCTGAGGCCAGCTTCTGTCTTTTAGGTTTTTGAGTTTTTCTCAGTTTCAGTTTAGTATAGCAGTGAGAGACCGATGAAGAAGAAGACGTCATTGTTAAGAATAGACCCCGTTTCTTCAAAGACATTTTGTCTACCCAATATGAGAAAAATATGTTTAGCCGTATTTAAAATTGTTTTTTTAAATCCGATCCGTGTTGAAACAATCAGTCAGTCTGGGGAACAAAAAGTTAACACGCGTTTACAAGCTATTAATTCTTGTATATTAGGGTTCCGTATAATTTAAATTGCTGGGATCTTTGCAGTGATTTCAATTTAGACTACTGAGCGTGGTAAATGAGAACAGAATACGAAGCAAAAACGTCGTCTAATGAAAGGTTTTTTCATGTTTTCTGTATAATAAATCTCATGAGATAAATAAATCTTAGTATATTTCACATTTTTTTAAATTATACACTACAGCCAATCATAATTTTTATTAGAAATAGGTACTTCTCAATTCTTAAAACTGTTCTAGTAATATGAAAATAAGCAGTTCCAAAGACGGTTTTTTTTTAAATAGCCTGTCATCTGGCTACATTTTAGCCATTTCTTTGATCTCTTTTATCTGAATGATTTTTTTTCATCCGAACGTGTTTCACACTTAGGTACCTTAGCAATTCTTTACCTTACTTTCTATAATCAAAACATACTTCCTGGCGGCAATGGTTATCACAATGAAGCGACGGCAATCTGAATAGGTGTTGAATAATAACATTACAAGCTTGTAGTTCTTAGAGGAACTAGATAGCCTAGTGAGGCACCAGTGCGATGGCAACGTGGGCTAGATTGAATGAATCACCATTTTTGGCATTTCTTTCTTGAGCTCCTCTGTGCTTCACGGTACGTTAAGCCCTTGGACAATCGCAAGTTGGCAGCCCTTAAAATGATTCAAATGCTTTAGGCTCTAAAAAATATGACAGTATTGGCTACTAACAGACAGACCCGGATCAAATTCATATTTGTGTGGTTTTCTAGTAAAAAAACAGCTTAACTCAATATAAAAATGCTACTGTTGGCGACTAATCCGAATAAGACCATGCCGCTCTTCACATGATTTTAACTCTTCATGAAATATATAATATGTCTGAATCACAAATATTAATACTTCAGTGGCCTGAACCGATCCAAGAAAAGATTATAAACAAAAATATCATTGTATTTCTAATACAAAGAAACTTCACTAAAATTGCGAAAAAAAACGTAATCTACTTGTCTTTTATTCCTACATATAATTTATCACAACGAAATGAGAAATGTGAGAGAAAATTGCTTTCGTAAACACATTCGCACTATACGGAACCGCGTAAGACATATCTATTCTATCTTAACAATGCCTCCACTTAAGGGTGTGATATCCCGCAGCGCGTGTAATTTATAAAGGCTCGTGTACACCGCCCGCTGACAGTAAATTAAGGTAAATCTCGACCGGTAAGGGATGGTTAAAAAAGGATATAAATAAGTGGATATGGTCCTGTTAAGGTAGTGGTAATAAGATAGGTATTTATTGTTTTCTCTTCATACTCATAAATGTAAGATCTTGTTCTTTAACTTTTGTCCTTTCTTGATTCGACGCGACGTTTGTGTTCTCCATATTACTACTAAGAAATGAGGAGATCCGTAGGAGAACAAAGATTGCTCTTTGAAGTGGGAGCGGGCGGGGCACATAGCGAGACGAACCGATGGCCGATGGGGCAGAAAGGTTTTCGAATGGGGATCACCTGTGTTTTTCCTTCGTGGGGACCATGCATCGGCAAGCGCAGCGTCGGACACCCACCGACCAGATGGTCGGATGACCTGAGGAAGGTCGCAAGCAGGCGCTGGATGCAGGTCGCTTTCAATCGGTCATTTTGGATTTATAAGTCCATGTCCACATTGATTACAAATTGTGGTGTGAAGTTGAATAAATTCTATAGTTTTTGACCAGTAAAACCACACGACCACAAAAGATGTTTGTAAGTAATTAACGGAGGGGCGGGGGGGCGGGGGGGGGGTTGCTATTTCCAGCTGTAAACGGCCTACTGTAATGATGATGATCATATTACGAATGCCTTTGTCTACCTCGACTTTTTCCTTTTATCTTCCCTTCAATGATGTTTTTCATAAAATCATTGTGTCTTAAAAATAAAAAATAATACAAAAAAATATGTACTAATGACCTGTTTGTTTATTTCGGTCATATCCGTTTAAGACCGCAAAAGGATAATGGTTATCCTTTATTCCTGTTAATTACTTACAAACATCTTTTGTGGTCGTGTGGTTTTACTGGCCAAAAACTATAGAATTTATTCAAATTCACACCACTATTTGTAAACAATGTCGACGTGGACTTAAAAATGTATTCTAATCCTAACTAATATTATATACTAGCTGTTGCCCGCGGCTCCGCCCGCGTGTAGGTCGCTTTTCGCGTAACCTGTGGAAACTACAACTATCCAGACCTATAGTTAATTCTATTGTATCCTTTTCCCATGCCAATTTTATAAAGCCATTACATTGCTACGATATCATTAAATATTAGGGCCACTTCTTTCTTCAAAATTGTGTTTTTTTTTTGTTTTTATTACTCTTCTTTAATTGCCCCGTAGAGGTTTTTTAGAAAAATATTAATGTACAGACACTCGATTTTTACTGTCTTATTATATGTATAGATAGATAAGTACAAAATACTTTTATATTAACGGAATTAACGCTAAGAGCTTTCTCTAAGTAAGAAAATAATTCTAGAAAACAAATAAAAAACGAAAACAGAAAATTATTGTTTGTGGCAGGATTCGATCCAGCTACTTTCTAGAAACATTTCTTTACTATAACATTAAAAAAAGGCTTCTAAAAAATGAATACAAAACAAAAAAAGGGTAAAAACAAAAGTAGTTATGTCTAGCAGGATTCGAACCCTCTACTTAAAAAATTGATCCGCGACCTCTACCGATAGGCCAACATGCTTTGCTTGATACTGCCGAAATTTCAAATGGGTTTTGTCTATAGGTTCGCATATTAACGCATTAAAAGTTTTAAAGCAGTGTTTGAAGTAAATTTTCAATCGACCATAACTTCTTTTTCCCTTAACCGATTTTGACGAAACAAAGTTTTGACAACGCTCCTAATTATATGTAATCCAACTGTAAAAACCGCGTTTAAATCCGTTGAGTATTTTCGAAGTTATAACGTACCAGACAGACATACATACATACATACATACAGACAGACAAAAATTCCAAAAACTGTTTTTTTGGTTTCTGTTACTCTTTTTTAATCGCACTTAATCAGTTTTTTTGAAAAATATTAAATGTACAGACACTCGCATTTTAGTGTCTTATTATATGTATTGATAATCCATACTAATATTATAAATGCGAAAGTCTGTCTGTCTGTCACCTCTTCACGGCTAAACTGCTGGACCGATTGTAATGAAATTTGGTAGGGATGTAGTTAACGACCTGAGGTCAAACATAGGCCACTTTTGGGCGCGATATAACAGAGTCCCACGCGGGGCGAAGCCGCGGGGAACAGCTAGTATTATATATAATCCTAACTAATATTATATACTAGCTGTTGCCCGCGGCTCCGCCCGCGTGTAGGTCGCTTTTCGCGTAACCTGTGGAAACTACAACTATCCAGACCTATAGTTAATTCTATTGTATCCTTTTCCCATGCCAATTTTATAAAGCCATTACATTGCTACGATATCATTAAATATTAGGGCCACTTCTTTCTCAAATACCGTTTTTAAACTCAATAGGAATCAGTATTAAACAGTCGTAAAATTCTAAAAAAAAAATTATGTTTTTAGTTGAGGAATCTAGCAAAGTGAAATTCGCTTACAGTAACAGTAACAATATCAGACAAAATTCGCTCGATAGAAAAATCTAAGTTGCCTCCTTTGGAAGTTTATTTTCAATACTTACTATGCCTAAAATAATAAACTTATTGTCCTGCTTTTTATACCAGCCTTTAGATAAAGTATTTATATAGTGAAAATCGCTGAAGTAGATGTTGTAGTGTTATTTTCCCAAATATGATGTCTAAATGCCTGCAAAATGAGTGAGGGCCGCGACTACGCGGCTTACGAAAAACGTACCTACAGAAGAAGGAGCCCTTAACATTCATACTATCAATCTTTGTCTCTAAAAGAGTAGACGCAGCCTATTACAGAGTCATTAGGACCTAAAATCCACTCCCAAAGTTTTAGTGGGCGTGAAAAGTAGAGAAAATCTCAATAAATAGTGATAAGTCAGATAAATTAGTCCTTACGACACGACCGTATGTTCCGTCAAACACTGATTTGATTATTTTTTAAACCAAAGCCAAACCAAACCAACCAATCAATTAAATTAAAATAGCTTACAATACAACACAACAAACGACCGATAAACAAACCAACCATTAGTACTAAATCAACAGCCAAATTTTTTTTTAAATAATTAGAATTAATTGCTGCCGTAAGGAAAAATTTCAATCTGCTATTAAAATAAAGTCAGCGCCATCTATTGATATTTTATGTAACTAAATCATACGCCCACAAACATTAAATGTGTTATTTTATTAAAATTTAATAGAGACTGCAGTGTGTTTTTGTCTTTATTGATATAAGTAGAAATTCTAGCTTTATCTAAATTAAATACGTCTATGTAAATCGCATTCAACTGTTTATAAGTTTTGAAGCAGTGCTTGTAGTAAACTTTAAATGACCATAACTTCTATTTCCCTTAACCGATTTTGATGAAACAAAGATTTTACAACGCTCCTAATTATATTTAATTCACCTGTGAAAACAGCGTTCAAATCTGTTGAGTAGTTTTGAAATTATAACGCACCACACAGACAGAAAGACAGACAGACAAAAATTGCAAAAATTGTGTTTTTTTTTTGTTTTTATTACTCTTCTTTAATTGCCCCGTAGAGGTTTTTTAGAAAAATATTTAATGTACAGACACTCGATTTTTACTGTCTTATTATATGTATAGATAGATAAGTACAAAATACTTTTATATTAACGGAATTAACGCTAAGAGCTTTCTCTAAGTAAGAAAATAATTCTAGAAAACAAATAAAAAACGAAAACAGAAAATTATTGTTTGTGGCAGGATTCGATCCAGCTACTTTCTAGAAACATTTCTTTACTATAACATTAAAAAAAGGCTTCTAAAAAATGAATACAAAACAAAAAAAGGGTAAAAACAAAAGTAGTTATGTCTAGCAGGATTCGAACCCTCTACTTAAAAAATTGATCCGCGACCTCTACCGTTAGGCCAACATGCTTTGCTTGATACTGCCGAAATTTCAAATGGGTTTTGTCTATAGGTTCGCATATTAACGCATTAAAAGTTTTAAAGCAGTGTTTGAAGTAAATTTTCAATCGACCATAACTTCTTTTTCCCTTAACCGATTTTGACGAAACAAAGTTTTGACAACGCTCCTAATTATATGTAATCCAACTGTAAAAACCGCGTTTAAATCCGTTGAGTATTTTCGAAGTTATAACGTACCAGACAGACATACATACATACATACATACAGACAGACAAAAATTCCAAAAACTGTTTTTTTGGTTTCTGTTACTCTTTTTTAATCGCACTTAATCAGTTTTTTTGAAAAATATTAAATGTACAGACACTCGCATTTTAGTGTCTTATTATATGTATTGATAATCCATACTAATATTATAAATGCGAAAGTCTGTCTGTCTGTCACCTCTTCACGGCTAAACTGCTGGACCGATTGTAATGAAATTTGGTAGGGATGTAGTTAACGACCTGAGGTCAAACATAGGCCACTTTTGGGCGCGATATAACAGAGTCCCACGCGGGGCGAAGCCGCGGGGAACAGCTAGTATTATATATAATCCATACTAATATTATAAATGCGAAAGTCTGTCTGTCTGTCTGTCTGTCACCTCTTCACGGCTAAACTGCTGGACCGATTGTAATGAAATTTGGTAGGGATGTAGTTAACGACCTGAGGTCAAACATAGGCTACTTTTGGGCGCGATATAACAGAGTCCCACGCGGGGCGAAGCCGCGGGGAACAGCTAGTATTATATAAATGCGAAAATGAGTTTGTTTGTTTGTTTATCACGCCCTATCTACTGCACCAATCTTCCTGAAATTTCGCATACACATAAATAGAAATATTGAGCAGGACATAGGATCCCGGGAAAATACACTGTTCCCGTGGGAAATTAACGCCGGTGAAGCCGCGGGCGAAAGCTGGTTAATAAATAAAAGAAAGGTCAAATCATATTAAACTTTTTTTTAAATAAATATCAGTCGAATTTAGTTTCCTCAATGATTAACACAATTTGGAATTTTTACACGATTGTTATGATAACCATGGCCTGATGGTACACCCGTCTAAGGCTTTCTAAGGAGGGAACCCTCAACGGTTAACTGTACTGAAATTTCATTTTTGTCATGCATTTAACGCACTCACTGCCGCCGTGGTCCAGTGGTTAAGCCGTTTGCCTGTAGACGGGGGTCGTGGGTTCGATTCCCACGGGAAGCATACTTTGTTTAGTTGTTTCCAGTTTCGTTAGGACATTGCGGGCTTGAATCACCCGATTGTCTGATAGAATAAAGATGATTCCGTGTTTCGGAAGGCACGTTAAGCCGTTGGTCCCGGCTGCCATCTGGCAGCCGTTAAAGGAACCACGTCAGAGGCCGAGAGGTGGTTCTAAAGAACTCTGACACCAGCGTGTGCATGGTCAATTGACCGTGACGCCTAATCGAAATGTTGATGATGATGAATGCACTAATATTATGGTGTCTTAAAAGGCATGAGTCAAAAAAAAAATCTTTTTTGTTTTACAACTTATTATCATTTTTTTTTTAATGTCTTCAAATTCGCAAAACAAACATTTTCCTTCGTTTAACAACTTCGAGGCAGCTCTATGCGGCACGCGAACTGATCATTTCAAGTTCGTTTTCGTCTTTTGTACTCCTAAGTTGTACGTTGAGTAGGCTTGCTTATATGAGAGATGGGAGACGATTTAGTTAATTAAATATAGGTATGGATAACGTGATACTATATTTTAATAGATGTTTAATCTTAAACAAAGAAAACGCGCTAGAACATAGTGAGGCTCTTTTGTCTCATCATCATAAATTTTAGAGCTATGCTATGTCGGTGTCGAGACCTTTGATCCGTGGGGTCCTAGCGCTATCAGACTTTTTAAAGAAATAGCAAAAAGGTTAGTTGCCATCACAGAAGACCGAAGAGCTGGCAGCTTCCTCGGACAAATAATTAGTTTAACTATTCAAAGGGGGAATGCTGCCAGTATCTTCGGAACCTTGCCTAAAGGGACTCCTTTTAATAATATATTTTAATTATTGTTTTTTTTTTAACATAAAATTTAATTTAAGTTATTTTTTTATTATTATTTTTTAGATATTAAGTTTAGTATTTAATTGTATGTAATTTCTAATTTAAGTTTTTTCGGTATTTGATCACTAAGAGCTATGGCTCTTGTCGGTGGAGTTCCTTCCATTTTTGTCTATCTTTAGCAAGTTCCTTTATTTCTTAATACGACACGACGTTTGTTTTCTCTTTTATTTGTTTTATATAACTATGCCTTGGTCTACTTGGACCCTTTCTTTCTTCTATCTTTCCTTCAATGATGTTCTTCATCAAATCATCGTGTCGTATCAAGTGTCCCAACATGTTTCCTCGTCTGTTCCCAATTACTTTTAAAATGCTCCTCTTTTCTCCTACTCTATTTCCTTCGTCTAATAGGTATATTAGAAATAAACCTAAAAACGTGAAACTAAATTTTTAGAATTTATATTATTTAATAGCTGTTGCCCGCAGCTCCATTAAAATAAATATCACTGCAAAAATGTTTACAAAAATTTCAAGTCAGAAATACCTATAAAGGTAAAGTTACATAGATTTTTAAATTTGTCATATTTCATAGCCAGCTACGAAATGGGATTGCTTTTCTCCCATTACGAAATCTAGCTACGAAATGGGACTTAGAACTTGTCTTGTACTAATCAATAGTGTACATACCTACATACTTACGTAATTTATCGTATTTCTGACCACCCAAAGATGGCCTGAAAGATATTGCATATGTGATAAGGTCTGAGACCTCCTTTATGTCATCCAACCATCTGGGTGTCGATTCTGCTAACGTTAAATCACAATCGTGTCAAAATATTGTTTCAATGGAAGTGCTTTTTTACACACTAGTAACAAGAAATGTATATTTTTTTATATCACTGCTGATGGTCACATCCCTCACTACATTCAAATCACATCATAATGTCATAATTCTTGTAAATAGTGTATAAAAAGCACTACAATTGAAACACTATTTTGACTTAACGTTAGCAGAATCGACGCCCTGGTCGGTGGGTGTCCGATGCTGCGCTTGCCGGTGCGTGGTCGCCATTCGAGAACCTTTCTGCCCCATTGGCCATCGGTTCGTCAGGTTTATTTAATTTATTTTTTAAATTTTATTTGTTACGCGTCCCATTAGCGCCATTATAATACATTTTCCAATTTAATTTCCTCATACGATCCATAAAAAACCTTTTAATTTTACCTCTTAAAATAAGAGCTCTTAACACGAAAAGCATGTGTTTCCGAAAATTTACACCTCTCTTAAATAATGTGCTGTTAAAAATATCGGTAGCATAAATAAAAATGGCTACTACAATTTACAATTTCTACCAAATATCGACCTTATTGGTAAACTGTAGAGTCTGAAATGGATTGAGAATGTTAAGTCGTATATCAAAAACGTGTAAAATTTTTATGACGTATTTTAACGCCCGATTGTGTTTTATTTTTTAAGCGTACAGATAATTAAGTTGTTTCAGACGCGCGCATTTTTTTTTCATTCACGGACTTAAAAAAATAACAGACGGATCGTCGTCAAATTAACAGTGTCAGTCGAATTTCTGTCTTTGTGTATCGCGGTGATGCGTAATGGAGATTCTATCTTTATTCTTTTTTTGATTGGTTGCGCCACTAGTTGATTTATTTGTTAGTGAAAGCCGTATGGTATATGACAAACAAAACGTTATTATTTTGCAGCCTTCACTCGTGTTTAATGTTTGACTAGGTACGTCTGGAGTTTTATAAGTCTGTAATCATAACTAGAGAATAGAGTAAAAAAAAACATACGGAAAACTGCATTGAGATTAGATTTTAAACGCCATCTAGCGGACGTCAAATAAACAACATCAGAAGCTATCATGGCATCTACATTTTCCGAGCGTGTTTCTCGGTTACATTCTCAGCTTAAGCTTCAGATGCCAGTGCTTTTAGCTAAAGTCACAATCGCAAAACGTTAACGAGGTACGACAAGAACAAAATGTATGGGATTGACATAAGATTGACCACGTGATTTACCGCAGCTTATGTCAATCCCATACATTTTGTTCTTCTCGACATTGGTTAGCGTTTTGAAATTGTCACTTGGCTACGGGTGCAGGATAGTTTTTCGTTTTATCGAAACCACTTCTCGGCCTCTGGTTTATTTAACTACCACCAGCCAGAACCACAAGCAACTGCTTAGCGTGCCTTCCAAAGCAAAGAAGCATCTATTATCAAACAAGTCAGTTAATTAAAGCCCGTTGGGCTCTCTTGCAAAAATGAGATTAATTTACCTAACGCCCGAATACTTAAACGCTACTCAATTTTGAGAGCTGCTCAAGTATCATGCTTTCGCGCTGATAGTCAACGACATGACAGTGACAGCATGATATTTGAACAGCTCTCAAAATTGAGAATCGTTTGAGTATTCGGGCATAAACAGTCGATCTAGAATTGATTAAAAAAATGTTATTATTCCTGACATATTGTTAAGGCTCGTTGATCAAAATAAATTGATTTAGTTCGAACTTGTATGTAAACTTAATAAGGCTTCGATTACAAAACTCAGCATGCGTTCTTTAATTTTTTTAATTAATGCCCATGTGTCAAATAGGAAAGTTATCAATTTAGAAAAATTAATTTTTCGAATGATGTATGGGGCCGAGCAGCGGTTTTATGTATGAGCGACAGCAATTTACGAATAGCAAAATAATGATTACAATGTAATACGATAGAAAACCCTTCATTGCACAAATGGATAACATTTGTCACAAACAAAATTTACTTCGCAAAAGGCAAACAATTTGGACCTCAACGTAATAAAATCTTGTATCAAAAATGAAATTGTTAAAAACTTATTTAACATACTGATTGTACAGTCGCCATAGTTTTTTTAAGAACACAACACAAGCCCTTAATGTTAATATCTAATAATTTGACAAGAAAATAAAATCTGAGATCATAGATTGAAACGATGGAGAAAGGCAGGATGGCATATGCAATGCAAGTGTGGCTCTTGTCCTCAAACTACGTGAAAATATGCACAGCTTATTCGACTTCTGGAAAACAATTAAAATTATTTCTAATCTTTAATAATTTGACTCGTGCTATCTTCATGAAAGTAGATTGTTTTAACTCTAATAAACACTTACTGTTGCTATAGGTGCCCGTATATGGAGAATACTAGGAATTCCTAATGCGAGTATAATAAAATTCAATGGACTGTATGAAGATAATGTAATCCGACAATAAAATCGACATGGCTCGTAGCACGATCGGTGAAGCAATGAACAAACATTGATTCTAACGTTTCGATGAGAGGCGCGCGGGGTACCGCCCGCGGGTCCTGATTGATGGTCGCGCAGAGTTGCCATCAACACTTACTTCAATATATTTACGAAATACACCCTTAATTATAATAGCGATAGCAAAAAATTCTTTTAATTACAATCGCCTAAAAACTTTTCTCAAGATAGTAAAAAAAATACGAGCTAGGCTGTTCTGTGTTATTTAAAAAATCATTTGTTTGTGCTTGAAATCCAACATCCAATTTTTTATTCTAAAATTTTGATAGGATTTGATACAAAAGACATTATCCCCTTGAAAAGTATTTATTCACTTGTAAAAAACCGTTAGGAGTGAAAATCTATTATAATATGACAGGACTTCTCCGCTGCCGCTTATGGACTTGTACTCTACATTTGATCACAAACCATTTTTTATTACAATTTTGTGTTGGTCCTTATCGCATCAATTTTTAAGGGTAAGCGTTCATTGGCTATTTAAATGGAAATGATTTCTTTGAAGTTAACGCATATTTTTGGTTCGATAATGTCCTTAGTTATCAAGTTATCACTCGTTGCTTGGAAGGAAATTTTGTTTGATCACAATATCAATAACTTTGGTAAGTACAGTTAGCTGTAGTTAAATGTACTTTATCTTATACATGTATGTATGGAAAAGTGTATACTAAAGTTTGTAGCTAAATGTACTATATGTATACTATAGCTTTCGAGTCGAACATTTAAAGTTTTTTACAACATTTAAGTCAAATGGCTTAGGATGCAGTCAGGAAAGTTGTTCCTTGATTAATTGTTTACATAGATATAGTTCCAATTTCTGATAAATTAAGGTCTACGATTTATCCATAAGTTGATTTCAACATAGTCCTCATTTTATTATTTAGTAATTATTCAGTAAAATAAATATTTTTAATGTCAATGCACTTAAATCTCCATGTTCGAAATAGAATCATCTATTTTAATTAGAGCCTCCTATTGTTGTTATTGATTTATGATTGGAAGAGTTGATAAAATTTAGAAGTGTCAGTTTAATCAGTTTTAAATTATTTAAGTAAAATTCTTGGCTAATATATACTTCATCAATAAAGTTGCAACATGATTTATGAAATATTTATTTTAAGTATCATAAATATTACACATACTTGTTCTCATAAACATGTACGTATTTACCGTACATGATAATATAGCATACTAGCTGTTCTCCGCGGCTCCGCCCCGCGTGGGACTCGGTTATATCGCGCCCAAAAGTAGCCTATGTTTGACCTCAGGTCGTTAACTACATCCCTACCAAATTTCATCACAATCGGTCCAGCAGTTTAGCCGTGAAGAGGTGACAGACAGACAGACAGACTTTCGCATTTATAATATTAGTATGAATATGGAAGTATGGAAGTATGGATATGGAAGTATGGATATGGAAGTATGGATATGGAAGTATGGATATGGAAGTATGGATATGGATTTGTTCTCATAGCATGCGAAAGTCTAATGATCCATTCGTATCAAATACGATATCTCAAAATTTAAGTTTGCAAGTAGGTAGTTCATACCCAAAAAAGTAATGCTAAGAAAGAATCTTCCGGAACTCCCACGAGAAATGGAGCAAGACCCTGTAAGCAGGGCATAATTTTCTATTTTACCATTATACATAAAAACCTATTTTTACAAAAGACTTGTATAATAAAACTTGCTTAAAAGAAATCTCTAGCCATTGTCGTAATATTCCGAGAACTAACTTAAAATAAGTACGAACTGTGTGGTTATGGTTAGGAAATATATTTGGCGCGACTCCAAACGTTTGGCTATAACGCTGACCCCAAAAGAATTAAATTAAGTTCCAGGCAGTACGTGAAAATTACTAGTTAAATGTAGGTCAATGTAATTTGATTTCCAACTGGCGTTTCAGACATTTTGACTTGCATTCGCTTTTAAATAGAAACTAATGAGGCAAACTATAACTGAGCTCGGGCTGCCTTTGCACAACTCCGACCCTTGAATAATTACATGGTATTTCCTGGCCAGTATTCCATAGAAAAGAGGGGAGGCATTTTTCCAGCAATGGGATACATAAGCTAGGGAAAAAAAATTCAATCAACGACTGTGAGAGCGATGTCAGGAAATGCGTATTGATATTCTAATAAGGCGATGTAAATGATCATGGACATTCCACATATTTAGGCGGGACCCAACACATATTCCGAACCAAGCTCTGGAGAGGATCCTCCAAGGCAATCAGTCTCAAACAGACCTGCAGCGCTGATCGCGACATTGCTCGAAATTTCTTCTCAAGAAGAAAATGTATGGAAATGACATAAGCTGAGGTAAATCACGTGGTCAACTTGTATCAATCCCATACATTTTGTTCTTGTTGTATTTCGTTAACGTTTTGAAATTTTGGCTAAGCCCCCGGGTAAGTAAAGCGCAATCGAAAAAAATTGTGAAGAAATCTGAACGCCCATTATCTTATGTGGAAAATTTTGAACACTTGAAAAACAATGAGGCAAACAGGCTGGCAGGATACTCTTTTCTTGACTAAAACCTAATGATTAGACACATTCAAGTCATGCCCTTTTAGAAATAACTATTTTAGCAATGGCAGACTATGCAACTCACTCCATTTTAAGGACTCTACGTCGTTTCAGTCGTAAAGAACAGTCTTGTATGGTCAGTGTGAATGTCCAAATACAACACATCTGCACTTAGCCAGAAAGGCTAATTGCAAGATTAAAAAAATATATTTCAGACTACATATTAAATGTGTCCATATACAAATTAAAATTATTCAAATTAACATGAAATAATAAATTGAAATTAAATAAAATAAAAAACAAAAACGTATTAGCCATGTCTATCACGATTAAGTCTGTGCTATACCCCTCTCGTTTTAATTGGTAGATCTACAGATAGTCCCCCGCCTGTGGACAAAAACACAAATAAATCGTTAACACTTGTGGGTGTACTGATTTATGTAGACTGCATTTTCACAGAATTCAATTGCACTATGTTTGATATCAGAGTGTTTAAAGATGGAAAGAAATTCTATTAGCGGTAACGGATCCAATTCAGGTGGCTTATCACCATCTCTTAAAACTATGCAAGTTCCAGTGAGTAAGGGAGATGTCGCATGCGCTGTCTCGCTTACTCACTGGAACTTGCATGGTTTAAGAGATGGTGGTAACCCCCCAGGCCACGTTCTGCAACGTTATTGCTAAAAAAATTGCTTTCAGTCGTTCTTGATTTCAACTCAGAATAACAACTTTTAAAAAGTATGCTTCCTGTGGGTATCGAACCCACGACTCACAGGTCTACAAGCAAATGCCCTAACTACTGGACCGTAGAGCCATTGTAAAACAGTTTAGTCTGGGACCATGATTATAAGCGTAGCGCCTGTAGGTACCCTTAGTATAAGATTTTCTAAGGAGAGTTTATAAACGCAGACGCTAGCGACAGCGTTAGCGATTTTGTATTACAAACCCGTACAGGGGGGTTACTACCATCTCTTTAAACCATGCAAGTTCGAGTGAGTAAGGGAGATGTCGCCTTATATCATGTATTGCGCTATCTCGCTTACTCACCAGCACACCTGGCTGATAGTAAAGCAACAAAAAAATCCAACTACAAAATCCTAACACAGTCGCTAGCGTCTGCATTTATAAGATCTCACACTAGGACCAGAAGCCGATTCTCTCGCAATCGAAGTTCACTTCACCGATTTTCACCAATTTTTTTCAATATTTTATCATGATTTCTGCTTTTTCAAAACGATTGAAAGAGTTAAATCGAACTCATCGATCGATCGAAATTTTTTTTGATTGTGAAATGGCTTTAAACTCATAGAAAAAAATTGGAGAAAATCGGTGAAGTGAACATCGATTGCGTGAGAATTGGGCCCCTGGTGTAAACTGAGGATTTAGCTTTAAAACACGATAAAGAAGAATATTCATAAAAGAAACATATCTGTTCGAACTTCCAAAGTAGTTAGTCTAATTTTACCAGTTGAACGATATTCGGCAACCCCTGAACCGTAGTAAATCCATATTTACCGGCACAATGGCGGCAAACGAGCGGAAGTCGGAAGTCTGCAACTTCCGGCATACAATGCTTCCACAGGCCTATAATACACGTTTGACTTTACCGGGATGCCGAGTCCTTTTAAAAGCCGTCAGAAATTTTTCTGTATTCTGTACATTAAATTTGATTAGGTATTTTTTAAGAAGCAGTAAAATTGAAAATCTTATCATCATCATTTCGTGTAGGTGTCACGGTCAATCGGCCATGCACATCCTGGTGTCAATTATTCAAACCGCCTCTTGGACTCTGACGTGGTTTATTTGACGAATACCAGATGGCGACTACAAAACAAAATCTCTGTTCTTTAGTCTTTTAAAAAACTAATATTATCGACGCCACTTTAAGTTTATTTATTACTTAGCATTCCACCCCGGCTTTGCCCGTGGTAGTAACATAGCCTATGTTACTCGAGGATAGTTTGGCTTTCTAACAGTTAAAGAATTTTTCAAATCGGTTCAGTAGTTTTTGAGTTTTTTTATTACTAACATACAAACAATAATTGTTTTTGCCAAAAAAACCAAACCGACTTCAATTCCTCAACTTCACAACAAAATCGGTTCACCCAGGCGAAAGTTCTGTGGTAACAAACATAAAAAAAAAATACAGACGAATTGAGAACCACCTCCTTTTTTTGAAGTCGGTTAAAAATACAAATATTTTCTCTTTATAATTTTAGTGTAGATTGAAAATAATAATAATAAAATTACTAAAGTGGCCTCGTTAATATTAGGTTTTAAGTCTTTTGAAAGACTTAAGAAGGTAGATTTTTTTTTTGTTGTCGGCTTTGGACTCAGCCATGAAAACGCTAAGATATCATTACGAATGTTATTTATTCTACGTGGATCAAATCTCCATATCCAAGTTCTTGAGCTAGTTTGCGAGGGCAGGTGTAAATTGGTGAATTTCCATTATTCCAACGGAAAAATTGCGAAAAGATGAATCTAAGCATATTTTACCTTATTAGTAGGTATTTAACTTGAAATCCAAATGCTACCAATAACGAATAAACTTTGTGGCAACATCGGTTTAACAAAATAACCTTTGAACGAATTCGTGAACACAAAATTTTCTATAGAAATTTCGCTCTCTCGAGTTCGGGTATCAATACTTATTATAGTCGTATTTTGATATAATTGAACTGCAGGAATCGAACCCGCTGACCCGTCAAGTGGCCCTAACCGCTAAATTGAGCGACCCCGAACCAAGAAGTTGTATTTGAGAGTCGTTTACACTGTCACGAGTTTTGAAAGCTTAATAACATCTACCTACATATACTTGTATAATGCTAGTACGTTTTTTTATTTTGTACTAGTTTAAATTAATCACTACATCGTATAAAACAAAGTCGCTTTCTCTGTCCCTATGTCCCTCTTGTATGCTTAAATCTGCAATGCAATCAATAAAAGATTTTCACTTCTCGGACAGGGAGTAGTGTAAATGACCCTTTTCTAGAGTCCAAAGGTCGGATCGTGAAGATGGTAGTGTCATGTGTTAGTTACGGAATATTAGCTATTGTGTTATGTGGATTTTGTTTATAATGGGCCAAATAGTGCAACGGCCATAATAAGGTCGACAAGACAAAGTTTATGTTATAGTAAAACACCATCATCATTTTCATGTAGGTGACACGGTCAATCGACCATGCACACCCTGGGGTCAGAGTTCTTCGGAACCGCCTCTCGCTCTCTGACGTGGTTTCTCTAACGACTTCAATGGCAGCCTGGACCAACGGCTTAACGTGCCTTCCGAAGCACGGAATCATCTTTATTATCAGACAAGTGGTTCACGCCTGCAATGTCCTAACCAAACTGGAAACAAGTAAACAAAGTATTCTTCCCGTTAGAATTGAATTTACGACCCTTAGGTCTACAGGGAAACGCCTTTATCACTGAACTTGACCACTATAGTAATAGTAGTTTTAGTACCTAGCTTCATTTTCAGTGGTTGCCATTCTAGAACCTTTTTCTTCCAAAGCCAAGGACAGCGTCTTCTGCTTCCCAAGTCGACTCAATTTTTTATCTTATCATCTTTTAATGTAGCGAAATTGCCAAGTCACATAATTTTACTAAGGTGTATAAGTAAGAAGTTTGGCTCTACATGAGATCGATAACTTTTTACAGTAATATGGTCTTATCTTGGCAACATACTTGAAAATGTTTTTGGTGGGATATAATTTATTTTAAAGCTAAGAATTATGTGGCTATAAACTAAAATTGCATTGAAAACCATAACTCTTCTTAACAGTATGTTAGAGTTCATTTAGGTGCAAAGCATTAACATTTATTGGCGCCTATAATAAATTCAATACGATTAGCAGGCACTTTACCAACTGTCTAGACAACATGAATAAACAATACATTCGTGCGCGGTCGAGGTGCAGCCAAGAAAAGCAACAAATTTTATTTGGTGGCATCAAATTTTAGTTATCATTGACATGAAATTATTAAGTTTGTGATGCTAGTTTATAGTTCAAATTGGAAAAAATATAGGCTACCAACATAACATCAAGTTCGTATTTTACATTTACCTTTCTTAATAACATGTATTTAAAAAAAAAACAGAGGCACTCTGGAAGTGTCAATAAAGAAGTGAAAAAAATAACGTGTGTTATATTATGAGGTATCGGTGACAATGTCGCGAGTTCAATGTTTTTTTTTTCATCTCAAAAATGCTCAACGCGCCTACAAAATAATTGTTTTTTTTTTTTTGCCAAGCGAGAAAGATGACTTCCTGTCTTGGTTGTGCCTGCTAGTTTTAAACGTTTTAGAACTAGTACTTCATTCATATTATTTAATTCCATCCATTTAATATTATCAAAGTAAGTCAGTTTTAATAGAGTAAATATTAACATATCTCGCCTATTTCAATCTTAAAGCTTTATTGATCCAAGGTTTCAGCTGATCTATTCAAATGATTCTTATTAACTTGGCCCAACACACCGCATGCAACAGTGTGCAATAAATAACAAATAGCAATGATTTATTTGACGATTAGTGTCGCGTTCGACTATTTTAAACACATTTGAATATGAAAATTAAATGTTTCTGATGCGTTCCAGTAACTGCTTGCTACATTCCCATGACAGGCGCTTGCCTAAATTAAAATAATAATGAGTTTGTTTGAAGGTTTTCATTCTATACTGTTGCTTATTATACTTATTGTAATTTGTGGTATTACTTATAATCCATACTAATCCATATCCATACTTCCATACTAATATTATAAATGCGAAAGTCTGTCTGTCTGTCTGTCTGTCACCTCTTCACGGCTAAACTGCTTTACCGATTGTGATGAAATTTGGTAGGGACGTAGTTAACGACCTGAGGTCAAACATAGGCTACTTTTGGGCGCGATATAACCAAGTCCCACGCGGGGCGAAGCCGCGGGGAACAGCTAGTATTTCAATAAATAGAGCAACGTTCTACATGAATTTTACCGAAAATTGCGTGATCGCATGGACGGCAAGGTCAAATTCAAGGCTTAAAATACTTTGAGGTTAAACAGGTCATTAGGTACTTGGCTTTATTAATTTAAAAGTTTATTGTACAAATTAAAAAAAAAAGGTACAAATGGTGGACTTAATGCCATATGGCATTCTCTACCAGTCAACCATTGGACCAAGCAGAAAATCTGATTGTTGGTGATTAATGAATTACATACATATTTTATGGTACCGTACATATTCAAAAGAAAATACTAAAATACATATATATTATTTATAAAAAACTGATACATATATTTAGACTGAATATATATATATTTTTGTTGTATCTACATACAATACATATATTATATACTAGCTGTTCCCCGCGGCTTCGCCCCGCGTGGGACTCGGTTATATCGCGCCCAAAAGTAGCCTATGTTTGACCTCAGGTCGTTAACAACATCCCTACCAAATTTCATCACAATCGGTCCAGCAGTTTAGCCGTGAAGAGGTGACAGACAGACAGACAGACAAACAGACAGACAGACAGACAGACTTTCGCATTTATAATATTAGTATGGAAGTATGGATTTATATAGGTATGCCTTTCTGCTTGGTTCTTTTTAGGGTTCATTCATTTCGTGTAGGTGTCATGGTCAATCGACCATGCACACCCTGGTGTCAGAGTTCTTCGGAACCGCCTCTCGGCCTCTGACATGGTTCCTTTAACGACTACCAGATGGCAGCCGGGACTAACGGCTTAATGTGCCTTCCGAAGCACGGAATCATCTTTTTTGTCAGACAATCAGGTGATTCAAGCCTGCAATGTCCTAACCAAACTGGAAACAACTAAACAAAGTATGCTTCCCATGGGAATTGAACCCTCGACCCCCGGGTCTACAGGCAAACGCCTTAACCACTGGACCACGGAGGCAATTAGGGTGCGATACACATAAGTTGTATCAAGTAGGTCACTTATACAAACCTGCCTCTGATAAATGGCCGTACATTAGACTAAGGTGACAATTGATCCGCAAAAAAATTTCATCCGAGGATGATTCGTCGCCCCTTTAAAATTTTTAGGTGTCAAATCATTCGCACATTTTCCCCCCGAGGATAAAATTACCCCTTCTCAAATAATTATAGAAAAACCAACCTTGGGCTCTACGTACGTATATCAGTAATAAAAAACCAGCTGAGAACGCAACCGTGAAAGCGCTTAGATGAAAAAGACAAGGTGTATATAGCATCCGCAGTCCTTTTAAGCTCCCATGTCTTAGATTTTTTGATTGGTGATATTTATAATAAATAGTCATTCTTTCTCTTTGTCTCTTCTAAAGAACTATTTAGAACATCCATATTAATATTATTAATGCGAAAGTCTGTCTGTCTGTTAAGCTTTCATGGCTAAACCGCTGGATCGATTCTGATGAAATTTGATATGGATATAGTTAAAGACCGGGGGTCAAACATAGACTTTTTGGGCGAGATATAACCAAATCCCACGCGGGTGAAGCCGCGGGCGACAGCTAGTACTTTATATGGTACATTCACTCCAGAAGTCTGTGGGCAGAGGAAATCCGTCAGTTTTCGTGGCAGCCTGCTTTTATGGTAGAAGCGTGACTCGCAATACCAGGCAGCTCTAACAAGGATGTTAAGGTATGGACACATTACATAAACGAAGCAGATTATCGAGTCTTAAAATAAATATGTTAAACCACAACGTATTAGGTAATATCCGTATTATTATTTTTATTAACGCAAATTACCCAAAATTTCATGGTTGGTATTTTTCGTATGTGGTATTAAACGTCGAAATATTTTCAACCATTCTACTATACTCGTAAGTTAGACATATATAAAGTGATTTTTTGATTACTTATGTCATAATTTTACAGTAAGAATTAATTCTACAAAAGACATATATTTAACTAGCTGTTCCCCGCGGCTTCGCCCCGCTTGGGACTCGGTTATGTCGCGCCCAAAAGTAGCCTATGTTTGACCTCAGGTCATTAACTACATCCCTAACAAATTTCATCACAATCCGTCCAGCAGTTTATCCGTGAAGAGGTGACAGACAGACAGACAGACAGACAGACAGACTTTTGCATTTATAATATTAGTGGATTAAGTGGTCTGGCAAAAGGCGTTTCCAGTCGAACAATTTTTCTCTAGTGCTAATTTCTTTTGAAAGTAAAAGAGTTTGACTTGTTTGACATGAAACTGTAAGCTGATAATTCAAAGTATGCACAGTATTCAAGTTTTGACAGATTTAATATCAAGTCAAGTCAGAGAATATTTCAGGGAATATGTAAAAACCTTATGAATTTCGACATCTAGATAGCGCTGTTCAATAGGTCTATTTGTAAGAACTAGCTATGAAGACTTTAACGATCATATAAGTGCAAATGTAAACATGGACGTAATTTTGCAATATCTTTAGATCACCATAGATCAATAAATAGATCGAAAAATAGTTCTCTGCTACACCACACCTGTTTTATCTCAGTGCTAGTAGTTTTAGAAGCCGGTACCTAAATTAACACAAAATGCAATTTTTGTCTGGTTTCTACGAAACATTTGAAATCCGCTACCGCTTATCACCAAACACTCACCCCGCTCTCTAGAACTAAGGTGAATTGCACAGTCGCACTGATTTCCATTAATCATACGCCAACGTTCATTATTTATTCAGTCTATTGAATTGACGTGATTTATCATTTTCTGTTCAGCCACAGTGTCAAAGGAGAGTGTTTTTGTAAAGTGATCATTAGTTACGCCTACCACAGGGAAATGTTTGAGATAATTGGGTTCAGCTTTCATATAAATCTATCTATATATACAAAAGAAAGTCGTGTAACACTATTTATAACTCAGGAACGGCTGAACTGATTTGGCTGAAAATTGGTAGGGAGGTAGCTTAGAACCAGGAGAAGGATATAGTGACCTTTCATCCCGGGAAAAAGCACTGTTCCCAAGGGAAGTTCACCGGGGCGAAGCCGCGGGCAAAAGCTAGTTTTGTATAATTATTTTTTCCGTTATTTATGCAGTCCATTAAATCTTTTGGCACCTTTTTTGAAAGACTTTTAAAGAGGGCGCCAAATGATTCCTCAAGGGTCGGCAATGCGCAGGTGACACTCTTCGTGTTGAAGTCGTTCATGGGCTACGGTGACCACTTACCATCAGGTGGGCCGTATGCTTGTTTGCCTACTATATTGTATAAAAAAAATGTTAGATAGGTATATTTATTTATTCACTAGCTGTTCCCCGCGGCTCCACCCCGCGTGGGTTATATCGCGCCCAAAAGTAGCCTATGTTTGACCTCAGGTCGTTAACTACATCCCTACCAAATTTCATCACAATCGGACCAGCAGTTTAGCCGTGAAGAGATGACAGACAGACAGACAAACAGACTTTCGCATTTATAATATTAGTATGGAGTATGGATAGTATGGATATGGATAATCAGCTTTTTAACTCTATGACACCCACTGGGCGAGATAATTCTTAAAAAACAGATACTCTACGCCTTATCTTAAAAAATGCGAAAAACGTCAACCACACAGTTAGATAACAGATGGCGCTACTTGGCTGCGCTCCAAATGTCCCAATGCACTAGTGGGTACTTGCAGTAAATGATGCTTATCTCTTTAGAATAATCTGGACGTTTATTGTCCGCACAATGATAATATTGCTGAGGTTTTCTCTCATCAAAGCGTTTTCCTGGTCGCAGTTATTTTTTTTAAATAAAAACAATGAAATATTTTAGAGTCCGTGGTTTTTGGAAAGAAATTAGACCAGTACCCCTAGTATGAGTTTTTCTTAACGCAGACGCTAGCTTCTGCGTTAGGATTTTGTATGGAATTTCTTAGTTGCCTTACTATCCGCCAGAGGCGCTGTACAGGTTTGCCATACTAAATCGCTTACGCAGTCGCTAGCGTCTGCGTTAAGAAAAACTCATACTAGGGGCACAGATCTTTCCATTATAAAGTTGTCGTAATAGGCAATTAAGGGAACATCAGATCCGCTGGTGGCGACTGCATTTCACGTAAATTGTCTTAGATATTAGCAAACAATATATTTCAGATTGTACCTATATTAAATTTAAATGCTGATCTATTTGTTCTGCATGTAATACACTTATGAAAAAGCGGGACTCGCTACATAAAGATTTTTTCAACTTAAATAGTGAGCCCCTGCTACTTGTTTATTTTTTACTTTGAATGAATAATTAATTTTGAATTTTATAGGCTGTGACATCTTCAAAAATCATCATCCCCACTTCCCAACTAATATAATAAATGCGGAAGTGCGTTTGTATATTTAGTTGGTTGTCTGTTACCTCTTTACGCCCTATGTACTGATTACAATTTTCATGAAATTTCGCATACACATAGCTAAAAGTATTGAGAAGGACATGGGCACCTTTCATCCCGGGAAAAAGCACTGTTCCCGAGGGAAATTGATGCGGGCGAAGCCGCGGCGAAGGCTAGTATTCAATAAATCATTTGTTTATTTTCATAAATGTAGGTAAAAATACAATAAGTATAGAGCTAGGCTTTTGTCGGTAGAGTTCCTTCCATTCTTGTTTATCATTAAACTAGCTTTTTCCCGCGGCTTCGCCCGCGTGATCTTCCTTCGGGAACAGTGCTTTTTCCCGGGATGAAAGGTACCCTATACCCTTCTCCCGGTTCTACACTACCTCCCTACCAATTTTCAGCCAAATCAGTTCAGCCGTTCTTGAGTTATAAAGTGTAACATGACTTTCTTTTTTATATTATAGATTTATGGGTTTCTTTATTTCAATAAACGACAACGTTTGCTCTCCTTATTTCGTTTATCCATACTAATATTATAATTGCGAAAGTTTGTCTGTCTGTCTGTCTATCACCTCTTCACGGCTAAACTGCTGGACCGATTGTGATGAAATTTGGTATGGATATAGTTATGCACTAGGAGTCAAACATAGGCTATTTTCGGGCGCGATATAACCGAGGCGCAGGCGGGCGGAGCCGCGGGCAACAGTTAGTATAAAATAAACTCAAATCTTTAAGTATTATATATCGCATGAAAATCACTCGAAAACGAATGATAACCATCCGACTCACCGGTTTTAAGTTATACATTTAAGAAATAGCACGAGACTCCTTTAAAACCCTTTGTGGGTCTTGGCCCCTTCTACTAGTTATTTCCACCTATCACGTTCCCTCGCCTCTTTCTTCCAGTTTCTAAATTTGCACAGCTTGGTCTTCCATCACGCAGTCCATCCATCTCTTCTTGCACGAGACTCATTAGCAATACATATCGACAAATATTGCTAAAATTGCTAGCATGAAGATATAAGTTTACATTTATGTCGTATACCTCAATCAAACAAGCCAGTGCCGCATTTTAGTCCATTAAATACAGACAATAAATATCTGTTTAGCGTTGTTCTAGCTCGGTTAAACGTAATCAATGGCTGGAGCGCCGCCAACTAACGCCATCTGTTATCAATATCTGTGACTGACACCGCTTAATGAGAGAATCGTCTATTAAACAAGTTATTATTTAATACCTTTTTCTCGTGATTTCATCTCTGTGGGAATTGTGTCAGTTTTAGTTGTTAGTATAAAAGTGTACCTACCTATTTAGTTGAAGTAAAAGAGAAATCCACTCTAGTTCCCGAGAAGGAGCGGGACATACATATTCATAATGCTCGTGCGTGTCAAGCGACACGAGCGCGGCCTGACTTGGATTGGTCGCCACAAGTTTCATTGCTTCGCTACATGACAGTCGTAAAACTGTAAAAGATGCCGTAAGGTAACCTGAAAAAACTGACAATGTTATAGTTCGGCGTTATTTTTAAACCAAATTAATGTAAACCATTTTTGCGAGTTTCAAGAATTCGCCACTAGTTTACAAAGTTACAAGTAAATTACTACTTAATACTGGTATTCCCATAATCGTCTCTTACGGCACCCATGGAAGTAGTGGTGATCTATTCTTAAGAAAGAGACCACACAAATGTTTAACTTTTATCACATGAAAAAACGCGAATTAAACTCCACCACAGAATATAATAGAACTAACTCCACGAACAAAAATACAGCAAACCGAGCTAGTTTCCCGAAAGTTCAATTTGTTCTGTTTTCAATACTAGTATCAGATGACAGTAACAGATATTGCAGTGACAAATATTTGCAATTTTTCAGACGGGAATATCGAAGGAAATCACACCTGCGATATCCATAAATATAACACTACTGTTACTGGTTTGTGCGCTACGCTAACTGCCTATTTGGTCTAGTGCTAAAGGCGTTTGCCTGTAGCCCGGGGGTCGTGGGTTCGATTCCCACGGGAAGCATATAACGTTTGAGCTTATACTTGAATTTGAAATGATATCTTACATTTTCCTTAATGTAAATGAATATATTTTGGTTCTGTTTGTCAAAATTGATAATAGTCAAGTAGCCTTGGTGGCAGACATACCGGGGCCAATAGCAATGGGTACGTCAGTAGTTGGCGTGAACTAATTGGCGGAGGAAGCACGCAAAGTAATTTAGTACAAAGTGCATGGAGATTGAGCCATTATGATTCACTATACGGGGCACAGAACCTTACGGTTGCATTCTTAGCTGTATATAATACTAGCTTTCGTTCGCGGCTTCGCCCTCGTGAGATTCCCTCGGGAACAGTGCTTTTTCCCGGGTCGGTTTGTTCTTCTCAATACTCCTAGCTATGCGTATACGAAATTTCAGGAAGATTGCTTGGATTGGCAGTAGATAGGGCGTGAAGAAGTAACAAGCAAAGAAATATACAAACTCACTATCCCGTTTATAACATTAGTTGGACTAGCTGTTGCCCGGAGCTCCGCTCCCGTGGAAATTTCGGAATAAATTCTATCCCATGTATTGTTCCCGTGTCTAAGCAATCTCTATTCCAAATTTCGGCCAAATCGGTTTTGCCGTTTTTCTGTGAATGAGTAACATACATCCATACATAAAACAAGATTGCCTTGAACCATCATGGTTTTGTAAAACTTTATGGTAGACCCCCTGAACTTGAATAGACTTTACTTTATACAAAACTCAATTGCCATTGCTTTTGTTTCAATTAATTGTTTCGTCCGTCGTCGAACTTAATTGAATATTTCGTTCTGGTTTTTCTAAGGGTTTCGCAATCTTAATAAAATTAATTAAGATTATTATTATTCGCATGACGAAGCTTGTTGTGGATTCATTTTTGTACTTTGGACGAAGCGTGATGCGGATTAATTCTTATATTTTTTTAATGCAATTGATTTTTTTATTGAATAAATATTCATTTAATGAAAAAAAATATTAAGTACCTAAAGAAATGTAAGATCCTTATAGCGCCATCTATTAGCAAGAAAAATGATTATTATTTTCTTAGGCAATGAGCGCATGCTGCTACTGAATGCTTAGTTATTTTAAAATATACAGTATGGATATGGACTTACTAGTTGTAAAGTTATTGAACGCCCCCATTTGAACCCAGCTCGGTTCGTGTGAATATTTTATTGGCCGGAAAATCAATGGTTATTATACTATCAGTATATAGCATGAAGCACACTCTCCTAACATGTGCATTAAGATAGCTTGAAGATAATTTATGACAATGTTGCCCACAACACCCGGATCATGTTCCTATTGGTCTGGTTTTCCAGTAAAATGTGTATGTATGTATGTTAAAACTTTATTGTACAGAAAGAACATAGATGATACAACATAGAACACAACAAAAGGCGGACTTATCCCTAACAGTTATCTCTTCCAGTCAAACTAGATAATAAAGGAAAAAGATTACATGGCAATAAAGAGGGTACATCGCAAAGAATACATATGAAATTATACAACTAATTACAACACAAAAGTATAGGATAAGTATATCCTATACTATAAATCAACTTAAGTCCGAACGCTCGAAGTACTTATTCCCTAACCCTAAATTTGAAGGATTGTAGTGAGGAGTGTTACGGAGATCAGACAGCAATCGCCAATGCCTCCCTTCAAATGTAGGACTTAAAAGCGGACCCTAATGATTTTTGTTTGCCTACTGAACCCATAATAAAATTATAAATGTAAAAGTATGTGTTTTTGTTTGTAAGTCCGTCTTTCACGTCGAAACAGAACGACGGATTTTAATGAAATTTGGTATGGGTATACCTTGAACCATGAAGATGGATATAGGCTACTATTGCGATAATCGATATCCACGCAAACGTAGTCGCGGGCAAAAGGAAAAACAGTAGTTTTTAACATTTAAAGCATAACCTTATTTCTTTTATCGCTACAATTTGTACACAAAAATTATTATTTGAAAGAACCTATGTTATAACTTAACCTACTTATTGTTAGAGGTATCGGAATGTTTTTCAAGAGTTCACGAAACTTGACGTAACTTAGCAAGCACTTTGCAACTTGGGAACTACAGCGAAGGATTTGGAGCCTTTCAGTATTCAAGTGATTTTGTAAGCTCGGTTGGGGTTCCTTCGTAGTTTTTATCATATAAACACACATGATGTAAATTTATGACATACGCGAAACCGGTGACTCCACAGAACAGAGAAATTATCCAAATAGAAATGTTTTAACGCGGATTTAGTTCCAGGATCAGTGTGGCAGCGTATTCTCTCTTCTTATCTTCAATTCATACATATAAACCCATGTAAACCCAATCACACCTTATATGAAATGTATAACGTAGTTTACAATAAAGCCACCTAATATTATCGACCAATAACAGTGGCAATAAATGACGCAATCAAATTCCCCGCCCATTTTTTCTGTGCAAAACGTTGGCTAGCAAGCCAAACTAGTGACACGCTTTTCGTGTCGCTATGCCTAAATTCTGTGGGTGACTCGAATGATTATCGTCCGTTTTCGAATGATTTTCATGCGACATAACCGGCGAGACGAACTATAATAAATCATACGATTCACCGGTTTTGCGTCATACATTTCAAAAATAGCACTCCCCCAGTCTGTGCCTACCTATGACGTCATCTTACTACACCATGAACACAAAACGTGCTCACGCAGCTTGACAGACCCGTGTAGAAGATAGTGTTACATTGATATCAAACACGATTGCTGATTAACTGTAGTAGGGATCCTATAACGTGATGATACCGGACTATTTGACGACCTCCATGGCGTGGTTATCATGCTTGCCCGCTACTTAGGAGGTCCCAGGTTCGATCCCCGGTCAGGTCAAGATGAGAAATGATATTTTTCTGAATGCCCTAGGTCTTGGATGTTTATCTATATATGTATTTGTTATAAAATATAGTATCGTTGAGTTAGTATCCCATAACACAAGTCTCGAACTTACTTTGGGACTAGCTCAACATGTGTGCTTTGTCCATATATATTTATTTTATTTATTTATTTACTTACTGTAAGCACTCAACGACCCAAAGTGGATATTGGCTTCCGAGGCATGATTTCTTCACTCCTATTTCACGCCACCTCTTGCCAGTTAGCTCTTTGGAGGGCTTCCAGGTCTTAAACATAACCCTCCTTTTTAGGGTTCAAATTGCAAAAAACGGAACCCTTATTTACTTGGTCGTTGTTATGTAAAAAGATGACGCTTAAAAGATAACGAAGACTCGAATTGAAA
Source organism: Apomyelois bistriatella (assembly GCA_947044815.1). Classification (NCBI taxonomy): domain Eukaryota; kingdom Metazoa; phylum Arthropoda; class Insecta; order Lepidoptera; family Pyralidae; genus Apomyelois; species Apomyelois bistriatella. The sequence continues at coordinate 7,793,773 of OX345713.1, forward strand.
TAAGGTAGATAACAAAACGCGTATAAAGATAAATAAACAGGAATCAAAGCAACGGAACTAAGTCAGTACAGTCAACAGTATTAATTTATATACAACTGTATTCAAGTTAAGACCTTATGACATTGGTTTAAGAACCAGTGTCACGACTGTACATCAATGTCATTCCGTCTTTACGGTCGTTTTCACCCGGACGTGTGCCTACAACAATGAGAGTACAGAAAGAAAATTAGTTCAGTTGCAGTAGTTTTAAGGTTATTTTTGCTAAATTAATAGAATGAAGAGTTTATTGGAACTATTAAGGCTTTGCACAGGTGTATGATACAGGTAATGGATAAATAAAAACCTTCCACTTGAATCACTCTTTTAAAGAAAACTGCATCTAAATCCGTTGTGTAGTTTCAAAGATCTAAGCATAATAGCTACAGACAGCGGGAAGCGACTTTGTTTCGGGATATTTAACTAATAAATCAAACAAAAAATTCAGCTCGTATATAAGGTGAACTCAAATCAAATATTTTAAGAGCAGATTCAGAAACAACTTTTCCAAATAAACATATCGAAATACGAAACTAAAATTAAAATATTTGCAGTTGATTTAAGTCCACCTTATATATATATAGGTATGAAATGAGACAAGTAGTCGCATTTATACATACATACACACATATAATCACGTCTTTATCCCATACGGGGTAGACAGAGCCTAGAGCCATTAGACCTTAGACCACGTTTAGAATAATGGTAGTTGAAACATTAAATCAATAGTAATGGGTTGCTAGCCGCATCGCTAGATCGCATTGCTAGACTTTTACGGCTTGCGAGAAGCAGCTGGTACATTCTATGTTTTTCTTTTTCTCCCAGACCGGCATGGAAAATTTTATTCTAAACATTTAGTTAGATTGGTGGTTATTGTGTTTATATCTGTATTCTCGTTGTTCTGTACCTACAATACGGAAAAGTCAGCGAATCTTCACTGACAAAGATCCTCTCTGAGACAGGATGAGATCGCTAAGAAAACATTTAAAAAAATAGTCCGTCATTAGTAAAGCCGTCTTTTATGCCTTTACGTGTGTTCGGCTTTGTGTACGAGTAATTGGTCTGATGTTTTGTGATTAACAAAATACTAATTGTTTTTGCGTAAAAAATAAAGAAACGACTTCTATTTAAATCGGTTAATAAATTATGAAATGAGTGATTGATGATAGAAATAGTCATAGATTAAAGAATTTGCCTTATTGCCGCGCGCGATTCCTAGTTCATTGCGTGAATTTCTTATTAATAGAGGTTGCCCCGTTTTGGGCAAATTCAATGTAGTGCAGTCTATGCCATTTTGATTCCACTCAACCACTAAAGAAAAGAAAATAACCTTAAAAAATTTGAGAAGCTCGAAAGACTAGCATTTGTTTTGGTAACAACAGTGCGAATCAAGCGTCGTAGAGCATTGTCTAACTTGGATTGGTCACCATACACTATCTCTAATTCCGGCTATCGTCAAATGTTAGTCTGTGACAGATTCCTTGAGGCGCCTGCAAATTCTGACAGTGTTGGCCACTAAGACATGCGGAACATGATCCCTTTAGCCCGTTCCTTTTAAAAAAGATTACAGAGTTTACCATTGTAATACTTGTGCCACCTCAAATTTTAAGACACTCTGAAGTGTAAGAACTTTGAACGGAAAGTTCTCAGACAAATTTTCGGACCAATACGCCAGGACGACGGTACGTTACGCATCAGAATGAACCACGAGCTGGAGAATCTGATCCATAAAGAAACCATCGTTAGGTTCTGCAAGTCACAGAGGTTGAGATGGGCGGGCCATTTGGAGAGAATGGATGACGCTAGAGCTCCCAAAGTCATCACTAAATGGATCCCACAGCAGAAAAGACCCCGGGGAAGACCCAAAAAACGGTGGAAGGACTGTCTAGAGGAGGACTTGAAGAGGCTGGGTAAGAAAATATCTTAAATAAAATAAATAAATAAACATATAGGGACAAATCACACAGATTGAGTTAGCCCCAAAGTAAGTTTGAGACTTGTGTTATGGGATACTAACTCAACAATACTATATTTTATAACAAATAAATATATAGATAAACATCCAAGACCCAGGTCAATCAGAAAAAGATCATTTTTCATCTTGACCTGACCGGGGATCGAACCCGGGACCTCCTGAGTGACGGTCAGGCATGTAAATCGAGCGAAATGGAAGAAGATTGTGGAGGAGGCCAAGACCTATAAAAGGTTGTAGCGCCCAGGGAGAAGAAGAAGTGAGAAGTAACATCATAAGATGGAGCGTCTCAAAGTGAGTCTAAGAATAAAATTACATGAGCAAGTATATTCATAATATGATTTGAATTCGGCATATCGCCCAACCCCATATAAAAATATCGAGCTGTATAAAAGTCTTATATTTGAATACGATTGGCGTAAAATCGAGGTCGGCTTAGGGCCTCCACATTCTCTACGACTTGATTTTCTAAACCCAGATGACGCCCGAATGCTCATACGCTACTCAATTTTCAGAGCTGCTCAAGTATCATGCTGTCGCGCTGAACGTCAGCGATATGACAGTGAAAGCATGATACTTGAATAACGGGCATTAGGATTTTATATGAAATCCATAGTTCTATACTTCTATACTAATATTATAAATGCGAAAGTATGTATGTCTGTCTCTTACGCTTTCATGTCTAAACCACGAAACCGATTTTAATGAAATTTGGTATGGATATAGTTGGAGATCAGGGGTCGAACACAGGCTACTTTTTGGCGCAATATAACTGCCGTATATCTTACTATAAGGACGTTTTATGAATTTGGCTCTCTCTTCCCTCTTAAAAAGTTCCAATAGATCCGTGAATAGAGTGGTAATATAGAGACTAAGCATGGGTATAAAAAAGTGCCTACTTAAAATTTACGACAAGTAGAATAGATAGTTGTCGATTCACAGCCCGATAACTACTCGTTCAACCAAGATGGGCAGATTAATTGATCAAGAAAACAATTATACACTACATCTTCTTGTATAGGGCAAATTCAATGTAGTGTAGTTATACCTACTATATTGAATTTGCCCAATACTTGGTCACATCTTTTGCCCGGTTTATTAATTTTACTAACTTTATATTCCTTATTTTCGATTCGAATATTTCTACTAATGCGACTTTTGTCGTTTTAGTTGCAAGTCTACGCTCGGCCTTATAAAATTGGCATTATCCGTGATATACAGCTAATGGATATGCCGTGTCGTTATGTCCTAAGGGACGTCATATCATATCTCATATCTCTTTACTGTCAATGAGTTGAGTACCCATAATAAATAGCCTATTTATATCATGTTTGAGTCCTTATAAAAATTTTATGGTTTCAAATCAAAACTTATTGAGAAAATTTTATGGAAGAAATAGACCAAAGAAAATAGTACCTATAAACCTAAAGGTTTGCTGAAGGTAGATTTTGTTAAACAATTAGAGGCTCTGTCTCATCCGTAAAAGAAAGAGACGTGCATGATAGTTATCATGTCAAAAATACCCTGAAAAATAAAGGGACAGTTCTTATGTAGTTAATTTATGGTAGAAGTCATCATAATTATGGTACGCGAATATACGCGTTACATTATACCTCTAAATTGGAAAAACCGTGACACTGATAATTTTTGCAGTTAGCTGAAAGTTGTTAGATTGAAATTGGTCCAATTTTTTGGAATTTGTTTTTTTTTTTTTGATAAAAATCAATGTTATGACGACTTATTTCTTTGAATCATCTATACTAGAATAAAAAGAAGAAAATTTTGTTTTTTTGGATGCTTATAACTTCAGAACTACTGGACAGATTTCAAAAAATCTTTCTGCTTATGATAGCATAATTCTTAGAGAAGGTTAGAAAATGTAAAGTTTATAATTAATACATACACACCAGGGGCGGTAAAAACCGCGGGGAACAGCTAGTATACATAAAAGATCTTAACAGTATGATGTAGTCAGCCTGCAAGCAAGCATACAAAATGTTTTAATCTAAATATTAATCTCGATAATTTAGATAATGATTAAAGAATTGTTTTCAGACAGATCGAAAGGAGTTTATATAAGTTCAGTGAGATATTTTTAACGAATTATTTGTATGGTCTAGTGAATCTATATCAAAGTTAACATGGCCGTGTCGTGAGCGAATCGCGTGACTGTTTCCGAATCGACTGAGCTATATTGATGGCTGCTTTCTTTGAAATAAGTGCCGATTTTTATAAAGAACAGGAGGTTATTATGTATTTTATGTATACTACTAGGTTTTTCAAATAAAGGAACGAGAGCATATTTTTTCGTTGGCTTTGGACATTGTTAGCTCGTAGTCGGGTTTTCCCCAATTTTTTGGAATTAGATATTCTAAAAATTTTCCTTTTTGAGAATAAACCAATTATTGACCAATTTTCGCCTCAGTTGCTTGGCCATATTACGAATTGGAACAAATGAGGCCTAATCGAATACACCTTCTTTATTTTAAGCTACCTTTAGCTGTATTTATTAACCGTGAAATATGATTAAGTCAACTCAATACATCTCGTGTGTTGATCATCCAATTTTTCTGTCCCTATGTATGCTTAAATCTTCAAAACTACGCAACGGATTTTGATGCGGTTTTTTAATAGATAGAGTGATTCAAGAGGAAGGTTTTTATGCCCATGCGAAGCAGGGGCGGTTCGCTAGTTTTCTATAAGACTAAGCACGAGAAGAACAGTTCTCTATAGGTCGCAATTCTAAACCGATTTTCATAAAATTGAGCTGGTTCATTAGTTAAATAGATTCTTGTGTAATTATTTTTTGGTTTCTGGAAGTTTTTAAACGATGTTGGTAGAAAAGAGGGTTGAAACTTAACAAAAATTGTATAAGACACCGAATCTCAAAAGCATCAAATAGAAAAATTAACAAGATAGACTCACTAGGTCTTAAGACTTACTCCGTTGGCACAGAATTAATAATAGTACTACGTACCGTTGGCTTAGCGACCCGAAGTGGATCTTGGCTCCTGAAACGAGAGAGTGCCAGTCTTCTATTCTGCGCGATGGCTCGCCAGTTTATAGCTTACCAAACAGAATATAACAGATCTAAATGGATTTTCCGTGTTTCAAAAATCATCATTCTGTAAATACCGACCGAGTACCCTTATGTTTGAAACTTACAATGTTGAGCAAAATGCTGGATATCGATTCGATCGTATGTTTGTGTGTTTGCTCACCAAATCAAAAAGTATGCCTAGTGGATGCCGATTGTTTTGTGCATAGCTATGGCAGGATGTGTGGTGCAAGTCATAAGAGATATAAAGCGAAACTGCACTCCATTTGGTATCTAGTTTAAATAGAATAGACCACTATTATTATCGAATTATTCCGAACCTGCCCTAAAATCGTAACCCGGCCGCGGGTTAGGTTAGGAACTTAAATAAAAATATAATATTTATCAAATTATTTTGAAAAGTGACATAAATTATATTTTGACATTTAATATTTGCACACCGAAATTATCGGTAAAAACATGTCGTACAATTTAAATGTAACACCACATTGCAAATACATGTAAATACTTAGTTGTTTGTAACTCACACATGTTTTACGCAAATAAATTTTATCTTATCTTATCTTATCCTCGCAGATGTAGTAAAAATTACTAAGTGGTCGACAAAGGTCCAAACTTTTCGCAACTCTCTCTCTCTGAGTGGTTGCGGTTTCATTCTTAAGGAAAGTCAGGGCATTGCTAGTTTAATTCACCTGATTGTCTGTTAAAAGATGATTCTCCCACGCACGCTGAAGATGTGGAATAAGCTCGTTGTCATGGTTTTCCTGAAGACTACAACAGGGATATTTCAAAAATGGCGGTAAACAATTCCTCAAGGGTAGACAATTGGCACATGACACGTTTATTGTTTCCAGCGTTTTCCATCAGGTCCGTATTCTCTGTTTGTTAACTTAATTGCATTAAAAAAGTCGTCTTTTAGAACGCCTTTGGGTTTTAAGCTTTTTGAAATGTTGTTTCTCTTTATTAAGATTATATAAAAACCCATTTCAAAAACCATTCGTGAAGAATTAACTATATATATTCACAAACCAACAATTAAATTTTTAAAAAAATCTGTATTTCTTTAACAAAATTTGGTATATAAACCTATAACTTATAACTCAGATTCAGACCGTTCTAACACGTATTGTAGTCACGTAACATCGAACCAGCAGAAATATGGCTGCGTGTGAAATTGCTGTTTTGATTCCAGAACAATGCCGAATGGAGCTCAATATCAGAGGCGGCGAATTCTGATGACCTTTGTGTCTTTTCCCATCCCTAAAATCCGTTTATTCACTTGAATTTACAAGACTATTTCTTTCTCAAAAATAGACTTTTTAAGCCATAGTACGCTTATCGTAAATCTGAGCTGAGGAACAGAATTGCAAGGCCATTTTACAGCTCACAAAGATAATCATTTCAGTCGCAAGCTGTCCACTACTGGGCATAGGCGTTTCCCAAGGATTTCCAAAATGACAGGTTAGAAACTTTCTGCATCCGCGCACAAAGATCATTGATCACGAACCGCATGTCTAAATTCACCATAGTCCATAGATGACCAACGGTTAAACGTGCCTTACAAAGCATAGAGAAGGGACTCAAGAACTCATACTATATTTCTTTGAAAATTTTTATCGTATGTGATTTATAAATTCGTTTTGTTTTTATATTCGTGCGTCCTGGTATTTGATATCGTCACAGCTGTCTTTAAATCGTAAAGTAGGGCAGGTAAATATTTTATAGCAGTGCTTTCGAGGCCGATTCGTCGGCGACTTTTATTGTTTCATGGGAAAATATTTTTCTTGATATATTGGTCTATCGATTTGAATATAAATACTAATATTATAAATGTTGAAGTGTTTGTAAGTTTGTCCGTCTTTCACGTCGAAACGGAACGATGGATTGATAATCTCGAAGGAAGATACTTAGAAAGCGAGTGCTAGTCTTCATTTCAATGCCTGTCTGTCTGTTTGTTCTAGGCTGGAGGTCGTATTCCTGAACAAATCCTAATGAAACTTGGCACATGTGTTCCTTGATTTACCTATTTGAATTTTCTTTTTTTTTTTTATTGGAGGGAAAATTGGGGCAAAAAGGAGGAAAGACCAAATAAATTATTGTTAAAAAAATAAGAAAGGGGGGTCGTATGTCTACTGAGACCGTAGCCAATTGTCAATTGCAAAACGCTAACGAATGTCGACAAGAACAAAGTGTATGGGATTGACATAAGCTGCGGTAAATCACGCTGTCAATTTTATGTCAATCCCATACATTTTGTTCTTGTCGTACGTCGTTAACGTTTTGCAATTGTGACTTTACGGGTTTAAATTTAAATTATGTACCTGTTTATTTATTATTATTTTTTGTTTCAGATGACGTAGTTCAGTAGCATGGTCAGGAAGATAATCTGACACGATGGCGAAGCGGACGCTCGTCTTGGCGATTTTGACTGTCATATCGGTGAGTTTATTTATTTATTAATCTGCTGTGTGTTGCACATAATTTTTAACTGTTTTTACAGTACATTGTTTAGTATTAACTGTTCTTTCTCATTTCTTTTTTTTGTCGCCATATTCTATTGTTAAAGTTTACATATTTCAAATTTTTCTCTAAAAGTGTGTACATTCTAGTCTCTTCACAAAGTAATGCCATAATTGTTAACAATAAATGTTTTGCCTATAGCTTTAAGTTTTACATAAAACTTATTTGTGAAGAGAAAAATAAAGAAATTATTTATTTATTTATTTATTCTAGCTAGTAATTCAAATTTAGACCTGTTAGATATGATTATTGAAAATATTGTGTTCTCATATCTGTGGTAACTTGAAAATAAATAAATAAATACATACATACAAATATGCATACATGAATCCCTAAAACATAACACTCCTTTTTAGTCAGATGCGTAGTAAAAATATATTCGTACTCATTCGTCATTTAGATTCGCAAGCTTTATTCTGATGACAAATTGAAAATTATGTAAAAGCCCACTAATGAAACGAAATTAACGCGAAATTAGGATGAACTGTAATGACGGGACGTTGCTAAATTGCTGTAATTATTTCAAAGCCCATGGGAAGTTCTCAAAGTTAGCCCGCAGTAGTAATGAGCGGAGAATGCCGATTGGATTTTGAAAATTACTTACCAGTTAATGGGGAAGAACCTTCAAGAAACACGGCCTCCAAGTTGTAGTTCTAGTAGGAGCACATCAAGAATACTGCTACAAGAAGACAAAGAAGACGAAGAGAAAAACTGAAACTGAGACAAACTCAAAGACATAGAAGACAGAAGCTGGCCTCAGGCCGAGAAGAAAGCAAGCGAGGCGTAAGCCCTCTAAAGATGGGGGAGAGTTATTAAAATGCAATGATTGCATAGATAGGCAACACTATAGAGAACTTGTAAGAAGATCAAGCAGGTGCGACTGGAAAGAGAAAATGCAAGTACAGCGCACTCTCCCGAGATTCGGCTCGTATAACCGAGAGGTTGGTAGAGCCATGGGATGTGGAGGGAATGGGTGTGACCTTCGAGTTGTGTTGCTCGAAGTGAAGAACCAATGACCGATGGGGCAGAAAGGTTCTCGAATAGCGACCACGCATCGGCAAGCGCAGCATCGGACACCCACCGACCAGATGGTCGAAGAAGGTCGCAAGCAAGCTCTAGATGCAGGCCGGTTTCAACCGGTCATTCTGGAAATCTTTGGGGGAGGCTAAGAAAATAATGCTGATAAAGATGTCTTACTGGGGGATGGCTCGAGGAGCTCTATAGCCTAGCGGGGCGTGCGTGTCGCCATTAGTGGCATTTCTTTTTTGAGCTCGTCCTTGCTTCGGAAGGTATGTCAAGCCGTTGGTCCGGCTTTTATCAGTAGCAGTCTTTGTGTCAGATGCCTTAAGGCAGCCTGAAACAATCAGACAGTGTTGGTCACTAACACACCCGGATCATGTTCCTATGGGTCTGGTTACCCTGTATAAAACAGTTATGGAAGTTAGGCGGCAATCGCTTTATTGTAAGAACGAGTTCGACCAAATCAGGTGACCAAAAGCGTATGCTTTAGCATACGACCAGGAAACACGCTCAGACAAAGAAGGCGAAAAGAAGGGTTTATACATGTTTATCATGAATATCTTTTAACGTGGAGTTTCTTTTAACTAAAACACGCTAAAAGGAATTATCTAAAACTTTAACACATAACCAACGCTGTTAAGTCACTTAGCCCCTGTTAAATAAGCGTAGCCCATTTAAATACAAAACTGAAAATTATGTAAACAAGCTTCTAGCTAGCTTCTTAACCAAATTGATATAAAGTGTCAACGGTGTCGTGTTTCTACTAACATTTTCTATGGTTAAGAAATGTAAACAAGTTTATGTTTAAGTGAAAATGTTAAACTCGCGTCAGGACACGTGACCTGATCGAAAATACGTAAGACGAAGGGAGAGTAGAGAGGGAGACCGCGCGCGGCGTAGGAGAGGAAGTAATATCCCCCTCTCTTTCTACTACGCGGCGAAATTGTATGCCTGCTCCTGTTTTCACTCCTGTTGCCCCGGAGTGCAATTCGTTAATTTGTTTATTTTATTCATTCAGTAGGAATTTAATAAACTTTATTCCTTTCAATCAATCTGAAATTTAAGAGCTGTGCTCTTGACATTAGAGTCGTTACCTAATGCATCTATCTTCTTCTGGCCTTTCACATCTTAATACGACACATTACACTTAGCATAAAAGGCTTCTTCGACCTAGTTACAGCTTCAGGTTACGATTTTTAATCATGGTCCTACATTTGGAGGTACTGATTTATACAATAGAGCGACTTCTGTGATTCGTCTGACCTCCGTAACCTTTTTCACAGGGAAACCAGGCCACTATGTACATAATCCGGGTGTGTTAGTGGCCAACACTATCTGATTTTTCAGTCTGACTAAAAGGCATCTGACATAACCTAATACTGATATATTTTTGAATCATGAACCGAACTAGCTTTCGCCCGCGGCTTTTTGCCCTCGTGAATTTCCCACGGGAACAGTGCTCTTTCCCGGGATGAAAGGTATTCTAGTAGTCCTATGGTTAATAGCCAAAACCACATCTTATACTAAAAAAATAAGAAAACAAAAAGAAACTCCACAACCAAAGGGGAAAATCGCTAAAAGTTCCGCTAATATCCGGTTAAAACCAGTTTGGCTCAGAAACTGTCTAATTTCCATTTAAACGGTCACTATTTACCTATTTACGCACTAATTTTGGGCCAATACGCAAACATTTGGGGTGTAAATAGAAACGTTGGCCCCAATTTGCATACTGAATAAATTAGTGGAGTACACTGAAGTACTTTGGTTTATTTTATAACTAATTAAGAAGATGAGTGTTTCGTTAATGAGAAACACGTAAAAACGTGGTATAATAAGAGTGTTTTTTTTATTATTTTTTTTCGGAAATAGGTTAATTATTTTTAAAAAATCAACAAATAGCTATATTTTATGAAAGTGCGTATATTAATCAATTATTTTATTGTTAAACTCAAAGTTAATAAAAATAAAATAAAAAAGGAACTGATCAAATAAAAAAAATCACGCTTGTAAATTTTTTCCTCACTAGAGGAAGTAAAGGACTATACAAGAAATAACAATTAACGCCCTCATTTATTTTAATAATTCACATGGTAAATACATAGCCTATCTATGTCACTCGGATATAGAGTGGCTTCCAACAGTAAAATTATTTTCCAAATCGGTCCAGTAGTTTTAAAGCCTATTCGATGTAAACAAACAATCAAATCTTTCCTCTTTATATTATACCGCTACTCAGGAGGTCCCGGGTTCGATCCCCGGTCAGATTAAGATGAAAAATGATTGATCTTTTTCTGATTGACCTGGGTCTTGGATGTTTATATAAATATGTATTTGTTATAAAAATATATTATCGTTGAGTTAGTATCCCATAAGTCTCGAACTTACTTTGGGGCTAACTCAATCTGTGTGATTTGTCCCTATATATTTATTATTTACTTATTATACAACACACCTAAGTATGTACCGCAAAAGCTTTAAGAAAATAATACAAACTATAAGATAATCAAAATTTAAAACTTTTAAGTCTTAAAACCTCAACAATAGTAACAGGTCGTGAGTTAAAGACAAACAAACTAATTTTGTTTCCAAAGCAATGTGTGTATCTTTGTGCTCGAATCGCGGCAACCGCACAAATTGAGTTTGTAAGCGTTTCTTGTGAACTATTCTGTGTACAGTCCAAGTAACGAGCTGAAGCGATTTGCAAAAATAAACAGTTTTTAGATATAAATGAAAAGATAATGAGCGATTTAGCCCAGCAGTAGGACATACATACATACATACATATAATCACGTCTTTATCCCATGCGGGGTAGACAGAGCCTAGGGTCATAAGACCTTAAAGCATGTTTAGCATAATGGTAGTTGAAATAGGAAATCAATAGTGATGGGTTGCTAGCCGCATCGCCTATGTCATGATTTCCCCATACAGTAGGACATAAGTAGCTTAATAAAAAAATCGTGGCATTTTTTAATCAGTACATAATGTTGTTTGTTAAAGTATTTTTACTATGCCACGACTAAACCGCTTGACTGATTTCAATAAAATTTAGTATGGATATAGCTAAAGGCCGCGGATCAAACACAGGCTTCTTTTTGGCGCGATATAACCAAAAACAACGATTCTGTGGTTCGGGTTTCTATCGACCAGGTAGATCTGCAGGAAATAGCTAGTTTCTGCGGGAAATGTCTGAAATCGCTAGTTGCGTATCACTTACGTCCTTCATACAAAAGACGATCGCACCGCAGTATAGGTGTTTTGTACCAAAGTGTGGGGCTTATCCTGTCAGTTGTGTCGTGACCACTTTTCTCAAGAACATACACATAGAGAACAAATGTATTTTTATCCGATTTCCAAGAAGGTTAGCTTTTATGATAAAGAATTTATTTTTTTTGACGACCTCCGTGGCGTAATGGTTAACATGCCTGACCGCTACTCAGGAAGTCCCGGATTCGATCCCCGTTTAGGTCAAGTTGAAAAATCATATTTTTCTGATTGACCTGGGTCTGGGATGTTTATCTATATATGTATTTGTTATAAAATATAGTATCGTTGAGTTAGTATCCCATAACACAAGTCTCGAACTTACTTTGGGGCTAACTCAATTTGTGTGATTTGGCCCTATATATTTATTTATTTAATTTTTTGATAATTTAGTACCAAAGATAAGATTAAATTCAACATCTTTTCCTTATATATCCCTATTTTTTATAGCCTATGTCGCTTGGACCAATTTTACGAATCTTTTGACACCTCATTCATTAAAATCGGTCCAGTATTCTAGGCTCTACGGTGACATACATACATAGACTGCCAAAATTATTGCCCTTCCTTTTAGCTTCACCTTAGTCGGGTAAAAAAATATTCTTTAACTATATACACTATATACGTAAATTCAAGATCTGTCCCAAGCACAGACTTATAAAACTCCAGACGTAGTCTCAAAATAACACAAGAGAAATCTGCAAACTGTAGCCGTTTGCAGGCTTCACTCGTGTTATTGTGTATGCCGCCGTACGGCTTTCGCTCACACTAAAATACCAACTATTGACGCCTTCGCCATTACGCTTCACCGCAGCTTATGTTCGAGTTTATTTATTTATTTATTTGGGAAACAAACAATTTTGATATTACAAACAATGCTAGGAGTTTTACATAGAACATAAATCAGTAAAGTTTCCACAAGAAAACAATACATAACATTGCTAAATAGAACACGACAAAATACAGGAAAAAAATAAAAAAGATTTGTTACTTTTTATGAAGTACGGAAAGTTTCACTGTTATTTCAACAAAATTCCGTCTGTAGTTCCTTTAGGTCTGTGGTCCCAAGCACAAAATCCCCGAGATTTCCGCCAGAACGAAGCTGCAATCAGCCATCTCATGTAATAACTCAATATTTATTCAATGAACTGGCCCTGAGCAATCAGGATTGAAAAGATTTGCATTTGGTCTGATTTTATTTTTACTTCGGTAAATATGAGTGGATTATTAGTAGGAATATTTTTATTCATTCACAAGATGGCTGATTTAAATAATTCTCTGGAAAAATTATATTTGAAACTATTTTCGCCCGCGGCTGCGCCCGCGTTTATTTCCCACGGGAACAGTAATCCTTAATACTTCTATATAAGTGTACTTATGGTAAAGTTAAAGAAGATGGGTGCAGTAGATAGGGCGTAAAAACGTAACAAACAAATAAACTCACTTTCACATTAGCTGCCTCTGTGGTCCAGTGGTAAAGGCGTTTGCCTGTAGACTCGGGGGTCGTGGGTTCGATTCCCACGGGAAGCATACTTTGTTTAGTTATTTCCAGTTTTGTAAGGACATTACAGGCTGGAATCACCTGATTGACTGACAATAAAGATGATTCAGTGCTTCGGAAGGCACGTTAAGCCGTTGGTCCCGGCTGTCATATGGTGGTCGTTAAACGAACCACGTCAGAGGCCGAGAGGCGTTCCGAAGAACTCTGACACTAGGGTGTGCATGGTCGTTTGACCGTGACGCCTACTCGGAAGATGATGATGATGATTTTCGCATTTATAATATTAGTTAGGATTTTGTCTCAGTATTTTGTGTATCGGCAGTCGACTCTCGTCGCCTGCGCTCGGCCATGTTCGGCGCTCGCTCGTTTACGAAAGGTAAAATACTAACAAAAGCCGAACAAGCCTGACACCGTATATTTTGGGCGGACACGCAATCAAAAAGCCTACCTATGTTTATTGGTATACCTATATCTTAGTACTTTTCAAACACCTGACTCTCTCACGTTTTATAAAAGTTTGAGCAAACAGGGAGCAGGTAAAAGTGCCGATCCCGGATAATCCCGACTGTTCCAGACCCTTTCAAAAGTTTGTACACTACTTTTAGTCAGTTGGGTCCCTGTTGTATTGTCGGATAAACAAAAAGATGTATTAATCAGAGGTCTAATCTTATTTTTAAGTCAGAATGGGTGCGTTTGGCTTAAAGCAGTATAAAATCTTGTAAAAAGAAAGGAGTTATTGCGAATAAAATTTTTAGCTGATGTGCCCGGGTAAAACGTTAGGATGACATTAAGTTCGAGAAATAACAGCATTAAGTCCGCCAATGGCATTATGTATGTTTTCCTGTGGAACAATAAGTTGCTAAATATTATTAATGACTTAGCACCCAAGCGGTAACAAGTGGCCGCGTAACTAGTGGCAAAAGAATTGAAAAATTAAAAAAAAAAAATTGTAAGGAAAAATGTTTTCCCATAGGTACAAAATGTTCCTGGGTTGTGACCGGTTCTTTCGCGGGAACGAAGCCCCGGGCGTAAGCTAGTATAAATATAGAAGTACTAGCTGTTCCCCGCGGCTTCGCCCCGCGTGGGACTCGGTTATATCGCGCCCAAAAGTAGCCTATGTTTGACCTCAGGTCGTTAACTACATCCCTACCAAATTTCATCACAATCGGTCCAGCAGTTTAGCCGTGAAGAGGTGACAGACAGACAGACAGACAGACTTTCGCATTTATAATATTAGTATGGATAGTATGGATGTATTTGTATAGTAAACAGTGACGCATGACGCGCTACTAATATTACTTGTAAAATTTTCAAAGAGCAATTTACGAAACTAAAGCCATTTCGTACGTAAATTGTCGTTCAATCTATGACTATTATTCGCATAATGTTCAAGTAGATTGCGTTCTGTCAATGCGATATTTATGGGTCTCGCTGTGTCGAAGCGGCGACGGATATTGCGCGGCGCGACTTGTCGTATCTTGTGTTATTGGTAAACGGGTTAGGACGGGATAATGCAATAACGAGGTATTTTATTCGTTTCTGATAAAGAAGATAGAATCGCGCGCGGTCTCAAAAGCAAATTCTTTAATCTATTCTTTAATTTATATTTCAGAATTTAAATATATTGGCGACACAGAAAACAGATTTTGATGTTAAGTTATTATCGTCTGTTTACCAATATCCGTAAGTTCCTTTTTTGTGCGTTCGAGTCTGGTCTTAACAGCTTCTTTCATAGACAGGCTGGGCTGCCGCAGGCACCTAGTTGCTAAGGAGCAAGCGGCTCCTAAGCAACTATGTGAGGACGAAGCTGGGTGAATGCTGTTGGATTTTTTTTTTCTGTAAGAATATCGACTATGACAACCGCGAAAATAGCATCTGACTTCTTTTCCTACATCCGATCATGTTACGATCTTAGACCGCATCTGCATTTAACATCAGGTTAGATCGTGGTCAATCGCTGGACATTGTAAACAAAAAGAATTTTTTTTTTCAATGGGAACCATTATCAAATGAAATTCAATAGCCTGATGCGATTTAATTTCATTTGATATAGCATCGATCTGTCATCTAATGGCAAGAGCTGGGACCAACAGTTTAAGAAATGCTATAAAAAAGGTGCCTATAAAAGCACAAATTAGCTCAAAACAAAAATTCCATAGTGCCACCAGTGAAAAACCAGCCCCTGCTCGCGGCGCCGCTTCGTCTCGTCTGACTTCCTATAAATAGCACCATTCTGCATAAAAGTATCCCTGAACCCCTCATGCGGTCACGTGAGAGACTATTTGCCAAAATTGTAGGGCGATCGAGCGGCACGACATTGTGAGTTCAACAACATACTATATGACGTCATAATTTATATATTTTTATATTTATCTCATACTTCATGCTATACTATCCATACTTCCATAACTAATATTATAAATGCGAAAGTCTGTCTGTCTGTCAGTCACCTCTTCACGGCTAAACAGCTGGACCGATTGTGATGAAATTTGGTATGGATTTAGTTATGCACTAGGAGTCAAACATAGTCTACTTTCGGGCGCGATATAACCGAGGCGCACGCGGGCGGAGCCGCGGGCAACAGCTAGTAATATTATAAATGCGAAAGTGAGTTTGTTTGTTTGTTACGCCTTCACGTCCTATCTACTGAACCAATCATTCTGAAATTTCGCATACACATAGCTAGAAGTATTGAGAAGGACATAGAGTACCTGTCATCCCGGGAAAAAGCAATGTTCCCGAAGGAAACGCGGGCGAAGCCGCGGGCAAAAGCTAGTATTTTTTTATTTATCCTAATCATGAGTGTTTTCCCGGTCACATCTCAAGGTATGGAATATTTTAGAGTCCAGGGCCTGCTAAATCGGTTTTATTTATTCATTTAAACTTTATTGTACAAATTATTGTATTATATTGTTTTTCAGTCCAAAATGTACTATTAAGGCATAAAAATATACGCCTTGAAAAGGGGCAATATTAGGGCTACCCGAAGTCGCTTTCTATGTCCCTATGTCCCTATGTATGCTTAAATCTTTAAAACTACGCAACGGATTTTGATGCGGTTTTTTTAATAGATAAAGTGATTCAAGAGGAAGGTTTTTACGCCCATGCGAAGCCGGGGCGGGTCGCTAGTAATATATATCTCAATGCATATTGGGCTCTACTGTGTATATTATCGTTCTGTGTGGTTTTCGAGCTCAAGAATAGACTACCTATCTTATCGTATATACGTATTAAGAAATGGAAACTAAGGGACAAAGAGGCGCGTGTAAATTTCATTGTATCTTTTTCCGATATAGGTGCTTTTATTCTGACTAAAGGTTTGAGCGGGTGAGATTTGCTATTAGGGTTTGTTTTATTTTAATCTGCTTTTTTGGAACTTTCACCTGCCTCTGACTGCGAATGACCTAATTTGGGTTTCGAAAGGTTATGCACAAAACTAATAAATATTGCTAAACTCGGGGCTACGCTCACGTGTGAATTCCGAGATAAAATATAGTCTATGTGTTGTTTCAGGGCTTAGGCAATCTCCGTTGCAAATTTTAGCTAAATCGGTTCAGCCGTTTTCCTGTGAAAGATAACAAATATACTTACATATATTCTTACAAACTTTCGCGTTTATAATATTAATAGGATTCTGTGTATAAATAAGATGAACGTCGATACAGTAAGAAGAAAGACGTCGGTGCACCCCGTGTAGACTAAGGCTGGGTTGCACCAACTTACTATAACAATAACTCTGTAGTCAAAGTACCGATTAAGTGAAAAAAGGGTTGTACCATTTTGTCAATCGTCAAAATACGTCATAACTTTTACGCTAACCGTAACCGCCCAAACTTGACCAGTTAAAGCTATTGTTATTGTCAACTTATCTATGTCAGATGGGTCGAATAACCTCCACGGACATCATTAAACTTGGAACCCTGGTAACTAAATAGGTATGCTCCAAATTACGACGGTGCAACCTATGTCGCTTCAATGGTTATAGTTAGCAGTAATGTTACTGTTACACTTGACTTTAACTGTTACGATAACTGGTACTATAACAATAACTGTGTACTCAAAGTACCGATTAGGTGAAAAAAGGGTTGCACCATTTTGTAAATCGTCAAAATACGTCATAACTTTTACGCTAACTGTAACCGCCCAAACTTGACCAGTTAAAGCTATTGTTATTGTCAACTTATATGTCAGACGGGTCGAATAACCTCCAAGGACGTCAATATACTTGTAACCCGGGTAACTAGCTATGCTACAAAATTAGACGGGGCAACATATGTCGCTTCAACGGTTATAGATAGCAGTAATGTTACTGTTACATTTGACTTTCACTGTTACAATAACTGGTACTTTGTTGCAACCCACCCTAAGAGCTTTGATTATTTCCAAAAGCCAGTTGCGACGTAACAAATGCGGAGTAACGTGCATCGGCCCACGGCAATTCGCTGAAACATTGCCTGAAACACAAGAACTTATTGTACCGACAGCTGTAGCTACATCGATCTAGCTACATCTTAGATAGGTAATGTACAAACTCAAATTCAAATTGTTTATTTTCAATATAGGATATTCTTATCACTTATTGACGTCAATTGTCTCAACAATCTCTATATTTAGACAGGGAATCATAATATGAGCTCAATACAGGTATCTGGTTGTAACGATGCGCAAGCATCATTACCATCATTACTCATTTCTCCTACCTCCATAGTTTATAATACTGTCCATTAAAAAAATCAAAATTATTTCTTACTAATAAACTCTTATTTCGTTTCTGTATTATATCGATGCATAATAATACCCAATTAGTAAAAAATACAAGTGTTTGCAAATTTTGGAGGCTTCGCCCGCGTTTCCTTCGGGAACAGTCCTTTTTTGCGGGATGAAAGGTACCCTATGTCCTTCTCAATACTTCTAGCTATGTGTATGCGAAATTTCAGAAAGATTGGTTCAGTAGATAGGCCGTGAAGGCGTAACAAACAAACAAACTCACTTTCGCATTTATAATATTAGTAGCAGTATAGTAGTATATAGTATAATATTATGATTCGGCTGTTTTCTATCTTATTGACTCATTCTATCCACTGGTTTCTCAATGTACTTTTTAATTGTTTGTTAAATAAAGTGTTCTAAACAAAATAAACACACAGTTTTCCTAGTTAAACCTACCTACCTAACTCGTGTCTAGGTATCTCTACCGGTGGGCTAGTTGGGATTCTCGGAATAAGGTAATGTTTAATGATTTACCTAAAGATTTAAAAGACTGCAACACTTTGACTTCGTTTAAAGCAAATCTCAAAAGGTATATTTACAGCAAAATATTGTGAATAGAAAAATTGTACCTACTCTTAGAAACCTACACTGTTTTGAGCGTTCACTTTATTTATTTAACATTATTATAACTAGTTTAAGACTCATTGTAAGTGAATGATTGTATTCTTTATGAGTCAATAAAGTTCTTTAAACCTAGGTATCTATTTAAAATTAAAAATCTACCTTTATTCTTCTTTTTAGCTATTCGACGTTAACCTTAAAATAACCTTCGATGCCAAAAACTGGTCTACCCTTACAGCGTTCTTATCTCTGTAGTCGGTACAAATCCTCCAGCGTGCAGTGTAGTATGAGTTTTTCTTAACGCAGACGCTAGCGACTGCGTTAGGATTTTGTACGGAATTTCTTAGTTGCCTTACTATCCGCCAGAGGCGCTGTACATGTTTGCCATACTAAATCGCTAACGCAGTCCCTAGCGTCTGCGTTAAGAAAAACTTATACTAGGGTATCGGGTCACGCCGCCGGACCTATATTAAAAACTGAAATTTTCAGCAAAAACAATATCGTTTCTGAAAAAAAAAAGTTGACCAAATTAGACAAGGACTTCACAGGCTTTAATCAAATCATCCAAACATACAGTCTCATCCATATTCATGTCAGTATTTATTAACAGCGATATCGATGCCCCTCGTAATTTTTATTTAACCTAGGATTACCTTGACGCGGGTTTATGATGGATGCTGGATTATTTTATTAGGTTTATGAGTGTGACGTGGTGTTATTGATGCGTTTTTAAAGAGTGTGATATTTTTTACCTATTTTAATCAAAAAATCAAATCAAATCAAAATCTTTTATTCAGGTAAAAAAATAACATATATTTAATTGAACAACATTACAAGTAAGAAGACAATCAGAAGATTCGCGTTGGCTGTTGAAGCAAAAATGCCTGTACTGTGGCAGCCAAAAAGACTTAGCAATCAGTTTTCTTTGATTCTAATAAAAAATTGATCCTAACCGGCATAATTGAACTTACTCAAAAATTTGGATGCACAACAAAGAAAGTGTTGAAGTGAGTCAACATATAGACACCTAAAATAAAAGTATTTTACTGGCAGTAATGTACCGTGATTCAGTCAGATAATCACATTGAGAAACTCCTCAGCAAAATCATAATATGACCAAGTGCGAAATTTTACAAAACAATGCCAGAACGCATTATGCACAAAGATATAGATATCGCTATCAGGGTTGAACTGCCTGCGTGTTTGCGTGGTGGCTTACCACCATCTCTTAAAACCATGCAAGAACGATTAAGGAAGATGTTGCCTTACATCATAAGTATATTGCGCTGTCACGCTTACTCACTCGATCTAAAAATGCGAAGCCATGAAGGCTCTAAGAGATGGTAGTAAGCCTCCTGTAGACCCGTGTGTCGTGGGTTCGATTCCCACGGTGAATTCTTTGTTTAGTCGTTTCCAGTTTGGTTAGAAACTTGAATCATCTGTCTGATTAATAAAGATGATTCCGTGCTCCGGAAGGCACGTTAAGCCGTTGGTCCCGACTGCCATCTGGTAGTCGTTAAGTAAAGGAACCACGTCAGAGGCCGAGAGGCGGTTCCGAAGAATTCTGACACTGGTGTCAGAATTCTTCGGAACCGCCTCTCGGCCTCTGACGTGGTTCGTCGATCGACCGTGTCATCTACACAAAATGATGATGATAAGGCTATTTTCGGGTGCCAAAGTTACGCTGCTTGAGATGTACCTAACCGAAAAATGGTAGGATGATGCTGATGATATTACCTAAATGCTGCGATGAGTAAAAAATCAAAATTCGATCCGAAAATGAAAATCCAAAATATATCAATATCATTTGACCGCGTCTGAGGCCGAGAGGCGGTTCCGCAGAACTCTGACACCAGGGTGAGCATATTCGATTGACTATGACAACTACACGAAATGAATGAATGAATGAATTTGACTACAAATTTAATGTCAGAAATGGGTTAATTTCACTTCATATTACTACCTACGTCAGTTGGCTGGGTAAATATTATCATTTGCCAAATACACATTGCTAAGATATATCAGTTTGTTTGTATGAACTTCGTTTCACAAATTAGTTACGAAGTTACTGTGTTAATTCGGCTATTAATAATATGCGTACTTACTACGATGAAGATAGGATCTTGGCCAGAACTGGTGTCAGAACCAGCTCTCCACTATTCTTTGTTAAGCGCAGTCATTTAAAGATTTATACTTTTCTTCGTCCGAGCGTGTTTCCCGGTTTCATCTTCAGCTTACGCTTCAGAGCCCAGCGTTATTAATCATAGTCCTTAGTTGGCGGAACTGGTTATTACAATGGAGCGACTGCCGTCTGACCTCCGTAACCCTTTTTACAGGGAAACCAGACCAACAGAAACATGATCCGGGTGTGTTACAGGCCAACACTGTCAGAGTTTTCAGGCTGCCTAAAGGCATCTGACATAGCCTAACGACTGCTATCTACCGATAACAGCCGAGATCTATGGCTTAAAGTGCCTTTTGAAGCACGGAAGAGCTCAAGATAGAAATGCCACTAATGGCGACCAATCCAAGCACGGCCGAGCAATCGCCGACGCCTTCGCTTGACGCGTGCTATCGTTACGAATACGCGCGCCGCGCTAGGCTATCGAGCTCCTCAAAGATTTATACTTTTCATAGGCTTTAATTGATCCTAATAATAAATTGTCATAATCTACGGTTTTTATGTGAGTACAATTACTTTTTTTTGTTAACAGTATTCTCTACCCGTCCAAATAAATTACTTACTTATAAAAAAGAAATATGTACTTATTAGGGCTTCGTGCCCAAAGGGTAAATTCATCCGTCCGTTACCAGGCTGTATCTCCAAAACCGTGATAGCTAGATAGTTGAAACTTTCACAAAAAATGTATTTCTGTTTCCGCTATAGCAAAAAATATTAAAAACAGAATAAAATGAATACTTTTCCATACAACAAATATCATATTTGCCTATAATGGCACGTAACCCTCAGTGCGCGAGTCCGACTTGCACTTGGCCGATTTTATTTCCTTTTTTTTTTTTTTTGAATTAGCAATTTTATTAAAATACATTAACTTTTTTACAGTTTATAAAGTATATACAGCAAAAAATTAATGTTATACAACATATACAAAAAAAAGCGAAGAGGTATACTTATAATAAGCTTGCAAAAACTTAAATAAAACTAAAATTAAAACTAAAATAAAACTCAATTGAAAAAGAAAAATATTTCTTCTATTCAAACAAATAACGATACCACATCTACCTAAATGTTTGTCTACGGATCTGTTCAGGTCACTGGCCACTGAAGGGTGATTCGGTACTACAGAAGGCTTATATTACGGATTGGCCTCACGTGTTGCTGACTGAGGCTGTTTGGAGCCTCATATTGATAATTTGCTAGGAGAGCTGATTCAGTATATTTTGTGGGGTCAGACAGGACTTTTGACATTGTCTTACTTCAACTGGCTTTCCAATAATGTAGTATCGATTCGACATTTGGTACAGTGTTATTTTGATGATATTGATAGAACATGGTAAGGTAACGATGACTTTTTATAATATGTTAGAGTAAGGTTACAATTTCGAAGGTTAGTAATTAAATGGGATCATGTCAGGGTTTTTTTTTCTTATTTTAGTTTATAAATTGCATTATTGTCGAGACCTGAAAAAGAGCAAAATCATTGAACGGGCCGAAGGCATAAAGCAAACAAAATTGAGCTGTGATATGTGAAGATGAATAAAAAGCTGAATTACTTAAACCATAATTTACTCAATAATAAATCCAGTCTGCAGTAATCTCAGCGCACTCAAGAACAATTGAAAACAGTAGAGGATATAAATAGCACTTGGTTGAGTGGACGTGACAACACTGCTTGAGGCGGTGCTGCGTTTGAATTAGTTCTTTATATGCTACTTGCTAGTTTCCTTCCATGCTGGTCTGGGAGAAAAAGAAAAACATAGAATGTACCAGCTGCTTCTCTTCCCGCGCAAGCCGTAAAAGTCGACTGAGGGAATTGGCGAATAGGGAAATCATGACATGGCGATGCGGCTAGCAACCCATCACTATTGACTTCCTGTTTCAACTATCATCATGCTAAACGTGGTCTAAGGTCTTATGGCCTTAGGCTCTGTCTACCCCGTATGGGATAAAGACGTGACTATGTATGTATGTACTTGCAAGTGAGCAACTAGTAAATAAGTACTAGTAATTCAGTTACATCTTCAGCTTATACTTCAGAACGTAGAGTACGCTTTATCATAGTCCTAGGTAAGACGGCACTGGTTATCACAACAGAGCGACTGCCTGAATGTGATCATAATCCCGCTGTTTATGTACAATATTGTCAGAATTTTCAGGTAAAAAGATTTACGGAGTTAGACGGTAGTCGCTTCATTGTAATAATCAGTATCAATAAATCTAGGACCAAGATTTAAAGCGTACTATATTTTCTGAATCGTAAACTGATGAGGCAACCAGCAATCTTACTAAAATGAAGAAGACTGTCAGATTTTTTCGGCTGCCTCATTGCATTTGAAATCTCTAAGACTGTTTTATATGCCTTCGAAGCACAATGCAGTTCAAGATAGAAATGCCACTGGTGGCGATCAATTTATATCAGTCTACGCATCAGTCGGCATTGATACAAACGCATCAAATGTTGTATCATCAATGTTCTTTCTGTACAATAAAGTTTTTACATACATACATACGCAATGCTCGCAACACGCAAGGCTGCCATGCTATCGTGCTCCTCGGGAGAATTATTTGTATTTGGTCCGATACGAAGATCTGTTTAATTAATCAGATTGTAATAAAATAACAGAATAAAATATTTTCAAAATGGCTTACAATTCTAAGAAGGCACCAACCTGTTCAAGTTACTGGTTCATTCAAACGCTCCCTGAGTCCCTGACTTCTAGACACGTCGGCACTAACTCGCCCCCACTTATCGTGGTATAATTATCTTAGCTGAATCTCCGGCCAGTCTGATTCAATTTTACCTTTCTTTAACTTTGATATCGGCTGAAGCTACTGATAGATATTTAAACATTATACTAATGTACACAGATACCTTCCGAAATGTTTGTGAAGGTGGGACGTGAAGAGGTGTGTTCAAAATGAAATGCACTCTGAGTAGGTTCGTAGATAACTGATGATAAACAGTTCTTTATTGATGGTTAGACAGAGCTTATATACATATTCAAAATAGGCTATTGGTCATCATAAAGGAAGTAAGTAAGTATATCTATTTATAGGTTTAGTACCAGGTGTGACCTACATCTTATTATTACAAGGATATCACGTATAACCTTATTTTAACTAGCTCATACACCACATGTTTTTCATAAAATCATCATGCCGTATCAAATATATTCTCCTAATAAAAAAATCTCACCAAAAATTCATGATCATTATAAAATTAATTAAAATTTATTAACGATAGCGTCTATGGAGTACACGCCTATAGTTATTTACCTTTAGAACATTACAGCTTCCATCCTATAGTCTATCTCCTACATCAGGCGTGAACAGAAAGCCTTTGTTCACCCTATCTGTGCAGACTGAACGCAGGCGACAATAGGCTTTGCTTGTAGGCATTATGTCTATGAGAAAATGTTTTTGTTAATGTATATGTTTGTTGTATGTTATGGTATTAAAAGTTAACAGATAGTCTTGTAACCTGGGTTCCTACTGGTGGGTACAGAAAGCGAGGAAGGCCTAAAACTAGATTGTCAGACGAACTTCAGGTGGCTTACCACCGTCTCTTAAAACCATGCAAGTCCAGTGAGTAAGGGGGCTGTCTCGCTTACTCACTGGAGCTTGCATGGTTAAGAGATGGTAGTAACCCCGTTTTCATTAAAAACTGGCGAGAAAACGTCATGGCTAGGGATATATGGAAGGTTAGTGGGAAAGCTTTTGCCCAGCAGTGGAAATAAAAAAAATCTTGACTGTTACATTCTTGACGACTTAAAAGCCCAAGCCGAATGTCTGAATGTGTGAGTCCGTGGTCTGCTTGCTCGTATTCCCAATTGTTATTGTGTGTGTTACAAAGTCAACCGACTCTGTACAGTGTGGTAGAGTTCTTAGAATTCGCCTCTTGGTCTTTGACGTAGTTTTTTTGACTACCAGAATGCAGCCGGGACCATTGGCTTGCTTAGCATGCATTCCAAAGCACGGTATCTTTGCTATCTTGGTGATTCAAGCTTGCAATTTTGTGACCAAACTGGAAATAACAAAGTATGCTTCCCATGGGAATTAAACCCATGACATCCAGGGGATTCGTTTAGACCGGATCCACTATAACTGGAATTCCCTAGGGACTCGTATCGTAGTCGAAAAACACTTTCTATTCCACTACGATACGATCCTAGTGAAACATAGCTTTATCTACTACATAGTACACGAATAAAGTTGTACCCTCCATTGAAAATTACTTCATTTAAACAGTGTAATCCTACCCTTATAATTACCTCCTTGATTAAACTGAACATCAAAAGCCTAAGAGCAATTTATTTCTAAACCATCTAACATACATCAATCATTAAAAGCCTAAGTATGGAACATGAAAATTCATCAAACGTATGTTCCTAACCAGCCTTATTTGGTGTGTACCAGTTTTAACTGGTTTCGGGCGGTTTTATCCGCATGTCACTTCAAATGACGCTAATTATGGCGGTGAATTTTGATATTTAGTGGCGGATTTTGGTGGGAATTAGGGTTGTTATTTTAGAAAATTATTTCAACGTCCTGTAATTTGTTGCTATCGGATAATTTTGTTTACCAATTCCGGTTTTCAATTGGAATATAGCAAACCACGTGATTGCTGGGGAACATGACAGAATTAAACTCGATTTTGCTATAACCTATGTCCAGCAGTGAACAGCCTGTGGTTGTAATGATATAATGTTGAGATAACTTAGGATAAGATTAGATGATGTTTATAATTAATTGTTGCCTTTACATTTTTCCTGCAAAATCGCTATCGCGAAGTAAGCGCCATCTATTGTAAAATATTGTTAACAATAGCTTGGTGTATTTCAACACATTACGCTAATCTCTAATGCGATGGCTTATGGAATCCATATCCAACTTAAATGATGGATGGATGTAAGGGTTCAAACACGGAAAGGAAAATCATGAGAATGACGTAAGTATGACTTTCATATTTTTTATCCATACACACAGAAAATAAATATGAAAAAAATCTATATACAGATACTAGATATAATGTAGATTTAATTTAAGTACGTACACTTTCTAGTTTATTTAAAATACAAAATATTTTTTTTAATATTCTCTTTCAAACCCCGCTCGGGATAAACGGGAAAATATATATTTTTTAATTTAAATAACTCCTTTAGAAGTCTTTAACAAAGTGAAAATTTTATAATAATGATTTCATAATATATTTTAGCTATCCAACACAGACTAAAAAAACAGATCTTCGTTGTATTAGCAGGAATACAGCCTTTTATCACTACATAGTATAAATTAAAGTCGCTATCTCTGTCCCTATGTCCCTTTATATGCTTAAATCTTTAAAACAACGCAACGGATTTTGATGCGGTTATTTTTAGTAGATAGAGTGATTCAAGAGGAAGCCTATTATGCCCACGCGAAGCCGGGGCGGGTCGCTAGTGGAAATTATAAAAATGACAATGATATACCTAATACCCCAGACGAAAAAACAACGTGGTGATATAAGTTTGACGTGTCTGTCTCAGCATCGGTGCTTCCGAATGGATGAACCGATTATAAATAAGTAAGTCTATATTTTTTTTTCAATTTATTTTCTATAATGTATATATTTTTTATATTATTTCAACTATACACGTAATAACACTTTAGTAAGAAAACCATTATAGCAGGTATTACAATATAAATAACTCTACCTGTCTGTATGTCTCGATGGTGTAGGCGTTTGAACCATTGATCATGTACTAATAACTGCTTGACGTGTGAACCGAACTGAAATTAATGTATCTGTTGTTGATAAAGAAAAATGGAGGTGTAATCCATTGTTTGATATTTTTATTCTTGTCACAATAAGCGCTGGTGTCAGTGGATTTTAGTGAATAACCCCTTTATGCTAATCCTTTCTAATTAATATTTCTTCTTTTTGAGTCGAAATGGCTGTGGTATATATAAACATATATTTTAAATTATAATTATAATTATATATTAATATTATAAATACGAAAGTGAGTTTGTTTGTTTGTTACACTTTCACGCCATATCTACTGCACCAGTCTTACTGAAATTTTGCATACACATAGGTAAAAGTATTGAGAAGGACATTGGATACCGTTCATCCCGGGAAAAAGCATCCGTGGGAATATGACGCGGGCGAAAGCTAGTCAATAAATAAAAATTTACAAACGTTTATAAAGCTCTTAGCTTAATTGTCTTTTGTCTCATTCTTTCACTTAAAATATTTTTCATCCCTTCTATTCGAAATGTTCAACTTTGCTGCCCCAAAAGGGGGACCAAAGTAAGTCTTTTCCGATAGGGTTTTTTAGCGGGCAATAATGAGTTTCTAATTTGGAACAAAACAATACGGTCATGCCGAGTGCACATATTATAAAAAATAAAACACTGGCTGGTAAGAATAAACGCAATCATCGGATGAAATAAATGTCTCATAGAGAGAGATGAAAAGTGTATCATTCGGGCGCAAACATATTTTTGGCTCGGGCGATGTACTTTTAATCCCTCTCTCCGCTCTGGATTTAAAAATCGCCCTCGCCGTAAAAATATTATTTTGCTCCCTTGTGATACAATCTACTATATAAGAGTGGATAAAACACATTTTAAATAAAATTCATATAAATAAACAAATTATGTATTTGTAATACATAATTTGTTAATTTATATGAATAAGGTACCCCTTATTCATATAAATTAACAAATGTATTCTTTACTAACCAGTTAAGAATACATTTAGACACGGAAAAAAGACGATATTAATTATTTTTTTAAATTTATTGCATAGTGTAAATGCTAGAGCTACAGCAACATCAGTTAATTAAATGAGTTTTAAAAATACACACCTATTATCCTATCACCTTTCATTCATACTACTTGATATACATATGAAACATCAGCAGCTTTTGAATTAAATTTAATAAAAGTTAAACTGCTAATTGAATGAAGCATGGTTTTTTACAAACTTCATGCATTAGTAACAGCTGCTGATCCACCTAATAAATTTGATAATGAAAATAACTCGATAATAAATGGAAGCAAATCTTAGTTTTGATACTTTTAAGTACTTGGTAACGAAAATTAATTTTTTAAACACACTCGTAGTAAAATTATCAAAGACAGAATTGAGGTTCCTGAATTTACTTCTTCACTACCGGCTTCCAAGAGATATTATTCAGCCCATGGAACTGTCGTTTCAGATTCTGCCCATCAGCCCACTTCGAATCTAAATAATGATCGTCTTCATCCTGCTCCAACTTCTTCCATTCCTCCTGCTTTCGATACGCGTGCAGCATCAGCTGTTTCCTCTCATCTTCTGACATGATCGGCTCGCGACCTGGTGCATTTTCCGTTGAAGAACACAGTTTGACTGTCACTTTGCATTTATTGTTCTTACCTGTAAGATGTTGAAAAATATATTAATTGTTGGCCATATATATATAAATATGTAAGTAATGAGCGTTATGTGATCCTGTTCAGTAAGCTCAATAAGTGTTCATCCAAGAGGTGATGCCGCATTTGTTAATTTTGGATGTAGACATAAAGGTTGCATATGCTTATGTCATCAGATAGCGGTGATGACATGACCGAGAAGTTAAAGTTAATGATAAAATCCTAACTAATGTTATATATGCGAAATTTAGTTTCTATGTTTATTTTTTTGTTACGCTTTAACACCTTAGCTACTAAATTAATCTTCCTCAAATTTTGCATACACAAAGTTCGATGTATTGAGGACATAATGTAAATTAAAACCCAAAAAAGCACTGTTCCCGAGGGAAATCTAGTTAGATATAATTATCCTGATATATAGATATGGCTTTGTGAGATGCCTTAGATGTCTTAAAAACTGACAGTATTGGCCCCTTACACAGTCGTTCATAATCCTAGTCACATTCAAAGACCATTAGTTAGTAAAGCGGACACCCACTGACCAGATTGGTCGGATGACCTAAGGAAGATCGCGGCAAGCTCTGGATGCAGGCTGCTTCTAACCGGTAATTTTGGAAATCCTTGGGTGAAGCCTATTTCCAGTGGACAGCCTGCGGCTGAAATGTTGATAGCGTCCTTTTGACCCATAAAGTCGACTTCCCAAAATGTCAACTTCCCAGAACGTCCACTTCCCAAAACATCCACTAACCAGAACTCGAAGATATAGATGTAACTAGGGAACATGATCGGATGACGAAGAAAGATTCCAATAAGATGAAAAATGTCAATTAATGTACTGACCCAAATGATCACACAACTTGTTCCCGCTCAAAAATTTCTTCCCACAAGCCCAAAGACACGCCTTGGCTGGATCTATCACTTCAGTAGCAGCCTGCGTTCCAGACAGATCTTCAACATTGTCAAGTTCCATCCTTACGGGATCATGAGGGGGTAGACCAGCAGGGAATACGATTTTGGTGGCTCCTCTCAGTTCGTCTAATGCTCTCCCCACGTCTTTCTGTGTAACGTATTCACGAAGGTCTACCTGAAATTTGATCAAAATTCAGTAATTTTCTCACTTACGAGGAATTTTTTTACCGACTTTTCAAAAACTATCATTTCGGCTGCTATTTTATGTTTTTACCTCATGAATATCATTTCTAATTCAACAAATATGAGTTCTTCGTTAAAAAAGGCTAATAAATTGTTCTCATGAGTTTTTTTTTTCAAAACCCAGTCAGCAGTTCATTCTTCACAATTTATTTTTGTTATAGCAATAACTAGTGACCCGCCCCGGCTTCGCATGGGCGTAAAAACCTTCCTCTTGAATCACTATCTATTTTAAAAAACGCATCAAAATCCATTGTGTAGTTTTAAAGAATTAAGCATACATATAGGGATATAGGGACAGAGAAAGCGACTTTGTTTTATGTAGTGATAAAATGTATAACTCGTATATAGTGATAGTAATAGTGATAGAAATACGTTAAAATTTAGTTTCTAATCCAAAGTTAAGATGCATAGCCCAAAGATGGACGTAGATGACGCCGGTTTTACACTCTCGTCATCATTATTATTGGCAGCATTTTATTTCCATTGCTGGGTATAGGCCTCTCTCAAGTTACGCCACTCACTCGGTCCTGTGCCATACATAATCGTTGTCTATCCGCGATTTTTATTATATCGTCTATCTGTCTTGCTAACACTCACAAAACCCAAGTTATAGATGGAATCACTTATCAATTGTTTAGTATGTATGGATTTACTCGTCAAAACTTACATGCTTCTTATCAATAATCGCTTTAGCAGTCTCTGCGGCCTTCTTCAACACTTCTTGAAGGTTTGGAGGTGGTGCCAAGCCGCACCGTCTTCCCATTTCATCCTTATTTTCCACGTAACCCTGGGGAGCACAGCGCTTAGCCCAGGGATCTTCCAGCTTCAATTCTTTAATCTGCAAATATTTTCATTAAAATCCTTTTACATACAATCATAATAAGATGTACGAACAACATGCAAAAAGTTATAAGACTTAAAAATCGCTTTCAGGCAATGTAAAGAGAAAACTAGATTCAGATGTTTTGTAGTTTTACGCAGTTTGTAGGCATGGCCTTTGGCTTAAGACTAAAACACACCTTCTATTACTGAAGATGTTGAAGGAGGCGACTAAAGGAATAAATAGAGTTCTTAACTTTAACATGTTTCTATCGGACTGGTGGTAGTTTCTACCAGAAACAGCATTAGAAAGGAGGATTCACGTAAGATAGGTCTAGTACGTAGTAATAAAATAATTCTGAATCTTATAATGGTCTTATATAATGAAATGAATAAATCAGATATTGCTTTTGAGCGGACCCCGGACTCCAAAGCCTAGATTACGATATAACCGGGATAAAGTTTATCGTCATCATCATTTCTATCACTACTAAAAAGATTTTTGAATACCTGATCATCATTCAAGCCCTGCATCTCCAAAGGCAAGAAAGTCCCATGGTCCTTCAGTTCTTCAAGCTCGTAACAAATTCTTGTTACTTTCAGTCTCCCATTAAAAATCGCCACTATATCCTTTACAACTTCATCTACCTCTTTGTTGATATCAGTTTCGTATAGGAATTGATTTTCATCACCCCTCTTCACCAAAAGTATTACCATTTTTAAGGTTTATTAATAAAATTCGAGAAAAACGCCACTGGAGTCGTTATCGAACTAATATCGGTTGCTGCGGTTACGTTTTTTGGTTGCTATAGAGCAATTATTTTTTTTATTTTCCGTATGTAAGTCTCTTTGAATGAATCCTTCAACTGTTCCAATGGGAGTCGTAAAAGGCGAATAAAGGAAACAGACTTTTAAATTTCTTGTACTTCGAGTGGTGGTAAGTTTCACCAATAAAAGCATTCACACGAAGGCCTAACGTCAGGCCGGCAGAGTGGCGGCCTGTCAATATGCTTAATTCTATTATAATCATTGTTTTCCCCATAGATTTAAAAAAAGAAATTGCGTCATTAGAGCCGCGTTCCTAGTTCTATGGTTTTCCCGGTGGAATTTTGGAAATTCACCAATTATCACCGCCGCCACTTGTTTAAAGAAATTGGACATAGACATTTGATCCACTCAGGATAAATGCTATACGCAGTGCTAATAATGATCTAACCACTATATCACTATCACTACATAGTACAAAACAAAGTTCGCTTTCTCTGTCCCTATGTCCCTTTTTATGCTTAAATCTTTAAAACTACGCTACGGATATTGATGTGTTTTTTTTATAGATAGTGATTCAAGATGAAGCTTTTTATGCCCATACGAAGCCGGGCGGGTCGTTCTAAATATACTTCTCGTGGGATATGAAACGACCACCAAATCGTTAGCCTAGAACATTTGACCACAGAATCAACTCATTCTGATCATATGACATGCCCTAACCAGAAAAATTCAATTTATATTTATCTAAGCTTGGTATCGTAATAAAATCTTTCGATATCAGCGCATGTATTTTGTGCAGCTCGAACCAAGCTGCATCGGGCGCCGACAGCTTTATCGGGAATACAAGCATTTTATGTTTTGATATTGCATATTGGTATGAAAAACTGGAAAGGAGAAGGCAATCTACTATATCATCAGGTGGGCCGTATGCCTGTTTGCCTACTAAATAGATTATAAAAAAAATATTCCATATTAACCTTCGAGCAACACATTTTTCGTACCGGAACGGAAGCCGTCTTGATTAATGATATTAACAAGACAAGACAATTTTTTTCAAAGCCTGGTAAAAATTTACAACATAATTCAATACTTTATTGCATCCTTAAGACGATACCTTGGTGACGCTACCGTCATTTAAAAATCATTATTCCCTGAAAACACAAGTTACCAAAAATCCGTCTTTTGTAAGTAAGGTTCTGGATCTGAAGTTAATTTTAAACACATTAAAATTTACTTTATTTTCCCTATAGTTACAAATTGCAAAAATGCTAAAAGTGTCCGTTTTAAGCAATATTGCAATTTATAGGGAACTATAATTTAATTATTTAATATGTTTAAAATTAACTTCAGATCCAGAACCTTAATTACATAACATGTATTTTTGATAACTTGTGTTTTCAATGTGAGGTATTGTCTTAATATTATAATAATAGGTGTTATTCTTTATCATCATTATCTAGTCGGTGAGTTTCACGGTATTATTTAGACCTTTTTTTGTCATTTACAATATTTTTACGCCATTAATTACTTTTTCACACATCACAACTTTTCAATTGATCGGCTGAAATTTTGTAAACCATAATAGGTTGATCATCATCTTACTTTTTTCCGAACATTACACGTGAGCGAAGTCTCGCGCGAAAGCTATTAACACGTTGGCGGACGTTTTTGAAAACACAATAGAAATTATTGTCATAACTGCTATAGCAGTCGTGTGTCCGCTGAATCATTCTCACTAGTTCCATTGGCAAATAGTTCTATGAAACCAGTGAGAATTTTTTTTTAGTAGTTCTATTGACTTTTATAATGGAACAAGTGAGACAAAACTTAATCAGACTTGTCTCACTAGTTCCATCGTAGTTGTCCCATGGCTAACTATAAGAAATATTTATGTAAAGTTCTCACTTTTTTTGTAAAACGAGTAATATTATTGTACCTATTGTATGTTTTTTAATATTTATGTACGGTATTGCGTCCCTATTTAGCAGACGTGATGTGGTCAAGGAAATATTTATAAATTGTAAGCAAATCATTATTGCAAATTCATCGCGTCACGTCTGGCTAATACGTGTTTGTAACTAAGTCTTAATTTAGTATATATAGTTATTTTATTTTGTTAATATTATCCAGTCGTCGAGAGAATAAACGGTGTACACTTCACCTCGTCTCTCATTTCCTGCCATATACGGAACCCTAAAAAACCTTATCCTAATATCAGCACGGGGACATCAGTACATAGATTGTGTCGCTACAGACGGGGCCATTGAACCGACAACAGTTTTATCGCGCCAGCGGATTTGAGAGCTCGCGACAGATAGTTTTGATTTATTTCTTTCAACATCAATGTTTTACGGAAATGGATTTTTGTATTTGTTGAAGAATTTTAGATTTATCGATGATATGATTACAGGTGGCATCGAGCGCTAAAGCTGGAGAAAAAATTCTTCTTCTTAGCGTGTCGACGTTCATCTTAAATACACTTGGATGCCCAAAACCGGGCCACCCTTACAGCGTTCGCTATAGCCTTATACAAATCCTCCAGCGTACGGTTCTTCTATAAAAAAAAAGATTTTTAAAATACGTGTTACGCGTGGTTTTATACCGTTGCACGTCAAGCTACCCAGCGCGTGGCTGTGTCTTGGATTGGTTACCGCTATTAGTGGCATGTTGTCATGAGCGCACCCCACTTCACTTATAGCCGTTGGTCTTGACTGACTAATGAAACTCAAATGTCATAAATATATAAATGAAAGTGCCATAATTTCCATATTCACCCTTCCGCCATATTTATCACAACATACCCGGCTGGTTAATGTAGCGGAGTGACCACTGGGCCGGATAATACGGCACCCGGTACACTTTTACTTATAGACTTTATATACTGGTATTTTTATACGTGTAATTATAATTGGATTTTAGGTCAAGGACCCTTAAGACCTTGGCGAACACTAGCGCCACCATCAACTAAAAATCATTATTCACTGAAAACACAAGTTATTAAAATCCCTGTTATGTAATTAAGGTTCTCGATCTGAAGTTAATTTTAATCATATTAAATTATTATAATATAGTTCCATATAGTTTCAAATTGCAAAAATGCTAAAAGTGACCGTTTTAAGCAATATTGCAATTTGTAACTACAAGGAACTATAATTTTATAATTTAATATGTTTTAACATTAATTTCAGATCCCGAACCTTAATTACATAACACGGATTTTTGATAACTTGTGTTTTTAGTGAATAATGATTTTTAAATGATGGTGGCGCTATTGTTCACCGAGGTATCACCTTAAAGATTGACATGTTTTTAAATCAATAATTTATTATTTTATTTTTATCGAAACAGCGAAGAATTTTCCTTATTAGAAAATTACCGATAAATATTTGTTTTTGAACAAAAAAACAGAACTGATTCCAAATTATTTTAAATCTAAGCGCATGGCAGTGCGCAGGCCAAGTTCCAACAACAGGCCGCGCGCATGCCGTTTACTTTTTTAAACTAATAAGAATTGAATAATAAATAAGTTCTTTTTTCAATATGTCATTATATAACATTTTGAATAAGAAGTCGGTACGTCAAAACAACAACTAATTTATTGACTCTTATATGACTTATATATATGACTTATATGACTCCCTCCTTCTAAAACTCAGTTATCTTCTTCACTACATAGTATAAAACAAAGTCGCTTTCTCTGTCCCTATATCCCAATGTATGCCTAAATCTTTAAAACCAACACAACGGATTTTGATGCGGTTTTTTTTTATAGATGGAGTGATTCAAGAGGAAGGCTTTTATTCCCATGCAAAGCCGGGGCGGGTCGCAAGTTATAAAAAATCAATTGCTGAACTTTTTTTTTCACTAAATCTCGAGAATGCCTGGGCCGATTTGGTTAATTTTGGTCTTGAAATAATTGGGGAAGTTGAGGAAAGGTTTAAACGGTGAGAAAAGTTTAAACAGGCTGTTATTTAATAAGTTTGTTTATTTAAGCATTCGTATGAAAATTTTTAAATAAAAATTTAAAATTTGTTCCAGGTATCACAATTACTGGCCCATCGGCATGGCCACGACATATCAACTGAGGAGCCAGAGGTAGACCATCATGACAACACGACACACCATGGAAAGGTATGTATAATACGACCATAAATACGATGGATACAATCAACTGAAAATATTTCAAGGGCAGATTTATATTATTACTGAAAAACTTGTCCAAATAAACATATCGAAATACGAAAAACATTTTTGACCTCTCATACAAATTGTGAATCATCTGGAGTGCTATTTTTGAGATGTATGACAAAAACCGGTGAGCCGAATGATTATCGTTCGTCACACCGGTTTTGGGTGAGTCAAACATCTCAAAAATAGCACTCCTGATTTAGTTTAGTATGGATTATGAAAAAAATCGTATATCGGGGGCACGGCAGTGCCCCGCCAAGTCGAGCGCGAAGCGAACACTGCCGTACGATCCTTTACTGGAACCATTTCGCCGCATTTTTAGGCCCCTATTTGAGAACCTCTAGATAAGACCACAACGCAGAAATTTTCGTCATCCAGTAAGCTATAATCACATACTTACTTAAAATCCAAAATTTCAAGTCTGTAGGTAACCAGTACTTTCATAACCTCAGAGCTGAAATTTGGTACAGAGTTAGGGTTTAATGGCCACATAAAGGGAAAACTATAAAAAACTAAGATAATTGAAGATCTGGAGTACCTGGTGGTGACCCTGATTAGAAAACACATGAGCCCAACCAAACTATTAGAGATAGACATACCGCCTGTACAAAAAATATTCAATTTTGTGGGCCGCTTCATCTGACGTATCTGAAAAAGAACCCTCAGTTCGTCTCACGGGTCTGGCACAATTTTGTCTAGATTTCATTACTTTTTAGAGATAAATAAGCAGCTCCATCAAGACTTGGCTAGTTTTTTTACAGAATGTTTTTGGTGGGATAAGTTAATTTAGAAAAGTTTTGCAGACGATGACACATATAGATTTAAAAAAAAATGCCTGGCGCGCCTCAATTTCTATTTATATGATGACACACACACATAATGATTAAACAGAGAGATAGACAGAAGACATGATATTACAAATTCTCCAAGCCGAACACACATGCAGGAAGATCGATACGAAACGGCCGAAGGCGATACAGTTTGTTAGTCTGTACAGAGTTTGATGTAAACTTTGTATGTAGTTAGTTTAGCTTGGATTTCTAGTTAAAAATTATATGTTCGATTACATACTCACGAATGTTTATTAGGCAAAAGGACATGTGTTTTCTCTCCCTTAAAATTGGCCTCGCTTTTTTGGCAAATCCTATTTATTACGCAACATAGAGATCTTGATTTACATCTATCAAACAGGAAAAACACTTCTCCTGTTTAGAAGATGATACATACGTACATAACGCCTGTCCCCGTATGTGTAGGCAGAGACTAAAGATTTCCATTGGCTACGATCCTTACATACCTCCCTCGCTTCCTTCACACTCACATTAGGAGTATCCGAAATCGGCAAGCGTGTATGACGAGGGTGATGAGTCTGGAGAAGATAATTAAAAATCTAAATTTAATCTGTTCACAGAAAATAAACTAGTGACCCGCCCCGGCTTCGCATGGGCATAAAAACCTTCCTCTTGAATCACTCTATTAAAAAAACCGCATCAAAATTCGTTGCGTAGCTTTAAAGTTTAAGCATACATAGGGACATAGGGACAGAGAAAGCGATTTGTTTTATACTATGTAGTTATTTGTCACCAATTTTAAAGTGATAGAAAATAAAGACAGCATTTTCTTTAATATTGACAAAAGTTCCATCTAACTTTTATTAGACATGACAAAACATAAATTTGCAAAATAGAAAATATCATGACTCAAAACCGTACAAGAACAGATGGAAAAATCTACTTCAAAGTTGCAGCTTTCGAAAATAGCCACGTCTATAAAAGTCGTCAGTCTGTATTGAATTTACAAAGGATTCTGAACGCTATTGCTCGGATATAAGAGTGTTGATAAAGGTGCATTGGAAAATGGAGTTATTGCGGACACGGTTGACAAATTGAAGCCGACCGCTCTAGGGGTTAAAATTTGCATGTGCTACTGTTGTTTCGTTTCGTGTTTTGTGGTCCAAGTCATAGGAATTAGGTTATTCTTTAGACTAGTTTTTCTTATTATTTTGTTTCAATCACATAGT
The DNA here is from genome assembly GCA_947044815.1 of Apomyelois bistriatella. Taxonomy (NCBI): domain Eukaryota; kingdom Metazoa; phylum Arthropoda; class Insecta; order Lepidoptera; family Pyralidae; genus Apomyelois; species Apomyelois bistriatella. Next base: position 7,831,000 of record OX345713.1, read on the forward strand.
ATAAAACAAAGTCGCTCTATCTGTCCCTATGTCCCTTTGTATGCTTAAATCTTTAAAACTACGCAATTTTGATTTCATTTTGATGCGGTTTCTTTTAATAGATAGAGTGATTAAAGAGAAAGGTTTTTATGCCCATGCGAAGCCGGGGCGGGTCGCTAGTTTATTGTATAATTGCTTAATCTATACTAATATTATAAAGAGGAAACCTTTGTATTTTTGTATGTTTGTATTGAATAGGCTCAAAAACTACTGGACCGATTTCAAAATTTCTTTTACCATTACTTAGAGGGATTCTTCCGAATCCGTATAGGCTATATTTTATCCCGGAAAATAGATAGGATTTTTCGTGGTAGTGAAAATTGTGGAGTAAGTCGACGAAAAACCTGCCGTACGTTAACGATTCTCGCGAACGCTGCCTAAATGGTTAGAGATGTATGGTTGACTTCTATAGAAAAGTTGTAGAACTCAATAATGCCTACAAAAAAGTCCGCGATAGTATAAACCAAACATTTATATTTTAGCCATTATAACCACTTTTCCATAGAATAAAAGTAATTAAAATTATTAGCCTATGTTTATTGATCATATTATCGTCAAATACTAATCCTTATCCAAATAAACTATTTATTGAGCAAGATTGTTTCAATAGCTATAAATTACTTTTTATTTTATTCCAATCGGACAATTCATTCAAAAGATATTACGAATTTAAAAATTTTATTGGTATTAAAATGAATGATGGCCGCCGGCCGATATGTGTCGACGATTCGCGCGGCGAAACCGCGCACATCTATCATCATCATCATCATCATCTACAAATACTACTGCGAACATAGTGTATAGTGAAGCATTAAGGTAAAGAGTCGTTAAAGTTAAAAACAAAAATAAAAGAGTTAAGCAGGTACGAAACAAAGAAATGTAACACGAATAAAAAAACCTATAAAAACATACATACAAAACAATTTTTTTTTTTCAGTGCTTAAAAAATAAATGTCCACCCGTGCGAAGCCGGGGCGGCTAGCGACCCGCCCCGGGTCGCTAGCCGCAGTTAATAAACATACCTAGAAATTGGATTTGGTAAAACCCATCCCACTTATATTAAAAAGGCGTAAGTTAGTATAGCCAGGCCAGGCAAAAGATGGCGGTATGACCTGGATACATTTGAGAGTGGATGGCAAAGCGGTGAGTGACTGAAACGCGAGGAAGACAATATAGTAGACCTTTGCCCAGCAGTGAGACATTAAGGTCATGAGGATAAAAGAAAGAAATTGAATGAAAGTATGTGTAAAAACAAAGACGGCAGGCGCTGCATTGTAAGAACTAGTACCGTCAAATGTAGGGACCATGATTAAAGTATCACCACTAGCGACCCGCCCTGGCTTCGCATGTGCATAAAAACCTTCCCCTTGGATCACTCTATCTATTAAAAAAAACTGCATCAAAATCCGTTGCGTATATAGGGACAGAAAAAGCGACTTTATTATACTATGTAGTGATAGTGATGAGTTAAGGGAAACACGCTCCAATTTGTTCTGGATTGGTAAATTTGATTCAGATGCCTGTAGCCAGCTTATCTGTAACAATTTTGATAACTAACATACTCGAGTAAGCAAGAAAGAGTAAAACGCTACATCTTATGAATTAACCTGTAAACCCAACCGTACGTTTTGATTGTGGTGCGCATATCCCTTGTGGTTTGTTTTTATTGCCGCCTCTGCGTGTTTAGTACTCTGTGATGATACGCTCTACGAGAATTATGTATAGTAGTGCTAGCAATATTAATCTTTATTTTTCTAAGGCGCTGTCTCCACGAGCGGCGATATCGCCGTGTGAAGACGCGTTCATTGAAAGTATATAGAAATAGGTGGCACGACAATTATATCGCCGCGATTCTCTCGCTCGTGGAGACAGCGCCTAAGAGCTTTTGATCAGCATGCTTCGTATAAGGACAGATATAGAAACACGTGGATAAGAGCAAAAACAGGCTTGGTTGATGAACTTACCAAAATAGACCAAATGAAATGGAAAAGGACGGGTCATTATGTTGAGAAGCAAAAACGAATAGTGGAGCAAAACTGTGACAAATTGGTATCCCAGAGATGGGAAGAGGATAAGAGGAAGACCAATCACAAGGTGGGAAGACGAGGTTAAACTAACAGCAGGCCTATATTGGAGAAGAGTCGCACTGCACTGCTGCAGTGGAGGTTGTAGCGCCGCTTCTTCTCCACTTGCGCTTTGGAAGTGGTGGTAAACTTTATAAAGTGATTGACGTCAATAAGTGATAAGAATGTCCTATATATGTATATATAACAATTTGAATTTGACTTGCCAGGATACAATGGAAGGGGTTGGAGGAGGCCTTTGCAAGAGGCACATTGAGCTCAGAGACATTATTTGATGAAAAAAGGCAGCCTTAAAAAAATCTGAGTCATTACCAAATCGTGTGGATTACACGGTCAATTGACCATGCAAGCCCTGGTGTTAGAATTGTTCGAAACCGGCTCAACCTCTGAAGTATCTTTATAACAACAACCAGTTGGCAACCGGAACCAACGGCTTAACGTGCCTTCCGAAGCATAGTATCATCTTTATTATCAGACAATCAGGTGATTCAAGCCTTCAATGTCCTAACCAAACTGGAAACAACTAAACAAAGTATGCTTCCCGTGGGGATCGAACTTACGACCCCGATTCTACAAGCAAACGCCTTAACCACTGGCCCACAGAGACGGTTATTTCTACTAAGATATTAATTAATGTGACTACGAAGCAACTGAAAAATACATCTGAACACATGCTATGACGAGAGAAAGAGATAGCTAATTTACAATTTACTATCTAATAACATAGAGTGTTTCTGTCCTGTTATCCAATCCAGTTTATGCGCACTGGGTAACAATATCATCGTCTACATTACGATGTGTGCATAACAGACAATATCATGGGTGGAAATATGCATATTTACACCACAGATTAAACACTTACAGATCCGACCAAGTACTTAAGTTGGGGTCTGAAAAAAACTTTAAAACGAGAACGTTAACATCTAATTTCGGCTGACAGTGGGACTTTTCTTACATTGACATTAAAAAATCTATTGACACTACCACAGAAAAAATGATAGAGTTTTTAAACATATGTAAATTCCAGTTATTAACTTGCTTTGGTTTTTTTTTCATTGTTACATTAATTGAAAAAATTAAAACCCTCTAAAGCTAAAACGAATAAGGGATGACAAATTTTATAGAAAAAACGAGATACTGATTTTGTTACAAATATAAGGGTAGGGGTTACCCTAAGTCAGATAAGCTATAATATTTTAAAACGATCGCACTTTCCCAAACCAGAGTTGACTGGAAGAGTTGGACAGATTTAAACAACATACGTCGATCAAATCGCAGACCTTGATAATATTTTAATAATATCGTATTTACTATGTATTTTAAAGTAATAAAGATATCTCAAACAAACAAATTTAAAAAAAAAGGAAGATAGGAGTATCCGAAATCGGCGTGAGCCATGATTGTTGTCGGAAATCTTTAGTCTCTGACTACCTCTGCGACAAATAATCATGATGTGTATGGATGTAATACTTTCGCAAACCAATTACAGCGTAGAAACTAGCAACCTCGTATTAACACAAACAACATGTCTCTGTGTCGACAGTCGTATATGCATATTTCCCTAGCGACGTGGTGTGATTACAGAGTAGTTACATGCAGAGCCAACAGAAGAATAAATTTAAAAAGCCATTGCAATTTAAATTTGCTTACTATTCCATAAAAAAACGGGTTGCATTTCGGGAGTGCCGGCAGAAGTGAAAACAGGAGCAGGCATACATTTTCGCCGCGCTGTAGAAAGAGAGAGGGATATTACTTCGTCTTCTACGTCGTGCCGGTGGTCTACTCTCTCTCCGTCTCACGAATTTTCGATCAGCTCACGTGTCCTGACGCGAGTTTAACATTTTTTACATATTCCAAAAAGAGCACAAAGCCGCTAATAAGAATTTCTTAAAAAAAAAAACAAAGAAATATCAACACGCCAACTTACTTTCGAAAACCGAACGTGGTGCCTACGTTCGGTTTTTGAAAGTCTATGTTTGGCATAGAACTAGGAACGCGGCTCTAATAGAAGTAGCATGACAAGCTAAACTGTCTTACCACTCATACACGATATTTACGTGTATGCCGCCATTCCATAATATGTGTGTCGGAGTGAGAGATATAAGGGGGCCAAGTGCAAGTCAGGATGGATGGCTTTCGAGCATCAGATAGGGTCATAGGATGGCTTTCGTGGGCAACTCTTTTAAGCAGAGTGACAGTTAACTAACAGGGTATCTTTACACAATCTTACAAAGGTCAAGCGAGGGCATAATTGTCCCGATAGAGGGACGGTAACCCGAATCACGGCTAAGGCAGACGCCCACGCCCCGCGTCCACAGTGGCTCTCAGCACAATAGTCTACCTGAGCCTCCTCCGTGCTAACACAACTGATAACCAACAGCAATTGGTGAAATCAAGGGACAAGGGTACACAGACACTTGCGCATCTAGGCGCCTCATCACGTGACTTCTGAACACCAGGCTTCTCGCCCATTGGACAACAAGGGATAGCTAGCTCTCAGGACACATCTAAACATATCGGGTCACACGCACGCGCTAACACTAAAAACAATTAACACCAACTAATCACGATACTATTTTGTAGCTACTGCAGTGCTTTGCCGCGCGTCTACATTCGAACTCGGCCCGATCGATTCTGTTCTCAACTGCCATTGCAATCACTTTCACCGTTACAAAAGTAGGGATAACCTCACAAGTGCACACGCCCGACGCCATATTCAAAAAGAACGTTCATTTCGATTCCCAACCGCTATGAACGTTCTATGACATTGACATTTGACAATGTCATTTGATGTTGCCAACCGCATAGTGTCGCCACTATAGTTAAGTTGCTTTCAGTTTGATAAAGACCTTACGTTTAGTACTTCATTCTGTGACACGGCCATCTCTGACAAGTCACACGTCCCTGTGTGACATTTGATGACGTAGTAATCTGACAAGAATTAAATTCTGCTGCATCAGACTGTCTCGACTCGGCCTATCCTGATTAGACAAGTCGGAACAGGGCTTCAAACGAACTCTCATAGTAATTCAAAGTTTATTTTCAAATAATTAAGCTTACATCATTACTAGGGATAATCACAAACTACTTCTAATTATAAACTGACCAATGGCGATTATTCACTTAACCACATACTTTGAAGTAAGACTCTACTTGCTCTACTAAATCGCTCATATCGACTCTACCGATTACGGTCGTCTCTATCGCCTAATTCGAGCAATAGGACTCATGCCACCTCCAGTGACGATCTCTCATAACCAGTCGCCACTATCGCCTAAATCGAGCGATATCAGATCATGCCACTTTCGCAGTGACGATAACCTTGCCACCCTCACCAAGTGACGATAACTACGTTGCCCCCCAGAGCAAACAAATAACAACTTAGTTACTTGATTGAATAGTGTTCAATGGGCTTACACTTTCCTCTACATCATAACCAAATAGACTACCGAGTCCCAGTACCACTGAGTTACACTATCACATTACACTTTTTCAAAACAAAATAATTTTGACCGATTTAGAATTTATTACAGTCTCACATCTGTTATCGCATTTGTGGCCAATAGCTATCACAACACAATAGCTCAAAAGGTATGGAGCACCAAAACCTTTTATTTTGCGGACTTCTCCATGGGAATCCCGAGTCAGACCGCGACTCTACGATCTACGTACTACCACCTACCGCTTACCCAGGGTCATCTCATTTCAAGGAGATAACACCAATTTCTACCAGGCTACGTCTACGATATATTGGTACAGTCTCCTAGCCCCGTATCTATAACCAAATCAATCAATCAATCTACCGCTTTTACGTCATCCTACTTTACAAACTCAATAGGTACTTGACTCTTAAACATCTTCCCGATATTATCATGAATGTAATTTTACTTTCTACCAAATGATGGTTTTAAAAAAGCGATAATCTAAACGAAATTAAACACAGTAAAATTTAACCGCTCGGTCGTTCCTGACCCATTTGGAAAAATTACGGTATCAAGTGAGCCCAGTGAAATTATCACTGTTACAAACAACAACTTAAAATATTATATTGCCAAAAGTAACATTTTACAAAAAGTTTGTTCTGCTATAATTTATTTTGAATTTCAAACAGCGTTATCACCAGCCAACCATCAGTAAAAACTATGCAGTACAACGCAATGCTTAACCAGCACAGCAAAACCGTAGCACTTAACCAGCACTACTTATCACTGAGCACTTAACCAGCACTCAGCCCAACCGCGATACTTAACCAGCAAGGCAAAATCGTGGCACTTAACCAGTGTCACACACCGTCTAGTACTTAACCAGCACTAAACCGCAATGCTTAACCAGCAAAGCAAAATCGTAGCGCTTAACCAGCGCTACACACACTAACACTTAACCGGTGATAACCGAGTACTATCCCTTAACCGAGCAGCGCTTAACCAGCACTACACACACCGGCACATAGTAATAAACGTAAATCAACGTAAAATGTACTTTCAGCATTTGTAAAGAATCACAATACTTTCGGCCTCTACTCTTAAGGACTAATTGTTTCATCCTCAGATACTACATTGTTATCAAATTCTGAGGGAGAATTAGGATCTGGCATTTTCCTCAATCGATCGTGAGCATATTTATACTGGCGATTACCACTAAGCAATGCAAAACTTCTCATAACTTTCAAAAATTGCAGTAATTTCTCAAAATAATAAACTGGGTTCTGTTTAACAAGCACACAAAACATCATTGTCTAATCAATTTTATTCAACGAATCAAATCAGTAAACCGCACATTATGAACAACCGGTCCATTTCCGCCTTATTATTTTATTTTAAGTTACTTTAAATCAATAAATCCCGATTACAAAATGAGAACTCAGAGATCACTGAATCACCTTAATCAATAACTCAATATCTTAATGGCAATTAATGTCAACACAAAATCCAAAATTGCGCAATCTCAATAATACCACAAATACGCGTACCACGCCTGTGATCACCGGGTCCAACTGACCCTACGGTTTTCTCAGAAACCCGACCTCCACCAGAGTCAACCGCATATCGCCTACTCACGGACTACACAAGGCAGACACCGATTTTTCTCGAGGTACGACTAAGACTCGGACTCCAGCATAGTCAAAACACAAATAATATCAAACAACGCAATTTAAAAATTCAACTATTACACTATGAACTTAACGATCGGATTCTTCAATGATCTCTTTTGCTTCTAGCGTATCACCAAAAATCACAAGTTACGCTTTACAAGCACGCTTACAAAAATTTGATTCATAATAACTTCGCCGTTATTAAACCCTCAAAAATGTAGAATCATTAAACCGTTAAGCAAAGTTTTTTTTTTTACGCGTAAACTAACGTTAAATCATTACAGACAATAAAACATTTTAAACAGATTAATCAATCAACTGAATTTACCAGTCAACGTCGTTTTTGCAATTTAAATTCACTACCTAAACTTTAGGTACCGAAAATTACAATTTAAAATTAACTTTGTCCATGTAATTTAAGATTTTTCTCGAACTACCTCAAATATCTCGTAACCACAGTGTGTTTTTATGAATGCGGCAATGTTCAATAACAATAGTGAAATATCCTAATTTTTTTTAAATAATTCAACATTGCAATCGTTTAAATACAATCGATTATTTTCTGACTAAATAAAACGCACAATGTAATGAAACATAATAATCGCACTATATCAATGTAACCGACAACGTTTATTAAAAACCTGTGGTAGCTAAATTGATATCAAAGACGATATTGTCAGTTATTTTTATCTAATCATAATTACCTTCAAATATCAAACAATTTTCCACTGACAATAAAATTACTCAATTGATGATAAACGCATAAAATTTCAAAAAATCAGGTTAAGATAAAAATGTCAAAAGACTTACCCCGGTTACTGCAACAAAACAAACGTATTGGTACTTACACTGTACTAAACACGAAACCGTTATTTTACAGAAATATCTAACAACCGCATTAATTTTTAAGTAGCTAATTTTATACGCGTAGCGTAATTAAAAGGCATAAAGTTAACAAGACCATGGCTATAAATCAAAAACAGGCGTGTTAGAAAATTGAAAACTATCGAGTTCACTATCCCAATTCTGATGTCGGAGTGAGAGATATAAGGGGGCCAAGTGCAAGTCAGGATGGATGGCTTTCGAGCATCAGATAGGGTCATAGGATGGCTTTCGTGGGCAACTCTTTTAAGCAGAGTGACAGTTAACTAACAGGGTATCTTTACACAATCTTACAAAGGTCAAGCGAGGGCATAATTGTCCCGATAGAGGGACGGTAACCCGAATCACGGCTAAGGCAGACGCCCACGCCCCGCGTCCACAGTGGCTCTCAGCACAATAGTCTACCTGAGCCTCCTCCGTGCTAACACAACTGACAACCAACAGCAATTGGTGAAATCAAGGGACAAGGGTACACAGACACTTGCGCATCTAGGCGCCTCATCACGTGACTTCTGAACACCAGGCTTCTCGCCCATTGGACAACAAGGGATAGCTAGCTCTCAGGACACATCTAAACATATCGGGTCACACGCACGCGCTAACACTAAAAACAATTAACACCAACTAATCACGATACTATTTTGTAGCTACTGCAGTGCTTTGCCGCGCGTCTACATTCGAACTCGGCCCGATCGATTCTGTTCTCAACTGCCATTGCAATCACTTTCACCGTTACAAAAGTAGGGATAACCTCACAAGTGCACACGCCCGACGCCATATTCAAAAAGAACGTTCATTTCGATTCCCAACCGCTATGAACGTTCTATGACATTGACATTTGACAATGTCATTTGATGTTGCCAACCGCATAGTGTCGCCACTATAGTTAAGTTGCTTTCAGTTTGATAAAGACCTTACGTTTAGTACTTCATTCTGTGACATGTGTATTTGGTGACGGACCCCCCCTCCTACCCTCCCTTACCTCAGCCCTTACCCCCCGCATAAGGCGCGCACGGTTCCCATACATTTAATGTCATATGTTATATCTATTTTAAGTGACGCAATTTTTTTTTAATCTATGATGTTTGGCGTGTTGATTTAAATGTAAATTTTATTATTTTTTGGTACAATAAAGTGTATTGGTTTTATTATATTGGATTGCATTTCTACTTAATTTGAATAATACATGTTTTTACCAAATTCTTTGCGTGTTTCCCCCATAATTAGTTCAGTGGTTCATCCAAACTACTGCTGGCTGACATTTTATTCTAAAATTCGAATTTTTTCTGATATCAATATTTCCCACCTTTTTTCTTGAAGTTCACAAGACAAAAAAGTTCTCCACTCCATTAAGTGCCTTAATTCAATTTAATGTTATTTTCTTTAATCGTTTTTTTTTACCGTACATCAATCCTGTCTGAAAATAATCATGGAAGGAAGATCTTCTCTATGACCATCGTGTACTTCACCAACTACACTGTAATTAAAACAACCATGAGAGAATGAAACATTCATCTTTGCTATCATAAAATCATACAATCTCATATCAAACTGGAAACTACTACTCTACTACCTCACAAATTATGCTTCCTTTGGGAATTGAACCCACGACTAAGGGTTTTAAAGCAAACGACTGGACCACAGAAAGTAACTTTCTACCTCTCTGCGTAAAAATTCATTTTCCTTAAGCCCAACATCAACTTCATCAATAGATGTATAAAATAAACAAAATTGATTTTATGCCAAAACGAAATAACTCTAAGATCAGCGTGAAAATGTACAAAAATGGGTAAGCGCGAGTCGGATTCACTCTAAAGGTTCTTTATTATGAAACAAGAAAAGCTGAAGAATGTCACTAATGGCGACCAATCTAACCTAGGCCGCTCTCACCGTCGCTTGACACGCGTTGTCGTTACAAATACAGCCACTAGACAATAGAGCTCCTCAAATTTATAAATTAACTAGCTTTTGCCCGTGGCTTCGGCCACGTAAAGATCCCTCGAGGACAGTGCTTTTTCCTGGGATGAAAGGTATCCTATTTTCTGATTATTACTTCTAACTGTGTGTATGCGAAATTCCAAGAAGATTGGTTTAGTAGATAGTTCGTAAAAGCGTAGCAAACAAACAAACTCACTATCGCATTTATAATATTAGTTGGGATATTAGGATTTGATTTCAAGTATTTATTATGACAATATAATTACTAAGTTTTGACACAGGATCAAAGAATGTAAAATCGCGAGCGGTCAGGCATTTTTTTTAATATATGCACATTATCATCATATTTTCGTGTAGGACACGGTCAATCAACCATGCACACCCTAGTGTCCGAGTTCTTCGGAACTACCTCTCGACCTCAGATGTGCTTCTATGTATATATGGAACTAGCTGTTCCATATATACATAGAAGCGGTTTCATCGCCATTAGTGTGTATGTATTATAAGCTGCCCTTCCCCAAAAATCAGGCTTTCATATACAAAAATAATTTTGAAAATCCGACCAGTAGTTTTCAAGTAATAAGCGTTCAAAAAAAAATGCAAACAAACTTTTCAGCTTTATTATATTATTATAGATGTATTTATGCACAGAATAGATACTTTTGATCAGAAATGTACGTGGATCCCTAAAATGTGGACACAAAATAAGTTCCAATTCCAGTAACAGTGTTGCTATGGCATTGACGATAACTTGGCAAGAATGGCACTCGCTATTGTATGAGTATTAGACGTAAAACATTTATTATGTAACACTGCGGGTGTGGGAGACATAATAATATTTTTATTTTTGCGTGTTTTTCGATATAACAATATAGTATATTATGATAACGAAAAAGAGATAACAAATAATTCGGTATTCGGCTCGCCGAAACAAAGATGATTTTTATTAGACTTTTATTACATATAAGAGAAGAGAATGATCTATTTTTAAATTTTAGATAAAAACTCGACCGAAATTTCGACCAAAAAACCGCAATGGGAGGTCAATGGGAGAGGAATTGTCTCCCATTGCGGTTTTTTGGTTGTGGTATAAGTATTGCTCTTTTTTGCATTACAAATTGAGTTGAATTTTGTCTGAATGTAGTAGATAATTTTATTCATTTCGATGTTTAATCGACTGGTTCCGTGTATTAAATATTCATTCTACATTTTGTTTGTTTTAAGAAAGACTATTAAACAAAGAAGTTCGAATAGGTCTCTCTACCGCATTTTTTTTAAATCTATGCTATTAAACAACATTAACCGCCACCGTGGTCAAGTGGTTAAGGCCATCTGTTAGTGGTTAAAGAAAACATGAGATTCAAAGGAAACATTAGCTTAAAGGAACCACATCAGAGGCCGACAGGCGGTTACGAAGAACTCTGAACTAGAGTGTGCATGATTGGTTGACCGTGTCACCTTCACGAAATAATGACGATGAACAACATTAACTCTCAAAGAACATCATACATACATACATACATATCATCACGCCTGTCTCCCGTAGGGGTAGGCAGAGACTAGAGATTTCCATTGGCTACGATCCTTACATACCTCTCTCGCTTCCTCCACACTCATCACTCTCTTCATACACGCTCGCCGATTTCGGGTACTCCTAATGTCATCATTTAGAACATAATCATTTAGAGTAGGCGTCACGGTCAATCGACCATGCACACCCTGGTATCAGAGTACTTCAGAACCGCCTCTCGGCTTCTGAAGTGGTCCCTTTAACGACTACCAGATGACAGTCGAGGCAAACGGCTTAACGTGCCTTCCGAAGCACGGAATAATCTTTATTATCAGACAGTCAGGTGATTCAAGCCTGCAATGTCCTAAACAAACTGGAAACAACTAAACAAAGTATGCTTCCCGTGGGAATCGAACCCACGACCCACGGGTCTACAGGCAAAGGCCTTAACCACTGGACCACGGAGGCAGTTTAGACTCTCAAAGATGGCAACAATAGTCTATATACGGCTGAACTTGTGTCTAATAAAGAGTCTAATGTTTTACAGTTTAATATAGTGCTTCTGTACAACTATGGTAACAATAAAGACAGCATCTAAATACATAAATCATGCCAAAGTTAGAGCATATCGTATAAAATCAACATAAAACCTCTCCGCTTTCTTCCCGCCAAAATCTTAAAAGGTTTTTATTCTTTTTTCTTTTATTTATCGTCTCCTCGAGGCAACAGAAAGCAGCTCAGTACAGCCAAGTCTGATTTACATTTTGTGTCCGTGTTTTCTTGAAAATTGGCTTGTCCTAATAGAATTGTTAGTAGGATCGTCTTTGTAATAAAGAGCGAACTTCCATTATGTTTTATTATATGAAAGGTCTATTATCGTGGATATTTAGGGTTAAATTTTAAATTACAAAATTAAATTGCGTTTATTACACTGAAAAAAATATTTATTTATACACAACCAAACTATTGTTAATCTATAGCACAAAAAAGTGACTACATAACTCTTTGCAGTATGTTACCAAACCTTATGTCTTTTTTGTCAATCTTTGGTTATTTCTCAAATAGCTGAAGTAGTTAGGTAAAACATTTTTTTCAGTGTATGGATTTGGTCAAACACAAATACAAATTATTATAGAAAAGCTGTTGTCCGCGGCTTCACCATCGTAAAAGACGGTTATATCTCGCCCAACAGCAGCCTATGTTTGAACCTTGGTCCGTAATTACTTAAATATCTAAATATCTGTACCAAATTTTATCAAAATCGGTCCAGCAGTGTTTACCAATGAAATTGTAATAGACAGACCGACTTTTATATTTATAATATTAGTATGGACTAGCTAAACCCCGCGGTGTTACGAGCAGTTTATCACAGCAGCGCCTACGCATTGGCATCCTTACATATCTCCCTCGCGTCCTCCTCACCACAGAACAGAGAAATTAACCGAATATAAATGTTTTGACGCGGATTAAGTTCCAGGATCAGTGTGGCAGCGTTTTCACTCTTCTTATCTTTAATTAATACATGTAAACCCATGTAAACCACACCACACCTTATTAGAAATATGTTAGGTAGTTTACAACAAAGCCAACTAATACTATCGACCAATAATAGTGGCAATAAATGACGCAATCAAATTCCCCGCCCATTTTTTCTGTGTGTACCGATGGCTTGTATCCAAACTAGTGACACGTTTTTCATACGCTATGCCACTTCTTGCTAATATTTTTAAATTCTGTGTGTGGAAACTCATCACTCTCGTCATACACGCTCGCCGATTTCGGGTACTCCTCCTAATGTCTTCATATTTCAAGAGGTCTGGGCGTCGATTCTGCTAACGTTAAGTCACAATCGTGTCAAAATAGTGTTTCAATTGTAGTGCTTTTTTATACGCTAGCTACAAGTAATGTATTTTTTTTTATATCACTGCTGATGGTCACACCACACACTACATTCACATCACATCATACTGTCATAATTCTTGTAAATAGTGTGTAAAAAGCACTACAATTGAAACACTATTTTGACACGATTTTGACTTAACGTTAGCAGAATCGACACCCTGGTATTTGGTCGCAGTATGTTATTCGAGGCCGACCCTAGCTGACTCTCCCAGCCAACTCTGCTTTGTATTTGCTTTTGTCAGTCTTCTTTTGTCCATTCTATCTACATGCTCTCATCTCATCTTAACGTCCCTTTTTCCATCTTCGTCATCTCATTATACTAACATTTACATTAACCTAACATTGCACAGATAAAATTAGATGATAAATTATTTTAGGTATTTTTGTATGTTTAAGGAATGATTTTAAAGATGTCCAAATAAAATTTCTAGACACGAAAATAAGTTAGAATTGAAATGTTGGCTTGACACCAACAACAGTGAATTCACAGAGCTTTGGAAATCGTCGAGCTAAGCCAAAATCTTGCTTACTCATACATAAAACTCTTGGCAGGAATTGTAACTATTATTTTTAGTTATTTTGATAAAATTTCTTTTTTTTAAATATATATATGAGCCCAAAGGAAGGATATTATTTTAGCAATCTATATTGTGAAAATATATTTATTAATCTCAATTTTTGTTTTGTCATCGCTTAAATTTAGATCACTATTTTATCTTGAATGGTCTTGAAATAGACTAAGAGACTCAAAATAAAACTATAAAGTTTAGACCAAGACCTTGGTGAACACTAGCGCCACCGTCAACTAAAATCAATATTCACTGAAAACACAAGTTATCAAAAATCCGTTTTATGTAATTAAGGTTCTGGATCTAAAGTTAACTTTAATCATATTAAATTATAGTTACCTTTAGTTACAAATAGCAAAACGGTTAAATGTAGCCGTTTTAAGCAATATTGCAATTTGTAACTATATGGAACTATAATTTAATAATTTACTAGCTGACCCCGCAGACGTTGTCCTGCCCTTTTTTCTACCTCTACCCTACCCAACACCTACCCTACACCTACCCCACACCTACCTCACACCTACCATACATCTACCCTACACCTGCCGCACATCTACCCTACACCTGCCGCACACCTACCCTACCTTACACTTACCCTACACCTACCTTACACCCTAGTTACAGCCTACGGACTTTTGTATGGGAAAATGTTTTCTTTTATTTTTATTTTTTTCATCTTTTTCCAATGTTTTTAAGATGTATTCTGCTATTCGGGGCGGAGACAAATCCAACGAATCAATAACCATGAAAATTGGTTCAGCAGATCTTGAGTTATGTGTTGTAACAAACCCGTCTTTGTTTTATATTTATATAGATTTGATTAAAATTAACTTCAGACCCAGAACCTTCATTACACAAGATTTTTGATAGCTTGTGTTTTCAGTGAATAATGATTTTTAAATGATAGTCGCGCTAGTGTTCATCAATGTATTTTCTTAATATACACATACAAAATAACTCTCCTGCCGGTGTAGTCGGTTAAAACAAACGCATCAAACTATGAGCATACATCAATTTATGAACAACCTTTTCCAGGAAACTACAGTGAATAGACTGAAACTAGTTTCAAAAAATAAAACAACAAAACAAAAAGCGATTCACGAGCTGTATCCGACAAAACGAAAGTGGAGTTATGCACAGGCGTGTGGTATCCAGAATATTTTTTGATAGTGTTAAATAAACGGATTCTCGAATATTTGAAGTTTTGAAAGTGTGTGAAAGTGGTTTAGATTTGTCTGTCTGTTATTAAAAACAAACATGTTTATAGTTTGTATTTTTGGAAAAGTTGTAATAGTCTGACATTGAAAAAAATCTTTTAAATATACTCATACGGTCGAATTGAGAAACCTCCTCCTTTTTTGAAGTCGGTTAAAATATATTATAAAGGTGAAAATTTTTATTTTTATATTAACCCGTTTGATTCTGGCTACTAGTTATATTTAAAAAGATATTTTTGTATTCATAAGCTGGCTCGAAGCGAGTTAGAAAGCGAGATGTCTGATGTTACATCGTAATTGCGCCATCTCGGTTACCCGTTTCGTACTTGCCAAAACCATAGATTAAAAAAATTGCCTGGAGACCGCGCACGATTTCCTAAATCTATGCCTAAAACAAAACAAGTTGACTGTAACCTCCCAGCTTGAATTACTAGCTGTGTTAAGCAGTATTTCCCGCCGATGTGCTAATCACTACATAGTATAAAATAGTCGCTTTCTCCGTCCCTATATCCCTATGTATGCTTAAATCTTTGATTTTGATGTGTTTTTTTTTAATAGATAGAGTGAATCAAAAGGAAGGTTTTTATGCCCATGCGAAGCCGGGGCGGGTCGCTAGTAACCTTAAAATTAAAAAAAAAGTTTCTTATAAGTGTATTCTCCAGCCTTAAAATAGACCACTCCAATTTTCTAATGAGTGTAGCAAGAAGCAACTAAGGGAACAGAGCCTCGGGCGGCCATTTTCCTAAAACAAAATACTGCTACGGCGTAGCTCCGTAGAGGCTACGGCGTAGAGGTTCTACAAATATATCGGAATTTGAAGAGATATTGAATTTTGCCAACTTTGAACGCATATAAAAGGTTTCTCGTGTTGAGGAATTGCAATGCACTATCTATTTGCTTTACATCTATGCGTTTTATTTTATATTTTTATTTCTCTTCACTACATAGTATAAAACAAAGTCGTTTTCTCTGTCCCTATGGCACTTTGTATGAGTAAATCTTTAAAATTACGCAACGGATTTTGATGCGGTTTTTTTAATAGATAGAGGAAGGTTTTAATGCCCATGCGAAGCCGGAGCAGGTCGCTAGTTTTAAATAAAGTATAGTATTGGTTCAAAATGATAAATTATTATAAAAAAAAAGTTACAAAACTTTAACTTACACAGTTAATCCCACGCAATTTTATTTATTATAAAAATCAATAACTTTTTGGCGATTGAGGGCAAAAAAGGGAAAAAAAGGGGGAGAGTTTTCTGTAACGTTGTTTACAAACGGATCCGTATGAAACTTGGCGCACGTGTTTTGATTTTTAATTTATTCAATAATAATTTGTCAGCTTTTTTGTTTGGGGGAAAATGGAGGGGAAGTTTGCTATAGCATTATATTGCTTATGTCACTGGCCGCAAAATATCTCTTTTGCAAATTAAAAAGCGCTTTGGTTTCGTTATATTTGGACCGTCTGACCTGGGTAACTATGAAACAAAATCCTTCTTTTGAGAATAGTGGAGAAAAAAAAATGACTAGAATGGCAAATATGTATTTAGGTATGAAAAAAAGGGATAGGGGGTTAAACGGAGGAGGTTAACTGTTCATAGAACTACATATATAAATAAAAAAAAGTCGTGGTAGTAACACTATTTATAACTCAAGAACGGCTGAACTGATTAATTGATTGAAAATTGGTGAGGAGGTAGCTTAAAACCAGGAGAAGGACATAGAGTACCTTTCATCCTGGGAAAAAGCACTGTTCCCAAGGGAAGTTCACCGGGGCGAAGGCGCGGGCAAAAGCTGGTTAGTAATATAAACAATAATAACAATTTACAAAAATAACATTATTATTTTTTAACTTAATTTTTTGTTACTATTGTCCGTTTATCAATTGACTAAATAAGTAGATATAAGTGAAAGTGAATTAAGAAAAAATAAGATTAATATCAAATGGAAGACCAATCAAAATGGATATTGTTTGCCTACCCGCACAATAAAATTCCCTTTTCAGTTGTCCAAACCAGAATAACATTGGGAATGCAATTATTCGAAGCGGACTGACGAATTGGAAGTATGGCTGTCTCGATACCTTTGTGTTTCAAATCTATACATATAAGAAAATAGTAAAATATTTTGTCTGTACATTCAGTAATTTTGATTGAAATGGATAGTGGGACATTTAAAAAGAATAATAGAAAGCAAATATTTTTTTTTTTGCCGTCTGTATGTATGATCACGCTTATCACTGAAAATACTAATCCGATTTGCTTAAAATTTTCACCAATTGTTTTGTTTTAACTCGGAAGAACATCTGAAGTTTGTTTCATCAAAATAGGTTTATTTAAAAAAAAGTTATGGTAATTTTAATGAACTCAAGGGATGTTTGCCTGCAAATACAGGTACTTATTACTTTCCGTGGGAATTTCGGGAGAAATTCCCAAAATTCCCACTATAACGGGAACGAAGCCCACGCGCGAACGAAATCGCGGGCTACAGCTACTACAAATAAATAAATCTATATGACAAATCACACAGTTATAGCCCCAAAGTAAGTTCGAAACTTGTGTTATGGGATACTAACTCAACGATACTATATTTTATAACAAATACATTTATATTAAACATTCAAGGCCCAGGTCAATCAGAAAAAGATCATTTTCGTCTTAACCTGACCGATGATCGAACCCGATGTGAAATGCAGATACATTCGGTGTTGTCTCTGAAACAAAGGGTACAGAGTTTGATGTCTGGATGATGGATAGGTTATCAATACACCGAGTCTCACGCGACGTGATCAAGTAATGCTTTAGAGTGTGTTTGTTCACCCAACGCACAGAATGTGCCAGATTTATTCACGTAGAAATAATTGCCTGTGTCTTTGGTACTACAATTACTTCAAAAGTTTAATTTAAAAAAAGCTAAAATTATAATAAACTAGCTGTTCCCCGCGGCTTCGCCCCGCGTGGGACTCGGTTATATCGCGCCCAAAAGTAGCCTATGTTTGACCTCAGGTCGTTAACTACATCCCTACCAAATTTCATCAGAATCGGTCCAGCAGTTTAGCCGTGAAGAGGTGACAGACAGACTTTCGCATTTATAATATTAGTATGGATAGTCAATTTTCAAAATAATACTTAGTCAAAAATTCCAGAGATTAGATATACAATCAAAACTCTTCAACTATGTATATAAGTATAGTTAATAACTGTAATAAAAGAAAATCTCAACAAACCGTTTGCATAAAAGCTAACGAAATCGAAAATCCATCAAAAGTTCAACTTCAATATTTGTAGAGCCTCTACGGTTTAAGCTCTACGGAGCTACGCCGTAGCAGTCTGCTACAATGTTTTGTTTTCAACTCGCATCAAAATTCATATTTTGAATATTATTGCTTTCTTTTTTTATATTAAACCTCAGGCCTAAGCGCTCAATTTTATGTCAATACCATACATTTTGTTCTTGTCGACATTCGTCAACGTTTTGGAATTGTGATTTGGCTAAGCCCCATGATCTGACCGGTATCGACCCATTTAAGCTCTTGGAACGATTTGGATGACTCAGAAAGAAAGCCACCATATCCTATATCATTGATGATCATCACCGTAGCCCATGGACGCCGACCTTTAAGGAATCTTTAAAAAAATAATGTATGAAAAACTAACAACTTGCGTGCTTCCGCCACTATTAAGTTCATGCAAATTACTACCGGCCGGCACCCACGCACTTTGTTAGTCCCAGCATGCCCGCCACCATTAGTTTGCACACATATTCCTTGCGACACGAGCTTCATCTCTACACGAGGCATCCCCAGGCACCAAGGCACTAAGTTAAGTTGTTAATTGTTCGACGCGCAAGCTCAAAAACGCAAAGTAATTTTGTCAAGTACTTGTCACTTTGACTTCTGCACAATAACGCCTGAATATATTAAATATTAAAAAAAATTACATGTGAAGAGTACATTATCTTTTCAAAATAATTAAAAAATTAATCTTATTAATCCGTGAAGTCATTTTAAATATCGTCATAACGGAAATGACGTCAACCACAGACGGTACAGCTGTGTCGAATTCCGGTTGAGTGCTTTTAGTATTCACAAAGTATTGTGAAGCTTTCAATCTGTAAGCTGGTTATTAAAAGTTAATTTCATATGATTGCCTTCAATTCGTAAAGTGGCTTTATTAATTACAAAATTAAGTAATCATATTTTTTATGGTTCTGTATCTTATCTTTAGTATGGGTCCTAAATTATAGTAAGCACGTCGAACCTTTGGGTTATTTTGTACTTGCCCCATCCCTTACTCACCCACACTGGGATTTATGGAGGACTGCATGAGCTTCAGAACATCACCTGGTGCGAAGTGTCTATAGTCCTCCAGGTCAAGGTACGCTGCTCCAAAGAGGTTCATTTGCTTGCTGGCCAGTGAGCCACAGCAACACAAAATGTGGCTCATGGACTCCTCGGCTTTTGCACATGCCATACATTCCGGGCTTTCGACAAGTTTCAGTTTAATGAGGTGACTACGGTTCTGTAACTCAAAAGGCATGAACAGAACTCTTTAAGATCACTATTTGTTTTCTGTCTGTCCGTCTGTTTGTCAATACTTTTTTTCTCAGAAACACATAAAGGTTAGTTACAGTTAAGTTAGTTATGTCACATACCTGAGCAATTATTCTAAATTTATTTCTTAACTAGCTGTTCCCCGCGGCTCCGCCCCGCGTGGGACTCGGTTATATCGCGCCCAAAAGTAGCCTATGTTTGACCTCAGGTCATTAATTACATCCCTACCAAATTTCATCACAATCGGTCCAGCCGTTTAGCCGTGAAGAGGTGACAGACAGACAGACAGACAGACAGACAGACTTTCGCATTTATAATATTAGTATGGATTTAGGTTTACTGTCTCTTTTGGCTGTAAAGTAATAACATTTATAGGTCAACGCGATAAAAAGGTAATGGGTTGCAAAATGGTGAAAATTTGGCGCTTTTTTTTTTCAAAACCTCTTATAAGGTTACTGCTAGGAGGGAATGATGACCAACATTGGCCACTAACAGAATGATAAGAAAAAAAGTCCTAATTCCAAATAACACGTCTGAGCAAAATAACTGGTACACTGACCAATCGACGCTCTCCGTAACAATTATATATTCAAGTCAGAAGTATGCAAAATTGTCACGCGCGACGAAATCTCTTCCTTATACGGTTTGCGGATCTAAAATATAAATATAATAAAATTGTGCCCGATTCGTATGCCGGAGTGTACGTGACGGGGAGTGAGACAAACACGTTAATAAAATGTTAGAGTTGTTGAGAGTAATAAATAAAATGCAACTTTTATTTGAATAGTTTTTTTTTTGTATTCAATGATCAGCGATTGATCACGATCTCAGCTGATGGTAAAAGCAGATGTGGTCTAAGATAGAGCTCGCTGGTTCATTAATAGCCTATTCACTTTGATCTTAAAAGACCCGGATTATAAGTGTCCGGGAATTATGTCAGCCGATAAAGAATTCCACTCCTTTGCCGTACTATTTAGTAAAGGTACTTAATTCTTTATTTTATTACAAAATTTAATGCATTATACGAAGTTATATGATTATTAGCATGACAGAAACATGCTTTATAGCTGTGACAAAGATTCCTACACAAGTTTAAGTCTTTCTCGTGAGAAACTTATTTGACCGAATCAAATAATAATACAAAAGAAATTATTGTTCTGTAAAATTAAACAGTTTTTGATAAGCTAACCATCAAAGAAACATACAAGATTAACATATGCTCTATAAATAAATGAGTTTAATTTTTTACTTATCTTACAGACATCTTATACATACATTTTCTTGTAAATTAACACATTGGCATTTAAGGTGTGAAAAGGGTGTAAAAAGGATTTTAACTGATAAATTTAAATATATAGGAACAAATTCGGGACCTCCTTCTATTTTTAACCCCCGACGCAAAAAGAGGGGTGTTATAAGTTTGGCGTGTCTGTATGTCTGCCTTCATAGCTCCTGAACGGATGAAGCGATTTTTTTTTTTTTTGTATTAATGGTGGCGCCATATGGCCGAGTGTTGTTAGATATGTTTGATGAAAATCGATTGAGCCGTTTAGAAGTTGTGCGGGTAAATGTGGGGAAGAATCACCGAATGTCTGCAAATATACTCGAGTGGGGTCTCAAATAAAGCGCGTCACGTGCACATTACAAAATATTATGTTCAATGAATATCGGTCGACCCTCACTACTAAAAAACAAATTGTGTCGTCGGTTTTTATAAATTTTAAATTTAATGTTATCTTATAAAATCTTCCCATTATTTTAATGTAATAAGAGATTTTTTTAAATAGGGCCCTTGTACAGTGGGTTGCAGAGAAATCTGACCCCCGTGCCACAAGTATCGCTATTGAAAGGGGGTCAGATTTCTCTGCGGCCCATTGTAAATGTCCTTTCATAAAAAAAATCCTACGCAAAAGTTACTGTGTACAATTTACTTAAAATCATGAATTTTATGAAAATACACGCTTACTTTTTTAGCTGTCGAAAAAAAACATCTGATTCAGATATTACTGAATCATTACTTATTTTATTCGTCCCACGTTTTCTCCAGTTTATCATATATTTTTTTCTCCTGTCGTAACGTCTGACTCGGAAAATTTGTAAATCGCCCGATAAACCGATATTTTTAATTTGATGGAAAGATTTGTTGTGTAAAGTTGAGTATATTTTAATAATAAATTATGTAAATATAATCACTACATAGTAAGAAACAAAGTCGCTTTCTCTGTCCCTATATCCCTTTGTATGCTTAAGTCTTTAAAACTACGAAACGGCTTTTGATACGGTTTTTTCGAGTGATTCAAGAGGAAGGTTTTTATGCCCATGCGAAGCAGGGGCGGGTCGCTTGTATTTTAATATAGGACTCAATTTTAGACCTGAAGAAGGTCACATGCAGGCCGCGACAACCGGTTGTTCTGGAATTCCTTTGGGGAGGCCTATGTCCAGCAGTGGACAGCTTGCGGCTTAAACGATGATGATGATTATTATTTGAATCACTACATAATATAAAACAAAGTCGCTTTATCTTTCCCTATGTCCCTTTGTATACTTTAGTGCAGCCTGCAGTTAAAACGATAATGATGAATATTTTATTTAAAAAAAATTGGTTGCCTGTAAAG
Source organism: Apomyelois bistriatella (assembly GCA_947044815.1). Lineage (NCBI taxonomy): Eukaryota > Metazoa > Arthropoda > Insecta > Lepidoptera > Pyralidae > Apomyelois > Apomyelois bistriatella. The sequence goes on from OX345713.1 coordinate 7,853,394, forward strand.
TCGGTATACGGGCGAAAGTTTTACGTGACAACGACTTTGAGTCTGTCTCTCTCGCTCTTAGGGGACGCGTGCCTCTCACTCGCTCTCATTGTGAGCGCATCGTAACGTTACCGAGCGTTACACTTTTTCATAAGTGACTCCCAGCCGCAACCTAATTTAAGACGTTGTCACGTCAAAAATAAGGTGAATTATCACAAATTTGAGCTTATAACAAATGAAATTTCTTTAAGCCAACCTTAAAGTAGAAAGTATCATTTATTTGCTCATCATTATCTTCAATCGACCATACACATCCTGGTGTCAGAGTTCTTCGAAACCGCCTCTCGGCCTCTAACGTGGTTGCTTTAACGACTACCAGTTAGCAGCCGGGACCAACGGCTTAACGTGCCTTCCAAAGCACGAAATCATCTTTGTTATCAGACAATCAGGTTCAAGCCTGCAATGTTCTAACCAAACTGGAAACAAATGAATAAATTATTATTCTCCTGTGAATCGATCCCATGACACCCGGGTTTACAGGCAATCGCCTTAACCAATGGACCACGGAGGCAGTTTATTACCCTGCTAATATTAGTATTCCTCTTACAGGAGCACGGAGGCTGGTCCCAGTGGTCTGATTGGTCGCTATGCTCAAGGACGTGCGATGGAGGAGTCTCACGGCAGCTGAGGACCTGCTCATCACCAGCTGGCTGCAGAGGGGAACCAGTTAGATACAAGATATGTAATATGCAGGTTAGTACCAGAATATAGAATGCTATACTAGCACAGATATTCAACCGCCATACAAAGAAGTGCGCCTATTTTTAATGTACCAATGTAGTCTCCCCATACTGAGACTCACTAACGCCATCTATCGATCACTTGGGTAACTGAGATTCTTACTCCGATAACTTAATAAATAAAGCACTAAATCAGTTTGTGATAGGATGACGATACTTGAAAAAATCATGTTTTAATAATTTACACTCTTTTTTTGCCAAAAACAAGCGGGATCTTAACTAAATTCGATTTTTTTTAATTTTTGTAGCGCCAACTATTGGCAATAAAGGGAACTAAATCTTTTTATTAGGCAATGGGACCACATGGTATCAGGCATTTTTTTTAATCTATGGGCGTCTCGAACAAACTATAATATAAGAGGTATTTTTAACTATTCAATGTCCAGCGATTGACCTCGATCCCACCTGATGGAAAGTGCAGCTGTGGTTTAAGATAGAGCTCGCTGGTTCATTAATAGCGTATTCAATCTGGTCTTCAAAAGACCCGGATTATAAGTGTCCGGAAATATGTCAGCCGGTAAAGAATTCCACTCCTTACATACGCATTATAAACGAAGAGGTAAATTGTCAAACCATTTCGATTCGACAAGAAGAATAATATAATAACATGGGAAAGATGCAAATTGGTGAACAACCGTCCACCTCCCATGGCTCTACCAACCTTTCGATTATACGAGCCGAATCTCGGGAGAGAGCGCTGTACTTGCTTGGCTCTTTCCAGCCGCACCTTCTTGATCTCCCTACAAGTTCTCTAATGTGTCTTCTTATAAATAGTGTGAATAGCCCGACTTTGTTTTATGTAGTACTAGTGACCCGCCTCGGCTTCGCACGGCGATAAAAACCTTCCTCTGGAATCACTTTAGCTATTAAAAAAACCGCGTCCAAATCCGTTGCGTAGTTTTAAAGATTTAAGCATACATAGAGATATAGGGACAGAGAAAGCGACTTTGTTTTATACTATGTACTAATGAAGTGATAGGGATAGTGAGAAGATATGGAGAATAATTCCTCTACATTCAGGCATTATTTTCCATTATTCTTAACTAGTGCCAACATAGTTAAACCTATATACGATCAAGCTATTAATCTTAGAGCTCCCATGTTAAAAGCTAAGTTAGGCTGTGTTAGGTAGTTACCTAAAGTTTAGGAGTAATAGATTGAACGTGGTTGATACACAACTAGTTTATAATGTAATTGTTCGAAATATATAATTATACCAGCTTATTCCCGCGGCTTTACATGGTGTGTATGTACAGTTGGGAGCAAATAAACCTAACCCCTAGTCCCCCCCTGTCACTATGTCAAGTACGGTAGGACGGTCACTTTAAAATTTTGCCCGATTTGCGCGGGAAAGGGCTCAAAACACGCGGACAGACAACGGCTATTGTATTTAAAGCGAATCGGAACGATTCCTGTTGAAAAAAGTTTAATTTTATTACTATGGAAATTTTACAGTCATTTTTGACCAAAATGTATGAAAAATGCAACCGGATGGAAGAGAAAGGTAAGCAGACGACAGAAACGCTGAGAGGAAACGATTGATGTGCCACAAGTGGTATCTACGAGAAGGCTATGTGAAAATATTTCGACGCAACGTCTGCTTAGGTGGATTTTAGGTACTTATCAAATCACAAATGACTGAATATCTCGACAACTAATTGAACTGTCCATATGCGGAAAAAAATTTTGCTCATAAAGAAATATTTTAATGTTTTCGTGCCCTTTTTTAAGCCCTTTTTGAGTAACAAAATCTAGACTGCCTTGAGCTAATCCATATATATTTAGCATTAAGTCCGCCAATTGTATAATTATTTTATAGTTATGGGACAACAAAGTTTTATTAAATAAATCCACACACAAAAGAAGAAAAATAAGAAGAAAGTAGTTCATTTAACTAGTAAACGCAAAGAACACGAGAGAAAAATTTTCTTTTAAAATTCTGTAATACATTTTTTGTTCTGTTTCTGGAGAATATTTGTAATACTCTAAGTAATAAAGCACATTTTCACAATGGCACGTAGGCATTACACTGACTTACTAACAATAAACTCCAATGTTTGTGCTGTATTCGGGTGTGTTCACAGTTGCCATCAATATATCTGGGGGCCTAGCCAACGTCACAATTTCAAAAACGCTAACGAATGTCGACAAGAACAAAATGTATGGGATTGACATAAGCTGCGGTAAATCACGCGGTCAATCTTATGTCAATCCCATACATTTTGTTCTTGTCGACATTCGTTAGCGTTTTGAAATTGTGATTTTGGCTAAGCCCCCTTGGCTTGTTGACGACTTGGATATAATATATTCGGTTACAGTGTCCACCTTGATACTCATAAATTTAATATCTTATCCTTGTCAATATTCGAATAAGATATTGAAGCTGTTTAGTACAGTCAGATTTTTTAAACCTAACTGTTAATAATATAATGTCCTGTGTATTAAGTCATTTCTTAAATAAATGAATGTCACTTTTATCGCTTCTGAACGTTTGACACATGGCTAAATCTGTTGATGTCTGATCTAAAATAAGACCTGCTCAAAAATATTTACGAACGAATTGAGAAACTTTGTCCTTTTTTTTTGAAGTTGGTTAAGAAAGGATAGAAAAAGACAAGAGGACAGGGAGACGAGGTCAATGTTAACACACCTTTACATCGCAAAAAGCCTGGCGCAGTCACAATCAAACTGTCACAACAAGATAATTGGTTCCGTTTGCAGTACACTGTCGGGCAAAGCTACTTGAACATGTAGGCATTTTTCAATTAAAACTTCAAAGGTCCATTCCTTTTTTTACGTACACTCCAAAACCTAGTGTAGTCGCTTACGTCTGCGTTTAAAAAATCTCATACTAGGGTACTAGGGATACAAATAACAGAACTCTTGAAATATATGTGAATAAAATATTTATCTAAAAATTTGTTTTGTCAATTGAGCAATTTCCATGAAAATTGCATCAGAAAATGTATTTGACAGTGCAATTTTCTCGACTAGTTGAACCGAATTAGGTCCACCATTGTACAATGGAGCCTCGAGGACTAACTGCGTTTCTCAGTTTATTGAGTGATTTCTCAGAAACTCCAGACTAAAATGGAGCGATGTAATATAAGTAAATAGCCCTCCAGTTTGAATAGAATATAAATTTGTATGATACTAGCCGTGGATTACATGCCTGAAGAGATTGTAGCAGTGAAATGATGATGATGTGTCCATATTGTACTATGATTATGAATGCGGCATGGCCAGACACTTCTTTCAAACAAAACGGCTTGTGTCCGTCAGATCTGACCATACCATCGTAGCCGATTTTACCATGAGAGGAACTTGTATTCCTCCATGGTAAAATTACATTGATTTTTAGGCTTCCATACTTCAAAAAAGGGAGCCTTATAAGATTATTTGCTATCCTTGTGCTTGTCTGTCTGTGAAACATTTTTTTCTGAGAAACATATGAAAATATAAAGTTAAAATTCATAGTATATACTCAGGCCAACAGTCTTTTGATTGTAAAATAATAAAAATTATACGTCATCGCGTTAAATTTTGGTAAACTTTGCAATTTCAGATGGATATCAAAACCAATAGGGTACTTGTAGTTGAACGGCAATCATAAAATTAAGAAGGAGGAATAATATTACAGCATTTATATAGGAATAAATCTGAAAACTATTATTTTTTATTAAATTTGAAGAAAATAAATAAATAAATACGAAACCCTCAGAGTACGAGTCTGCCTCGCACTTGTAAAATTTTAAAAAATAAAACCTAATAATATTTTTTTGTTTACAGCCATGTCGTGGCAACATCTCCCTCCTAGAAGAAGACATCTGGAGGGAGCAGCAATGCAGTGCCCACGACAGCACTCCCTATGGTGGGGAGCTGTTCCACTGGCGAGCACATAGAGATGACGCTGAACCTTGTGCCTTGACATGTAGGGGCACGCCGCAGCATTCTGGACAAAGGCCTGAGCCGGTAATTTTTATGTGAACTAGATGGCGCTGTTGCAAAATTACAACTCGCTATCGAAAGTTTCTTTTTTAATCTTGAAATCGGGAAAATTGTCTATTGAACCGTATTAGCGTAATATTATTCTCTTTTTAATAGGAAACTTTATGACCCAGATTTTCGTACGTTGACTTATAATGGTGTGTTTGTAGGATTTGCTACAAACGCCTAAGTTGATAATTCAATGAAGTGGTTACGGTATGCTATGATCGGTTAGGGGAATAACTATATGGCATTGTTGTTACGAAATTATAACAAGCTATTGAAGTTTTCTATGAAAATAATTCAAAACAATGAATGACACTGAACCTATTATAACCTGTTTAAAAAGTTATGCCGAAGCATTCTGGTCAAATAAAGACCGGAGCTGATAAGTTGCTATTCGAATAGCTAGATGGTGCTGCTGTAAAGTTAGAACTCGCTATCGAAATCGCATTGTAATTAAAAATCAAAAATCAACGTATAACCTTTTAATAAATAAACCGAAAAGTTTCCATCTTCTCATTCACGCTAGGGTTTTAGTCATTTTCGAGTAAAAGTATATTCTACTTACTTTACTTTTTACTTTCGCCTGCGGCTTCGCCCGCGCGTATTTCCCTCGAGAACAGTGCTTTTTCCCGAGATGAAAGGTATTATATGTCTATCTCATTACTCCTAGCTTTGTGTATGCGATAGTTTTGGAAGATTGGTTCAGTAGATAGGGCGTTACAATTTTAGCCACACAAAAATAAAGTTAAACAACAACGTTTTACAAAATAACCTTTGAATATCAGACATTTTGTTTGACCTCTCCTTAAATAAAACAGTTAAGGTCACCTAGGGTACGTCCCGTCGTTGCCGCGCGTCAATTTCACCCCTAGGGATGTTATCCTCAGATATCCGATATTTTTCGAGTGGTTGTTATAAACGATTACGTCGCTAGTTAATATTGTATAAGGTTACGTTTTCATTTAATTGATGTCTGACAGGCGGACGATTATATAAATAGTCTAGAATGATATACTAACAAATATGGATTTTTTGTATTAATTACAAGCTGCTTCTCGTGGTTTCATTCGTTCTTAGTGTGTAACTATAGCCTATAACTTTCTTTAAGAATCAGGCCCATGTAAACCACACCACACCTTATTAGAAATGTATTACGTAGTTAACAACAAAGCCACCTAATATTATCGACCAATAACAGTGGCAATTAATGACGCAATCAAATTCCTATTGTTTCTGTGTGAAACGTTGGCTCGCAAGCCGAACTAGTGACACGTTTTTCGTACGCTATGCCACTTCTTGTTAATATTTCTGAATTCTGTGATCATAAAGCTCATTTCCTACAATATTTGACAGCAGAGAAAGTGCTTCTCAGGTTCTAATATTGACTTTTATTCTCAGACGGTCTCCTTAGATGACGAAGATCGTGTGGTGGTAGCAGTTCTAGCAGCCAGGGTGTCAGATGGCACCAGATGTAGACCAGGCAGCTTGGACATGTGCATCGATGGGAGATGTCAAGTAAGTTGTTACGATTAAGTTCTGTAATGCTAACTTCTCTACAAAATTTGATTATTTCGTAACTAGCTTTCGTCCGCGGCTTCGCCAGCGTGAATTTCCCTCGGAAACACTGCTTTTTCCCGGTATTATACATTATACTAGAAATTAATAAATAATATATCAGCTTAGGACCGAATAACCCATTCGTGTCTAAGCTTTGGCACTAATCATGGTAAAGATAGGAGCACCAACCCCGCTCCTATCACTGGGATCCAGCCTGAAGCGTACCAATCCCTCGTCCGTGCCTAACTATGTTAATCTACAGTTACATTTGAACACATATTAAAATTATCAACAGCAATATTATATCAATATCAAATACTAATAAAGGCCATGTTAAATCACTAGAGCACAATACACGTCTGCACCGCTCGGCGAACCCAAGGAGATGAGAGCGTTACACTCATACTCACTCCGACACTACTACTGCCAAGAGGGGTTTACCTGTAGAGGGGAGATATCTGTCACGTGATGTTACCGGGCGCTAACACTCGGCCGTCCTGAAAAATCCGGTCGTCCCCGACCGTCGAGCTCGAACCATGAAACAATAATACTATATACAATAATATTTATGCTTTTTCTATAATGACCTCGCCATCTCGATAATGCATAGTATCTTGGGTTGTTTATCAGTGTTCCGAGACCATTATGACTTTTCCGTTTCAGTCACTTCTGGTTTTTAACTGATCGGAACTCTCACCTATGCTAAAATCGAGAATGAAGTAAACAACTTTATTTTAAACATAAACAAACGGATTTTATCACAAATCGACATTTTTTTACATCATTCTATTCAAATACCTGCAAAATTACTTACGCTTGCTATTCCTTCGTAAGTCAGCTCACTTTATTTTCATTACTAGTAACTATTTCGTTAATATTTGAACTCAAGCAATCACATAATTAAACCACATATTCAAGTAAATAAACAATAGATACCAAAGTAGATTTATCAAAGTTATCACTCTTTTTAGAACTCACGGATAAGACAATGAAAAACACAAATAATTCACATAATCATTAAATAAACCAAATATTATCATTACCCTTTTCAATGTATTGACATCGAATTCAATCACAAATACCCAAACGTAAAGATTCTTTTTTCATATCATTTTTAAAATACCCACAAAATAAATAATTTTCACAGAGATATTTTTTTCACACTTTTTAGGATTGGAGTCACATAAAACATGAAAAGACTTACCGTTTCTGCACCAATACTTACAGCTGTGGTATATTATATCACAACATTACATTTATACTTTAACACTCACTAAAACTTTTTCGACTACTTTAGATTACAAATTTAATCTAACCATTTGGTAAATTTACTTACGCGTGTGTATCAGAATGTTAACAATTAAGTATCACAAAACATGTACAATTTACTAGGCGTGGTAGAATATTAAGAAATATTCTTTCATCATCCCACTTCTGATATCAGCTTAGGACCGAATAACCCATTCGTGTCTAAGCTTTGGCACTAATCACGGTAAAGATAGGAGCACCAACCCCGCTCCTATTACTGGGATCCAGCCTGAAGCGTACCAATCCCTCGTCCGTGCCTAACTATGTTAATCTACAGTTACATTTGAACACATATTAAAATTATCAACAGCAATATTATATCAATACCAAATACTAATAAAGGCCATGTTAAATCACTAGAGCACAATACACGTCTGCACCGCTCGGCGAACCCAAGGAGAAGAGAGCGTTACACTCATACTCACTCCGACACTACTACTGCCAAGAGGGGTTTACCTGTAGTGGGGAGATATCTGTCACGTGATGTTACCGGGCGCTAACAAATAGAAATATTATACTAGAAAAATAATACTATTGATTTTTTTCCAAATACTACATACAACACGGAGTTTTGAATAAATGGGGTGTAAATAATGGTCGATACTGCGCACGTGATACCCCTGGTGTTGCAATCGTCAATAAGTTTGCTTACTAAATAAAAAATACCTATTATCATAAATTTAAGAGGTAAGTCGGTGGAGTTCCCACCATTCAAAGATTTACAAGAAAGAAAAAATAATAATTATTGTGCAAGGAAAGCCGAATTGCTAATTCCATTTTTAAATAAAATATTATTTTAATAAACTCGTTATATCCGTGTGTACCTCCAGTGTGAACTAGTTCGCTCGTGCTGTGAATATTTAATGGTCATGACGGACGCAAGTTGTAAGCGAATGGATATTCCATTCGCTTACATTATCTGGATTTCAATAATTATTAGCGAGTAGTCCCGATATAGCATGGGTAGAATTATTAATAATTTGATAGTTTAATAACCATTTCGACTGGAGAAGACAGAGTACGTATATAAAGTACTCAGTAATGTCTCATTTTTTTTATTTTGTCATGTACGTTGAGGTTGCTATTGTATCCAGATTTTACCAAAACTACATCGTCCTGTAACTAACTCTATAAAATATCAGAGAGAAATAAAATAAAATTAATGTAGGAAAATTGTTATGATTAAAATAAGAAATAAATTTCACTGTGTAACAAAGTCTATTAACCAGCCTAAGTCACGGCTTGTTACAGACAAAACTGGTTTCTATTTGAGTCACCTGAGCCCAATAAAAATTAAATTTAACGTATAATTAGGTAATGGACGTAACTGTAGGTAAATTTGACTTATTAGTGAGTGATTCTTTTGTACGTTCGTACCCCTCCGGCCACATTGACAACTAACTTTCGCAACCAGTTGCTAAATATTGTTCTCAGTTCTCAACGAGTTGCCAAAGACGATTTTTTTTCTGTGGCCGAGTATATGGACGGTGCGGGTGACGGCGTTGAACCGCACGCCCTTCCCGCTCCCCTCGCACCGCAAATACATCGACAGCTTACACCCGTTGTCTTTTATACCTTGTACCACACACCAAGTAGAGCATCACTGCAGTAATGTCGTTAGTTATGCCTTGCGGACGAGGGCTGGCATAAACAAGCGTTTTTGCATATACACCTGAATAACCGACCAAATTGAGTGATACATATATATGTGTTAATTTAAGCATAAAGTTACGTTACTTTCGCATACAAAAATATAAGTTTTTTTAACTTTTTTAGTGTTTTAAAAGTAGGAGGATATTTTTTTTTTATAAGTTGAATTGAGTCTTATGTTAGAAAAGGCGTTATATGTATTTTTTTTCAGATTCTTCTAACAAACTACTTATTTGAGTCTCGTATCGATATCCAATCGTAAAAGCCGAGTAAAGAAAGCACAAAAGCCTTAAAATGAAGAATAATCTGTGCCAAAACGACCAAATCGTATTTGTAAGTCCGAAAGAAACCCAACAAATATATTATTCATTCGGCCAGAAATATTATGAAATCAAAGGGAAAATACATAAGTTTGTATAAACGAGGGCGGGCCGATTTGAATATAGACAAACCAAATCACAATTGTATTTATTTAAGGTTATGGATGGGTCGTGAGTTGGAAATATAATATTTTTAACTCCTAGCGCAAAAGAGTGTTATAAGAACCTTTAGAAGAAATATAAATTATATATTTACTTTTTCTTCTTTTCCTTTACCTTATCCCACTTTCTTATGTGTGGCCGGCACGGCATGTAAGTTATAATTAATTATAACTTACATGCCGAAAATTCTAGATATCTGTGATGGAGGCGTCCAGTAGATTTCTTGGGGATGAAATGATGCTGATGAAGGGTTTTCAACCAGGGTCTAACGGAAGCTAAGACTATGATGATTAAAGGCTTCTACGAATGGACGATTTTGCCGTATAAGTACGTAGTATTACATTTTTTCTTTGTTTGAAATCGTACTTAATCACGGCAGTTTTTGCTATAATTTCACCTTAGGTAAATGTTAAAGTTTTGTATAATTCCCAATTTATACTTGTTATTCGCGAACCTACATAAAAAACCTAACAAATACCTTTTGAAAAACTAACAACTGTTTTACAAGAAGAATAGTGTGATGAAAAAACAGTTTTTTGAGGGTAGTTACTCCAAAAATGCAGAATACTTTTATTTCTGCACACCTGTCCAGATTTCCAGACACATTACGATGGAAACTTTTAAATGGACTTCCGTTTCATTCCGTGCTTTTGTGCTATGGTCCAGTGACATTTGTCTTACAACTCAAAGGTCTCGAGTTCCCACGGAAAGAAAATTTTGTGAGTAATTAGATGATTGAGTAAACCGCGGTCTGCAAGAGCCACGGCATATTCCTAAATAAACGCTAAATTACTAGGACTCAAAATTACCGAAACTCATAAATATGTACTAAAAATAGGTTGTATTAAAAAACAGGCATGTGCGATTCTGACTCGCGCATTGAGGGTTCCATACCACAACACAATACTAAAAGATTTTGACGTTTCATAGGCTTTTCATTAATTTGTTCCTAAAAAAATATTTATTTTAAATATTTCAAGTTTTTAAGTTTATTGTGTGCTATGATCTTGCTTCTCACCAACAGGAAGTAACCCACAAGTTTAGACTCCCTTCAAAATTCGCAAAATTTTCAAAACTTCCTTTTTTAATTTACGGTCATATAATTTGATCGCATTGACATAAAATTATTTTACAACCAAAAGAAAACATAGACCATAAAATTAGGAATGGAGCGCGCGGCAAATTTCTTTTTAAATCTATGCCATAGACCTTAGCTCAGTCGTTATGAATTACGACTTGATACGTACATTATGTTACTCACGACACAAGTATGACAGACAGACAGACGTTTTTACCTTTTGAGGTTCTTTCAAGTCGTGTTCCTCATAGCTGAGGGTCGTGACCACCATAATCCAAGCTGGCAGTTAGTATCCTCCAGTCGTATCTATTCTGGGCCCGGTGTATGGCCTCTTGGGTGTTACATTTCAATGCTGCAAGGAGAGGGTCGGTCCAGCGCGTTGGTGGCGTACGGAACCCTAAAAAATGTTTGCTTAGAACTCAACATCCTTACAATACACGAGACCTTTTATTAATAAATTTTCAATGCCGATATAACCGATGATTCCACCGCAATTTTGATCTAGTATCGTGTCGAGTGGGCCTTTTATCGATAAACAAATGAAATTCGCGAATGAATAGGTTTAATTTATTATACTTCAAGTGTAAAATATAAATAGGTTCTTGTGTCTATTATACTGAGAGCTTTTCGCCAGTAATTAGCAATGAATAGCGATTAATCAATTGTAATGATTTTGAATTTATATCTATTGAAATGTTTTCGGAATTTAGTAATATTACTATGGTTTTATGGCAACAAATGGGTAAACAAGCGATTTTTTCCCCTAAAGAACCAAAGATCGAATATTTATACATCTTATTAACTCAAATGTTTACCTCTTATTGAGTCACTATAACTACATAGTATAAAACAAAGGAGCTTCCCGCTGTCTGTCCCTATGTATGCTAAGAGCTAAGATCTTTGAAACTACGCAACGGATTTTGATGCGGTTTTTTTAATAGATAGAGTGATTCAAGAGAATGGTTTATATGTATAATCCATGTATTATATAGCTTTGTACACGTGTGGAGTCGGGGCGGGTCGCTAGTATAATGTAAATTTTGAATTTTTCTTTTGATAATTAAGTTTTATTTAAATATTTGGTATTATAAGTTTTGGTTTGTAATTTTATATTTGTTAATGTAAATTTAGTTATTTTTATTTTTTTAATTTTTCATCTGTATTCAGTAATTGAGAATAGGTTGTAAACTATTAAAACTAGTATAACTTTAAGTTATAAGGAAGGCCGAACCCATTTTTTTTTTTGGAAAAAAAACTAGAAATAATTTATATGAAAAATGGACCTTGACAGAGTCAGCTAGTTTATAACAAAATAAGACATAAACTAATCACTAGAATAAATTTAAAATTAATACGCATCAAATTAATAACTTATAAACTTTTAATACCATAAACACTGCTCGGCTGTGTTGCCGCCAAGTCTGTAATTATAATGAAATTTGCCACTGCCGCGATGCCGCGACAAACTCTAAATATGCTAATTGTTTAAGCTCCCTGCCCTGCTGCCAGGGCTGTCTCCTTTCCGCTGTCATCGTGTAATTAGATCAATTTTTGATTATTATAAAGCGTGATAATTTTACAACGAAGTGAGAAAAAAATAGCCGAGAATGTGTTGTCACACTTGCAAATGTTCTGTCATACATAAAACATGTATTTTTGATGCGAAAATTTGAAATTACACTCTAATTTTATTCTTCGGCAATATGTAATGGCACACTTAACATTGTTACATAACTAACATCCATTATATTACCTATATTTATGGAAATAAATTATAAATAATAGTACTGGTCACTAATAACACTAAATAATATTACTTGAATGAAAAAATAGTACTATTAAAAAAACATCAGGTCAAATTCAAATTCAAATTCAAATTGAAATTTTTTTTTAAGTTTCAAATTTACTATTATTATACAATCTTAAGATCTATCTATATACACACTTAAAGTTAAAATATATATACATATATATACATAGAAAAAAAAAAAAAAAACAAAACAAACATACAAAACACTACGCATCGAAATACTCCTCCGCATCACTATCAACTGGAAATGTGCCCAGAAGGCTGGCAGCATTGCCACGCTGTATGGCAATGCTTAACCTTTGAGCCAAATATAGGCCAGCCTTCTGGTCACATGAGGCGCCGATTAATCTTTTGGAGAGATCTCTAAAAAGAGAACGCGCACTCGGACCCCATGGCCCAAGGGTCTCCACCCCAAACGGCTCAAATATGTAATCTCCATTGAGATTACTATATTTACGCCGTTTGAGGGTTTCAGCTGACGCAGCAGCAGCGCCAGCGCACCCTGCGGTGCTTGGAACATGTGATGGCGCAAGGGTGTCGACGCATGTCGCGTCCCACACCAAAGGCCGACCCATATTCCAAGGCATTAAGGACATACCGTCTGGTCTCTTTCCATCGTCGCGTGCGAGGCCAATAGGTTCAAGCACGGCCGGCACGCCGGCGGTAGTCAGAGCACGACGGATTATGTCGTTAAGATGTGCGTGCCGCGGAATGCGGCCAGCGCTCCTGCTGCACGATAGGCCATGATGTCCGAGGGCATCGACGACCTCTCCACAGTGACAACGATAAAAATAAACAATTCAAATTGTTTATTTTCAATATAGGATATTCTTATCACTTATTGACGTCAATTGTTACTTATTTTAAGTTTACCACCACTTCCAAAGCGCAAGTGGAGAAGAAGAAGGTTCTTTTACAACCAGCAGGAGGCAGCCGGAACCAACAGCTTAACGTGCCATCAGAAGTACGATACCGTTTTTTTATTATTTAGGTGATTTAAACGTGCAATATCCTTACCAAATTGGAAATAACAAAGTATGCTTATTTTGTGAGTCGAACCCATGTCCTCCGGGTCTTGAAGTAATAGCCTTAGCTACTGAACAAAACCATTTGCGAGACAAAGCACTGTCGTGCCAACCCTAATGAAAAAACAGCCAAGCGGCAAAAGTATATGTAACCATCAATTTTGTGTATTCCGCGCGTAAGAATCAAATTGAATCGTTTCGTGATTCTGTACCGAGTTCTTAAGAATAATTAGACCTTGTTGAGAACTCCACAAAAAATTACAAAAAACCCCGCGCTTTTCACTTATTTAAATTGTTCAAGTTTGTAAAGTTCGAGGGGCAACGGAATAAAATATACAAGCACCTCGAGATTCTCGAGCACGTTGATTTTTCTTTTTTTATTCAATCTAATTGTTGTGAAAAGTTCTTAAAATGTGTTTATATAATGGATGGAATAATAAACGACTATTAGTGAATAGTAAAAATATTTAAATCATTCGCAAATAGTTATTAAGTTAGGTACGCGCGAAGTTTCAATTGTCATCATATTTTCATTCTCGCAACATAGCAATGCTAATTCTTTTGCCAAAATAAAAGCTAGTTCTCCTTTCAATAGCAGGGAAAATTGTCAAGGGAGGAGGTGAAGTAATATAAAAATTATTATTTTTTGTCCCTGTAATAATTATGAACAATCTCAACAAAATGCAGTATAAGTAAGTTATTGAAGAATCTCAAACTGTAAGTTACTGCTTAACTAGTGTTACATAATTGGCTGCCAGAATGCTGGCTAGGACCTTTTTATAAAATCTCAGTGGATATTGTATTTCCGCCGGAAGAAAAAGTAGGATAAGTGCAAAATGTTAAAAATGTGTTAGCATGCAATTTACTGGAGAGATTTCTTGGAATATTTTAGATTTTCTAACGGGAAATTTGTTTTAAAATTCTTTTGAGTAGGTGTATATTTAACACATCTGTCTTAACTTAGTACATTCTGAACCTTGCTTCGGAAGGCACGTTAAGTCGTTGGTCCCGGCTGCCAACAAGGAATAAAGTCAAAGGCCGAGGCGAGACGTGGATTCAAAGGACACTAACACTGACTCTGACACCAGGGTGTCTATGGTCGATTGACCGTGGCACCAAGACGAAATGATGATATTTAGTCGCCTCTTAACACCCAAGGGAAGAAATTTCAAATTTCAGATAAAATTACTTCTATAAAATAATACTCCTACAAGTTCAAATTTAATAATTTCGACGGAAAAAGATGTTCTTGCATTTATGTGTTGCTTTTAATATTACAGAACAATATTCCTCTGACGACTGTAAATTAAAACTATAGAGCCATTTATAAACAACCGAAAAATATAAATCCGTGGCACCGACATCACGGATTTGAATTCAAGTTCACATTGTGCAAGTAGAATGATAAGTAATTTGATTGATGTATTTGACTTATTCGAGAGTGGATGGCAACAAGCGGCGAGTGACCGGGATGCGTGGAAGACAAGAGAGGAGGCCTTTGCCCAGCAGTGGGACAGTTAAGACTATAAAAAAATATGACTTAAGTATTGTTATAAAATAATGATAAGTTAGAAGTCCTAGGTGGTTGTTAATTATATGGTTTTGTAGGCTTCTTTTCGAGTCAAAATGGCTACGCTAACTACTAAATATGTTTCGACCAGTAGGTGGCCATTTTTTTATTTATTTATTGGTGCACACAACAGTATTACAACTTAAACATTCGTAAAGTAAAATACCACTACATTTTTTATTTGTCCGCTCTATCGTTAGCCTCCTACAAATCCTTCACCATTCAGGAGACTGGGCAATTGAGGAACATGAAGAGGTGGGTCAAAGTCTAAACAGCCAACCCTCTATATTTATAGAGATAGTAGTAATGACTGATTTAAATGATTTTGGTTTTGTAGCGCTTTTGTTAAGTTAATACCAACAAAAAAATATGAAGCTAGAGCTGACAACGTTGTTCTTTGGTTGTAGATGGAATGTTAATAGTTAGTACTGGAATGGCTTTTTTTAAACGAGTTCTTAGCTAGTATTTGACTCTACTTACCCAATGTGAATTTGACTTAATCCCTGAGCCACATAGTTTTAATTTTAAAAACGGGAGCAAACAGCGTACGTACTAGACAAAGGAGCGGGTACGAATGCTGTAACTAGTGGCGCGGGGTATAAGCTGAAGCGGTTTTAGGCTTTAAGAAAAGGAATATCATAATATCCGGTTATACAAAAGCTGACATTGGTTATTTAGCCTCGCCAAAGTCTTAAAACCCACGTTTTGTGGCAGCACAAAGCCAAAAGCTATATCGATGCTAAGTTTGTCAAAATGAGCATTTATTTTACACGCTTTTCTAATTTGTGAATAAAAGTTAGATTTATTAAATAATATGTTATGCTAATTTGATTTATTTAATGTTCTTTTCATCTATTTTTTTTCGAAGCTGCGGGCAATTTGAATAATTTATTTTGGTCATTATTTTTTATGAATGGAACGATGCATTCTGACTTGCATATTTTGTTATACTATCGGTAATATATCGCTCCCGCTGTCGCCCGTGCTTTACACCACTCCCAAGCCTTATTATTTCGCGTCCCCATTCCCTGATGATGTCAGGTCGCATCCGGCATTGTGTCACGAGGTTTCAATAGTTTTTTTTTTTGTTCACAAAAGTCGTCGGTGGAGCGGGTTTTAGAAGTCAGTAGAAAAAAATTTTTGTTTGATAAGTAAGATTTTTCTTACTTGTCTGAGATAGGCCATGGATTTGTAAATTTTTTAGAATTTTACCTACACTCAAAACATTTCCAATGACATAAAAAAAATTCCCAGCTTAATGGAAACTTCTGAGCCGGGTACAATCAGGGGTGGAATTTTTGATTAAATTTTTCGAGGAATTATTCCCTATATCTTCTCACTATCACTATCACTTCATCACTACATAGTATAAAACAAAGTCGCTTTCTCTGTCCCTATGTTCCTTTGTATGCTTAAATCTTTAAAACTACGCAACGGATTTTGATGCGTTTTTTTAAATAGATAGAGTGATTCAAGATTGAAGTACTATATTTAGTAGTACTATATTTAGTCCAATAAAGGTTAAATAAATAGATTTATGAAATTAGTATAGATTGCTATCATGCCGTTTATATTTTTCTACTTCACTTTGCCTGCAGGTAAAAAGACTAATTTAGACTTCACTACATAGTATAAAACAAAGTCGACGGATTTTTTTTAAAGATAGAGTGATTCAAGAGGGACATTTTTATACCCATGCGAAGACGGGGCGGGTCGCTAGTAATTTATAATTCCGAAAGTCTATATTAAAGTTTATGTATGAAAGTGAACATCCTCCTAAAAATAAGACGGTCGTTATTATAAAAAAGTCTTTTTGAAGGTAGAAATTTCGGTTTCTAGCCAATATAAGTAAAACTTTTCTCCAAAAAGACGACAAATCGGGGCCACGAAACTCTAGCCGGAGGAACTTCTTAAAAATTAGTATTCGTTCACCACACTCGTCGGAGGATTATGCAAACGATCCGGCGAAGTTGCCACTTAAATAATATATGAAATTATGCAAAATACCCGGCCAAAGAGCGCTAGTGCTGTTTCATGAGTTCGAAATTCGAAAAATCGAGATTTGACAGTTTCGGAGATATCTTGTGTACGTGACGCCGGAGTTTGTGAGACGCTGAATTTTTATGACTTGGGCTGTTCTCTGACGAGTTTGAGTGGCTATTGATACTTTCAGATTGAAGGCTCTATCACACATTAAATAATTATAAGTTTTGTGTTTTACACGTGCGCAGTTTGTTTTGTGTCTCATTTACCTTCGACTCATGTACTTCCTTAGTCTAAGTATGTTATGACAATATATAGTTCTAAAATTAAAAATTTCTTTAGACGCAGTAAGCATTTTTTAGACGGGAAAAATAGCTGATCTCGCGGCACCAGTACCGACACTCGTTATTTTTTCACTTCTGTCGACACCGACCTTTACCATTTTAGGTAAATAAATGGCCTTTCTTGTTTAAAATCGGAACAATGACCAAAAACTATATAAATTTGACCCGGTAGAATAAAAAGTCTACCGCTGAGTCAGAGTTTTAGATAATTTAGCTAGTGTAGGGAAACCTATTTATTATTATCTAAACCAGTTTTTTTAGTAGCCTTAAGTGTCCACTGCTGAGAAAAGGCCTCCTTTCTTGTCATCCACTCTGCCCCTCGGTCTACTGCCTTCTAGAACCCAGAATGTTGCCAGTTGCAAGTTGAAAAAAAGATTATTTCTCTTCTGGTATATAAATAACTAGCCCGGCTTCGTATGGGCATAAAAGTCTTCATCTTGAATCACTCTATATATTAAAAAAAACCGCATCAAAATCCGTTGCGTAGTTTTAAAGATTTAAGCATACAAAGGCACATAGGGACAGAGAAAGCGACTTTGTTTTATACTATGTAGTGATGAGTTAAATTGTTGAAAAGTGTACAAATAAAACCGAAATCAGTTTCATCCCACCGGCATTTTAAATTACCTCCATATGTATCAATGTCAGCTCATCACTTATTCAGAAGCCTCGAAATCGAGTCGAGAGCCGCTTTTCGCACGACTGTGGCAAATTTTCCGATTATCATAATAAAGTAGGTTGCCCGTCCCTTTCATATGTGGATGATATTGTATAGGTGTGAAAGGGTTAGGATGTTATTTGATATTGAACTGTAATGTGCTATGAAAGTTTACAAATTTGAGATTTATTGCAGTTTTGGGTGGATACGTTAAAACTCTAAATGGGTGTTTGACTCTTTCTGTTAACGTTTCGTATTTAAATTTATGAACTTTTTGTTGATAGATGGTAAAGGTATAGATTAGATAACAATCATTGGCCACGAAATGGCCAAGTCAAATATTAAGGTGTGGTTTTTGGAGTTAAGCCTAAATGGACGTGTAAAGTTAAAAGCTTGGCTCGATATTACGTAGATCAGATAACTTTTTGACAGTGTGAGTCATATGGTCACATCTTGGCAACATTTTGCATGAAACTGATTTTGATGTTTTTTTTTAATATACCTATAGAGCGTCAAAAACAAACACATTTTTTTTTTAATTTGAAAAAAATCTGAATTACTGGATGCAATTTTTACAGACGTATTTTTTAAGGTCTTATACAAAATATAGGGTCTATTCAAACGCTGAAAAATGTCGTAAATATATATATTGATTTCATTGGAAAAAATTGCGGGTATAGATGTGAAAAATCCATAGAGTAAAAAAACAAGCAACCGCGCACTATTTCGAAATTCTATTGAAATATCAATTATTCAAGCAAAATTTTGAATAAATACTTGATGAACTTAATTACTTTGAAAATTTTGAGTCTGGGAATGGAGCAAAAGGCAAAAGTTTCTTTTTAAACAAGAGAAACCGCATCTAGTATTATTAGGAATGCTTAAATAAATTATTAATTTTAATCGCACCAACTTTAGATCATGAAACTTTTAAACAAGGCTTTATAAAAGTTAAATAATTTTATCACGTATAAAAGCTTAAACAAAAAGTCTCATATAAAAAAGTTAGGGCGTAAAACTATTCAGACAGTCACTTACCTTTTATCAAGCATAATCCATGAATAACTTCTATCTGCGCTCCGCACAAGTTTCCCAACGTGATGTATGAAGACTGGTTATTTAGATCCGAGGACTTTATTGGACGGGGGTACCTTCTAGAACATTTTTCAAGTAAAAATTTGAATTTTCGGACGAAGTGCTTTGCAATCTTGGCGAATGAAACTGTTTGAAAGGAAATGTGATGGGTTTTGTTCGATTATTTTCAAAATTTTATTTTATCTTTGACTTGCTATCCGTTCTGGCTTTGCATAGATGGTACAGCATTACAATTTTTTTTTTTCAAATTTTATAGACTCCTATTGTTGTCTCGTAGCTAAGGGTTGTGACCATCATAATCCAAATTGGCAGCTACTTCCTTTTAGTCAGATCTATCCTGGGCCTGGTGTTTGGCCCTCAGCAACTCTAAAGAAATGTTTTTCGGAATATTGAACCGCTCTCAAGTGCAGTCCACGAGACAAAAGATCTTCATAAGTGGAAAGAGATCGTAAAAAAATTAAGCGTTGTGCACTTATTTTGATGGGTAAAAATGTGAAACTCGCGTCAGGACACGTGACCTGATTGAAAATTCAAAAGACCGAGGAAGAGGAGATAGCCCTGGCACGGTGTGGGAGAGGAAGTTTTATCCCCCTCTCTTTCTACCGCGCGGTAAATATGTATGCCTGCTCCAGTTTTCACTTCTGCTGGGACTAACGGAGAGGAACCCGTTGTTATTTTTTTTAATTAGTTTGGACGGATTTAACCGTTCGCGTCTAATATAGCGATATCCTGACTCTTAAGGAAGGTAGAAAGGTCAGACACATGAGAGCGAGTGAATTCGCAGAGAACAACTATTGATTGAATAATAACTGACTCTTAATATATTTTTTAACCCCCGACGCAAAAAGCGAGGCTGTCTGTCTGTCTGTCAGTCTCTGGCATCATAGGTCCCGTACGGACAAAACGATTTCAATTTAGTTTTTTTAGAATTAAAGGTGACTTATGGGCGAGTGTTCTTAGACATGTTTGGTGAAAATCAGTTGAGCCGTTTAGAAGTTGTGGGGGTGAAAGTGGGGAAGAATAACCAAATGTCTGCAAATATACTTGAGTAGGGTCTCAAATGAAAGCGCAATACGTGCACATTACAAAATTAGATGTTTAATGAAAATCGGTTGAGCTGTTAAAAAGCTCTGGGGGTATAAGTGGGGAAAATACCTAATGTCTGCAAATACTATGTGGGGCGACAAATCAGTCAACTGTCACCACTAAAAAGAAAATGCGTCGTGGGTTTCATTTAAATTTTTAAGTTAAGACTAAGCAGTCAAAAAAAGTACTTAAGGGGAATGAGATAAAATTAAACAAATGATGTACCTAACTGATTGGTGGAAAAATAGATAAAGGTTCAAACAATCATGTGACCGAATTCGTCATCCTTGAAGTTTGTATTTCATTCTCGGTTTCTGTTTATAAACATACCAAATTTTGAGAGCCTAGTCTTAATGTTTATTATTTTTTCACAGCGCGTGGGCTGTGACCTTCGCGTCGGGTCTACTCGGAGGGTAGACGAGTGCGGCGTCTGCGGAGGAGATGGGTCCTCTTGTTCTCGACCGAGATACCACTGGCTGGCTACCCCGGGGTCATTGTGCTCTGCTACTTGTGGGGGAGGTGAGTACTGAAATCACAGTATTACATCTTAGGTCATATGATGATTCCGTGCTTTGATGCGGCGAAGCATTGATTAACAGTTTGTCAATATGTTCTCATGTAAGTGACTTTTATTTATTTATTTTACTTTATTGCACGCAATCATAATATAAAGAACGTTACAAAAGGTAAAAACTTAATGCTATTGCATTGTCTACCAGCTTACCTTAGGGATACTGTGACTTTTGTCTTTTTTGAGAATAAGATTTCTTTAAACATATAGTGATAGATAATATTATTTATTTAATTCATGTACACTCAAATACAAACATACATACATACATATAATCACGTCTTTATCCCATGCGGGGTAGACAGAGCCTAGGGCCATAAGACCTTAGGCCACGTTTAGCATAATGGTAGTTGAAACAGGAAATCAATAGTGATGGGTTGCTAGCCGCATCGCCTATGACATGATTTCCCCATTCGGCGATTCCGTCAGACGACTTTTACGGCTTGCGCGGGATGAGAAGCAGCTGGTACATTCTATGTTTTTCTTTTTCTCCCAGACCAGCATGGAAGAAACATAGAAAACTAAATTAAGAAATTTTGTACAAGGGTGCTACTTATTTCGATGGAAATTTCTTCAAGCAATAGGGACTTAAAAATAATAAGGCAGTTGGCATGTACTTTTAAATAACAAGTATTATTACTAAGTATTATTATCACGACATAGTATAAAACAAAGTCGCTTTCTCTGTCCCTATATCCCTATGTATGCTAAAATCTTTAAAACTACGCAACGGATTATGATGCGGTTTTTTTTTTAATAGATAGATACTTCCTCTTGAATGGAAGGTTTTTTAAACTTAATCTAAACTACACAAAATAATAATAGAAGGCAACTAAATGATAAATAAATTATAATATGTGAGAAATTTTCTACTACTAAACTAAACTTCAGTTCTACTTCAATATTATATAGTGCATAGACTTTAAATTATATTGTTGAGTTATCATTGAAATTAATTATTATTGTTTTTCTTCTGCATGTAATGTATTTGTAAAAGAAGAGCGGAACTCACCTGGCACAAGTTTTCTTAACTCAAATGGTGAGACTCTGCCACCTACTTACTGTGAAATGTAAAGAAGAATAAATGAATTTGAATTTTGAATTTTATGCCAATGCGAAGCCGGGGCGGGTCGCTAGTAATAAATAAATAGATATTGTCAGAGGCCAAGGAGCGTTGGTAAGAAAAGTTTTTAAATAGTTAGACCCAATGTATTTTAGGTACCCTTGCATGGTACAACGAGTTGAACAAAAGAGTTTTTCACAAGCCAGTTGGACAATAATCCGTTGGTAGTACCAAAAGTTTTCTTTTAATTTTGTAAAGAAAATAGTACCTACTTTGAAAGGATCATTTGGTGGAGTTTCTTTCGCGGAGTACAATCAGTTAAAAATAGCAGTAAGACCTCTATATACTATATCTGGGAATGGCAACTACGCAAATTAATGAAAGAATTCTGGTGCCTTGGAGATTGGGACGTCCGCTTGTGTGGGACGCAACTTGTGTCGACACTCTGGCTCCGTCCCATTTCCAGGTCACCAAGTCAAAGGCCGGTGCTGCTGCAGCTGAGGCAGAGAACCTCAAAAGGCGTAAATATTTAGGTATAAGTAATAACTACATATTTGAGCCTTTTGGGGTAGAAACTCTCGATCCGTGGGTTCCATCGGCTCATCAGCTTTTTCGTCTTATGTCAAAAAGCTGATAGACGTATCTCGTGACCAGAAGGCTGGAACCTACCTGGCATAGAGGTTTAGTATCGCCATACAACTCGGCAATGCTGCCAGCCTTCTGGGTACGTTACCGCGGTGTGACACTTTGGCGGGACTTTACAATTTGTAAATATAGTACCTTAATCATTATTTTTGTTATATTTAATTTGTTAGTTTATATGTTAATTGTCTATCTAACTACATAATTTAATGAAAGATTAATTAGTTTTTCTTGTTTCCGATTGGTAGTTCAAGAGATCAGTGTTTATAAACAAACTCTTCAGCTAATAAATTTATAAGCTTAAATATAAAAGACTAAATCTAAGTAAATGAAGCCAAAGAACCCGGTAATCTGTTTGTTTGTACATAATATTACGTCGCAAAACCAAAATTGAACGAAATCGTGTTTGCACACAAACTTCGAGCCGCCATTTTGTTTGGAAAAAGGAAATATTTTGACACGGGATAAACAACTTTCGCGGATCTCGGTAATGTCGTTATTTGCAAATTGATTTGTATAGACACTTTGAGTATTACTCGTAACACCTAGATGGAAGATATTTAATAGATTTAGGTGTTACAGTCAAAGTTACAAGCACTTACCAAATTACTTTGCTTTTTGCGCCTTGGATATAGGTATTTTTCAGGCGGCACCAATGACTTTACTTACCTTACGTTGGCGGCGACCCATCCAAGTCCCGGCCACGCCTTGTCTTAAGTACTTACCAAATAACTTTGCTTGCTTCCGCCACCAGTTATAAACTACTGCCGGCCGGCGCCCACCCACTCAGCTAATCTTCGGAACGATCCAATTTCAACAGGACTATCGCTTGCAGATATGATGTAATAAGGAGGAACTTAGATTACTTTGATTTTATTTTATTTTTCCTTAACTATGACACATTTTCTTTTTAGTGGTGACGGTCGACTAATTTACCCCTACATATTATTTGCAGACATTAGGTATTTTCGTACTTACACCTCCAGAGCTTTGTAACAGTTCAACCGATTTTCATTAAGCATATTATTTTGTAATGTGCACGTGATGCGCTTTCATTTGAGAGCCACTCAAGTATATTTGCAGAAATTCGGTTGTTCTTCCCCACTTTCACCCCCACAACTTCTAAACGGCTTAACCGATTTTCATAATACATGTCTAAGAACACTCGCCCGTATGTCACCTTTGATACGAAAAAAACTCAATTGAAATCGCTTCATCCTTTCGGGAGCTATAACAGAGATTCCACGCGGGCGAAGTAGCAGGCACAGCTAATATAAAATAATCTTGACTGTTAATATCCTGAAATTCCCTTGAGTGCGAAGCTTACTACAAAATAATACTTCATTGTGAATCTAATTCGAGACATAGTTAATTGCTTGGGGCCCGTAATTTATATCGACCATCTACCATTAGTTGAAGGGACCGATAAATCAGGGGCATTCATTTTACTGTTACTGAGCTACGTCTTTTCCTTTTATGGAGAAGACAGAGCCTAGACAAAAGTACGTCTCACTAAGTTTAGGTTATCTATACTGCCATTATTTATCTTTATCTTTACACTAACGACCCGCCCGGCTTCGCATGGGCATAAAAACCTTCCTCTTGATACACTCTATCTATTAAAAAAAACAGCATCAAAATCCGTTGCGTAGCTTTAAAGATTTAAGCATACAAAGGGACATAGGGAAAAAGAAAGCGACTTTATACGATAGTGATACGTATAAAACAAAGTCGCTTTCTGCTATCTGTCTCTATGTATGCTCAAATCTTTCAAACTACGCAACGGATTTTGATGCGGTTTTTTTTATAGATAGTGATTCAAAAGGAAGGTTTTTATGTAAGTATATTGCACCCGTGCGAAGCCGGGGCGGGTCGCTAGTAATATTATAAATGGGAGTCTGTCCATCTGTCTATCTATCGCTTTCATGGCTAAACCGCTGTACAGCTTTTGATGAAATTTGGTATGAATATAGTCAAAGACCGAAAGTTCAATATAGGCTACCTTTGGGCGCGATATAACCGACTCCCACGCGGGCTGAGCCGGGGGCAGCTAGTTCATAATAATTATATTGTTTTAATGCAAAATAATTATTATAATTCTCTTGCATTCTGGGTTCTTATTGATTTGTCGAAGTTTCCCCCCAATTTTCTGAAGTTAAGCTTTACACCAAGCCATCCCGACCCATTCTTTAACCCTTAGGAAACAACTTGAATATCACACTATCTCGGGGTCTTCCCGACCCATGTCCAAGTAGACATTTCAATTGTTAATTAGTCCCC
Organism: Apomyelois bistriatella; assembly: GCA_947044815.1. Taxonomy (NCBI): domain Eukaryota; kingdom Metazoa; phylum Arthropoda; class Insecta; order Lepidoptera; family Pyralidae; genus Apomyelois; species Apomyelois bistriatella. The sequence continues at coordinate 7,878,368 of OX345713.1, forward strand.
AATGATAAATGACCCGTCGCCAGTGTAAGGGTTGAACACCATTTAGTACTTAATAATTGTTTTGGGGGTTAATTTTTTCGGCAGTTATTAATGGTTATAAATAATCATGTCTTTAGATAACGATTAATAACAAAATAATAATAATAATTTTCTTATTTTTTCCTCTCTTGGGTCTGCTGAGAGATTTCTTTAGAAATAAGCAGCACCCTTTTACTAGTGTTATTTATTATAAATCATTTTTTTATATTATAGTACTATATTCCATGATTTTATCTTGTTTATTTTTCTGTGTTCGTGAATTTAAAATAAATAAATAAATTAATAATTATGAGTAAGTAAATAATAGAATTTAAAATAAATTTATTAGTTGATAATCAGTGTCCCTGACACTGATCTAACAAAGGGGGCTATTCGCCATCTAGTGATGAGTAGAAAGGTTAAAAAGAAATAGGTCAAGCTCATGTCAAGATGCTTTTTGACAAGGTTGCATGCCACGGACTCATCATTATTTGATTTTATAAAATGAAAAATTGATGTTACGAATTAAAAGTATTTTTTGTGCTGCATCGTAAACTTAATTGTGAAAGTAAATAAACATTTCATTATTTTCCCCGAAAACCACTTTACAACTATTTATTAATAACGAACACTTCACGAGTAAACACGTGTGAATGACAATGAGGAATGTTCTGTACTGATCAATGCGCCACTGGTGGCGAGTAACTGGAACTAATCAAAGGCTGCGATGATGAAACTAGCGCTCATTGGGTGAATTTTATCACTTCTATGTAATTTATCTGTGATCGACCCATCTAGCCTCTGTTCTCTAGTGTTCCCAACAACAAATTAATCTGATCATATTTGTTCCAGGGTACAAAATGTCTTTAGCAGTCTGCCGGGATCGCCTCACTGGATCAGACGCTCCAGAACAGCTGTGTGATGCTTCAAGCAAGCCCCAGGCCTCCGTCGTGAGATGCAATACACACCCATGCCCATTCAAGTAAGTAAGACGATAAATCACATGTTGACATTATGTGAATCCCATACATTTTGTTCTTGTCGTACGTCGTTAACGATTTGTGATTGTGAATTTCGCTAAGCCACCTTAGACAAACACTACTTTCCGAGTATGAGGAATGAAAAATACTTTTTTTTTCTAGATGGTACGTGGGGGAGTGGTCATCATGTAGCGTATCTTGCGGAGGAGGAGTCCGAAGTCGACGAGTACTCTGCGCCAGATCAGCCAACGTCACAAGGGCTGATACTTACGAACCAGGTATACATATCATCACGCTTGATTCATCACTGTTATTAAATGTAATTGAATACAGTGAGAGTACCGGCAGAACGTGTTTCCCGATTGCATCTTCAGCTTACGCATCAGAGCCCAGGGTACGCTATCAATCATGGTCCCGATTTGGCGGAACTGGTTATTACAATGGAGTGACTGCCGTCTGACCTCTGCCGTAAACCTTTTAACAGGGAAACCAGACCAACAGGAACATGACCCGGGTGTGTTAATGGCCGACACTGCCAACATTTTTAGGCTGCCTAACGGCATCTGACATAGCCTAACGATTGCCATCTACCGATAACAGCCGGGACCAACGGCTTAACGTGTCTTCCGAAGCACGGAGGAGCTCAAGATATAAATGCCACTAGTGGCGACCAATCCAAGTCAAGCCACGGTCACCATCACTTAACACGCACGATCGTTACGAACACGCACGCCCCACTAGATCATCGAGCTCCTTACATTTTCCGGCAGTTTCGACAACTGTTTAACTTCACAAATTCCAGTTGCAAAATTCATTTTAAGAAGCAAATAAATAAATTAACCCCTGAAGATGTTCATTTTCAAAGAAATCTCTCCGCTTTCTTATACACACCTATTGAATGTAAAATGGAAAGAAAAGTGCAGAACTCAATACAAATCGACATCTGTGCTTCCTTTCTTCCAAGATTGTACAGAAACAGGATTGGTTCAACATTGTCTTGGAATTTATTTCTGTTTTCAATTGCCCGCCATCTTGCGATTGGATTGGTTCATTAATATACTTGACTAAGTACAGCTATTATTTTAAATACGCAGTCTTGGTGATTCAATTTATTGTTCCTTTTTTAAACACTCTGTTTTTGTATTAACTTTTTGAAATATAAAATCTTTAAAGTTATAGAATATGTAATCGCGCGCGAAGAATTTTTTTTAAATCTATGATATTTGTATACTGCACAATAAAACTGGCCGCTAATAAAATTTTGCTAATAAAATTGGTTTGAGTTTTGGCGCCAAGCTAAAGTCACTCAGTTATCGTCATTGTATTTATTTTCTAATATTTGTGTTTTTTCGAGTATTTGTGTTTAATAAAGGTTGATTATTATTCGCTACGTGTTCGTGAACAAGCGTGAGTATTGGCAAGTGGTACAATGTCATATAAGACTTAATCCTTGTCACCAAAATCTCCCAAGATAATGCTAAGTAAAATTCTACTACCGCTTCACTTAGCCCTCTGACTAACTTGACAAGACATGACTACGGACTTGCCTCTGTGACTTAACTAAATGAATAACATTTTAATATAACTTGATACTGGCATAAATAAGCTAAAAGCATAGATTAAAAAAAAGCCTTGGTAGAGACCGCGCGCGATTTCCTAATTCTAAGTTTGATTGCCATACTTCTATGCTGGTCTGGGAGAAAAAGAAAATCATTGAATGTACCAGCTGCTTCTCTTCCCGCGCAAGCCGTAAAAGTCGGCTGAGGGAATCGCCGAATGGGGAAATCATGACATAGGCGATGCGGCTAGCAACCCATCACTATTGATTTCCTGTTTCAACTACCATTATGCTAAACGTGGCCTAAGGTCTTATGGCCCTAGGCTCTGTCTACCCCGCATGGGATAAAGACGTGATTGTATGTATGTATGTATGATTGCCATAACAAAAAAATAAATATTTGTGTATTTCGAATAGGATCGAGTCCAGAACCAGGCTGCGTTTCACCAGCTCCGAGGTCCACGCAACCGTGCAATCCAGAGGAGTGTCCAACGTGGGTAGCTGGGCCTTGGTCTGGGGTAAGTACTGCTATTTATTCGCCTGAAAAAACATATCCCAGATATCGTTAGACTTAATGATATTGAATTTTGTGCGTAATGAAGGAGAAAAAAAAAGAAAAGCGGACCGTGGACTCCAAAACGGACACACGAATGACAGAGATAGATGGTGCGAAGATCCTTACTGTCGAAGGCGATGACTTACTTTGGGTCGCTGAGCTTACTTAGATAAACGTAATAGCGTAACTGCCTCCGTGGTCCAATGGTTAAGGCGTTTGCCTGTAGACCCGGGGTCGTGGGTTCGATTCCCACGGGAAGCATACTGTATTTATTTTTGTTTCCAGTTTGGTTAGGACATTGCAGGCTTGAATCACCTGACTGTCTGAGATAATTCCGTGCTTCCGAAAGCACATTAAGCCGTTGGTACCAGCTGCCATGCATAGGTAGTCGTTAAAGAAATCACGTCAGAGGCCGAGAGAGTTCCGAAGAACTCTGACACCAGGGTGTGCATGGTCGATTGACCGTGTCACCTACACGAAATGAAGATGGTCTGCGTAAGATGGGTGTGCGCTCATGCATAGCCTATAGGAGCTTGTAACATTTTGAGCCTAGTTACTCCCGCGTTGCCGACTTGTAAGCCTAGTCTAGTTAAGAATGTATAGTATGACTACTATAGTGAAGAATTGAAAATTAAAATATTACATATTTACCCCCTTATTCATTAAGAATAACAAACGTTGGTTAAGCCCGTTTTAACTAAAATGTGTTTTGGCTCTTTCTTTCACGGTAAATTTTAATAAGAGAAAAAGGGCCAAAACATGTTTTAGTTAAAATGGGCTAAACAAACGTTTATAATTTTTTATGAAAAAGGGTGTTAGACGCTACAGATTTTCACTGCAGTAAAGTGTGTTTAACTTTCAGTATTAGATCAGTTCCATTTATGAACAGCAAAACAATAAAAAACACTAGTTTTAAATGTACAACAATCTCTGCAGTATGAAGTTCTCAAAGGCGCCATCTAGAAGTGGTAGGTTGTAAGAAACGGCGTAATTAAAATGGTCTAGTCTCAGTCGCGGTGCCAATTAACTAAACAAACGGAGGAGTCGCTCGGAAAATAATTGGATCGTCTGCGAACACTAACGATATAACTATTTCAAAAAATGTTTGTTGCCAACAAAATGTTGTTTTTACCTGACTTCTAAAATAAGGGAGTTTTTTTTTTTGTGTGTGTTTTTTTTTATGATACTGGTTGCTTTTTAGTGGCAAAGAATTAAGTGGATCAAATATTATTTGAGTATATTACAGTTCTATAAAAACTTAGAACCAAAAATTAAAATAAAATATTTTGAAAATAGGTCCGCAAAATCGGTGAACATAATTATAAGACAAAAAAATACACTCGAACATAGAACCTCCTCCTTATTTGAAGTCGGTTAAAAATCAGCTTGCAATAGTCACACAAAACTGGTTGGTAAATGTTTTTCTCGACTTTGAGTCATAGAATAGAATAGAATAGAATAGAAAAACTCTTTATTGCACCAAACAAATGTATACATATTTTTTTTTTAAGTCATAGTCATTTTTCTGCATAGAGCAACCCCCGATCGAAGTCGGAAATCTTCTTTACTCTATGCTTTTGTATGGTAATGACCACTTTTAATGTTAGAAAAGAAATAATAACAAAATCTCACACACATAAGAAAGCTGGAACTTACCCCCGAGGAATTGTACTAGTGTTGTTACGAGTCTATCGATAGTTTGGACGTATCGTTACATTAGTAAAAACTGAGAGAGTTGTCTCAAATACATTTTGTCTCTTAATCGAGTTGAAGCGAAAACACATTGTTTGTATTTATGTTGGTACCGCGATAACTACCGAAAAGATGGTCCGATTTTGATGAAATTAAGTAGGCTACATGCGTACAATTCATCGAACCAAGGAAATATCAATAGAACTTTCAAGTTCGTTGAACATCAAATTTTGTTCTGTAGTTTTTGAAATCCATACTTCCATACTAATATTATAAATGCAAAAGTCTGTCTGTCTGTCTGTCTGTCTGTCACCTCTTCACGACTAAACTGCTGGACCGATTGTGATGAAATTTGGTAGAGACGTAGTTAAAGACCTGAGGTCAAACATAGGCCACTTTTGGACGCGATATAACCAAGTCCCACGCGGGGCGAAGCCGCGGGGAACAGCTAGTACTAATATAAATGGCCGCCATCTAAGAGACTTAATTTTGTAAGAAATGTCGAAATCTGACTAATAACCACTAGGTCTAAGTTCGCGGCGAACTACTAGCTTATTTAAATTTATTAGGCGTTTATAGACCGAGGTCACCGTGACCTCTTACCATCAGGTAGGCCATATGGATATTAAATTTGGTACGAAGGTAGTATGATACCTTGGATTTACTTTTTATATCGAAAAGTACACAAAGTTTGGCCAAAAACAACGAAACTTTATAAAGTAGATGGCCCTGCTGTGTAAGATAAACCGACCACAAGCAACCTATATAAAAATGCAAAGTGGTACTACCATCTCTTAATACTATGCAAGCCAGTGAGTAAGCGAGACAGCGCAATACATGATGTAAGGCGACATCTCCCTTACTCACTGGATCTTGCATGGTTTTAAGAGATGCTAGTAAGCCACCGTTGCTTTTAATTATCGATATCGATAATTTTACAACATAGCCCTACGATGTTGTGCTAAACTTTACTGGCAAGGGAAGTATTGAAAATTCCAACAATGTAGTTTTATATGTCTCGGTGCAACACTGTAGGATTTTGAGAGTCTTACAGTTTGATCTGATGTAAATTTGAAGACGTGATTTGATTTTTCTTGCTAAGTAAATACAAGATTGCCATGTTCTATTTATTCATGGGAATTTTATTGTTAAACTTATAAACTAAATCCAACTAATATTATAAATGCGAAAGTGAGTTTGTATATTTGTTTGTTTGTTACCTTTTCATGCCCTATCTACTGAACCATTCTTCCTAAAATTTCGCATAAACATAGCTAGGAATATTGAGAAGGACATAGGGTACCTTTCATCCCGGGTAAAACACTGTTCCTTAAGGAATCTCACGCGGGCGAAGCCGCAGGCGAAAACTAGTAATTACTATTATTAGAAAGTTACAACACTTATAACTCAAGATCTACAGTTAGAAATATTGTGAAGGACATAGTGTACCTTTCATCCCGGGAAAAAGCATTGTTCCCGAAGGAAGATCATGCGGGTGAAACGGCGGGTAAAAGTTAGTTTTATGAAAAGAAAGATTAATAAAGAAAACCTTTTCTGATCTATCAAATTTATAATACTTGTGATAAGTCTACTGGTATATTTATTCTAAAGTATTGGTTATACGGTCAATTGACCATGCACATTCTTATGCCAAAGTACTTCAAAACCGCCTCTCGGTCATTGACGTGGTTTCTTTATTGACTGGTATATTATCGCGCTCAAACAAATTTTTTTTCTACAAAAAACTAAAACCTACCATTTTTTACTGGGACCAACTTGACCTTGGTACAATTAGAAAAACTCTGACACCTTTATATGCAGATTTTAGAACTATTTTTTGTATTTGATAGCTCTATTCTCGGGGAAGGTTATATAAGCAACGGGCGAGAACAAATCTAGTTTTATTTATAGCATCTAATAATAGTTATTTAATGGGAAATATAGGCTTTATAAACTTGAAAGTATAAAGAGTGTATTTTCTAATGGCAACATTCTCAAATTGTATGGCAATGCTAATCCTCTGTGCCAGATAGGTAGTTATTTAATAGAATACCATTGAAATAAACTATCTATATGCCAATTTACGTGGAAACTTATAAAATCATTGACATAAAAAAAAAACTAACGGTATCAACCGCAAAACTAACTAACGACTTCAGTTAACTTTCACAGCGAACGGTAAAAATAACTACACAGAAACTCTTACATTTATATGTGGCTTGTTAAATCATGGAGTTTAATTAGTGAATCTCTTAACACGTTCGTTTTTGAAAACACAATAGAAGTTTTATTGTTATAACTGCTTCCTCTTCACGGCTAAACGGATGGACCGATTGTGATGAAAATTGGTAGGGATGTAGTTAACGACCTGAGGTCAAACATAGGCTACTTTTGGGCGCGATATAACCGAGTCCCACGCGGGCGGAGCCGCGGGGAACAGCTAGTGAGTTCATATATTTATTTTATTTACTGCACCCCGCGGTTCATCATACACAACAGCGCCATCACTATTACTATCGCTATCACTATCGCTACATCACTAAATAATATAAAACAAAGTCGCTTTCTCTGTCCCTATATCCCTATGTATGCTTAAATCTTTAAAACTATGCAACGGATTTTGATGCGGTATTTTTTAATAGATAGAGTGATTCAAGAGGAAGGTTTTTATACCTATGCGAAGCCGGGCGGATCGCTAGTCTACTTTATAAAGCGCCATTTTTTTTGACTTAACCTACGAGAGTCGCGTACGTTTCGGGATTAAAAGTACCTATCTTAAAAGTTAATCCAAGACATCGGCTACCTTCATAACAAATTTCATAAAAATTGATCCAGCCGTTTGAGCGTAAAAAAGTAACAAACATATACAAACTTTCGCCTTTTTATAATATTAGTGGGATTGCATGTATAATTCATATCCTAAGGTGTAGTATTTGATAAAATTTTAATTATAAAAAAAAAAATTGTTTGGTGTTTTTGTCCAAAAACGGAGTACAAATTGTCCTAAAACTAAATGTCCATAATGCGATATACTTATATACTTTTCCACAACCCTAAACTAGGATGAACAAAATAAACAAATTTCCTCCGAAAAGTTGTGTGACAAAGTTTAGAAAAGTCTGCTCTAGGTGTTATACATGGGTATAACACTCGCGTACCGTAAGACCCTTTAAGCCCCACGTACAAAGTTTGGCACAAAACATAATAGTTTGTTTAGAGTTGACTATGCCATAAGAGTTTAGTTATATATATGTAATATTTATGTTAATATGTTTATTTTAGGACACCGAACGCAAGAACGGCTATAGCTCCAGTGGGTCTAAAAACGCCACATTGAGCAATTCATCGAATCGAATTCATATTACGAATTCCTTAGCAATTCTTTAGCAATTCCTATTTCTTTAAAATTTTTTGAAGACGAATCGCAAATTTTAGTTTGCCATTTTACAAAAAATAGAGGAATTGCTAAGGAATTCGTAATATGAATTCGATTCGATGAATTGCTCAAAGTGGCGTTTTTAGACCCCCAGTAGTTTAGGTGTACTGCAGTTTTTTTTTAAGTTCAAGCGGACGCAATTATTAATGAAATTTAATTATTTAACAAATATGGTGGGGTAGGAAGAAATGAACTTGATACGAAACTAATCATACATACCTACATATAATCACGTCTTTATCCTATACGGGGAAGACATAGCCTGATGATAGTTGAAACAGGAAATCAATAGTGATAGGTTGCTAGCAGCATCGCCTATGTCATGATTTCCCTATTCGCCAATTCCCTCAGTTTTACGGCTTGCGCGGGAAGATATATAATAATAAACTAATAATCATCTTAAAATGCTCTTATTAATGGAGTTTCTTCTATTATATAATGACTAACTGTTGCCCGCGGCTTCGTCTGAGTTGTCAAAGGGCAGATCTCGCCACTAGTTAGCTCATGCGAACTATTGCCAGCCGGCGCCCATCTACTACTTTTCATCACTAGTCATCATTTCAGCCGCAGGCTGTCCACAACTGGACATAGGCCTCCCCCAAGGATTTCCAAAATGACCGGTTGGAAGTGGCCTAGTTGCATTCAGCGCCTATTATTACCACTACCTATTACGACTGTTAGTCCCATAGTTCTATTTGGAATTTAATAACGGCCCAAAGCCACGAGGGCTTTCGTTTGTTGACCTCCAAACTTAAATTCGAAAATGGCACCTCATGAGGATGATTTAAAATTTGAACCTTATAATAAAGAGAACACTAGTCCAATAACAAAAAAGTATTTTGCATATGATATCCTTATTATTTGTGTTGTCAACAGGTAAGGAACTCTTACCGTGTTACCACTTAACACCGTCTTACCATAAAAACAGGACTAACCTTCTAGCTTGGTTTAAACTATTATCCACCCAAATCAAGTTAATATTGACAGGTGAGATAGTGTGATATTACTAGATGTCAACTTGATTTGGGCGGATAATGGTCTAAACCTAGTTTTAAAGTTAGACCTGTTTTTGTAGAAACACGGTTAGAATTTATATTCAGAACTGCAGAAATTCAAGTGTTCCTTATCTTCCAGTGTTCGGTATCATGCGGCGAAGGAGTCCAGGTGCGGGGGGTGGAGTGTACCCCAGTGGGAGGGGGGTGCGACCCCGCCAATCGGCCAGAGATATCCAGACCCTGTTCTACTGGCATCAGCTGCCCATCATTTAGGGAAACTTCGGAAACTGAGGTAAAATATAAAAATATTTAGTAACAGTCTGGAAGTCCTTGTGGGCAGGGCACATATCGCGACGAACCGATGGCCGATGGGGCAGAAAGGTTCTCGAATGGCGACCACGCACCGGCAAGCGCAGCGTCGGACATCCACCGATAGTCAGATGACCTAAAAAAGGTCGCAGGCAAACGCTGGATGCAGGCCGCTTCCAACCGGTCGTTCTGGAAATCCTTGGGGGAGGCCTACGTCCAGCAGTGGACGACCTGCGGCTGAAATAATGATGATGATGGAAGTCCTTAAATAGACTACGGACTGGTGTTGGGAGATGCCAGGAGAGAAAGGTAAAGCGGGGATTTTCGACTAATATCGTTTGTGATTGCGGTGCTGTGCAGTCTATGAATCATCTTATGATATGTCCTAACTGCCCTGACTCCCGTACAGCTGCGGATCTAGGAGCGGCCAACGATATTGAAATCAACTTAGCCACATACTGGTCAAAGAGTCAAGCTATTTTGACTCGACAAAAATAAGTAAAAATTGAGGGATAGGTACTTCCACCACCAGTTAGTTCATAGCAAACTACTGCCGGCCGGCGCCCACCCACTAGCAAGCCTGAAATAAGTAAGTTCTAAGTCCCAGCATGAACTAACTGGTGACGGAAGCACGCTAAGTAACTATGTAAGTACTCGTAACTTTGACTTCCGTAAAGTAACGCCTAGTAAGGATATATATATTATTATGAATGTACACAATAAAATATAAGAAGACTTGGATTCCGAAGTCACTTTAGCTAAGGATGCAACCTGAAATACGCTGTGATCATAAACAATAGTAGGAAGACTAAAGTTATTAAGTAATTACTAAATTTTTCTCCTCTTTTTAATGGAAAATTCTTTGTTAGTTTAACTTCGCTTGGAACAAAATTAAAAATGAAATTTTAATATTTAAGTTCGAAACGCGGTCGAGCGAGCAATATGAATTATTTCATAATGTTGAATAGTTTTTTAAGTCTAATTTTTGTAATTGGTTTTTTGAAATTTTTGTCAAAGACAAACAGTTTATTCGTATAAGAATGAAGTTTTATGTAGTTCTGTATGACAATTTTGATGTCTTTACATTGCTATCGTATAGATGACAAGAACAAATGACCCACACTCTGGTATCGAGTTTTTCGAAACCGCCTCTCGGCCTCTTGACGTGGTTTCCTTCAACTACCACCAGACGGTCTAAAGTCTAAAGGCCTTCTGAAACACGGAATCATTTTCACTATCATACAATCAGGCTGTATTATTCTAACCAAACGGGAAACAACAAAGTAGGTATGCTTCTGAATCGACACCAAGATCTCCGAGTCTTCAGGCAAATGCCATAACCACTGGTCCACAGAGGCAGTTCTCTTACCTATCGTCATCAATATAGACTAACTATAGTTACAATAAGTCTCGGTTCTTAGCCTTTTCACCCTATCTATAAGGGTTCCTTTCCTTTTGGACAGCAGTGTAAATGAGGATGTAGTGACAAAGATAGAAAAAGGAATGTTAAGATGGTTTGGACATGTAGAGAGGATGGATGAAAGGAGACTGATGAAAAGTATATACAAAGCAGAGTTGGCTGGGAGCGGCGGTCAGGGTCGGCCTCGTAAAACAAACTGCGACCAAATCGCAGACCTTTTGAAAAAGGGAGACATTAGGAAATCTCTAGTCTCTGCCTATCCCTACGGGAGACAGGCGTGATGATATGTATGTATGTGGACAACGGATCCCTAAAAACCATTCTAAGGTCTACAAAGCAGGAGTTTTTGGAGGGAAAGTAAACTGTTGCTATGTCCGCGCTGTATTAAATTTCTAAAACTTAGGTTTATTCTAGTATTTGTGCATAATATTGGCGGATTATTATTCGCAAAGTGTTCGTGAACAAACGTGAGTGTTGGGAAGTAGTACAATGTCGATTACATGACTATTTAATCTAGGTCTCCAAAATCTCCAAGTTATAGCTAAGTGAAATTTTTCCACCGTTCACTTAGCCATTTGACTAGACTTACGAACTTGACTGGACTGGACTAGCCTACTGGTTTGACTTTTTGACTTAACTTGACTATAGTAAGACTGAAGAAAATTAATAAATTTAAGAAAGGCCTTAAAGGACTAGATTCCATGGCCGTAAAAAGTATTTTAAAAAAAGACTACAATGCAGGCTTTACAATCTCCTTTTACCAACAGGATGAAATAGAAGACTTGCTCCCTGGAGTGGTCTACCACACCCAGCCCCTGATACAGCCGTATCCACCACCCGGACCCAAAACAGAACGACTTGTGGGGGAACCCGATGTCCCAGTTGAAGCCACGTAAGTTTATTATATTATATTTATGATCATATACTAGTGTTTAAAATTAAATATTTTAATGACTTAATTAAAATTTTGTGTTAGATATCAAATCAATCCATAAGGTTCGTGCCCCACCCCGCCTGTTACACTGAGACTCGACCAAGAGCTTACCAGATTACCATCTGTGCTATCGACATCAGTAGTTGGTCCTTCGTAAACTCATGCTGTCATTTGATTTTGTCTTCCATATAATTAAAAAAAAAAAAATGTATCTTTTGTCAAAATATTTACTTTTAAACACTAAGGCTGGGTTGCACCAACTTACTATAACATTAACTGTGTAGTCAAAGTACCGGTTAGGTGAAAAATGGGTTGCCCCATTTTTACAATCGTCAAAATACGTCATAACTTTTACGCTAACTGCAACCGCCTAAACTTGACCGGTTAGCGTTATTGTTATTGTCATTTTATCTGTCAGACGGTTCGAATAACCTCCATGGACGTCATTATAGTTGTAACCCTGGTAACTAACTATGCTACAAAATACGACGTTGCAACCCAAAGAAGTTCGAATCGCGCGCGGTCTCTCTAGACGCAATTTTTTTTAGTTTATGGTGCAACCTATGTCGCTTTAACGGTTATAGTTAGAAGTAATGTTACAGACTACACAGTTATTGTTATAATACGTTGGTGCAACCCAGCTTAAGTTTACCGGTTTAAATATATTCTAATTATCGTAAGGTGTGAAGGCAAAAATCTTTATTTTATTTTATTTTTGGTACATGATCAATTTTCCAAAGGATTTTAAATATAAAAACATTTTATCTTTATTTGCTATGTGTGATATATTAAAATAAAACGATTTAGGCATTATTAAATGTACGAAATAAGCTAATAATTGTAAAAAGCTTTCTATGTTGCTTTTGTGGTGCTTGTAATAAATGTCATTGAATTCTTTTACTTTTCTTCATAGATTAAAAAATTTGCCTCGATTCCAAATTCTTTGCGTTACTTTAAATATTTGAAGCATACATAGGTTAGTTAGGATAGTTGATAGATACGTGCTCTCAACTTACCATTTTGCGATGAAAAACTTTTTTTTTTTTAAATATTTTTCCAGATTTTAATTTACATAAATTTAAATTAGATATACAAGTATGAATGCAGAGTTTGAAAATATTCTCTACAACCAAATCATCATCATTTTAGCCGCAGGCTGTCCACTGCTGGACATAGGCCTCCCCCAAGGATTTCCAAAATGACAAACACACAAAAGGCTTAAAAATTTTTTTTTGTTTACATTGTCGAATGCATTGTCACTAAAAAAAATATTTTTATCAAGCGTTTTGTGTGTTAGGCGGAGCGAAATGTGGCGATAGCGATACAAGTAGCCATTACGAGAGGAGAGAATCGAGATAAGCGGTCGCCCCACGGTTGGGAGCCGCCTGCATCCAGCGCCTGCCTGCGACCTTCTTTAGGCAACCAAATCCAAAGAATTAATTCAAAACATCTAAAAAGTTGATGCTGCCAGTTTTCTAGGAAATTTTGAGCCGAGTAATGTAGTTTTTGATTAACTTATTATATCCGACTGTCTGTATTTTATTTAGATTTTGTTGAATAAAGTTGCTTTTTTGGACTTTCAATAAAGCAAAAAGTACCGAATACTAAGTGAAAATTTCAAAAACATCTTTAGTTTATTAATTAGGAAATTCAGCAAATATATATCAAAGTCTGACCTAAATCCTAGCAAGGAAATAAACAGAAATATTTGCTTGAGCTTAGATGTAAATAAATACCATTCGCCAAATATTTTATCATCCTGTAAATAAAATAAATGCGACGCTCTAAATATTTTAACATCCTGTGCATAAAATTACGCCGACAAAATGTATAAATACTTGATAAAACTATTCCCGGATTTTCAATCTCGTATTCCCTTTGGAATAGCAGCAAAATATTTTCTTTTAATTTAAGTTTATAAAGAATATGTAAATTTATTTATAAATATTTATATGTCTGGAAAGTACTGCGCTTTTTCTCTATAAACAAAAGTTAAGATTTTTTAAAAAGCGAAAGATATCAATAGTAATGTCAGAAGTCAGACGTTTTAGAGCCTAGGGTACGCTTTTAATCATGGTCCTTATTTAACGGTACTGGTAATTAGAATGGAGCGACTGCCGTCTCACCTCCGTGAACCATTTAATAGGGAAACCAGACCAATAGAACATGATCCGAGTGTGTTAGTGGCCAACACTGTCAGATTTATCAGGCTACTTCTAAAAGCATTTGACATAGCCTAACGACTGCCATCTACCGATAACAGCCGGGACCAACGGCTTTACGTGCCTTACGAAGCACGGAGGAGTTCAAGACAGAAATGCCACTAATGGCGACCAATCCAAACGTGGCCGCGCGCGCGCCGTCGCTTGACATGCGCTATCACTATGAACACGCGTGTCCCGCTAGGCTATCGAGCTCCTCGTAGTTTTAACTTTGTCTATTCTGTATTTATATTGGGATGTGTATTTTTGCCTCCACAGCTATTTTTCGCACTTTACCATGATACCTACTTAACTTACTTAATACTTGTGGTGTTTTTATTTTAATTACCATATTAGTGTATGTGTCAAATATATATTTTCAATATTTTTATTTACAGGGTAAAAAAATTAAATAATGTCAAAGAAGTTATATAAAGGATCGCATTATTATCGTTCTGTAAAAATCACTTTTTAAAACATACTGTAGGTACATGGTATTGACATAAGTTTAGACACAAAATGAACCATATAAACTTAATCAGTTTAAAAAGAACAGAAAACTGCTCGGGAATTTACTAGCTTCAATCATCATCAGCATCATTTCGCGTAGGTATCACAGTCAATCGACCATGCACAATCTAGTGTCAGAGTTCATAGGAATCTGAAACTGCCTGGCTTCAATGAAATTAGGACTTTATTACCATAATCTTATGTAGAAAATTTTTATGAACATCGATACTCAATTCGCATACTTGGGCGACCGCTCGCACATAGCACTGGACCAATATAATAGTAACTAATTAAGTTGCTCTTTATTAGTATTTTTACCAAAAAAACATAACCTATTATTACTTTTACCATAAATTTTTGCTTAATATGCGTCATATTCAAACTGAAGTAGGTGCCAATTATTTATATGAAACTAGCTCTCGCCCGCGGCTTCGCCCGCATGAATTTCTTTCGGGAACAGTGCTTTTTCCCGGGATGAAAGGTACCCTATGTCGATCTCAATACTCCTAGCTATGTGTATGCGAAATTTCAGGAAGATTGGTTCAGTAGATAGGGCGTGAAGTGGTCACAAACAAACAAATATACGAACTCACTTTCGCATTTATAATATTAGTTGGGATATGGTTTTAAACGAGCGAGCAGTCGACGTGGTCGTTTAATTGACACCAACTCCGAATACCTATATTAAAATGTTTGATAATGAAGCATATTTGTGCCGTTTGGGGTAGAGACGCTTGGGCCGTGGGGGCCAGGTGCTTTTGAAATATTTAAAGATTTGTCGAGGAAGGTTAAAGAGGCAACTCGTGACCAGAATGCTGGCTTATATCTTGGACAAAAAATTAGTATTGCGATCCAGCGAGGGAATGCTGCCAGCATTTTGGGCATGTTGCCTCAAATTGTAGATAGTTTTTAGGTTATTCTTTAGACTAGGTATTTTGTTTCAATTTATTAATTAAATATATATGTGTATATTTTTTAAACAACTACTGATTAATTTATTGTTTCCATTTGATTTGGAGTCAAAAAAACTAGTTCAAACTTTCTTCTACTTAATTTTACTTCAAAGTAAAATATTGAAACATACACTAGTATAGTACCGTCTGTCTGTTTGTCAAGTAGCTCAGAATATTTTGTTGTTGTTTCTTTCAGCAATTACAAAATATTCTTTGCGTGCGGCTGGTTATATGTAAGGTATTGTACCTACGGCGAACTTTTAACATTTTGACTTTTCGATTCTGGTACATCACAACATTTTGTTACAAGGAATGACATCCCCTCATCACACGTGCCTAGCTTTGAACCAATGGGTGGTGATTGATTCATCAATCGAAATCAATGTCTTTTGAGAATAGATTAGTTAGAATAATCTTTCATTTGTTCTCATTAGACTTCTTATATCTTAATTGATTTTTGTCAAAAGTTCGAATAGGATTTATAGTTTTAGAATTTTGTTTGTTCATTTATATAATAGATTTTAAATTAGTTGTATCTTAAAATTGACATTTGAAATTTCAATTGAACTTAACGTATACCTTTGATTTAGTTATGACTAAATTCATTGGAGAATATGAATTAGCTTTGCCATATGGCACTAAATTTTCAATGATTTGTTTTGACATGTTCTTGCTTGTATTCTAATTCTAAAGGGCTAGCTACATTTAATACATGATGTTTATCAATCACTACCCTATTTGTTTCAACAAATATTCATAGTATCTTTGTGGTATTTTAAAACAACACACATATTATAGCAACCTTACTAGTAAACCTTACTTGAAGTGTCGAAATAGCTTAGAGTATAGCTATGTGGTATCCTTATCATTTGTAAATAAGGACAGATTGAGTAGTTGATACTGTGACCCTTATTCCAATATCGAAGTTACAATGTGTATGCACAGACCCTCATCATGAAAACCTTCAGATCACTCACGGCCCATTTCTATCACCAACTCAACGATCTTTTTCAACTTTATGCACTGCACAATAAAGTTTAAATCTCCTTGCACATATTACACTGAGATTGTCTTGCATTATTTTGTTCCGCTTCAGTACACACTTTTCCAATACTTTGAACTACATTTCTGGCAGACACTTACACAGGCTACATTATTTTTCTGGAAAATTCTAGGCAAATTGTTTATAATGATATTGTGTGTTCAGGTTCGCAGGTCAAAGGCACAATTGGCGATATACTATACAGACAAACACTGGTGCACATACTTCTACATAAACCAGCCTCAGATTCAAAACTGAATAAGATCCATACTTATTAGTACCCACCCGCATGTACCTTGGAGCCCGTGTGTGGATTTTCGATAGAATTTTTAGTATAGATAACCTTCTAACTATACCCAAAGTATTTATTGTAAAAGGTGTATTTTTTCTAATAGTTACATCAAAGACGATGACTGGGGTCCATGCAGCGTGACCTGTGGAGAAGGATGGAGGAAGAAAGAGGTCCATTGCAAGATCTTTCTAGAATTTAGCAGGACAATAGCGAAACTCCCTGATAGCAAATGTATGGGACCTAAACCTGCAGAAGAAACTGAAAGATGTGTAATGGAGCCATGCTCGATGGCTTATGGGACTTCGTTTGGTGATTCCAGTGCCCCTTCATACAATGGTGGTGATAGGTAAGTGGGATACATAAGTTTCGTCTTAATCAATACATGATGATAACGCTAAAATGGACTCTATCATAACTTGTTACATTTTTTATATATGTACTCGCCATAGATTTTAGTTACTCGTTGACAACAATAAGTCTTTATGAGTTGTCTTTATGTAGTAAATCATGACATAATCAATCAGTCTAGTATGTCCACTAGACTGATTGATTATGTCATGATTTACTAGGCTAATGTAATTAAAAATATAAATGTGTGTAATTTAAAAAAATAAAATGTGGCTATGTCTACTCCTACTTAAAACAGAACGTAGTAAAAAAATAAAATAAATGCTCTTTTAAAAATTTATCTGATCATTCCTTATTTTCTCTTCTTCTCATTTATGTTTTATAAAATATATTTCAATGCTGGGGTTAAAGATAACATTACATGTACTACTTATGATGTGTTCCAATTTTTCACTCTTTCTTGTAACTTTTCCAGAGATCCATTTTCAATCGCTTCTTGAACAACTTCATTTAATTTTATTTTCAACAATTCTTGCTCACCAGGCCTAGTCGAAACTGATTCATGGTTAACATAGGCTTCATTCAAAACAACATTTTCTGGTATAAAATAAACAATTTTTAAATCAACCATAGCAATCAAAAGACCATATTGCTTTGCCATTTCTAAATCATTATCAAATTCTTCTATGGGATAAACTGTATTAGCATCTATATCAAACAAACTTAAGGTTGAATTTAATGTGTCATAATAATCAGTTTTTAATTTTTCAAACTGTTCAGATCTAAATTGTGGGTTTGTACATAGATATAAGAAAAAAATTATGTCTGTGACTGGACATGAGTATCGCACTGCTTGAAAGTCCAAAAAGCAAACTTCAGTTGCATTATTTTCCTGTAAATAGAAATATATTTGTTTTTTATTCACATTACACACAAAATTATTTTAGAATTTTACTAGTAACTTTATAAAATTATATATTTAACATTAGACGATCGGCGGGATCGGAAGCGAAGCCATGAGCAGCCGCTAGTATTATGTATATATGACAAATGTAATTTATTACCTCAAATTTAAAAAGCATGTTGTTAATCCAACAGTCACCATGGCAAAATACACTATATTCACTTGTTTTTGTGAACTCTCTTAATATTTCTAGTAACTTTGACCTTATCACGGTAAGGGACTTCCTAGCCTCATTATCTTCAATTAACTGTAAAGATTTATCAAACGAATCTTGAAAGTAACTCCTCAATTTACTTTTATTCAAAAACTTGTCTTGAAATATTATATCCTCAAACTTTTTCTTTAACTTTGCGAATTCTTTAGGGTTAAGATTTTCAAATACATATGATAAAGCGTGCAGTTTTGCCAACTCAGTTATGACTAGTCTCACTTTATTGTAATCAAGTTCTTCGTAGTTTTTGAGCGTCTGATCAGAAATCCAGCCTTCATGTTGCAAATCTTCAAGTATCAAAATTTCTCTTCCTTTTTCATCACAAGATAATACACATTCAGGCAACACTACATGTTTACTTAATAATTTTCCAGCTTGTATCTTATTAAAAGTAGGAATTATTTCCTTATAAACACAAACTTCCCGCTTATGCAACTCGTGAAACATTTCCTGTTTTTCCGTATTCACTAAAGTCTTTACTATCACTGTAAATTTATTATCCTCATCACCACAATCTTTTATGATAACTCTAAAAGTATTAGCAATATAACTTTCCCCTTTACCACCAATAGAGTCCACGTGATAATTAAAATCACTTATTCCTTTAATTTCAGCCACTTCTTTTAATACTGCATGTAATTCTATACAGTTAAATTCATCAGGTTCACTTATATTTACGTCTAGAGACATGTTAAATAAAAATAGCTCTGCTGTCAACTGGATAGCGTTTAAAAGTGATGTAGTTCAATCATCGCTGATAAGATATCTATACGATAAAATTATGACGTCATTTTTAGATGTTTGCAAACCTATAACGTTATCTTTGGATGATAATGTTTTATAAATGAATATGCTTATGATTATTATTTCAAGGGCCAATATTTGCAACGTTTTGCAATGTGTACTGGGTGGCTACTACTAACTCTTGCTAAAACCATGCAAGATCCAGTGAGTAAGCGAGACAGCGCAATACATGATGTAAGGCGACATCCCCTTACTAAACCGTTCTTGCATGGTTTAAAGAGATGGTGGTAAGCCACCTGAAAAAAAAATGTTCTACATCTTAAGTCTTATGGTGTAGGATATGAGTTCGGAACTTTGTGTGAGAAACATGATTAAAAATTATTGCGTGCACTTCCAACGACAATCGGCCTTATTTGCTTGTAAACCTTAAGGCTACCAATGTGATTTATTATGACGACGAATACTTTTTTCCCCTTTTTTAAATGATTGGATAACGGGAATTTTTCAAAGTCTGGTAGTGAAATCCGACTAATGGGAATTTGGAAGTAAATTTTGTTCGATGATTGATTTTTGATCCGACCACACAACGAATTTTTCTGATGACTGGTGGCGTCGGGAGCCATAAAGCTTCGGAAGGTACAGTCGGCTGCAGAGAAATATGACCCCCTTTCAATAGTGATACTTGTGTCATGGGGGTTAGATTTCTCTGCATCTACATCATACCTTTCGAAGTAGTGGAATCCGGATAAAATCTCCGAATCATTGAACAAATATTGGATCACAGAGGCTTTGTAGAACGACATAATATCCAGAAACAAATACACACAACTCAATTTCGGAAACTTTAATTCAAAATAATTTTGCAAATGAACTTTGTTATATTATTTTGTTGATTTTAGTTTGTGGTTCGTTTATTTGTTCCGCGTGCGTGTTTAAACAAACATTTATTAGTGTTTGTATTTATTTTGTATTTGTATGTATGTTATTTTTCCTAAACGAAGGTTGCCTGTTAGACACTCCTTTTATCTTAGATCATTAGCAGTGTTTTTGTTATGTAATTCTTAAATGTTTAACCGACTTTAAAAACTGAGGAGGTTATCAACTTTTCGGAATCTTTTATTTTAACATATGCAATTAAGTAATCTTTATTAAAATAATTTATAATCACTAGTAATATAACAAGATGAGTCATTGATACTTGAAAAAATGAATTCATTCATAATTTTTATCATACTGAATTTATTTTATGCAATAATGGAAATCTACCTACCCCTACGGGAGACAGGCGTGATGTATGTATGATGTATGTATGTAATAAAGATATATACAATACTAGCTGTTCCCCGTGTCTTCGCCCCGCGTGGGACTCGGTTATATCGCGCCCAAAAGTAGCCTATGTTTGACCTCAGGTCGTTAACTACATCCCTACCAAATTCCATCACAATTGGCAGTTTAGCCGTGAAGAGACAGACAGACTTTCGCATTTATAATATAGTATAGATATGGATATGGAAATATGGAAAGTATGGATATGGAAGTATGGATATATATATATATATAATATAGGGAAGAAAAGAGGGGAGGCTTTTGCCCAGCAGTGGGACCCATACAGCTAGGAAAAAAAAGATATATACAACCATATATAACTGTTTCTTACCCAGCAGATCCCTGGTCTACGGTACTTCCAGTAACATCCGCGTAGCGCCAGGGACGCCGGGCAAGTCGTACTCCTGGAAAGAGAAGGGGTATACTAGTTGCAGTGCATCTTGCCTTAGTGGTGTTCAGGTAAAACTTGGTTCTCTTCGTCATTTTCTTTCTCCTCTATGCTTAACTGCATGGTCCAGTGGTTAAGGCGTTTGCTTGTAGATCCGGGGGCTGTGGGTTCGATTCCCACGGGAAGCACACTTTGTTAAGGTGCTTCGGAAGACACGTTAAGCCGTGGGTCCCGGCTGATATCTGGTAGTATTTAACGGATCCACGTCAGAGGCCAAGAGGTGGTTCCGAAAACTCTGACACCAGGGTGTGCATAGTCGTGACTGTGACACTTACACGAAATAACTATAATAAGCCACCTATGGCACCTTTAAAATCCAAAGCTCAAGATATTTGTTTGTTACATAGATTAAAAAAAAAAAATGCCTCAATGGTTTGTTATAACTTTTTTGTACTAAAACAACAGTGAATACAAAAGCATAGAAAAAAACAAAAGTACAACGGCGGACTTATCCCAGACAGGGATCTCTTGTGTGATGAAGAAATGCCAGTAGTAGCGATCAATCCCAGTTAGGCTCGGTCGCTATCGCTTGACGCGTACGACCGTTGCGAATACGTATACAATACTGCCTCTCGTTCCCACAAACTGGAATTACTGTTTGGCTGCAGAGATAGGTAAGAGTAGAGAACTCAAGCAAAGGACCTTTGTACAACTACATCTGTTTGTCACACAATACTTTTAATAATTAGGTTGAAACTAGCGACTTGCCCCGGCTTCGCATGGGCATAAAACTTTCCACTTAAGGTGATACCTTGGTGAATACTAGCGCCACTGTCATTTAAAAATCATTACTCACTGAAAACACAAGTTATCAAAAATCCCTCTGCTGTAATTATGGTTCTGGATCTGAATTTAATTTTAAACATATTACAATATTAAATTATAATACCCTATAGTTACAAATTGCATTATTGCTTAAAACGGCCACTTTTAGCACTTTTGCAATTTGTAACTATATGGAACTATAATTTAATAATTGAATATGATTAAAATTAACTTCAGATCCAGAACCATAATTACAGCAGAGGGATTTTTGATATCTTGTGTTTTCAGTGAGTAATGATTTTTTAATGACGGTGACGCTAGTGTTCATCGAGGTATCACCTTAAATCACTGTATCTATTGAAAAAACCGCATCAAAATCCGTTGCGTAGTTTTAAAGATTAGCATAGGAATATAGGGACAGAGAAAGCGACTTTGTTTTATACTATGTAGTGATAATGTTTGAATATGTTCAGGAGCTGATCATCCAATGCGTGAGAGATGAAGATGGGAAGAACGCGTCTCCTTACATGTGTGACCCGCTGACGAAGCCCGAGAACAGAGTGAGGACCTGCAACGATCACCCTTGCCCACCCAGGTGAATTTTTTCTCTATATTTTGGTAGATTTACTTAGGTAGGAAACTGCAAGCCCAACATGTAGTAGAAAAGCTCAAGAGAAAACGATGGATAATTTTGGGGGAGGCCTATGAAAGCAAGGCAGGGGCAGTGAAAAAAATATTTTACCTAACTACTTCGGCTATTTGAGAAATAACCAAAGTTTGACAAGATACTAATGAAGTAAACTTGATTTAACAAAAGTGATTTACAGAAAAAAGACATAAGGTTTGGTTACATACTGCAAAGAGTTATGTAGTCACTTTTTTGTGCTATAGATTGACGATAGTTTGTTTGTGTATAAGTAAAGTATTTTTTTCAATGGGAGATGAAGGTAAAGAAACAGAAACAATAAAAACAAAACACAACAAATGCTGCCAAACAATATATCTTAAACAACATATGGGATAAGTCCGCCATTGTCTTCTTATTTTAATAATGTTCCTTTTACTATGTATTTTAAAGCAATAAAGATATTACAAACAAACAAGCAAACATAGCATAAGCATAAGAATCTCCGTTTCTGATTATCAAGTAAATTAAAAAAAAATAAGTCGTACACTTATATAGTTCGCGGCATGTATGTTGGCAAGAAACTGAAATGACCTTGAATGCGCAACAGCCGATTTTCATACAACTTTAAAAATTGCGCAGCCCCCCTCACCTCCCGGTGGCCAACTTACGTGCCGGGTATTATACGTTATTAAAACACCATGAATTATTAACGAGAAATTACGATAAGTAATGCCAGCAACAGTCTTAGATAATTTTATCAATATACTTATGTTAAAAATTAATTCGTTTTGTTCCTTGTTCGATCTCAATTAATTACAGGATTTCCAGAAAAACCACTAAGATTTTTCGAGGCTTTTACTAAATCACTTATATAAACTACAATAAAACAATTGTTAAGTTTTTGTAAAAGAAATATGAAAGAACTCACAAAATCTAAATAACATTTTATTACACTGCAAAATGTAACAACGCAGTGGAAACATAACACAAATAACATTTACACTCATTATACGCTACTGTTCATTGCAGTTATATGAAAATCTCAAGCCACAAAGAATCATTAAACATTGTGTTCAATTTACACGGCTTTAGCAGCTAGATAGCTACTTAACTACTAACTTTGCAAGACATTATTTTTCTTTCATGTGTCTCATTTGGGTCTAATGAGCTGAAGTTTGACTTTGTCAATGTCCGATAAGTGAATAACAGTGTCTTCTTCATTCGAACGTGTTTACCAGTTACTTTTCCAACCCTTTTACAAAAACTTCCAGACTAATATGATTTGTTTGTATAATCCCTTTTGTTGTAGGCGTCCATTTTTCATCAGGTGCGCCGTGTAAGGCGTGTATCTGTTTGTCTACGAAGTAAATGGTCAAAAAATTACCTCGTTGTATTAGTGGCCAATTCTGTCAGATTTTCAGTCAATCTAGAGACATCGAATACAGCCTAATGACATATAGTAATAACAGCCGGGGTCAAAGACTTAATTTGCGGAAATTTAAAAAAAGAAATTCCACTTTTTGCGTTGGGACCAAGCCTAATCAGGACACCACAGGCGCTCTATATTTTTAAACACGCTATTTCAATAAATACTTTTTTTTCTATTGCGTATACAGTAAAGCATACGGCCCGGATAGATGGCTGTGCTGTTACCTTAGCCTAATTTCACAGCCTTTGTCAATCTTTAAATATTTTTTTTTTGTTGTTATTCTTTTATTTTTTATTTCATATCAAATAAAAATACAAACATAGGAAATGATTTGTATTGTATATTTTGCTCGCGACTTCTCACGCGTGCATTTCCCTCAGGAAAAGTGCTTTTTCCCGGGATAAAAGGTATACTCAATATGTCTATGTGATGGCAAAATTACAAGATTGGTTCAGTAGATAGGGCGTGAAACCGTAACAAACAAACAAACTCACTTTCACATTTATAATCTTAGTTGGGACTAAACCCGTGTAAAGTCAACATTATACACAGTGCAGTTATTTCGTCCGCAGATGGAATTACACCGAGTTCTCACAATGCACGAAATCCTGTGGCATTGGGATTCAGACGAGGGAGGTGTCTTGTATACACGAGGTAAGTTTGTGTTCCATATTCATCCTTACGCTTGTTATCTATGCATTCAATTTGGCTTGCATAACGAATAGTCTGGGATCTTGTTGCAAGATGTTGTAACTATCTACAGCACACTATAATTTAAATTGTAATATTAATGTTTATTTATTTATGTATTTAAAACTTTATTGTACAAATTAAAAATAAAGTGTACAAATGGTGTTGTGTTTTAAAAACTTGTTTTGCCATAAAGTTGCGCTTGACTTGACTTATTTAATAGCTTTGCAAAGTACAATTTTTATTGTTTTATATATAATTAATTTGGTAATAATTATGAAGATCTTTATAACACAAAATAAACTTACTTCTATAGTAATATAATTCATTTCGACTAATTAATTTACATCAAGAACTCAGACTAGAATCAAAATACGTGACAATACTGCATATAACATTTTGAGTAAGGATTAGTGATGTACCATTCCCGGTAATTTCGGAAATTTTCCCGGGAACTTAGAAATATTGTCGGATATATTCCGGGATTGTCAACTTTGGCAACGTTGGGAAAGTTTCTAAGGTCCTTGGTAACTTTGGGAATATATTCGTTTTCAGAAGGGAACATTCCCTACTGTAAATTGTCAGCGGGCACATCACTAGTAAGGATACTGTCTTTCATTACATATTAATTCGTTTTACGTAGAAACGGTAAAGGCACGCCTGAAAGGTATTTCCACTCCTTGTTCCTCGAAATACTGTATTGTATCAGGACTAACAGGTTCCTCATAGCGTTAATAATTTGGGTTGAAATCACTGAATGTATTATTACCTATTCGGCGAGCGTAATGCTCCCTTTATTCAGATTTATCCAAGAATCAGGGTTGCCAACTTCTAAAGAAAAATACTCCTAAACCTTTGTGGCGTAGTGGTTAAGGCATTTTATCTGAAAACCTGAAGAACGTAGGACAAATTCTCACGCTAAGCAAAGGCTAACTTTGCTTTTAGTTTCTAGTTTTGTTAGGACAATGCAGGCTTGAATTTCTTAGTTGCCTTACTATCCGCCACACACAGGTTTGCCATTCTAAATCGCTAACGCAGTCGCTAGCGTCTGCGTTAAGAAAAACTCATACTAGGGGCACTGATCGCACTTACGACAGACGGATAGATGAACATGACGAATAAGGATTCCGTTTTTGCCATTTGGCTACGGAACCCTAAAATAAAGACAAGAGAATATATACGGACATCTCAACGAGACAGTACAAGAGACAACGTATGAAAAATGTACGTAATTAAATTCCAGCAATCACTATCATTATCAATCAATACATAGTATAAAACAAAAGTATATTTAAAACTACGCAACGGATTTTGATGCGGTTTTTTATATAGATAGTGATTCAAGAGGAAGTTTTTTATGTCCATGCGAAGCCGGGGCGGATCGCTAGTATAACATAAAGAAATGTATTCGAAACGGCGAATAAGTAACTAATTTAAGGAAACTCTTGAACGGTTTCACTTTGCATATTTTACCCACTTTTCATGCAAAGAGAGGTTCCATAATTTTTCAACTATCCGCCACGGAGATACTGCTGGCCTTTATAAAATAAATTAAGTTTCAAGTTGTTTTCTCTTCATTAGCGTTTCTGTACATTTATGTTTTAAAATTGCATTTTTATTATGCTATTGTGTAGTATGCGAAAGAGTACACAACGCAAGTAAAATTTCAAAAAGAAAATTTATAAAAATGGCAATATTTACGGAACTTATTTTAATTTACTCTGTATTACTGACCGCATTGTATAGACCTGTTAGATGTCTGAAAAATGAATTTGTTGTTATTATTCAAATCAATTATTATAACAAGGTACTTCACTTCATAGTATAAAACAGTCGCTTTCTCTGTCCCTATATCCCTATGTATATAAATCTTTAAAACTACCCAACGGATTTTGGTGCGGTTTTTTTTCATAGACAGAGTGATTCAAGAGAAAGGTTTTTTTACCCACGTGAAGCCGGGCGGGTCGCTAGTATTACATAAAATTAAAAAAATACAATGGGTTACCAGATTGAAATGCCGTCAGAAGTGAAAACAAGAGCTGGCATACATTTTCGGTTCGATAGCAAGAAAGGGGGATATTAGTTCCTCCCCTAAGCCGGTCTTTCTTACGAATTATCAATCAGGCCACGTATCCTGACGCAAGTTTAACATTTTACCCATCCCAAAGATTGCACAAGACCGTCAAAGACTCACTTCAAAAAAAACAAGCCCAAGGCTCCAAGGTCTACCTCTGGTAAAAATCCAAATCTAATCAAGATTTCTTTTGCAGGTAACCCGCGGTGGTACAAACACGGTGGTAGTACCAAACAGCATGTGTCCCCAACCGCCTCCCCCCGACCGCCAGTACTGCAACGTGCTGGACTGCCCCGTGAGGTGGCAGACTGGGGAGTGGAGCAAGTGCTCCAAGACTTGCGGAGGAGGGGTCAAACAGAGATCGGTATGTGGGACTCCGTGAATAAATAGGAAAAAAATTTATATAGATACTGATTTATTTAGTACACTGAACTGTTTCTTTTACAATAAAAAATATAGAAACCATACATTAAAAAAAATCTGCGTCGTAGAGACCGCGCGCGATCTCATTACATCTACTGTTTTGATTATGCTGATATCAAAGCAGTAGATGTAATGAGATGGAAAATGGTCGAATGTTCAATACTCGAAATAATTTAAAATTAGAATATAATGAGAAATGGACAGTATGTAGAAATGAAGTATAGAGGTATGAGAAATGAGGAATGATGCTTGCGCATCGTTCCAAGTAAAACCATAATTTTACGACTTTTTTTTAAATACCTACGTGCATGACTTTTTAGAATGTAAATTACAAAATTAATGTACTTTTTAGGTGGAATGTAAGCAAGTGATGGCCCAGTCACACGTGGTGGAGCGACCGCCTGGCATGTGCAATTCTCCTAAACCCGCAGCTACTAAGTCCTGTAACGCCAGACCATGTTTACTGGACACATCGTCTCCGGAGATATCGCTGGCAAACTCCTCCTATATTCAACATGATCTGAAGAAGAAAAAGGTAAAAAAAAATTAATAATATTTTTTTACTTTTAACATAGGTAGGTAACATTAAAGTTATGTATAGGTATTCACTTAGCCTAATATTGTTTAACGATCATCTTTAATATTATTAGTTATAAAAGTTTGCCTAAAAGTAAATCGGCCCTATCAAACTACCTTGTGAAACTCAACAAAAAAATCATTTGAAATTGTACTATTATGATTGAATTATTTTAGTATCATTTTTATTTTTATGTAAAACACAAGCTTACTGTAGGTTTGCTTAAAATATATTAATTTTCATCCTGCATTCAAGACATTACGAAGAAATACTATGTAGTACACAATAAAAAGCCTTAGTCATGTCAACAACAGACAAAAGATCGTATTGACATGCAGAAAGATTGAACTAATAAATATATATTTGTTTTTTTAATTTCTTAGGTAACAGTTAAAGTTGGAGGATCTGCGACAATATTTCACGGCACGCAAGTAAAAATCAAGTGCCCAGTGAAAGGTTACAACAGAACGAAGATACAATGGGCGAAGGACCATCAAATTATTACAAAGTCAAAGAAATACAAGATATCTAAGAAGGTGAGTAGATATATGAAATAGTTGAACATATTTCTAAAGTAGATACAAGTAAGATAATGATGACAGACACTGTTTATTTAAAAAAATTCAAATGGCTATAATGGAGATTGAATATAGGTTTGTCCTTAGTAGTGTTTGTTATATTTTTAATACAACAATTGGGACAATAAAAATGCCCATACTGTATGTATGTATTCTGACCACAAAGAGTGAGATAGGTAGAGTAGATAAAAAATAGAAATAATAAATTCATGATTGAGACTTCTGTCTCAACAAAATTTCAATTACCTATATATGTGATTGGCTGTTAGAAGCTCAAAGTAGCCTTACATTGTATAACTACTTAGTATATTTCCTACCACCACTAGAAGCCTACTACCGACCGTTACAAACTCACTACTGGAAATCCCAGAATTGTCATGGCATGAAAAAGAAAACCTGAATCATTGATGATTAAAATTTTATCTTAGGGAGCTCTTCGTATCACATCTCTATCTCTTCGAGATCACGGAGTATACACCTGCGTAGCTGGACGATCTAGTGCCAATCTCACACTACTTGTGAAGCCGAGACCGGGGGAGTTTCCATCGAGTGAGGAGATTGAGAGGCATAAGGCTTTGGACGAGCCGTCCTCTCCACTTTCAGACAGGTAACAGGAAATTATATCCTATTTTATTTAAGTGCTTTTGTCTTAGACTTTATCCATATCCATCCATACTAATATTATAAATGCGAAAGTCTGTCTGTCTGTCTGTCTGTCTGTCACCTCTTCACGGCTAAACTGCTGGAGCGATTGCGATAAAATTTGGTAGGGATGTAGTTAACGACCTGAGGTACATAGGCTACTTTTGGGCGCGATATAACCGAGTACCACGCGGGGCGGAGCCGCGGGGAACAGCTAGTTCTATATAAGTCTTGAACTTGCTTTGGGGCTAACTTGATCTGTGTTACTTGTCCCTATATATTTATTTATTTATATTCAAGGAATCATTCTACCTATTAAAAAACCTGATTTATCTCAAATCATTTCTTGCTGAATCGGTTACTCCTTCTCTAAGGTATATTCCTTCTTTGTGTGTCTTTAATCTCGACGAAGCTTTTGTATCTGATATGCATACTTTGACACTAAGACAACTTTTAACTACGAAAACTTACTGGGCCAAATCTATATTATTTAAAGCCATTGATAGAAAAAATTAGCATTTAAATTTCCTGCAACTAAACTTAAATTCTAATCAGCAAATGTCCGAAAGAGGAGAGTTTAGACAATTTTTTATCATGTCGACACGAAGAAAAATAGACTTTAAGAATTTTAATAATAAGGTTTTATCTTCTACAGCAGAGCAGACGGAAGATACCGAGCCATGATCGGAGGAGTGTCAGATGACCAGTCCCACGAGCAGCGGCCGGGTGACCAGAGGAAGAATTATAAGCAAAGACAGAGGGGTGAGTATATCTTTATCAACACTATGGAGATAAAGTCAAATTCAAATGATGCATTAATACTGATGAATATAGTCAATATGTCTTAAACAACACCATGGAGGTAGGTTGCCATTTTAAAGGTACATTAGTTCTGATGGATATAGATATAACAGAATTACGCAAGCAAATCCTCGAGCAACAATTAGTATTAAACAAAACTAAACAACTTGGAGACGAGATGCCAGAGATCAAGCGAAATGGAAGAAGATTGTGGAGGAAACCAAGACTCACAAAGAGTTTGTAGCGTCTATGAAGTAAGAATTATCAATAAATTTAAGAGCTAGGCTCTTGTCGATAGAGTTCCTTCCATTCTTGTCTATAATAAGCGAGTTCCTATCTTGATAAATGCGGCCATTGAAGTCGATCGGAATAATCTGAAATTAGGACTAGAAAAAAACCATTTGATTACACAAACAGTGTTGACGTAGACATAGAACAAGCTGGATTAAACGTATACGTATAAAACGATATTTACATGCCATACTATTGGCACAGAATTAGTAATAGTACTACGTACTATTGGCAAAACATGCAGGCATCAAATTAACTCTGTAACAGCCTATTGTTTCATGTAAATAAATAATTTTATTTCATTTTATATAACAAACTAGACATCGACTAATTCCATTAAATTAACGAAACAGTCTAATTTCCTAACAACGAACACAAAACATTAAACTATTACACTTCCAGTATACAAGGAGCTTAGAACTTGTAAAATTTTGGAGTTCACCAACATTACACTAAGCTGAGATAAGCTGAATGCGTGGGTGGATTTGGCTTTTATCAATTACTGTTTAACTTCATTGTTTATATAATATGGTTTAGTATTTTCTTTACAATCAAGCTTAGGGGGCCCGCGTTAGAAAGTGTACTAGCGCCTTAACTATTTGCCTAGGATAGTTTGCCAAATGTTTTTCAAGGAAATAAAGATTTTTAAATTGGCAATTGATTGCCTGATTTTATCTAAGAGTCTTCTTCGTCCGAGTGTGTATTCCCGGTTGAATCATCAGTTACGCTTCAGAGCCCAGGGTACGTTATAAATCATGGTCCAGATTTGGCGGAACTGGTGATTACAATGGAGCGACTGCCGTCTGACCTCCGTAACCCTTTTTACAGGGAAACCAGACCCACAGGAACATGACCCGGGTGTGTTAGCGGCCAACACTGTCAGATTTTTCGAGCTGCCTAAAGGCATCTGACATAGCCTAACGACTGCCATGTACCGATAACAGCCAAGTTCAATGGCTTAACGTGCCTTCCGAAGCACGGAGGACCTCAAGATAGAAATGCCACTAATGGCGACCAATCCAAACATAGCCGCGCACTTTTGTTACGAACACGCGCGCCATGCTAGGCTATCGAGCACTTGTTATTTTTTTTTTTTAGATATAGATTTTACCGAAGTTAAGGCATCTGACGCTATCTAACGTCCGCTATATAGTGATAATAGCCGACAGCAATATAGAACTGTCACTAGTAGCGCCAATCCAAGGAAATAAGTCTCGCCCTTCGCTTAACTTGTTTAATTCCTGACAAATTAATTTGTTTAATTCCTTAATTACCTAAATATTTAGCATGCCTTAATGAAGTTAATGTGATGGACGGTACTTTTATTTTTAACAACCAAATGTAACCATATTTTGCAAATAAACATTTGAATTTGCATATGAAACACTCAATATCGTTACGGACAGCCATGCTCGATTATTGAGCTTCATCCAATAATTGCACTGTTTTTTTAACCATAAACAAGCATTACTGTTTGGTGCAGAAATAAATGTGATTCAAAGAGAGAGATACTTCTTGTACATCTTAGCGCCTCCCGGTTGCATCCGACCTTGGAGTCCAGTTTTTCAAAATTTATAACAACCCTTATTTTTGATAAAAGTTAACAACCCCACGAATATCTTCTTAACATTTGCTTATAACCGCAATTTCCCCACAAAACACGAGTCAAGGGCCCTCGCAGTTTGAAATAAAAGCTTCCAAGGTGAAAGCTCCTTAGGATGTTTACCGAGCGCTTCGGGTGCCGCAAGTTAATTACGCCTTTTTACAGCTTTCCATCGGAGCTTTTGCTCGTGATAGCTTTGATTCACGGTTTATTCAAAATAATACCGTTTATTGAGGTTATTTATTTATAAACTAGCTGTTGCCCGCGGCTCCGCCCTCGTGTAGGTTGCTTTTCGCGTAACCTATGGAAACTACAACTATCCAGACTATAGTTAATTCTATTGTATCCTTTTCCCGTGCCAATTTTATAAAGCCATTACATTGCTACGATATCATTAAATATTAGAGCCACTTCTTTCTCAAATACCGTTTTTAAAATCAATAGGAATCAGTATTAAACAGTCGTAAAATTCTGAAAAAAATTATATGTTTTTAGTTGAGGATCTAGCAGAGTGAAATTCGCTTACAGTAACAGTAACAATATCAGACAAAATTCGCTCGATAGAAAAATCTAAGTTGCCTCCTTTGGAAGTTTATTTTCAATACTTTGCCTAAAATAATAAACTTATTGTCCTGCTTTTTATACCAGCCTTTAGATAAAGTATTTATATAGTGAAAATCGCTGAAGTAGATTTTGTAGTGTTCTTTTCCCAAATATGATGTCTAAATGCCTACAAAATGAGTGAGCGCCGCGACTACGCGGCTTACGGACAACGGACCTTCAGAAGAAGGAGCCCTTAACATTCATACTATCAATCTTTGTCTCTAAAAGAGTAGACGCAGCCTATTACAGAGTCATTAGGACCTAAACTCCACTCCCAAAGTTTTAGTGGGCGTGAAAAGTGGAGAAAATCTCAATAAATAGTGATAAGTCAGATAAATTAGTCCTTACGACACGACCGTATGTTCCGCTAAACACTGATTTGATTATTTTTTAAACCAAAGCCAAACCAAACCAACCAATCAATTCAAATAGCTTACAATACAACACAACAAACGACCGATAAACAAACCAACCAATAGTACTAAATCAACAACCATTTTTTTTTAATAATTAGAATTAATTGCTGCCGTAAGGAAAAATTTCAATCTGCTATTAAAATAAAGTCAGCGCCATCTATTGATATTTTATGTAACTAAATCATACGCCCACAAACATTCAATGTGTTATTTTATTAAAATTTAATAGAGACTGCAGTGTGTTTTTGTCTTTATTGATATAAGTAGAAATTCTAGCTTTATCTAAATTAAATACGTTTATGTAAATCGCATTCAACTGTTTAAAAGTTTTGAAGCAGTGCTTGTAGTAAACTTTAAATGACCATAACTTCTATTTCCCTTAACCGATTTTGATGAAACAAAGATTTTACGACGCTCCTAATTATATGTAATTCACCTGTGAAAACAGCGTTCAAATCTGTTGAGTAGTTTTGAAATTATAACGCACCACACATACAGAAAGACAGACCGACAAAAATTGCAAAAGTTGTTTTTTTTTTGGTTTTTATTACTCTTCTTTAATTGCCCCGTAGAGGTTTTTTAGAAAAATATTTAATGTACAGACACTCGATTTTTACTGTCTTATTATATGTATAGATAGATAATTACAAATTACTTTTATATTAACGGAATTAACGCTAAGAGCTTTCTCTAAGTAAGAAAATAATTCTAGAAAACAAATAAAAAACGAAAACAGAAAATTATTGTTTGTGGCAGGATTCGATCCAGCTACTTTCTAGAAACATTTCTTTACTAAAATATTTAAAAAAAATAGACTTCTAAGAAATTAATACACAACAAAAAAAGGGTAAAAACAAAAGAAGTGATGTCTAGCAGGATTCGAACCCTCTACTTAAAAATATGATCCGCGACCTCTACCGATAGGCCAACATGCTTTGCTTGTTACTGCCGAAATTTCAAATGGGTTTTGTCTATAGGTACGCAAATTAACGCATCAAAAGTTTTAAAGCAGTGTTTGAAGTAAATTTTCAATCGACCATAACTTCTTTTTCCCTTAACCGATTTTGACGAAACAAAGTTTTGACAACGCTCCTAATTATATGTAATCCAACTGTAAAAACCGCGTTTAAATCCGTTGAGTATTTTCGAAGTTATAACGTACCAGACAGACATACATACATACATACAGACAGACAAAAATTCCAAAAACTGTCTTTTTGGTTTCTGTTACTCTTTTTTAATCGCACTCAATCAGTTTTTTTGAAAAATATTTAATGTACAGACGCTCGCATTTTAGTGTCTTATTATATATATATTGATATATTGATTAGTAAAACTAGCTTTCGCTAGGACTTTGCTTTCTTGTATTTTTGAAATACGTAATTACCAGTCATATAAAGTCAAATCAGGAACAGACTTTTAACAGTTACCTTGGTGAACACTAGCGCCACCATCAGTTAAAAATCATTATTCACTGAAAACACAAGTTATCGAAAATCCGTCTTATGTAATTAAGGTTCTGGATCTGAAGTTAATTTTAATCTACATAATCTACATAGTATTTATACTTTGTATATAGTATGTATGTATGAAAGTCGCTATCTCTGTCCCTATATAGGGATACAGGGACAGAGAAAGACCTATGTATGCTTAAATCTTTAAAACTACGCAACGGATTTTGATGCGGTTTTTTTTAATAGATAGAGTGATTCAAGACGTTTTTATGCCCATGCAAAGCCGGGGCGGGTCGCTAGTAAATACATTATTTCAATTTTATTTTTTAACAGGCAAACTGGATAAAGTCCGCGACGCCCTCTATGGTAACACAGCGACAACAACAACGAAAGCCTCGCCGAGTTATAACTCCCAGCTTCCGAGGGATCTGTACGATGAGAATGAGGTAAGTAACCCCTGTAGTTCAGTGGTTAAAGCTTGCTTATGACCTAATGGTTATGGGTTCGAATCCTACAAGAAACAAACTTTGTTGTTACCGTTTGGTACGTGTTAGGACATTGTTAACTTGAAGCACCTAATGATAGAAATGATACTTCTGTTCTTCATATTCTGTATGCCACCCGGAGGTCCCTAATTCCTACTATGGGAGTTTGGTTTTTATGAGTTTCTACGTGTGTTACTAAATGACGCTCCAGCACCTTAGCATTCTATACAAGGCCAGAACGCAAGGGTTTAAAACTAATAACGTATAAATGGGAAATAACTTTTTGACTAAGATCTTCCAATTCGTACATGAGCGTGAGTGCTATTTTTGAAATGTACAACTCACCCAAAACCGGTGAGTTGAATGATTACCGTTCGTTTTCGAATGATTCTCATGCGGCATAACCGGTGACTCGAACGATAATCATTCGATTCACCGGTTCTGGGTGAGTCATACATTTCAAAAATAGCACTCCTGTACGCAAATACTGGCGTATACTTTGTAGTGACTTAGGTAAGATATCTTATTCCATATTGTACAGCGCCATTACGTATACGGATCAATCGTGTATGTATCGGAATAAGCAACTTCTGTCGATTTTGATCAAGTTTGGTATGGAGATAATTTGAGTTTTCGGGAAGGACATAGGCTACCTTTTGGCGCGATATAACTGAGTATTACTTTACTTCGCTCGTTTTATGCTGAAAATCTTTTTGCGTAAAAATATTGGTAAAAATCATTTTCTCAGATATGGAACCTAGCTAGTTTATCTAAATTATGTTTAAAATTTCAAAGAAATCTATAGAGCCGTTTTTGAAAACGCGAGTACAAATGAATTTGTTGCTCGTTTAATATTATAGGATAGGATGCATTAATCTATCAAAGACTAATTCCCAAAATAAATTTTTCGCTTTTGATTTATATAAAAACCAACAAAAGTTGTGAAAATATTGACCAAAATCTATCCAATTCCGCTAATAGTCACACAAAAGTTATAGAACAATCTAAAGGGCAATAATATCTAAAATATTATATATCATAGCAAAGTACACTAGCAATAACAATTTTATCGACGCCATAAAATAGCCGTAAAGTTTATAGCTCAGTTTACAATTGAACTCAGACTGTCATTCCTAATATTTGATAGCATTGGAAACAAAATGGTCTAATTTACCTCTTAATAGTCTTGTTTAAAATTCGAAAAATTCTAAATTCTTAATATTTTATGCTGAAAATTGCATATTTAATTATATGGTAAAAGAAATATTCTGATTTATATAATTTATAAAGTTTTTATTAAGGTAGTATTAATACATTTTGGTAAATGGCGAAGGGACAGCCGTTCCACATAACATTAACTTCGCTTAAAAACCTCTAACTTTGGATAAATTTTTCCGCGCATTGTACTTCAAAAACATATTGACGTGTGATTCCCGATGGAGATAATATTATGTAGTTTTATTACTTTTCAATAATTCTTAGTCAGATTTATTTATATTATGTTTTCAAATAATATAAGTACACAATTGGTTAGTAATTTGTAACAATTATATTCATATAATTGATTTGCATATACTATTTAGATTTCGGATTTAAAATTATTTTTCAATGTGACAACCTTCAAAATGGATTTTTGACAATTTGGGGTTATATAAATTTCTAATTCTTTAAAATAACATACCTAGTGTTCTAATACTTTAAATATCTCGCACGCCGCTTGGGAATTATATATCTTAGGAGACTGCTGTGTCCTCCCAGATACTTCCACCAAAGCGCAGCAGCGCATCAAGACTGTTGCCGTGTCTCCATTATCTTGTAACGCAAATTCAGGTGAGAAGTTTCCAAATTAGACCCTTGTTCTAACCGGTATACGGGTCTTTATCGTTTGGCATGCTCACCCTAATTATATCATTTTGGTTTCATTTACAACTTTTCATTTTATATGGTTTTGTTTATTTTGTTATTATTTTAGGTGTATAGTTATCTCGTATTATATTTCTTTAAGCTTAATTTTTTAAAATTGATGAATTTACATATATTTGGTATTGGGACACCAAATTATTATTATTAATAGGTATCAATGTTGAATTCATAAATAATTTATAATTGAATTATGATCTATTATACATTGAGCATGTTCTAAATTCTCGCTAATTGGTATTTTGGCTTTGATTTTTTTATTATTGATTTCTTAATTTCATTTATTCACAATACTACTTACTTTAAAAAAGTCATTAAAGCGACATCTGTCTCATCAATAATAATAATTAATTTTCATTGGTTATTAAATGAAGTTTAGGCTGTATTTTTGCTAGAATTTATTTTTATTATAGATTTTTCACGTTCAATTGTTTTTATTAGTGTATGTGTACCTTAGATATTTATAATTTAAATGGAACTGGATTCAGTATTTGTTGTAAAAATTTCGACTATTTCATTATTAATTACAGCCATTTTGAATTATTTATAATTGATATGTTCAGATGTTTTGGAATTTCCAGACGTTTGGAAACTCAAGAGGCCAAAGGATGGCTGACCCGATAATGATGTACCAAAACTATGGTTTCCGTCACGTGCTTAACCTGGAAGATAAACAAATAGTGTTTCCTGAAGACGATGATTCTGATATCATCATCGTAAATGAAGACTTCAATACAAATACGATAGAACAAGGAAGGGTAGAACATTTGAAAGATTTGGATGATGATATTGAAACTACTACAGAAACAAGGTGAGTATTGAATGACAACAATTGTTTATAATAAATCTATTATGACAACTAAAAATACCTATGCTTATTAAAGTTAATTTATTGAAGTTTTAAAAAAAATTGCCGGTTATAATATCTATGTCTTTTTATTGGCACTATATTAAGCTGTAAGACACCCGAAAAACAAAAAAAAAAAAAATAAGCGAAATGTCTTTAAGTAGCATAAAAATGACAAATTCGAAAAGAAAAAGAAAGAACTGTAACCTGAGACAATAACTCCAATATTTCTTCAAGACTTACTCCCAGGAATGAGTTATTTTCTTACAAAATATATAACGTCAATGTCATATATCAACAAAAAGATCTTTCTATGTATTTTAGAACACTAATTTTTATTATTACGCTTTTATTAAGAAAAAGACGCCAATGATCAATTAAAAACTTCTAATGGTTCTAATAATAATGAGCATTATCACCCTATAATGATAAAAGCATAAACTAAATGAAAACATCCACTAGAGCACAGAATATATAATAGTAATAACGTAACCAAAGTTCTCTTAGCTACACAAAACAGAGCTTGAAATAATCTTAAAGTAGAATAAACCATTTACTATGATTCTTTCGAACTATAACATCGCAAAAAT
The DNA here is from genome assembly GCA_947044815.1 of Apomyelois bistriatella. NCBI lineage: Eukaryota > Metazoa > Arthropoda > Insecta > Lepidoptera > Pyralidae > Apomyelois > Apomyelois bistriatella. The sequence goes on from OX345713.1 coordinate 7,916,121, forward strand.
AATTAACAACGTAATGAAGCTGCTAACGTAAGCCTCACCTTAATGAACATGCTAAATGTAAACACATTACCTGGAAGCAACGTAAACCCAGCTCCCTGCACTTTGTCTAGCCAAGAACTTTAAAGCTAAATGAAGTTTTACGATACAAAGATTCAATAGGTTCTTTTAACGATCATAACCAAACGGGCTTATTAAAAAAAACTGCACTTGGATAAAAAAAAAACAACTTAAAGATAAAATTTAGACTCGATATTTTAAGCTTTTATTGGGTTTATAAATATGGATTTAGAGAATGTAATAAAAGATACTAAAATTAAAATATGCTTTATTTTATATTTTAATCGATTTCTTTAATTATTGTTTATCATTTTAAATGATGTGAAATGTAAGAGAATCATTTCTAGTCAAATATTTAGTCCTTACTTCTTTTTATATCTTATTAATTCATCCTCGAACGAAATTCTTTTAATTATTGAAATTTTACATGTGTCAATGATAAAATAAATGATTAACTAACCCAAGTACTTGCAAATTTTTATTTTCACATACTCCAAACTGTTCTTAGCTCCTGGTCGTCGGACTATCAGCCTTCCTTATCTCTGTTTTATGCTAATCAGTTAATGCCTAGGCAAGCAAAGCTTTTAGCACCTTTAGCACTATTGTGGTTTTAAGACGGGCAAAAACAAACTAGAGAGATAGGATTTACATAAGGTGAATTGTAATCTTCTAATAAATGCAGATACGGAATCATTTGTAAAATTAGAGAGACTCTTGGATCACGGAAGGCAAAAAAATATTATTAGTAAAATAATTGAAAAATTTAAACTTACCTCAAAACTGTAATTTATTAAAACAACATAATGACCTGATCATAAAATTGCGGCAAGGTTGGTAATTTACGGATATAGTAGTATGAGTATTTGGAATTTAACATAGAGTTGGCATTTTCGGTTTGTGGTATAAAACGATATGATATCGAAATGCGTTGTAGAGTCAACCGCACGTTTTCTTAGAAACATTTGACTTTCTATCTCAAATACTCCTGAGCCGTTTTTGATACAACGCACAGTTATCTAATTATAAGTACGTTAGTAGCCGACATAAAAATAATTAATAATTAATAAATTGCAATCCGACGTGTACTTTTTGATAAAGACAAACTTTACATAATAATAAAAGACACGTATTAAGAATCGCGTATATCAGAGTAACATAAGAAAAACTGTTTAATTCTGTCAATATGTTTTTTAATAATAAATAATAAAATATATTTATTTTTCTCCACGAAATAACTAAAAATATTACACAAAAAGTCAATAAAATAATATCTAAATCTTTTAATATCATTAAAATCAAAGAATTTCGAATCGCGCGCGGTCTTTTAAGAAAGTCAAAATATTTAATGTATGCTTGATATAAACAAAGGAGATAAATAAAAAAAAATATTACATATATAAGTCAAATTGATATCAACGACTTTTAAAACTCCTCTTTTATCTAGGTATGAAGATTTCCCTGATGCAGCGGAATATGTATGGATGACCACAGATTGGTCGCCATGTACTGCGCCTTGCGCAAGAGCTGGTCATCAAATACGGGGCGCTGTTTGTCAGGTAGGATCATTTTGGTTTTTTACCACATTGTTAGAAATTCTTACTTCCTAATCTTCTTCCATTCGAGTCGATTAGCTTTAGACAGTTCTAATTTTGAAACTCCAGAAACATGCTACTTTCTATGGTTGACATGAATTCTTGTTAAGTACAGCTCACTGGAATACCATGGCCACATGGTCATTGGACTAATCATTCCATCTATCACCCTGGGGTAACAACCCTTGGTGCTACTGATGTAGCCCAGGTCTATATAACATAGACCTGGGCTGCATTAGTAGCACCGGCAAGCGCAGCGTCGGACATCCACCGACCAGATGGTCAGATGACCTAAAGAAGGTCGCAGGCAGACGCTGGATGCAGGCCGCTTCCAACTGGTCGTTCTGGAAATCTGAAAGGAAAGTTCTGAAAAGTTCGAGAATAGAGAAGAAAAACTCTGTATTGCACTAAACAAATGTATACATAATTTTGTAAAAACTAGGTTAGGTACAAAGCCGGACTTATCGCGAATCATTACAACAAGAATAAAGTAAGCTGCTATCACGGGTCTATTAGAAGAAATTCCTATAAAAATAAGTGTGTTTTGTCATATAGTACCTCTATTTACTGCGATGACTCAGTGACCCAAACAGCTTTCGACATCAGAGCTCTCCACGGTTTCCTCCTCAGCTTTAACTCTGCCATTCGGCTTTTTGGAAGGCTTAGGTCCTTTCCAACTATGTTATATTTTTATTTAATTTTCTTGAGTATTAATAAACTAACTGTTCCCCACGGTTTCATTCGTCCAATGTGTATTTGTACTAAAGCCTTTGACATTTCTCAAGAATCAGGCTTTCATACGCAGAAAAAGTTTTTCAAATCTGACCAGTAACTCTTAAGTGCAAACAAAAAACCCCTTCAGCTTTATATATATAGATAAATATTATAGTGTAGATGTTTCCATGACAGCATAAGAAAGACAATTCAACGAAGACAGTGGAGACTGAGGAGTGTCTTTCTCGAGGGGTGAAACCACCCAAAGTTCTGCGAGATTGTCACGGGGATCCTTGTGCTAACTGGAGGACATCAAGATGGTCTTCAGTCAAGTGTCTATCTAGTGGAGCTGGTAAGCAAATACGCTTTATTCTATTTTTTTAATAAAGCAATATAAAGGAAAGACGCGGAAGAGGTAGACCAAGGAGTTTTGTAGAACAAATAAAGGAAAAAACGGGAGTCCTGTCGTATCAGGACGTGAATGGACTAGCGGAAGATAAAAACACCTGGAAGAGACTCCACCGGCAAAAGCACAGGGCGTAGATTCTGCTAATGTTAAGTCAAAATTGTATCAAAATAGTGCTTCAATAGTAGTGCTTTTTACACACTATTTACAAGAGTTATGACAGTATGATGTGATGTGAATGTAGTGTGTGGTGTGATCATCAGCAGTGATATAAAAAAATATAAATTTCTTGTAACTAGTGTGTAAAAAAGCACTACCATTGTAACACTATTTTGACACGATTGTGACTTAACGTTAGCAGAATTGACGCCCAGTTCTAAAATTTTAGATAGATACCTGGATAGAAAGCAAACGGTTTTTATTACATTTCCTGAAAACTGGAGCTAAAGTCGTTTAAAATAAAACTAGAATACTTAGAGTGATTCTACAGTATTCAGTAATTTTGTAGATAGTAATTTGACATAAAACTAAATACTTTTGGACAACTGTGATGATATAGTTTTAATACTCACTCCGCCGGCTCAGCGACCCGAAGTGAATCTTGGCCCCCGCAACGAGAGACCCACAGTTTTCTATTCTGCGCCATGGTGTGTTTAAATAAAAGCGTATTTTAATTATCTGTAAAGTGAAACTTATATTGTACTAGCTGTTCCCCGCGGCTCCGCCCGCGTGGGACTCGGTTATATCGCGCCCAAAAGTAGCCTATGTTTGACCTCAGGTCATTAAATACATACCTACCAAATTTCATCACAATCGGTCCAGCCGTTTAGCCGTGAAGAGGTGACAGACAGACAGACAGACAGACAGACAGACAGACAGACTTTCGCATCAAATCAAATCAAATCAAATCATTTTATTTGCTTTAAAACATGGTAGTACAAGATGTTACAGTAGATAAGTATGTGCTGCAACATGTTTTGCTTCCAAAATAGCATGCAAATATATTCTTTCTTGTAGATTTTAATTAAGATCTATAATTCAATTACATTTTCAGTTTCATCGTCAAATTGTTAAATATAAAAGTCAATAGAATGTATATGTCACTGTTACAAATACACAGTAATTATAATGCTGGCAGTTATACGATTTTCTACAACCATGGTTCAGTTTAAGCCCATCCAAACTACATCCCCTGTGAAGATTCGCGTAAAGACTTACTAGATAATCATGATAGGGACGGAACGCTAAAAAACGTGTCACGCGTTCGGCCATATGACGCGCGGCAGTAATCCGAACGGTGCTCTTACCGATAACAAACAATCAATTCTGCGTCAAACGGAACGGCAATACATTGATGTAGCAACATAATACTGTGTTTATGATATATCAGTCATAATTAACATTATAATAAGTGGACAATTAAATTAAATTAGCATTGCACGTAATAAAATAATAATGTCAAAAAATAATCCAAAAAATGTTCCAGACTTTATACATTGTTTCTTACCAAGAACTCATTCACTGAGTAGTAACAACCCTCAATAAGTACTTCTTTAATTTTATTTACAAATTTTTTGATTGGAAATGTCTTGATATCTGTAGGAAGGGCATTAAATACTTTGATGCACATTGCGTAACAGCTTTTGTGGTATAAAGCCGTTCGAGGAACTTTCGGTAAAACTAGCCTATCCGGATTTCTAGTATTCCTAGGATATATGTCTCTAGCTCTTACGAATAATTCTGGGTTTAATTTGACAAATTTACTAATTTCAAGAATGTACAAGCAGGGCAGAGTGAGAAGACCGAGTTTCTTGAACAGGGGCCTGCAAGATTGCCATGGGGCTATTCCACACATAGCTCTTATGCACTTCTTCTGTACAAGGAATACCTTGTTTACCTCTGTCGAGTTCCCCCACAAAATTAGACCGTACTTAAGAACAGAGCTCACATAGCCGTGATACGCAGACAGCACTGTGCTTTGAGATGATGTTTTGGACAGCCGATATAGAACATACACGAATCTATTCAGTTTCTTACAAACTTGTTCAACATGAGCTTTCCAATCACAATGCTTATCCAGTACAAGACCCAAGAAAGTTGTTTTATTTACGTCCGAAATAATTTGATCATTACAATTTAATATTAATTGATGACGATTTGATTGATAATATTGGAATTGAATTATATTAGTTTTTGACAAATTTATTTGTAAATTATTATTTTCAAGCCATTTAGTTACTAAGTCAATTATATTTTCAATTTCAGTTTTATTTTCAGATTTTATAATAATAGATATATCATCGGCGTATAAAATACAAGGGTGGGGTGTTATTTCTGGTAGGTCATTAATATAGATGTTAAATAGTAATGGACCCAGTACACTGCCCTGTGGAACTCCAAATTTATTTACTTTAGAAGAAGATTTAAATGTATTAACCTCCTTATCCTTGTTAAGATTGGCTATTTGGACACATTGTGATCGATCATTTAAGTAGGACTTTATCCACATCAGCGCAGGACCTCTGATACCATATTTCTCAAGTTTTTCTAGAAGTCGATCATGGGATACTAGATCAAATGCTCTGGTCATGTCAAAAAATACTACTGTTGTTGAATTCCCATCGTCCATACTATCAACGATTTGGGATATAAGGTTGAAAGCGGCGAGGGTTGTAGACTTGCCTTTTCTAAAGCCGTGCTGCTCCTCTCTTAAAATTTTATGTTTATTCAAAAAATCTAGGACCTGAGCTTGAAATGCAATTTCAAAAACTTTAGAAATAATAGAGTTTAACGTAATGGGTCGGAAATTGCCAATATCAGTTTTATCGCCTTTTTTAAAAATTGGTTTTACGATAGATTTTTTAAGTAGAGTGGGAAAACATCCTTCTGAAAAAGATAGGTTGATCAGGTATGTTAACACAGAGGCCAATTGTTTAGAACATGCTTTAAGAACTTTCGTCGATATGTCGTCCCACCCCACAGCATTCGTGTTTTTTAAGGACATTATAATTCTATAAATGTCATCCTCATTAATGGGTTTAAGGAATATACTATAACAATTGCTAGCCCTGCATGTAGATTGTGTTACATTATGTCTGTTAGTTAAGTTTATTAAATATTCATTGAAAATATTAGCTATTGCACCTGGGTCAGTTATGGTTTGTTTATTAAATTTAATATTATTTATGAATTCTAGCTTTTTAGTTATTTCCGTTTCAGTTTTAATCAAATTCCATGAAGCTTTACATTTATTTTTTGAATTTTCGATATACCTGTGATTGTAATTTTTAACAGATAAATTAATACATCTCCGTAATAGTTTACTATAATCTTTGTATTTCATTAAGTTTTTACTAGATTTATTCGAGTAATACTTGTAACGAAGAGCTCTTTTTGTCTTACAACTCACACGAAGACCTTTACTTATCCATTTCTTTTTCTGGACCTTTGTGGAAATTTTAACTCTTATTATGGGAAAGCACAAATTATAAAATAACGAGATTAAATTTTGAAAATTACAGTAAGCCAAATTAAGATCAGATTCATTGTATACTTCGGAGAAAGAAAGGCTCTCCATACACTCCTTAAACTTTTTTATATTTTCCAGGCAGTAATCTCTTTGGTACAGATAATAGGAATCCTCTACCTCCAGCTTTTGTGTGATAGAAAAGCTCATCATTTGACCCGTGTTATGATCGGATAAGTTTAAATGCACTACCTCTCCCTTGCCGTCTATAACATTACTAATAATATGATCAATACATGATTCCTGTCTAGTGGGTTCATTAATATGTAAAATTAGGTTAAAATTACTAACTAAATCCAGAAATTTCTGAGTACTACTGCCTTTATTTAAAGTATTTATATTTAAGTCACCGGCAATTATAATTTTTGCGTTAGTGGATTTATTACGTAGTCTTGTTAGTAGAATTTCTAATTTATTAAGAAATATATCCACCTTTGAATCAGGGGTTCGGTATAGACAAATAATTAAAATTTTTAGATTAGGAATGTGTACCCCACAACATTCAAACGTTGTTTCCATGGTAATATCGTCATAATCCAATCTATTATTCTCAATCCCATTTTTTATTAAGATACAAGTACCACCTCTGTTTCTATTATCTTTTGTATTTTTTCTTCTGTATATAGCTGCTAATTGGTACCCTTGGATGTTCACCATGCTTTCATTTTCTTTAGACACAAAGTGTTCGGTTACACAAATCACATCAGGAGCTTTGCCTTGCGTAGAGAGTTCCAACAGTGAGATTTCAAACAGTTTAGCTTTGCTTATCAAGCCCGCAATATTTTGGTGCAAGATCCTAAAGAAAATTCTATCTACATTTTGAGGCACGAAAAAAATAGCTCTCTCCATGTGAGGTCTCTAACACTACAGGGTTAACTATCAAATCGGTTTGCGTACCCTGCTCCATTGTAAGCCTATTATTTTTCATTTCTGTTTGATTGCAACCAATACCGTTATTTCTGCGTGTAACATTAATTAGCCTACTCCTCAACCCTGAACGCACATGTCTTGGTCTCAACATAAAAGGTAAAAATTGCTCATAATAATCAACTTCATCCAAAACAGAGCTTATTTTGCTACATAGTAGTACATTTTGAAACGACTCATAAGATGAGTCATCATTGAAATTAATAAATCTGCAATTTACAAATTGGTTACAAATGTTTTGAATCATATTGTTTAATTTCCATTCGTTCAAACTGATATTTTTAACAATCTTAAGAACAAATATAGGGCAAGTCAATGTTTTCAAAAAATTACTTAATTCAGTCATGATTTTTATTGGATTCGTATCATGTTCACCGACACCTATAATAATCCTATCATTAACAGAAATATCATACATTTTACAACTAACGAGAATATCTTCAGTCTTGGCATTAGGCTTTACAATTGATATAAACTTATAATTTTTATATGGATTACGTAACCTAAATTTTGTCATTGCAAGCGCCAAGCCGCTGCACTGTTGACCTCCAAAGATGAAGATCCTATGGGTTTCCTTTCGATGATCATTTTTACTCTTCTCCTGGTTGGTAACACTTTCTAAAGACATTTTATTTTGAGGTTGTATTGAGTTTTCTTCCGATGTTTTTATTTTTTCTCTCTGGGTCACTTCTAAATTGTCTAAATCATTGTGTAATTTATTTTCTTGATAGTTTTCTGATGGGCTTTCCATAAAACTGTCTGTTAACCTGCGTCTAAGGTTTTTTTTCCGACTTGAACAGATGTGTTTTCTTACGGAGGATATGGGGCTTCTACATAAATTTTTTAAGACATTATTATCTTGAATTAGTTGTAAGTTTTGTTTCTTTAGGTCTACATTTTCCAATATAACTCTATCTAACTCGTTTTGGTTACTTATCAGTTCACACTTTAACCGGGCTATTTCCGATTTCATCTCATTCATATGAATACTTTGAAGATTGGTTGATAGGTCTAAGCTTCTGCCCAAAATATTTTCTTCAGATAATGTACTATTTAGTGATTCATTTTTATTCATCGATTCTACCGATTTGGAACGTACTAATTGATGCTTTCGTAATGTCACATTTTCCATATTGGTTAAAGATGTTTTTGTTCAATCAAGTTACTGGTAGCGCCCTCTATTTGTCGTAGCGTGCAAAATATGATATTATTTTTAAGCGTTTTTTTATGAAAAACAAACAATTTTATCACATAAAAATTTTTTGTTTGTTGTGCTGGGAATTGAACCATAAGACCTCATCCCAGTCAAATGCTTAAAATGCTACCACTCGACCAACGCTTCTATACTGTAGTTGACAAAAATTTGTATTGGTTCTAATGATAAATCTCAGTATTAGGAATTTGGAGTTTGAATAAGCAGCTTGTTATACCCAACACATTTATTTTACATACACCACCACAGGGTTTTTATTTTTATTAAAATATTGTTAATTTTTGTATTATTTTTAACCGCAATGATTAAATACTAGTCAAGTATCTACTTCACTAGAAAAATATAGATTATATGAGTTATACTTTACACTGGTACTTTTTTGATATTGGTGTGATTATTACTATATTTTTAGGTCTTATTATTTGGGTAATAGCCAAGATAACACTTGTACACTTCACGGACACTATAAGTCATTGATTTATGTCTATTTCCGGACTGAGATAGTAGAAGTAGTATTTTTAAAATTTAATAAACAGTAGATACGATGTTGACGTGACACTAGCGCCATCTCGTACTCTCATTTATAATATTAGTATGGATATGGATATGGATTTTGCATACCTAAACAGGTTGATTGTAAGAAGTTATTCTTATTTATCATCTTTTTTTACACATTCTATGCAAATTAACATAATCTTTCTTTCTTTTTTATTTCCTCCACGCAGCTGTAATAAGACGTCGAGTGGAGTGCGTCAGCGACAATGATACCGTTTTGGCTGATGCAGCTTGTGACCAGAGCACTAGGCCTGAGAAGTCCAGGCGGGAACCTAAGCCGTGCAGGCCAGCATGGCTGGTTGAACCCTGGAGCAAGGTTAGTCATCAACATTACGTGTAGGTGACACGGTCAATCGACCATGCACATCTTGGTGTTAAAGTTCTTCGGAACCGCTTCTTGACCTCTGACGTGGTTCCTTTAACGACAGATGACAGCCAGAACCAACGGCTTCACGTGCCTTTCAAAGCTGTGAATCAGATAGGTGATTCAGGCCTGCAATTGTCTTAACCAAACTGGAAACAACTAAACAAAGTATGCTTCCCGTGGAAATCGAACCCACATAATTCAAGTCACGACTCCCAAGTCTTCAGAAAAACACCTTAATCACTGGACCATGGAGTGAGTTGTCGGTAGTGTAATGGGTATTAAAAAATACCTACTACTTATAGGGTTCGAACCCTAAACACCAGTCTAGGGTCCGAAATATCGACAATAAATAAAATGAATATTATGAATTAATAAAATTAATAAATTAATAAAATTAATGAAATTAATAAAATTAATAAAATTAATAAAATTAATAAAATTAATAAAATTAATAAAATTAATAAAATTAATAAAATTAATAAAATTAATAAAATTAATAAAATTAATAAAATTAATAAAATTAATAAAATTAATAAAATTAATAAAATCAATAAAATAAATAGCTTGTGCTAGAAATGAAACAAGTCAAAATCCAACAGTGCGTCGGCCCCTGTGGCGGGCCGGGCAAGCAGCACCGGGTGCTCCGCTGCGTGTGGCGGCGCGGGGGGCGGCGCGGGGGGCGGCGCGGGGGGCGGGGGGCGGCCGCGGCCTGCGAGCGGCTGCGGAGGCCGGCCGTCAGCAGGCCGTGCGAGCTCACCTCGTGCGAGTGGGCCAAGGGTATGTATACATTATTTGACCAAGCGCGTGTTCCTACACTGAAACAAATGTTTAACCTAACTACTTCGGCTATTTGAGAAATAACAACAGGCAAGATACTAAGTTAAATTGATTTACAAAAAAAAAGAAGGTTTGGTTGCATACTGTATAGAGTTATGTAGTCACTTTTTTGTGCTATAGATTGACGAAAGTTTGGTTGTGTATAAGTTAGTATTTTTTTCAGTGTACCATCTTTTAAAACCATGCAAGAACGAGTGAGTAAGCGGGACAGCGCAATACATGATGTAAGGCGACATCTCCTTTACTCAATCGTTCTTGATTATAAGAGAAATCAAGACTTCAGAAATCAAGCTACGCTTTTGATCATGGTCCTGATTTGGCGGTACTGGTAATTATAATAGAGCGACTAACGTCTGATCTTTCACGTCGAAACCGCTGAACTGATTTTTTTTTTTTTAAGGGACAAATCACACAGATTGAGTTAGCCCCAAAGTAAGTTCGAGACTTGTGTTTTGGGATACTAACTCAACGATAATATGTTGTATAACAAATACATAAATATATAGATAAACATCCAAGACCCAGGTCCATCAGAAAAAGATCATTTTTCATCTTGACCTGACCGGAGATCGAACCCGGGACCTCCTGAGTAGCGGTCAGGCATGTTAACCATTACGCCACGGAGGTCGTCATTATTGTAATTAAATTTGGTAATGGATATAGTAAAACGGCTTCATTTTTGGCGCGATATAGTAGTTAACAACCTGAGGTCAAACATAGGCTACTTTTGGGCGCGATATAACCGAGTCCCACGCGGGGCGAAGCCGCGGGGAACAGCTAGTAGAAAAATAAAAATAATTGATTTTGCCAACAGATGGGGTCTGCCGTGACAGATCCAGGTTTTGCGAGAATGTTCGCGCAATGAACATGTGCGCGCTGAGGCGTTACAAGGAGCAGTGTTGCAAAACGTGTTCAGATTGAACATAAGCTTTGTTGCGTCGTGATAAGAATGAAAATTGAACAATTTAAAAGTGATTGGATCGAATGATTTTGATCCGATGTGTTTGTTGTGAAACAAAATACTTTTGCATTCGAAATTAATTACTTTTTTTCGTTTGTAATTGAAATACACGTGCTGTGCGGGATTGAAGTGTTAATTATTAAAGAGTTTTAAATGAAAACTTCTGATGAAATATTTCTGTAATCCATACTTAATTATTTTTGTAATTTGTTATTTTTATTTATTTATTTCAGGCAACACAAAAAGTTTAAATTAAGGCCAATAGAAATATATACTTTGTCAATATCATTTTACGGTAATGTTTTCTTCATTTTGAAATAATATATCTCAGATTCCGGGCTATAACGTTGGCAACGAGTGAGTAATATCCTTATCTAAGGTCTCTATTCTGATAGAAAGCCAGAATGATAGCATGCAATCGTATAAATGCCGTATAAAAAAAATCACATTAAAAAAAACACAAGCACAACCTTAGTTTTAGTATTATTAGACAATTTTACTTATTTTTAACATAACATGAAATGCAAAATTGTGTAAAATTTTTTGTATGTTAGCGCAAAAAAATATTCTCTAGTTCTAAATGCACATTAAACGTTGCTAATGGCGTCTTTGGCCCAAAACTATGAATGAATGAATGAATGAATGAACTAATTGACTTCAATATAACTACTGAATTGATTAATTAAGTAAGTAGGAAACAAAATATTTAGTGAAATGTTTTGTACTATATAATAAAATATATTTAATGTACATACATACTATACGAATCGAGCACAGTATGCTACGCTTAGCTCATTATATATAAACTAAATATTGAAAAAGTTGCACCAAATTATATAGTTATTGCAATATGTGTATAGAAATATATAATAGTAGTAAAATTGCCAAATGAACGCAAAAATTAATAATATTTCAAATTACATTCATTAAAATGAATGTTTTTATAATGTCAATTTAGAATGAAAATATACCTGATTTATTTATTTATTAATTTGGCAGTTGTAGATGGTTTAATAAGGTATTATTGTATATGTAAATTTGAATATTATATACCATAATGTTATATAATGTAGTTATAATCTAAAACATTGAAATTAACATCATTTCTTATATTAAAATTACTAAAGCAATACAGTCGCTTAAAAACTTGTAAATAAATTAATTGGTTTAAAATATGCGTTAATTATTAAGAACCTTTTCAAGGAAAAGTAAAATAAATTTATAAATAAAAAAAAATGCAAATTGATTTAATTTAAATTTTACTTTTGTACAATATAATTTTCATTTATTTCAAATAATATATTATTAAGTGTGTAATATTTTAGTGAACCGAAAATTGCCAAATGAAATATCATAAATGATCATGATTGATTTTTAATTCGGCTTTTATTTATTCTGAGATTATGATCAATTTTATTTCACTGACGTTAAGTCGATTATGTACAAGGTAGATTTTATTATGCATTAATATTAAAAGAGGTGGTTTTATTGCAGCTATAGAAAAGGATTATATAAAAACTAGCTGTTGCCCGCGGCTCCGCCCGCGTGGGAATCGGTTATATCGCGCCCAAAAGTAGCCTATGTTTGACCTCAGGTCGTTAACTACATCCCTACCTAATTTCATCACAATCGGTCCAGCAGTTTAGCCGTGAAGAGGTGACAGACAGACAGACAGACAGACAGAAAGACAGACAGACAGACAGACTTTCGCATTTATAATATTAGTATGGAAGTATGGATATGGATTATAACGTATTGAGTTCTGCCCTGTAGAAAGTGCGGCCCTGTATAACTCTCTAAGAATGTCAATTCATATTCGGCGGCCTGCCATATTGGTAATGTGTCGTGTCAAATAAATAAAATCTTGGCTTTAAAACATTAAATTGTTAAAAAATCATAAAATCTACTAGTTTATTTCTAAGATTTTCTTTTGTTTGTCTTAACTTACTATCAGGATAACCTAATGTTAATTATTGGGTAAGATATAAATGTTCGATTTTTTCTAAAACTCGTGTGTATTTTTTTTTTCTTTTCCCTTTTATGGCCCTTCTTAATATAATTGATCTTCTTACGGGGTCCTAAATTATAGGAAGCACGTCGAACCTTTGGGTATATTTGTACTTTCTATGGCTCTTAAAAACCACTCGTAAAATATTTGTATCTTATAAAAACGCAGCAAACATAATAATACAAGTAACTGTCTTTCTAGACAGTAAATTATTTTAATAAACCATTAGACAGTGTGTTTTTGATATCTCATTTGACAATTACATAACTAAGCCACGGTGCAGTATTATAAAATGATAGTAGATAATATTGAATTTGTTGTCAATTGTAAGATGCATTATATTTCAAATATTCTGTAAATATAATTCAATTTAATTAAATATTTGGTTGAAAAGGCATTATAATATAAAAATAGAAAAAAAAAATGCCTATTTTTTTCCTGTATTTCCACTCCAATCAACTAAACCGATCAATTGTGTAGAATGGAACTCGATAAAGGGGTATTTTCCAATTTAAAAACTAGTTGATCACATATTTTTATTGTTATAATTTTTATAACTGGTAATTTGTAGTTTCATTAACGACAATTATATTTGTGATTTGGGCATTATAATTTAGCAATATAATATTTGTAACCTAAGTAAAATATCTGAATATTCAAATTATATCATTTACTTAATCAACAATAAATTAAATATTATTAATTTAAAAATCATGCCTATTTATTTAAGCTTGACAATTTAACAAATATATTGCAAATAATTTGCAAGTTATAATATTATTATATAATGAATATTAAATACATTTGCTTTTGAAAAAATGTATCATTCCAAATCTTTAAAAATTATTCATGGTTAAGAATGAGAAAGCTGACAAATGTCAAAATTCTATCTAACTTTATTGATAAAATAACATAGGTGAATGAATTATTGAAAAAAATATTCCATTCACATATTTTCAACAGAAATTATATAATGTTTGTTTAAAGCTACCTAAAACAATAAATCGCTCAAATGGAGATTGAAATAAATCTGCTCAATTTCCCTGAAAAGCTTACTGATAGCTATTAATTAAATGAGTAATTAATTAGAGCATCGGAAAGCTTTATTAAAAATAAAATAATAAATTCGTATTGACATTTAAACATTACAATCATAGATTTCTTATCACAGATTCATTTTATTTTAAAAAATAATCTATATGTTCCGAAGTACGGAGGAATTACGAATGACAACAGTAATTTTTTTTTCATTGCGAAATATTTCGACAATTTCAATTTTTCGCTCATACTAATTATGTTTTGGCACATATAACTACTTAATTTTTTTATGACTTTTTATATTAAGTCTGGTAATTATAAAATAAAATAAAACGTTAATTTATAACATACAAAAAAATTTTAACATCATAAGCGTAGTTTATTTCATATACTTACAGAATTTATTTATGAACACCATTTAATCGAAAAAAAACCTATAAAAAGGACTTACAAAAAGTCCAATCCCGACAAATCAATACCAAGGTAGGGTGCCCAGAAAACTGGCAGTAATGCCATGTTATTTGACAACTACACATAATTAAAATAGACTATTATAACTTGTTATGCAGTAAGTATAACATTTTTCAAGTCTGTGAACGAATGCCATAATATTGTTAAGTACCTATCACTGTATACCGACTTTTAATTTTAATCATAATAATTTAATTATAATTTAAAACTGGTTTTAAGTAATGTCCAAAACTGTACATTATACCAAGAATTTCGAATATTATAAATATATAAGTAAGTTACTGAGTTTATTGTTTTATTTTATAGATTATTTAATTTACTATAATAAATATCTTTATTGCAAACAACATACCTCAATTCACAAAATATTTAAAAAAATAATTTAAACAAATGTTTCCACGGAATCATATTTGATCAATCTAAAAATCGGGTAATTCACGCCTGCAATTTCCTAATAAAACTGGAAACAACTAAACAAAGTATGCTTCCAGTGGGAATCAAACCCATGGGCTTCAAGCAAACGCTTTAACCACTAGACCACATGATTAATGGTAACAACTAAATCAAACCACGGTCATGTTTTGCATAGCATTAAGGTATGGACAGACGTGCTCAAAAAAGCATGCTCATAAGCTTGCTTAAAATCAGCATGCTCTGCAACTGTTCACATTTGCCAACAATAAGCATGCTTGTTTTAAGCATAGTCATAAAAAAGCATGCTCAATGTTCAGACGTGCTTGGAGCACGCCTTGAGGCGCGGGGAGCATGCTCGAAAATCAAATATCGGTTGATTTTTAAGCACGCTCAAATATAGACATGTTAATTACTAACAAGTTGTTCACACGTGCTACAAATGAGCATTTGCTCAATAAAAGCATGCTTTCGTGCTACTAATGAGCACGTCTGTCCGTACCTTTACTAGGCACATGTAAGTACCTTGCTTCTATGCAGTGTTGCCATTTGCACCGTACCTAGAAAAAATTACCATGTACCGTTATCTACCGTATTCCAGAACGGTCTTAATCCATACTCCATACTAATATTATAAATGCGAAAGTCTGTCTGTCTGTCTGTCTGTCTGTCTGTCTGTCTGTCTGTCACCTCTTCACGGCTAAACAGCTGGACCGATTGTGATGAAATTTGGTAGGGATGTAGTTAACGACCTGAGGTCAAACATAGGCTACTTTGGACGCGATATAACTGAGTCCCACGCGGGGCGAAGCCGCGGGGAACAGCTAGTATTTTATAAATGTTATCAGGTTGCCCAAATAGGCAAACGATTGTACCAGCTTTCTCCGACAAACGACCTTTAGCAAGTAAATCTCCAAATAAATTTTGAAAACCTACAAGAATTCTATCAATTGAAATTGAAGTGGTAAATTAAAAAAAAACGTTCATTTACGGAAAATAGTTCACTAAAACACCACTAGATAGCGATAGTAGTAGTTAACTCGCATTTCATAATCCCCAAAAATCCTTGAAAATTTCTATATGTTCAATAATATTCTTAGGTAAGTACCTTTTTTTGTTTAGAGAACAAAGAGACACTTAAAAAGAAATAGTAGCTATTCAAAATTCACAAAAACTGACATTGGCATTGTAAGGAACCCTCGCTCGTTCTTGACCGGCTTTCTTAGATATAACCATATTTTTTTAGAATCTACCATAGTTTTCAAGCGGTATCACCATCGACCAGGGTGTCGATTCTGCTAACGTTAAATCACAATCGTGTCAAAATAGTGTTTCAATTGTAGTGCTTTTTTCCACACTAGTTACAAGAAATGTATATTTTTTTTATATCACTGCTGATGATCACACCACACACTACATTCACATCACATCATACTGTCATAACTCTTGTAAATCGACGCCCTGGGCGTCGATTCTGCTAACGTTAAGTCAAAATCGTATCAAAATAGTGTTTCAATAGTAGTGCTTTTTACACACTATTTACAAGAGTTATGACAGTATGATGTGATGTGAATGTAGTGTGTGGTGTGATCATCAGCAGTGATATAAAAAAATATAAATTTCTTGTAACTAGTGTGTAAAAAAGCACTACAATTGAAACACTATTTTGACACGATTGTGACTTAACGTTAGCAGAATCGACGCCCAGAATTTAGACATGGCAGCACTGCTCCTATGTCATAAAGATCGCATATTGTCATCAGGCCTTTGAATTTTAATGCGGAAACTACTGAAGTTCTCAAACTCACTAAATTATTTAAAGTCACTGCGGAGGTACGCAAATGGGTTATAAAATTCATGAGTAGGGTCTTAACACGAACCGTTTCTATATAATACTGATCCGATACTTATAAGATCTCCGTGAGAGACGTTCTGAGTATTTGTATGAAAAATTCAAGAATCCAATATATATATTAATTATTTAAAATTTATTGCAATGTAATGTATTAAAATTTAATGAATAACTATATACTTATTTTCCAATTTATATAGGTATTTTTTGTTTATAAAAAATATTAATAATTCTAATAATTTTATGTTTTAATTTTAATTAAGTATTAGGTATGTATTTAATTATGTACGGTACCCGCGGAAGACCAGCGTCGTGGCTCGTACTAACGTCCACGACACATGCTGAGCGGGGGCCCTTTTGGCGTTTGGCGTTTTGTATAAAAAAATTAAATATGGCTGAGCACGCGCATCATCATTTCTTGTAGGTAACACTGTTTATCGACCATTCACACCCTGGTGTCAGAGTTCTTTGGAATCGCTTCTCGGCCTCGGATGTGGTTCCTTTAAAGACTATCATCAGATGGCAGCCAGGACTTCTTTTTAATGCAATATCTTAATGTAATTAAATTTAAATGGAAATAATGTAAATTTGAAATGACTGACATTATGATAATTAACTTAATTCGATAATTTAATTGACATGAATTGCATGAATGTTATTTACTAGTATACCATTTTTTTATAAAATTAATACCAATTTTGTATGCCTGACGGCGCAGCATGGCGCACAGTAACTAATTTAATACTAACACCCTTAAATGTACCCATGTCTGACATAAAATAAATGAATTATGAATGAATTATGAATTATGACTTTTTTCAGACAGTCATCTTGGTACCACCGGTCTAAGAGAGGTAAAATAAAATCAAGACCTTTGCTATTCCCTTCCAACCAAGGTCGATATTTCCGACAAAAAATTTCGTGATGACCTTCTGATGAACTGATGAGTTCATGGATCCCCTGGATATCGGTTTGAGGGATCCTGATGGATGACATGCCAAATACTTTTTCTTGCGCTGGGGCCAAAATAGCCAATATTAAGTCCGACGGTCAAAGGGTTGTTTCTAAAGACTCACGGTAAAAGAAAAGGTGGTCTATTCTTCCTCCGTGGTGTTATGGTTAACATGCCTGTCCGCTGCTCAGGAGGTCCCGGGTTCGATCCCCGGTCAGGTCAAGATGAAAAATGATATTTTTCTTATTTCCCTGGGTCTTGGATGTACATCCGTATATGTATCACTGTCACTTCACTACATATAATAAAACAAAGTCACTTTCTCGGTCCCTATATCCTTTTGTATGTAAATCTTTAAAACTACGCAACGGATTTTGATGCGATGTTATTTAATAGATAGAGTGATTCAAGAGGAAGGTTTTTAGGCCCATGCGAAGCCGGGGCGGGTCGCTAGTTTGTTATAAAATATAGTATCGTTGAGTTACTAAATACAACTCTCGAACTTACTTTGGGGCTAACTCAATCTATGCTTGTCCTCATATATTTATTTATTTTTAAACCATAATCCACAACATGAAGTCTTTCCGAAATATTGGACTAAAAGGCACTTATAGATTTTCCGCCCGTGCATTGCGTGTTTCTATATACTTGCCTGTGAAACAAACCACGGAGCCTTATTTCCCCAGTACATAGACAATAAGTATGTAGCGCTGACTTGGCATCGTAAATCTCGCGCCTGGCGATGCACGGAATATCTAGAGTTGATAATACCGCATTTTTAGGGCGCACATTAAACGCTTATTCATGAATGATGGTTTTCCATCACTCATAGGGATGGACTCGAAAGGTGAATTGAATCGACTGATTTCCAAACAAATCTAGTTGCAGTTCCGAATAAATTTATGATTTAAATTAAAACATAAACGACGGAACACTTGAATCGACTTTTTTCCAAACAAATCATCGCAAAGTTCTTAATTCAAATTAAATAAATTAAAATTATTTGTTTGGAAATCAGTCGATTTCAATTCACCTTTCGAGTACCATCCTTTTGTTTGATGGTTTTCCATCTTAAAATTAATTTTGAGCGGTGTAGAGTTGGCCACCATTCGGCTCTATCGTCACACCCTGGTTATCATCTAGGATCAAAGTACTTTTTCTTCATCCTAGCGCTTTTTCCGGTTGCATTTCATAATTTATAGATCTGCCCCTTAAGCCTGAATGAAACCCTGAAAAAAACTTTAGGGAGGTTATTACCGTCTCTTAAAACCATGCAAGTTACAGTAAGCGTGACAGCGCGATACATGATATAAAGCGACATCCCCCTTACTCACTGGACTTGCATGGTTATAAGAGACAGTAGTAACCCCCCAGACGGTATTACTATCAAACTGAAGATTATGTCTTATTGAGACTGGTTTAGGATATTCTTTTTGTACAAAGTTAATCCTACTAATTAGCCAACATACACACAGATATACTAGTTTGGCGTTTGGCTAATTGATATAGATATAAAATTGTTACTTATTGGAAATCTTTTTCTTTTCCTTTTATTTCGCACAGATTATTAAGGGTTGAGAATTTAGCTCAATAATTATTTTACTTTATTTAGCGTACAATCAAAAAGTGATCAAAGCGTTTTCAAAATTTGTAAACGGAACCCTAACAAAAATGACTGCTATCTAACAATAGCAGCCGGGACCAACGGCTTCACGTGTCTTACAAAGCCCGGAAAATGTAAAAAAACATAATAATAAATCGTTATGATTAAATAAAAAAATTACATTAGTGGTTATGAACCAATCCAAGTCACGGCTACACCCTGGACTGCTTAACGTGCGTTAACGTTACAGTTACGCGTAGCACTCTTTCAAGACACTTTCAAATGCGGTGTTAACATCTCTATAAAAATCTGCCAAAAATCTATTTGGCTTGGTGCAACGAAGAATATGCACGGCGCGGCCTCTAGTACATTATGTAAATAGACCGGGAGCCTACAACCGAAATGCAGGCATAAATTGCCATGATTTCGTGCCCCATGAAATTAATTTTTTTGTGCGTTTTAACTGTGTAAATATTCGGGTGTTAACTGTGAACTGCGGTTTAATTTCGGTCTTGCTTGTTATTCAATTCAATTGAAGTTAAAAATCAATAGCGCGTAACTACTTACTTCATTTATTTTATCACTGTTAAACTTTAAAACACTAATGTACATCAATTGAAATAGATTATTTTAAAAATATGTATTTATTAATAAGATATTATTAGTGTTTATTACCACGATGTGATGTCAAATTAAAGATGAGATTTTTTTTGTCTTGTTTATCTGCTTCATGGCAAAGGAGGAAGGCAATCTATAGCTATCCAAAGAGGCAATTCTGCTAGTATTATGGGAACCTTTGAGCCGGGTACAATCAGGGGCGGAATTTTTTGAGTGACTGTATTATTTAGTACCATTGTTTTTAAATTAAATAAATATAGTCTTACAGCATTAGTCAAAGTGGTGGTTCGTGGTCAAATTATCTAATTTATAAAATAATTACACCCTGTTCATGGTAATCTGTCAAGAACAATTAGCCGCTCTTTTGTCTGTTTAGTATTTTTTATGTTGTCAACGAGAGCCATTACTTGTCGGACAATTTCTCTCCAACAGACTCCCTTTCTCTCTCTGTAAGTAAGATGAGATAATAATACTTTTCAAAACTGTTATTAAAAGCAAAAAGTTAGTTAGAGGAAAAACGAAAAGAGGATAACCAAGAAAGAGTACAATATTAATAAATAGAAAGTTGAGATTATATTTTATTATTATTTTGTATTTGACAATTTTTATGTATTCTTTGTTATAGTGACAAATTGAAATACCTAATAGTCTTGACATTATTTGACATTTTAATTTTGACTTTTATATTGTTTTGATAATTTTTTTGAATTATTGGATTTATTTTATATTAGAGATTAGAGACATCATATTATATTTGCACACCCTGATAAGGTAAAATGTACTGGCTCTTTTAACTGTCATTTATTGTTATCTATTGTACCTACATTTATGCAAATAAAGAAACTTGAAACTTGAAACTTGAGTACTATTAGAACAAGCAAAGGAAAGTAATAAAAGGTATTACAATTAGAGAAGGCTAACAGAAAATGAAATAATTTGGAAGGAACTTCAACGACGTACCTATATAATATACTAGCTGTTCCCCGCGGCTTCGCCCCGCGTGGGACTCGGTTATATCGCGCCCAAAAGTAGCCTATGTTTGACCTCAGGTCGTTAACTACATCCCTACCAAATTTTATCACAATCGGTCCAGCAGTTTAGCCATGAAGAGGTGACAGATAGACAGACAGACAGACTTTCGCATTTATAATATTAGTATGGATTTCTCCAGTCTTTATTACCCCCAACTGTTTTAATCTGACTGATCCTACTATGCTTGCTGATAGAGAATGCCACTTGGAATAAAGTTTCACCATTTGTACTATCATGGACCAAATATATTTGGTCCATGGTACTATTAAGTATTTATATGTTTATTTTAAGTTTGTTGCACCAATTAAAAATAGAGTGTACAAATGAAATGGCAGACTTATCTTATCTTAAATATGGGTCCTAAATAAAAGGAAGCACGTCGAACCTTTGGGTCCTTTTGTACTTTCCCCATCCCTTACTCACCCACACAGGGATTTCTGAAGAAGGACTGCATGAGCTTCAGAAATGAAAAGAAAATGAAAGGAAAGAAATGGCAGACTTAATGCGATATGGCATTCCCAGTAGGGGATTCCCCGCTTATTATTCAACCATGGGACCAAGCAAGACCCCTAGCGCAACTAAGGATTCAAAATCTCATTGTAGGGGTAGAAAGATAAAACCGGTTGTGAACTTGTAATTAGCTCTTAGTCTATTCTTGTTGGACTAGATAAAGCAATGTAGCGAAAAACGAGTCGACACCGAATGGCTAGAATATTCTAGAACGTTTGGGATTGGAAATACAAATGTTTTCGGATTCTCGTAGTGCAAATTAGACAGAGAAATGTCATGACGTCACTCAGTGAGGTATTATCTAGAGTTTGTAAATAAAGGAAAATAATATGCAGCTTTTGTAAATTATACTACTGTCAGGGAGAGATTACATTGCATTTTAACCCAAATCCGTCTAAACCAAAATAGAGTAACGTATTTAAACTGCATGTCTGTATCTAGTTCCCTCGTTATAAAAATTGCTATTAATATACATCGTAACCTGTCACTGGGTTGCCAATTTATTGTGAAAAATCAAATTATTATTTTTAGCACCAAAAATTGCATCTTATTTTTTTTTTCGTGAACCTGCCATTGTCGAAATAAAGGGTTTTGAAAAGCAATTAAGTTAAAATATATACCTACAACTTAAAATGTTAAAATGTATTTTAGAATGTAAAATCCCAAATTTATTTTGTGTTGCAGTGCGGATCGTTTTGACCTAAACCTAAAAGGGCTTTAAGAGCATAATAGCCAAAAGTGTGTTATGTTATAATGCTAGTAGTCATACCTGGCCAAAACCACGGGCAGCAGCTAGTTTCAAAATAATTTAGTTACAATTCAGAATATTTAATATCTAAAAACTAATCAAAACACGATGTGATTTTATTTAAGAGACGGATTGGCGAATTTTGCAGACTAAGATTAATTAAGCGTAATTAAATATGGCCCTATCATCCACCTTGTTTTGAAACAAGGAGCTTATAATCAAGTGGATTCCATGACCTCTGTGATGTAATGATTATACACGTCCATATCGATTGTACCAGCTTTCTCCGTAGGATCTGGTTTGATCCCCAGTCAGGGCAAGTTGGAAAATGTCTTTAGGCGATTACATCAGCCAAATAGCGCCGCCAAACACTTTATTTCTTAAACTTTTACTCTCGGAAAAAACTTATTGCCGGCAAAAGTGACCAATTTTGGCAGTGATGAGTTATTTTTTTCGAACCAACCTAAGGAAAAATAATGAAACCTAATACCAAAAATACTAGAAGTTATATATGTACTAGCGAAGTGCTGTTTTAGATTTTTTCAATTTGATCTATTTTTAGAGTAAAAGAAATAAAATTATTGGTGGCGCTAGTTGGCTGATGTAATCTTAAATCCTTAAGATATTTTCTGGTTATTAGGTATTTATCGAAAGCATTTAATAAAAATTATAAATACATTGTATATCCCAAACAGGGTTGAAATGCCTAGAGCTATAAGACCTCAGGGCACGTTTAGCATGATGGTAGTTGAGAAATGTAGTATGAGTTTGTATTCCACAACACTAGTTTAAAACTTACCCGCGGAATCTTAATCTGTGTAATTAGTTGTACTTAAGTATGTAAAAAAATATAACTTATAAAGATACACAATTAATAGATAAGATAGTAAAGATTACACTTTTTAAGTCTTACTGCCAATCATTTTATTCGTGTGGCCTGTGGACCTCATATACCCAACGTGCCTACAGTGACCTCCGGGTCCTTTATAATAATATATTTAGGGCACTGTTGCGGCTGCCACGTTTTTGTAGTGCGTCAGGGATGTTTGCAGACGCTCACACTGATGATTATCATGCTGCGATGCGTAAAAAAGTGCGCTCCCTGATGGGCAGGATGCGTGGCAGCGGCAACAGCATTCTAAGAGCGCTGTCAGAGAGATGGGACAGGCGCATGCAGTGCCACTGGGACGCTGCACTAAAATCCCAATTTAGTTATGTAAGGAACTAACATTAGTATGTAAGTGTGTTTGTGTATTACTAACAAATATGGACTACGGTCTGAAATAAAAGATTTTTATTTTTATTTATTTTTTTATTTATAACGCGGATTTCCTTAAAAAAATATTTTTTTTTCAAGCATATAATAGTAATACTTAGAAGCTGGGTTGATTTTTTTCAGCCACTGTTAGTAGCGGGCATGACTGACACGGTACCCATTTAGAATGTACCATACCTTTTGTCTTTTACAGCAAAAAAAAAACAAAGTTGCCTACTCCATTTAGTTTTATGCTCCTGCCCTTAGATTTAAGATTGCCTAAATTGGTACAGTCGCCTACAAAAGAAAATACCAACCTTCCTTAAAATACTATCTAATCAAGATATACGTAAACCTAGCAGCTTACGAAGGGTTTCGACATTTGAAAAAGTGTTGGCTATTAAATGTTGGTCTCTCTTATGTATCGGGTGTTGGTGACCAACATTGGTGTCATATCTTTCAAGCTACGAGAAAGCACCTTAGTTTAATGCCTGCTATTAGCATCTGAGACCAACGAATTTATGTGCCTTCCGAACCTTGGAGTTCATAATATCTAAATCAACTCGTTCTCAAACCTTGTGAATGAAACGACAAAAACTCAGGCAAAGTTGGTCGACATGTTTAGTTCACTAGAACACCATTCTCCGCGACTGTACAGCGCGTGACTAGAATCTGTATCCTTTTAGTAATTGTTTCTGGATAGATGGGAGAGATTTATGTGCCCGCCTGTACCACTGATAGTTCCAGGTTCTGATATATAGTGTGCCTGCTGTTTGGTATATAGGTTTAGAAACCGGGGTGTACAGGGTCTATTGAACGGTAGAAAAAATAAAAAATCAGCTATATGATATATATGATACGCTTAGGAACTCATAATCTTATTGATTATGAGTTCCTATGCGTTATATCTTATCTCATAAAATTATTAAAGAGTTTGTAGCTTTTGCACCTTTAATAATAATATAATAATCATTTATTTTAGGCTAAAAATTTCTTTTCCCAATATTATTGGCCCATAGAATAAATACCTTATGGTCTAGCATTACATATAAGATTATTATAATTAAAACAATAATACTTGGTTTACGTAACATAATTATGGTGTCATCATCATCCCGTGTAGGTGTCCCGGTCAATCGACCATGCACCCACACTTTCAGAGTTCTTCGGAATCGCCTCTCGGCCTCTGACATGGTTTTTTTAACGACTACTAGATGGTAGCCGGGATCAACAGCTAAATGCCTTCCGAAGCATGGAATCATCTTTATTATCAGAGACAGGGGATTCACACCTAAAATTTCCTAATCAAAATGGATACAATTAAATAAAATATACTTCCCGTGGGAATCGCACCCACGACTCACATGTTTACAGGCAAACGCCTTAACCACTGGACCACGGAGGCAGTTATAATTTGGGTATGTGCGATCTTCGTTGTTCAACTAGTGCCGTGTTTATGAATTAACAGCTAATTTAAACGTAAAAAAGGAAGGATTCAATACATTTGTACAAAAAAATTAAGTTAAAAAACTATAACCCGACTACGTGGTGTCTAAAAAGGATGAAACAAGGAAATCATTGAGATAGGAATCCAGGAATGCATAGGTACAATATGGTCAGTGTAAAGCCGTGGTCGCACCCACTGTATAGGTATATTGTATACCAACAATGTTCGTTTAAAGGTGTTCCTATCATCCATTTATAATGGGTGCGACCACGGCTTTACAATGACCACTTTGCACCTATGCATTTCTGGATTTCTATCTTAATTATTTTCTTGTTTCATCCTTTTTAGACACCACCTAAACAGACGGTATATCAGCCTCCAATTTCGCCAAATCATGACAACTTTGGCCAAGATATAGATCACGGCGTGTAGCTGGCAGTGTATTGTGATCCAAGTTATACTATTAATCATGTGCCGACGCAAGATTGTACTTCGTAAGTGGTCTGATGTGCAGACTTGGTTTGACTACTTGTCTTATAGTTTCGTTGGGAAGGCTGGCATGGATAGGAAATCAGTATTAATTGATGAGTGAAACCATAATAACACTTCTTCTTTTCGAGTCGTAATGGCTGTGGTATTTATAAATATATCCATACTAATATTATAAATGCGAAAGTCTGTCTGTCTGTCTGTCTGTCTGTCACCTCTTAACGGCTAAACTGCTGGACCAATTGTGATGAAATTTGGTATGGATATAGTTATGCACTAGGAGTCAAACATAGCCTATTTTTGGGCGCGATATAACCGAGGCGCACGCGGGTGGAGCCGCGGGCAACAGTTAGTATTTTATATATGCTTCAACTAGTACATAGCCACGTCCACCGCCCTGCCGTAATATACTCTTAAGTACTGTACAGCTTTTTCTAGGGAACATGGTGTTGTGATTGGGAAATGGGAAAGGAACAGGGAAATGAGAAAACAAGAGATAATACAAAATACCTAGATATATCACGAAATAAATAAAATAAATATATATATTCACAAATCAAGCAGATTGATCTAGCCCCAAAGTAAGTTCTAGACTTGTGTTATGGGATACTAACGCAACAATTTTATAAAAAAATCATACATAGATAAACATTCAAGCAAGACCCAGGGCGATCAGAAAAATACAATTTTTCGTCTTGACCTAATCGGGGATCGAACCTGGGATCTCTTGATCAATCCGCCGTAATCTGAACTACAGTTTCACTCGTTAGTGAAACGCGTGCCTTGAAATCGTGTGTACGTACAAAGTAAAATATTTTTATTGATCCGTGCCCAAATAGTGATAAAGGAACCATATTCCAAAATGTAACCCGACTTGGGCACGTTGCCCCATATTGTTTATAGTCTTTAGGTAATTCTTTACACTCCTTTTTAATTTTTTTTCAGGTTTTTATCATATACTTAAATAGGAAAAAACGCGCTGTCTCTCAATTTTTTTTTATCTATAGTTTATTATTATTTTGTTTAAATCAGTTTGTTTGTAATAACTTTATTGCACAAAAATTAACAAAAATACGTTTACATGATAAATGCAACGGCGGACTTATCCCATGAAGCTCTTCCAGCCAACCGGAGGCAGGTAAGAAGGATACAAGTATAAAGATTAGTAGATGTTGTGCATACAACACTTAAAAAGTGATAAAACCGAACATGTTTTCAGTTTAAAGTGCATTAAATTAAATAACAAAAATATTCTTAAACCGACCTTCAAAAATATCGGGACATATTATCTGCACCCTGTATACCCTGAGGATCTTCTTTATTTCTAATCGAAATGGCTTATTAAATATGTTTCGACCCTGTTCATGGCTTAAACTGTGATGAAGAACGGACCATTGGGGCACATTCATAGGTGGGCATAGACTGAACAACACCGCAACCTCACGTTATTAGTGGAAAACTCCACCTAATTCTGTTTATTTTGTATTTTATTGTTTATCTCTATGAGTTTCAAATGTAAACTCGTCTAATTTGACTAAAATTTTGTGAAAAACGTCATTTTTGAAGAAAATGCTGCTGTGGAGTTTGTGGCGCCACTTCTTCTCCACTTGCGCTTTGGAAGTGGTGGTAAACTTAAAATAAGTAACAATTGACGTCAATAAGTGATAAGAATATCCTATATTGAAAATAAACAATTTGAATTTTGAATTTTAATTTGAATTTGAGTTTAAGTTTATTTAAAGACTTAGCCAAGAAAAATCACCACCACTAGACTCGAGACTGGTGATGAGACAGTTGATATTTGCAGCTATGTTTTTTTACCGTTCTACCACGAAATGGCTATAAATTACCCCTGATGATGTAAACACCAAACAAAATATTGTACCCTCTTTACCCTCGAATGTAAGGAACATTATCGGGTGTTGTTATTATTTTTTTTAATTTCCTTTCCTAATTTACTTAAAAAGGGCCTTTGGATGTCGGTGTGAAAGCAAAATCTGATGTAAGGAGGCAGCCGCCGGCGACGGGCGCCGCATTAGCTTACATAGGGTAACAATACACAGAGCCTTCGTGAAATAAGATTATTGATGAATTAAAGATTTGAAGCAGTCAGACGCCTACTTGACTACATTGTAGTTGGAATCTAGAGTGAGTTTGTGAGAAATTAATCTCCTTATTAATAAAAAGTATTTGAACATAAATATGTTTGGTCTCGTATATACACGATATACTATATAATGTGGACTCAAATCAACTGCAAATATTTTAAGGGCAGATTCAGACAACTAAACTGAACAACTTCTGTAAATAAACTTATGTCGAAATACGAAAAAAAATTTTTGACCTCCCATACTAACTGAGAATCAGCTTTAGTATGGAGTGTGAAAAATAAAATTTCGTATTTCGATATAAGTTTATTTGGAAAATTTGTATTTTCAGTGTGTAATGATTTTTAAATGACGGTGGCGCTAGTGTTCACCGAGGTATCACCTTAAGTACGGAGAGTAAAAAAAAAAAACAATTTCATATTTTGATATAAGTTTATTTGGAAAAGTTGTTCGGTATAGTGGTCTGAATCTACCCTTAATACTTGCAGTTGAGTTGTGTCCACCTTATATATTATAGTATTGGTAAGATTACAACATCTATAGAGATAAATATGGTTTACAGATTAAGATAATTTTGGTGAAAGTAATCACCATTTTTTTTTTAAGTTTAAATATTTACTCTGTCTCCCCGCATTACTCTGTGTTAGCTTTCACATTTTAGAGTGAAAAGGTGGGTCTCTTTGTGTAGTAAAACGAGATTCATCCCCAATGAACCAGCCAACACATAGCAAAGCATTGTGATATCAGCAACGTTATTTTAATATTTCATATTATCGCGCAACGTTATACAAATCGTTAAATGTGCCTCTACTTTACCCCTAGGGTCTTATACTCTATATACGGACTGCTTAAATAGTCGTGGTCAGTTTAAGAGGGGCAAATTTTGCTTTTCGCCGCATGTCTGTCTGTTTTTTGGTTTGTTAGTTCCAGGCCCCTTATTCCCATTTCGTAGCTTACTTCGAAGCGGGAATAAAATGGTCCCATTTCCAAGCCATCTACGAAATGGGACTAAGGGTTCCAGATTGAGGGTCGCAAGAACGAATCCTAATGAAACTTGGCACATAGGTTCCTTGATGAAATCTCGATCATTTTTGATCAGGGGGAAAATGGGGGCAAAAAGGGGGGAAGAAAATTTTTTTATCAAGAATCGTGAGGTTAACTGTTCACAGAATCGCTAGTTAGTGATAAACATATAAGGACCGCTCCTTCAATTATATCAACAGCTTGAGCTGCCATTGATAACCTGCTAGCTTATTTATCATGGCCTGAAGAAGGTCGCAGGCAAACGCTATATGCAGGCCGCTTCAACCGTTCATTCTAGAAATCCTTGGGGAAGGCCTATGTCCAGAAGTGGACAATCTGCGGCTAAAATGATGATGATGATGATCAAGGCTAAGGTGTGTGCTCCTTCCTCACATATGTACCTGTCAAATCATATTTACTACTAGCTGTTCCCCGCGGTTTCACTCGCCATTAGTGTGTATGTACTATAGCCTATAACCTTCCACAAGAATCAGGCTTTCATATACAAAAAGAATTTTGCAAATCCGACCAGTAGTTTTCAAGTTATAAGCGTTCAAACAAACAAACTCTTCAGCTTTATTATATTAAGTATAGATTTAGTTAGATAAAACTAACAAATAAGCTATATTTAATCCTATCTACAATATATCAATTAAGTTTTTACAACCTACATTATAACTGTCTCGAGTCATAACCTCAATTTAGGTCTAATTTATTTCCTTCTACAGTTTTAACCATGTCGCCAAGCTCGGGGCCCAAACGACCCGGGCTGATAAATTATGAACGCGTGTTAACCCTCGTATCCGTCAATTAGATTCATTAAATTGGAGCGTTGAAAACTCCCTGAATTATATAGTATGTTCTGTGATTGTGTTATGTCCTTAGGGAATATGTGCGAGACGTGTGTGGGGTGAGTTCGTACGTCTATCTTTGGTACTGAGGAGGTATTTCAGACCTATAATGAAATGCTCGATTGTTGGTGGAGCAGATTCAGACCAATATACTGAACTTTGCCTAATAAGTTTATTTCGAAATACAATTTTTTTACTAAACTAGATCAGATGACAGACAAAGCAAAATTAACACTACTGCATGATGCTTATGACTGTGGAGTTTGTACATCTTTGTTTAATTTTTCACTGTATGCCCATATTCATAAAATTAATATTTCAATGTTTTCTGAAAATGCTGATGAATTTCGATGCTGTTTCGCCCAAAAAAAACGTAAATTTGGTAAGTATTTGGATGAATGAGGCTCTTAATTATTAAAAATATTTTCCCAAGCGTAGTTATTCTGGGAAATAAACCTTCCTGAGATACATTCTACCTTTTTGCTTGAATAAAACTTGTATTTACGCTGGACGCTCCCAACCAGTCATTTTGAAAATCCTTGGGGGAGAATGTCCAGCAGTGAACAACCTGCGGCCGAGATGATGATGATGATAATTTGTAAGTATTGGAACGAGGTATTATCGCGCATTGCGAAAGGGGGCTAAACGTAAAAAATTAAGACCGAAAATTGTAACGACACTGCTATAGTTGTAAGCCGTGCAGCGTGAGCGTGTTTTTCTGTCTGTCTCTCTCTCTCTCATAGAAAACTTCGTTCCATCTAGGTGTCTCTTGACGCCTTTCAAGATTTTTATATAACTACTTATGTATTGTATTTGTAAAAGTGATTTGATTTGATTTATGTAAGTATAATATTTCAGAGGGGTCAAAAAGTAAATGATTTTGTAAACAAGAACTAAAGGTAAGTCATTGTACACCCGCTTTTGGCTGGTGAGCACTAAATTCAGTACATTTTAGTGAATATTTTACAGACCGCTTCGGAGGGGAGCTGTAAATTGTGCTAGAGATGAGCGTTGTCGATGAAAACTGATGTCGATATTAACGAACAAACTTAAACTTGATGCTTAGTTAATATCACTACATAGTATAAAACAAAGTCGCTTTCTCTGTCCCTATGTCCCTTTGTATGCTTAAATCTTTAAAACTACGCAACTTATTTTGATGAGGTTTTTTTTAATAGATAGATTGATTCAAGAGGAAGGTTTTTATGCCTATGCGATGCCGGGGCGGGTTGCTAGTAGTTAATAAGACAAATTTATTGGAGAACGTTAAAATTACGTATTTTTTCTAAATTTTTAATGCTAGTATTTTTCATTTATGGGTTTTTAAAACGGTTATTTTGAATGATAAAGTGGGATTGTCCTTTTACCATCTTTTACGATATGGACGGAATCACTAAGTGGCTAACTGGAAACTTATCGACAAGGAGGGTCGTCTTTTCCTTTACCTTATCCCACTTTCCTATGTAGGGCCGGCACAGTATGTAAGTTCCTTCCATTTTGATCTATTTCCATATCTTTTTCAATTTCAATTTTTTGTGTATAAAACTATAAAATCCAGTCGTTTAGAAATAAAACCTTACCGATCTTGAAACTATTTCGATGTAAAATATTGCCAACTAAACAAAATACGAGCCAAGGTTTGTTTTCCAGCGACAGCGCTATCGGATAAGCCGAGACGAGCTCTGAATCCAGTTTGAAAACAAAGTGTTCAGTAAAAGCAAAGATTTTATATGTTTCTTCGTCCAAGCGTGTTTCCTTGTTGTTGCATTTCCACGCGTACGCTTCAGAGCCCAGGGAATAAATTTAACCATCGTCTTGGATTGGGAGTACTGGTTATTAAAATGGACTGCCATCTTTGCTTTTCGAAGAATTCTGGAAATATTACATATTGGCTAATACTGTCAGATTTTTTAGTCTGCCTAAAAGCTAGACATATCCTTATAACTGCCATCTAGTGATAACAGCGGAGACTATCGGCGAGGAGTTCTCAGATTATTATCGATAATTAGGCCATCCCTTTGAGTCGCGTCGTAAAATTTCAGAGAGCCGTCGTGAATAACCGAAGTGGGTATTCTAGAATTATGACGTCGTCGCTATGGACTCCACGACCCCGGCCGCCATAGATAAAAGAAACAATAATATTTTTCAGAAGCTACAATCAATAATGAATAATAATAATATACATACTATAAGAATATAATAAACAAACTTATATACATACACATACATTTCATAGCTAAGTGAATGTTACATACCTATAAAAGTGTGACATAACTTGACCCTTAAATATAATAAAAGTCTGAGCGCTTCGTATTGAGGCTGGTAGAGAGTTCCAAATGCGCACAGCCTGCACTGAGAATGAGTGTGAGAAATTTTGAATGTTGAAAACGGGAGTCCTCAGACAAAGATTTTGTGAGCTTCAAAGGTTTCTATTGTGAGCATCACGAAGAAATGAAAATTTATCATTAAAATACTGAGGGAGTAAATTATATCTTTCCTGTACAACACCATCAAATTATTGGTCTGGTTTTCCTGTAAATACGGTTACGGTGGTCAGACGGCAGTCGCTCCCCTAAACTACTAATAACCTGTACTGCCAAATCAGAACCATGATTAAAACGCGGACCCTGTGCTCTGAAGCGTAAGCTGAAGATGCGACTAGGAAAAACGCTCGGAAGGTGATGAAATTTTTTTATGATTGTATGACTATTTCGATGCAAGAGGTGACAAGTCAACATATTGGGAATTTTTTTGGCGTAAAGTGTACACGTTCAATGTTGGAGAAGACACTACATGTCAATTTCTTAACTTTGACATCATTTAGTCGCTAACTTTTTAAGTGACGAGTCTACCATTAATTCTTCAGCTACGGAGAGAACAATAGAACCCATAGAATGGGAGTTAAGGCTTATATAATCCAAGTACAGAAGCAAGGTATCTGCCATCTCATTATAGCGTTTTCCCAATTCACTTAAAGCTTTCGAAATCTGGACTCAGAATAGATTTACCGCAAGGCGCAAACATCCATAGAAATACAATACAAACATAATACATAAATATTGAAAACAAAAACATAACACTCTTTTTTACGTCATTCGTGTAAAAAGATGAATGAATGAATAAACATTTTATTAATTACATAAATAAATCATTATATTGTACAGAAACGGAAATAAAATTAGTACAAATGCAATTTCTTCGAGCCAACCTTAGGGTAGAGAGAAACAGAAAACATTGAGAAGCGAGCGATGTGCGATGTAGAGCTAATTAATAAATACGAGTATGCCTAAATATAGACCTAATAACTACGTTTAATGTAAAATGTTTTTTTTTATTTGTTCTTTCGATGTCGAGACCCGTTACGTCGAGTCGCCGCCACTTCTATTCTGAAATAACGCTTTATTATCAGAGTAGACGTGGTGCCTACTCGACGTAGCGGGTCTCGATATCGAGGGAACAAATCGTTTTTTGTCACTTCTGTAAAGTTTAAATTTAAAAAAATATTCTTTGGTCACCGTGTTCTTTACGAGGAAGTCTCGGGGACATTCCAGAGAGTACGGTGATTCAGTTGGCTGGGTATTCCTTGATTGCGGTACTCAATATTTTTCATAGTAACCTGTAATGACTTGCTTCTTCATTGCTTAAAGTTATATAAGGTGGACAAAAATCAACTGCAAATATTTTAAGGGCGGATTCAGACCGCTATACTGAACAACTTTTACGAATAATTTTATACCCTATGTCCTTCTCAATACGTTAGCTATGTGTATGCGAAATTTCAGGAAAAATAGTTTAGTAGGTAGGACGTGGAAGCGTAACAAACAAACTCACTCTCGCATTTATAAAATTAGTTGGATTAGTTTTTACATTATTAAGGTACGTGAGGATCGTAGCCAATGGAAATGTCTTGTCTCTGCCTACCCCTACCAGAGAAGGCGTAATGGAATACCATAACCATACATAATAATGTATGAATATTATTTGAAAACACAAATTACGTAATACTACTTACTACTCCGTTTGAAACAGACATTGACACTGCTTCCACAATATCGATTCTCCGAAATTCCTCGCAGTACGATAAAACGTATAATTTCGAAGGCAACGTGGATTAATCCGTAGATTAAATGTTTTACTTTGTGTTTGACTTAGTCTTTGAGTTGTAAGAAATTTCGTGCATTTTCAATTAAATTTCGGCTTTGTTGCCCAATTACACGGAAATTACTTTGAATCAAATAATTAACATCAATTGGTTTGTGTTCTATTTTCACTCATTTACTTTAACTCTAATTTTATTAGGAATTTAAACTGTTTTTCTCTAGCCATTAGATGTAGTTTCCCACGGCTGGGCAAAGGCTAACCTTATCTATCCGCTCGTCTTTATCTAGGGATGTTTTTGGCCATTCTTTTAATTTTACTGTCAATAGATTCCTCATGACCAGACCAGAAGGCTGGCCTTTATTTGGCTAACAGATTAACTTAAGCATTACCATTGTTCTTCTTTTCAAGTCATAATGGCTATATGGACTCTGTATTGACTTTGCCCAGTACCTGGCCACCTCCACCGCCCGCCAATTTGTAACTATAGGGAACTATATTATAATAATTTAATATTATCAAAATTAACTTCAGATCCAGAACCTTAATTACATAACACGGATTTTCGATAACTTGTGTTTTCAGTGAATAATGATTTTTTAATGATGGTGGCGCTAGTGTTCACCTTAATATTAAGTGTGTATATAGTATATATATAGCAGTTAAGTTTTGTAAAAAATATTTTAGTGTTATAAATATTTCTTAGCTTTATTATTATGAAAAGCTAAATCCCAATATTTCTACCAATTCCGGATATCATCCCCTCTTTCAATTTTTTTCCCTAGCCAATTTAACCCAAGTCTTCACTCGTCTATCCAGAGCAGCATTCATGTAGGAAATTGTTATGGTACTATGGTACCTCAGCGACTATCCAGTCCAAAAGGTAGTCAATTTCTCCATTATATGACGTGATTAAAAATATATGTGAAAGAATATTTTTTATTTCCTTTTGAAATTATGAATCCTGTTCCCGCCTCCCCTCTGGTTCTAATCAATCGGCGATAAGCCGCGTCAGCAAGGCAGGTCCCTCTCAAACACCGCAATCTCGACGCGTCCTAATTACGATGATGAAAAACAGCTGCCCGCGTGAACTCGCCTTTAGAAGGGACGATTTAGGGTTAATAAAATACGAGTACAATCACTGCATAGTATAAAACAAAGTCGCTTTCTCTGTCCCTATGTCCCTTTGTATGCTTAAATCTTTAAAACTACGCAACGGATTTTGATGCGGTTTTTTTAATAGAAAGAGTGATTCAAGAGAATGGTTTTTATGCCTATGCGAAGCCGGGCGGGTCGCTAGTAAATTTATATATGCATAAAAGAAAATCGTGTTAGTTACACTATTTATAACTCAAGAACGACTGAATTGATTTAGCTGAAAATCGGTGGGACTTAGAACCAGGAGAAGGACATAGGGTACCTTTTAACCTGGGAAAAAGCACTGTTCCCGAGGGAAGTTCACCCAGGCGAAGCCGCGGCTAATGCTAGTTTAGGAATGAAAATTCCTCTTTACTCTACTCATCATCATCACCATTTCGTGCAGGTGACACGGTCAATCGACCATGTACACCCTGGTGTCAGAGTTCTTCGAAACTGCCTGCGGAAACTTGGTACACAATACTTCTAACTATGTGTATGCAAAATTTCAGAGATTGGTTCAGTAGATCTATCTACCTATAAGTGTTTAAGTAACACGACTTTCTTTTATATATTTGCTAGCTTTTGTGCGCGGCTTCGCCCGCATGAATTTCCCTCAGGAACAGTGTTTTTTCCCGGGATGAAAGCTGTACCCTATCTCCTTCTCAATACTCCTAGTAATGTGTATGCGAAATTTTAGTAAGATTGGTTCAGTAGATAGCGCGTGAAGAGGTAACAAACAAACAAATATACAAACTCACTTTCGCATTTATAATATTAGTTGGGATAGATGTCGTGTCGTACTCTATAAAGGCTCAATCACAATCCCACAGATTAGCTATTAGCGCCGAATTAGCCGCATGTTTTGCCGTGTAACCACTAATCGTCCGAAGCCAAGGTTTTTGTGTTAGGTGATGTAACGCCTCCTGTCTTATCTCTAATCTTTTCTAGCTCAGTTTTATCACCGACTAGCGCCCCGGCTTCGCTTGGGCATAAAAACCTTCCTCTTGAATCACTCTATCTATTAAAAAAAACTGCATCAAAATCCGTTGCGTAGTTTTAAAAATTTAAGCATACAAAGGGACATAGGGACAGAGAAAGCGACTTTGTTTTATACTATGTAGTGATTGAAAGCGCATCACGTGCACATTACACAATAATATGTTCAATGAAAATCGGTTGAGCTGTGAAAAGCTAGTATAAGTGGGGAAAATACCTAATGTCTGCAAATATATGTGGGGAAGAAATCAGTCGACACACACCACTAAAAACAAAATGTGTCGGAGGTTTATTTTTTATTTTTATATTTAATTTTATATTTAATGCAAACTGAATGGTCCTATAGCTGCTTTAGCATAATCTGTGCCGGCATAGTAAACTCATCGATCATTCAACGTTGACCTAGTTGGGTCCGGCGAGGCTAGCATACGTATTCATGTTTTCTTACCTAAATATTGTTTGCCTTACAAGTTTATCTCAGCGTGTTTCTGGTTGCATCGAATCTTTATATCTTTGAAGTCCGGGGTTTGTTCAAGGACGATGTCTTTTAACTTTCCAGGGCTTAGTTAAA
This sequence comes from Apomyelois bistriatella, assembly GCA_947044815.1. Classification (NCBI taxonomy): domain Eukaryota; kingdom Metazoa; phylum Arthropoda; class Insecta; order Lepidoptera; family Pyralidae; genus Apomyelois; species Apomyelois bistriatella. Next base: position 7,952,497 of record OX345713.1, read on the forward strand.
GTCACAATCGTAAAATGCTAAGGAATGTCGACAAGAACAAAATGTATGGGATTGATATTGGATTGTCCACGTGATTTACCGCAGCTTATGTCAATCCCATACATTTTGTTCTTGACGACGTTCCTTAGCGTTTTGTAATTGTCACTTGGTTACGGGTGAAACGCTAACGCATTCGACAAGAACAAAATGTATGGGATTGACATAAGCTGCGCTAAATCACGTGGTCAATCTTATGTCAATCCCATACATTTCGTTGAATTACGAGTGGGTGGTTCTCAGAGCAAAATGTCCACGATGATGAAACGACCGTAACATAGTGACATATTATGGGAGCAATACTTCATTAACGTTTTGATATTGTAACTTTGGTTAAGCCCCCTTTAGGTAAAATGGTTTGGAATTATTTTTATAACTTCTGGTTCTGGAAGTGGTAAGTAGAAAACTGCGGGCAAACGCTATTATTTAAGTAAATTAATATAAAGGTAGTTTTATTTTATTATATAAGAATAATACCTAGTTTACAACACTCTTTGTGGGCTTTTGCAGAATAAGATAGCAATTTAGTTTAATAGAACCATTTCTCAGTGGAAATAACCAGTGTTCATCTCCTTTCTTTCGATGTGAACTTAGTGAATAAACAAATGATTAGTCTCGTTCATTCAAACAAATAATCTTATTTCCTCTACAACGCGTTCGGACAACCGCCAAAAACGTAACCATGATTCTAGGCGACACCGCCATTTTGATTAAAATGCAAATATTTCCCGAATGGCGTGTATAAATAACCGGCGGCAGGCCCCATGGTCCCAGTAGGATCCGAATTCAGTATAGACAAGTTAGAAGAGTGTACCGTGACTATGAAAACTTAGAAGTTGAATAAAAAAAATATATCAAATAAAATTTGTACAATATGAGTGTTTATTAAAAGACTACTTTTTTTATCAAGAGGGGTAACTATTAAACTTTTCGCAGGCCCAAAATGAGTAAGCGAGATGGCCCAATATATGATGTAAGACGACATCTCGCTTACTCTTTTCAGCCCCTATCATAAGCTGACTCTCAGTAAGTCAGCTTACGTTTTAGAGCCCTGATATGTTTCTACTATTATATTTTGTACGCTTTAATTATGGTCCGAATGAGGTACAAAAGCACCTTTGTACAAATGTGTACCTTTTGTAAGGTTTGTCTACAAACACTAAAGATAAAAATTGTCTGAGTCTCACAGTCGCCGTGTCGACGCGGCTGTCTATAGCAGGTGCAAAGTTCTGGATCGCTCCGGTGCGGGATACTGACGAATTATCCTCACAGAAGAATTGTACAGTGGGCAGAGAAATCTGACCCCCGTGCCACAAGTATCGCTATTGTAAGAGGGTCAGATTACCCTGCAGCCCACTGTACGTACAAACACATACCTCACGTCTCTATCCTTTATCTCCTGAAGGTTGTCACAACGATGGCTATTTTTAAATGTATCTAAAAGACAGATGTTATACATTTGATTTGTATGTGTAACTTTTGTAGCTCCTAAACGGATGGGTCAATTTTGATGCGTTTTTACCAACTTTCGCGGATCAAATTGATATAATATCCAGTTAATTCTAAGGTGTGTCTTCACTTAAACTTTAAACTGATGCCTTTTGCCTCTTCGTTTATAATGCGTACGGCGAAGGAGTGGAATTCTTTACCGGCTGACATATTTCCGGTTACTTATAATCCGGGTCTTTTAAAGACCAGAGTGAATAGGCTATTAATGAACCAGCGAGCTCTATCTTAGTCCACATCTGCAATTACCATCAGGTGAGATCGTGGTCAATCGCTGATCACTGAATAGTTAAAAAAAAATGCAGAAGTCTGCGAAACCCTCAATCTTCAGCAACTTACAACAAATTTTTGGACTCATTAGAAGAGTTAATGAGTAAGTTGTAAGGGTAGATGATGATTAACGCCCAATTTCGATTTTTTTCTGCCAAAGTATTCGGTATGTTTTTGTAAAATTTTAATTTATTTAATTTAATCAATTTTGCTGACACGATTCTTTGGAAAATTCAAATTAAAATTGTTTATTCTCAATATAGGACATTCTTATCACTTATTGACGTCAATCATTACTTATATTATTAAGTTTACCAGCACTTCCAAAGCGCAAGTGGAGAAGAAGCGGCGCCACAAACTCCACTGCAGCATTTTCTTCAGAACGTCAATTTACAAAATTTGAGTCAAAACAGACGAATTTACATTAACATTAAAGAAGAAAGAGTAGCTTAAACCGCAAACCCTTCTGAATTTCATTCCAGGTCAATAGGTACAGCTCCATTAAAACAATTTCATTATTTCCGTTCTAAAAGAATAGCTAGCTCCCAATGCTTTTCTATTTAAATACCTCTTTACCCCCATCCAACTGAAACAGAATCTTAAATACAATGTTTTTAAGGTAGTTTTTTGTGAATATTTTAGTGACTTACCGTGATGTATGGTTTAATCAGTGAATGTATTTAATTGAACACTTGAAGCAACTGTTCAGCGATTGTTAGTTGGCTTTATTTATCTTCTGTTTTGTATTGATTTTGATTATTTTTGAACAGACTGAAGTGGGATTGTGGGTTTTGAATGTGTAAAATATATCCGGAAATATTTGAGTTCAAATACTAACTAGTAGGTTTTTGTTTTAGACATTGGATAAGATTTACATTGCCATTCAGAGGTAATGTTGCCAGTGTAATGGGTACTTTAAAACCAGGTATAATTAGGCATTTTTTATAGACTAAAAACCTTTGTAGCGATTTCCAATTGCAAACTCTTTGCTGCTTGGCAATGAAAATACCCGAAATATGATCCTCTTAGCCATAATCATCATGTACCAAGGGAGATCTGGCTGTGACCTCTGACTCGGCCGTGAATGTTGCATCTCACTGGGCCAAATTTATATAGTTTTTAGCCATTGACACGATATAAGAAGAAGATGATCCTTTTCCTAATCTTTCGTCAAATTTTGTCTGGGTTCGCACGTTAATACACTATACTAACTGGTACAGATATAAAATTTTATATAGAAGGTGTACTGTGTATGTGAAATCCCCCACTAGTTTATCTTTCTAGAACTCTTGTTGGTAATCTACAGTTTCATCTTCGTATATCTACTAATACAATATTTCGTGATGCGTGTGACACCTTTCTAATTCGTTAACATTTTAATCAATCAATCAATCAATTTATTTGTTTAAAATGCGTGTTACAAAAGGTATTACTTTAATATAATTCTTCATCATTTCATAATATTATTTTTTTGTACTTTTATTATTTAATCTTAAAAGTAAAAGCGAAGCGAAAGCGAAAATCTAAGTAGTTTGCAACAGAATGTATGAACCCATATTGTACCTAATTGATTTATCATTAGCAATGAGAAATGCAAAGATTTCAATATTACTGCCCCTCATAACGTCACGTTATCAAGTCACGTTGCGCAACGTGAACCGAACAGTCTGGAAGTTCTTATAATGGTTGGCCGTATGGCGGGAACACGAGCTAGGGGCAAACCACCAGCGCGCTGGGCCGACCCTCTCCTTGCAGCATTGAAATGTAACACCCAAGAGGCCATACACCGGGCCCAGAATAGATATGACTGGAGGATGCTAACTGCCAGCTTGGATTATGGTGGTCACGACCCTCAGCTATGAGGAACACGACTTCAAAGAAGAGAGAAGCCTCTCATAAAGTTCTATACTTAAGGTGATACAAGGTGATAAAATCATTAATCACTGATAACACAAGTTATCAAAATTTAATTTTAAACATATTAAATTATTGAATTATAAATATATAGTTCCCTATAGTTATAAATTGCAAAACTGCTAAAAGTGGCCGTTTTAAGCAATATTGCAATTTATAACTATATGGAACTATAATTCAATAATTTAATATGTTTAAAATAAACTTTACATCCAGAACATTAATTACAAAAGACGGATTTTTGATAACTTTTGTTTTTAGGGAATAATGATTTTTAAATGACGGTGGCGCTAGTGTTCACCGAGGTATCGTCTTAACATTTTTATCACAGTTTCCCCGTCCGTCTCCGCCGTCTGGCCTCAGCGCCTGATTGCCGTCTGGAATATTTATTAAATAAATATTGGAACGTTTCATTTGCAGAATTTGCGGCGCCCGCCAAAACTGGCGTCCTTTTTGAACAAACAGTTCCAAAGTTCGTCTTTTGACTTTAGGGTTGGCAGATTGAAGTTTTAAAGGAATGATTTCATCTGAGGTTGAGCTCGCCGGTAGAATTTATTCTTTTGGTAGCTTTTTACATCCCACTGCTGGGTATAGGCATCTATCAAGTTTGACACCAAGGTGTGCTTGGTCGATTGACCGTGTCATTAATTGTTCTAGCCGAACTTTTCTTTATAAAACAAATTCTTTGTTCCCCGATGTTTTATCCGCCCGCTGTGATGCCTTAACCTTTCTCAAAAACCAAGCTATATAATTTGTTAAATAGGTTCATTCTGAGTTTGTTTGTACGACAAAAACTCAAAAACTTAGGTACAAACACTACCTCTTTATATATTGGTAAAAAAAAAAAAACAATGTATTAAATACAGAATTTATATTATACGTTACTAGCTGTTCCCCGCGGCTCCGCCTGCGTGGGACTCGGTTATATCGCGCCCAAAAGTAGCCTATGTTTGACCTCAGGTCGTTAACTACATCCCTACCAAATTTCATCACAATCGGTCCAGCAGTTTAGCCGTGAAGAGGTGATAGACAGACAGACAGACAGACAGACTTTCGCATTTATAATATTAGTATGGATATCGTTTGTCATTGAACTAAAATTTTTGGGCTAGTTAGATCTGAGTAAAACATTTTTTTAATTCTTGAAATACTCATCCCTGTTCCAAACTTAAAATTCCTCTTTCAATTCTAAAAACATCTTTTAATTTTTCGCCGAACCTTTTTGTTTGTTTGTATTTCTAAATTTCGAATATAGAATGCGAATAGTTTCTGAGCGATCGCACGGTTCGTTAGACGCAAAAGTCGCGAATCCTTGAAATATATTTTGACATTTTTTATCTTTGATCTTATGCATGATTGGCTTTTCCGGACTGATTGAAAATACGAAACATGTTGTTTAAGCTATGTTGTATGATACTTATATAACATGGCGATAAAAATAGCCTTTCACAAGGTTCAAACTATTTTTGTTACTATTCTGAGTCTCAACCATCAGATTACCGCGCACGTTTTTCAAAAACATACATATATACTTATATATATATACATATCATCACGCCTGTCTCCCGTAAGGGTAGGCAGAGACCAGAGATTCCCATTGGCTACGATCCTTATATACCTCTCTTACATCACTCTCGTCATACACGCTCGCAGATTTCGGGTACTCCTAATGTCTCCCTAGTATGTTTTTCGAGGCCGACCCTAACTTTCAAAAACACTATGATTAAATACTCAAGATTCAAATAAATTATTTTGTAGATCCTAATTGAGGTAATAATAATCGTGTCTACAACTATGAAAGAACGTTGTACTTGCGACAAACATTTATTTGAAACTAGCTTTCGACCGCGGCTTCACCCGCATGTATTTCACTGGGGAACAGTGCTTTTTCCCGGGACTAAAGGTACCCTTTGTTCTTCTCCTGGTTCTAAGCTACCTCCCCACCAAAACAGTTCAGCCTTTCTTAAGTTATAAATAGTGTAACTAACACGACTTTCTTTTATATAAGTGAACTAGCGACCCGCCCAACTTCGCATGGGTATAAAAACCTTTGAATCACTCTATCTATTAAAAAAACCGCATCAAAATCCGTTGCGTAGTTTTAAAGATTTAAGCATACAAAGGGACATAGGGACAGAGAAAGCGACTTTATTTTATACTAGGTAGTATAGATAGCGAAGATTCTGCTGGTTAAACAGAAATAAGTGAATTGTTCTGTCGAGAAACAGTACAATAACGAATTGCCCGTAGGACATAGATTAAAGAATTTGCCTTGAGACCGCGCGCGATTCGAAATTCTTTGCCGTATAGGACAACGGTTGATAAATCATATATATATATATATACATTTAAATAATAAAGGTGGCAGACGCTTTTCATAATCAAATTGGCAATTAATTAAATAAATTTACGAGACAAAATTAAATGTTCGATAATTAAATCCTTCAAACAATAACATCCATCATTCACTATCTAGCAGGGTAACTCGAGCGTCCCAGTCTGCGTTTACTGTCCTTCTCGTACGTTGTATAAAGTGATACATCCATCCCTTTCTTTAATTAACCCTGTCAGTTTAGATTGAAAGACACTTGACGTGGCCACGGTGACTCTGCCAATTTGACGGCAAACTTGTAAAGTGTCTACAGGGAGGGTTTTATTACGTGTATTAAATGCAATAGAGTTGATAGCAGTCGTATTTATTTATTTATTCGTGACTAGCGACCCGCCCCGGCTTCGCACGGGCATTAAAACCTTCCTCTTGAATCACTCTATCTATAAAAAAATCCGTTGACTAGTTATAAAGATTTAAGCATACAAAGGGACAAAGGGACAGAGAAAGCGACTTTGTTTTATACTGTGTAGTGATAATCATCATTTCAGCCACAGGCTATCCACTTCTGGATATAGGCCCAAGGATTTCCAGATTGACCGGCTGAAAGTATCCTGTACCCGTTTACCTGCGACCTTCTTCAGCTCTATTTGAGTCTAGTGAAAATCAATAAACATTTTTTTACGCCCTTTCTATCAATGGCTTCATGCATTTTGTAATCCGTCTCGTAACCTTTGCTACACTTAAGTATTCAAATTGCCTTCCCTCCCTTGATTAGATACACTAAAAAAATGTTTTACATACTTCGGCTATTTGAGAAATAACCAAATTTTGACAAGACACCAATGAAGTTAACTTGATTTAACAAAAGTGATTTACAAATAAAAGACAAAAAGTTTGGTAACATACGGCAAAGAGTTATGTGGTCACTTTTTTGTGCTATAGATTGACGAAAGTTTGGTTGTGTATAAGTAAGTATTTTTTTCAGTGTTCACGTAATAGGGATAAAAAAAACTCCCACATTCGAGGTAGCCTTCATGTTCGTGACATAGCTGATAAGCTTCAAGAGAATCGGCTACGATGGTACGGCCATGTTTTACGGAAACCGGCTAGTTACGTTGGGAACAAGTGTCTAGCCATGCCGCCTCCACCAGGGCCAGGTAGAAGGGGCAAGCCTAAGAAATGCTGGCTCGACGTCGCAGTAAACGATATGCGCGCAAATGGTCTCACAACTAGGGATGCCGAAGACCGGGCGAAGTGGAGGAGAAAAAGCAGGAAAACGGACCCTGGGCTCCGAAGCAATCAGCTAAGGAAGCACCGGGAAGGCGCTAAGATGAGAGAGAGACGTAATAGGGAATCTAAATTGCCCTTAGTTAGATGAGCAGTCTCAGGTACCTCGTGTGTCGTAAATTTGCTTATACGCCGAACTCCAAAACGCCTGACTAAGATTCTAACTACTTAGATTTAGGTCTAGCACAACTATTCTAAATATAAGCTGTTGTTCAGGTATATAGTTCCACTTTTGATAACTAGATGGTGTTGTAACATATTAGTGCATTGTAAAACTCGATATGGTTTCGCTCGCATCTGCATATATAGGTCTCCAGGACATTTTGGTATTCAGTTCAGTCCAGTACTCCAATAAATTGTTTAATACTATCCTGGAGTTTTATTTAAGACCTTCCAGATCATGAGATTCGGTCTCGTGGCCAATACAGCTGTTATTAATCTTGATTATTGGGAAGCCACCTATAATGGTACGATCACAAAATTTTACAAGCATTATATTATACCTATACACTATATAAAATGTAGGTGAAGATTTTGACAGCAAGACAGAAATATAGACAACATTGAAGTGCGACAGAGACAAACAAGAAAATGTATGCGATTTGACAGCTGTCATTTTAATCAAGCTATATTTTACAAAGTGTAGTTTCTGCCATAGAGATTTCCACATGTTTTTCATTAACGCGAAATACTCAATATTGCATGGTTGGTAATATTCGTATGTGGTATTAAACAGCAAAATGGGTAGTATGTATTAGGTTTTTAAGGTGGTGCAACGGTAACTTATCAGGTAAACCGAAAAATTATTATGGTCTGTATTCTTGCGCCCTCTAGTCTACCTTTGCCTGGGTACGGTTTATATGGATGTTTGTAACTCATTCACAGAAAAGTGGCTGAACTGATTTGGCTGAAATCATGAATGGAGATTGCTTAGGCCCTGGAACAACATATAGGCTATATTTTATCACATTATTCCCACGGGAGCGGAGCCCCGGGCAACAGCTAGTATCATAATAAAAAAAGTTTGCTATTTTTCGACTTTAGACTTTAGCTTAGGATGCTGCTGGGAAAATCTAAAACCAGAACAATTAAGTAATATGAAATTCTCTAGCAATACACAACAAGAACGTGAGCACGAAGTAAAATTTCCAGAATATTCTTAATTAGAGCTCTCGTTATTCGTACGACATTTCTCTACACATGTAGTTTGTGATGTGTAAACTTTCCAACTTAAACACCATGTTGTCTTGAAGCAATTAGGTAACTACGAAACTTCAAAATATTTATTTTAAACGGAGCTGTTGTCGAGCTAATGGAAATGAGGAAAATTGAGCAGGGGTATGATGGAAACACTGGATCAACTAGAAATATTAGTTTAATTTGTAAAACTATTATAAATTACTGTTTACACAGGCAGAACACTGACATAAAAATCACGTTCTTAATCTTAAAAACTGAAGTTGTCAGTATAAAAACATCCATCCATACTAATATTATAAATCCGAAAGTCTGTCTGTCTGTCTGTCTGTCACCTCTTCACGGCTAAACTGCTGGACCGATTGTGATGAAATTTGGTAGGGATGTAGTTAACGACCTGAGGTCAAACATAGGCTACTTTTGGGCGCGATATAACCTAGTCCCACGCGGGGCGAAGCCGCGGGAAACAGCTAGTATTGCAATATAAGTACAACAGAGGTGGCACCACAGCCACTGCCAACTAGAGTATTGTAAAATTAATTAGTAAACATTCTCCATTTAGCTTCTAAGCTATGTTCCTTTTAATGTAATCGGTTAAAAAACATTACACTCCATTTTGTCATTCGTATAAAAAGGAAATTGATCAATCAAAAATCAAACTTGTAAGCCCCAAGTGGATATAAAGATCGATATAAATGGACTGAAGCTTTCGTCGAAAGCTGTAAAAAATATAAGGGGAATTTGGAAATTCGGTGTTATTTATAAGGCAAATGTGGTGTAAAGCATAAAGTAACATTTGTCAGAAAACATCGCGGTCCCGCGGGCGCCCAGCTTACCGGTTAGACTGAGAGCTAGGAGACGAAAATATACTATACTAGCTGTTCCCCGCGGCTTCGCCCCGCGTGGGACTCGGTTATATCGCGCCCAAAAGTCGCCTATGTTTGACCTCAGGTCGTTAACTACATCCCTACCAAATTTCATCACAATCGGTCCAGCAGTTTAGCCGTGAAGAGGTGACAGACAGACAGACAGACAGACAGACAGACAGACAGACTTTCGCATTTATAATATTAGTATGGATGGATTTGTAATTCGCTTAAGGTGATACCTCGGTGAACACTAGCGCCACCGTCATTTAAAAATCAATACTCACTGAAAACACAAGTTATCAAAAATCCCTCTGCTGTAATTATTGTTCTTGATCTGAAGTTAATTTTAATCATATTCAATTATTAAATTATAGTTCCATATAGTTACAAATTGCAAAACTGCTAAAAGTGGCCGTTTTAAGCAATAATGCAATTTGTAACTATAGGGAATTATAGTTTAGTAATTTAATATGTTTAAAATTAACTTCAGATCCAGAACCTTAACTACAGCAGAGGGATTTTTGATAACTTGTGTTTTCAGGGAGTAATGATTTTTAAATGACGGTGGCGCTAGTGTTCACTGAGGTATCACCTTAAACTAAAATTTTCTGATAGACAAAGAATGTTTATTAAAAACAATATTTATTTATTTGTTAGAAAGATTATCAACTATTTTACATAACATTTTTTTTTTCATCTTTCCTAAAATATAGTATACTAGCGACCCGACCCGGCTTCGCACGAGTACATGTATTATACATATAAACCATCTTGACAGACAGCGGAAAGCGACTTTGTTTTATAGTATGTAGTGATAACTTTTCGACACAATATGTCTGGAACTTTGTTTATTACCTAACGTTTTTTGTAAATTATAAACAAACGAAATAATTGAACTGTCAGCTGGATAATTTTGATACGGGTGCACATTTCACAAAAATATCAACCAGAAGGAAGAGGAATTCACAAGAATATCAATCAGGACTTGTCGTTGCCCTTCGAGCCATTGATATTCCTGATTTATCTCAAAAATACCAGTTACAAGCTCCTCGTCTAATTTCCGAAAGCGCTCCCCGAGTAACAAATTGGCAAAAATTCTTACACATGCTCCTACAGGCGTTAAGTTTGAGAATTTTATACTTTGCCTGTTTTGAGATATTATGGGGATTTGTCATGGGATCCCTTGACGCATTGTTTTTGGCTCTTGGCTCTTTGGTTTTTGTACGTATCGACATTTATATAATCCACACTATTTCTTACCGAGTTAGGTTAGGTTAGGTTAAATCCTATCACCACTTAATTTTTTTCCAGTTTTTGGTCCAATGATTAAGGCGTTTGCCTGTAGACCGGGGATCGCGGGCTCGATTTCCACGGGACTCATCTATGTTTAGTTGTTTCCAGTTTGGTTAGGACATTGCAGGCTTGAATCACCTGGTTGTCGGATAATACGAGTAAAGATGATTCCGTGCTTCGGAAGGTACATTAAGCTGTTTTGGTCCCGGCTGCCAACTGGTAGTCGTTAAAGAAACGTCAGAGGCCGAGAGGCAGTTTCGAGGAACTCTGACACCAGGGTGTGTATGGTCGATAGACTGTGACACCTACACGAAATGAAGATGATGAGCTGTATTCTCTCGTTTCAGCTTTCTTTGTGCCTGTGTGACTGCAGCGTGGTGCAGTCGATATCTCACCTTCTATCGAGCCACGGAGGATATACCTAAAGAGTGGAGGTAGCCTACTTCTCGAGTAAACACGTGTTAATGACAATTAGGAATGTTCTGTGCCCCTAGTATGAGTTTCTCTTAACGCAGACGCTAGCGACTGCGTTAGGATTTTGTATGGAGTTTTTTAGTTGCCTTACTATCCGCCAGAGGCGCTGTACAGGTTTGCTATACTAAATCGCTAACGCAGTCGCTAGCGTCTGCGTTAAGAAAAACTCATACTAGGGGTACCGTACTGATCAATGCGCCACTGGTGGCGAGTAACTGGAACTAATCAAAGGCTGCTATGATGAAACCAGTGCTCTTTGGGTTAATTCGTCTCTTCTATGTAATTTATCTGTGGTCGTTTCCTAGTTGCCCTGTCTCCTGCACAAGCCAAGCACTGAACAAAGTCAATATCTATTTGGCTTGTCTTCTATATCTGTATATAAATAAATATAAAAGAAAGTCGTGTTAGTTACATTATTCATAACGCAAGGACGGCTGAACTGATTTGTCTGAAAACTGGAGGTATCTAACCAAGAGAAGGACATAAGGTACCTTTCATCCCGGGAAAAAGTTCCCGAGGGAAGTTTAGCGAAGCCGCGGGCGAAAGCTAGTTGAGTTAATATAGCCATTATGACTAAATAAAACTGAATACTAATAACACGGTCAACTCGTGCTCTTTTCAGGCTTTTTATCTGGTATGTTATATAGCAAAACTTTATAAAAATGCTTTTCAAATCCCGAAAAACGCAATAACATCCACACGCGACGCGTCCAATCAACACTGCAACATAAAAGGATTTTGTATCCTTCTAACAAGTGTGAGCTTTTCACAAAGAGTGACGGGATAGCATTAGCGGATTTTCTGTGATTGTACAATAGATACTTGGTTTTTCAAAGAATTTGAAATCGCGCGCGGTCTCGGCATTTTTTTTTTTAAATCTATGTGTTTTTTGAATTTTTTTTTGAATATCTTTTTGTTTTTAAATGAGTCTGCCTACAGAGTTAGTTTATGACACAAACGCATGAATTGCAAGCAATTTCGTTTTTAATCTACGCACAATAACTTCAAATACCGTCAGTGTTAGATTACAATTTCACGATAAAGTATTTCAAGCCAAGCAAGGAAAGGTATTTATTATTTTTGTTACAGTTGAACTTCTAGTTTTACTAAATAAACTATATATTTTTTTAATGTTGAAACTGTTTAATCATCAGTAGTACGCTTTGTCAAATATGAAATTCAAAACTTGAATAGTAATGAATTGAAACCCATTTTAATAATAACGATATTTGGAATGTTAATCAGCAGTCGTTTCATTGCTAAGTGATTGGATGAGATTTACAAAATAAACATATTTGGCTCGAATAATTGATTCTACCAGCTTCCTCCTACAGTTTTCATCACCTCCACGGTAGTCCTGATGGACATACTTCTTTTTGGCAAGTACCACACGGGTGGAACCGCAAGCAGCAGCTAGTAACTTTATAATTTTCCCGTTTAAAGTTTACTAGGCAGGTTTGTGATATCGTATCCCATAAGTTCGGCGGGCAGTCTAACTAGGACTGTTTTACATAATCTGCTGGAGGAATATTGATGACTGCGCCGGTCGGTGCGGCGGCCAGAGAGGAACGATAGTGAAACGATAGTGAAACGATAGTGAAACGATAGTGAAACGATAGTGAAACGATAGTGAAACGATAGTGAAACGATAGTGAAACGATAGTGAAACGATAGTGAAACGATAGTGAAACGATAGTGAAACGATAGTGAAACGATAGTGAAACGATAGTGAAACGATAGTGAAACGATTGTGAAACGACGATGAGAGCGACTGAGTGAGAAGATGTCGCCTTACATCATGTATAGCGCCGTCACGCTTGCAGACTCGTACCGGTTCGCCTAGTTGTTTATCGCTCATTGGTTGTCTGTGATGTGTCCATGATTACTGAAAAGGTGACGGCTGAAAATCAGTGCTAGACATCCCCTTGCATGTCTAGTGTAATACTAAGCCGCCACCTATTGAGATATTTGTCACATTTCATGTATGTTTGTTTGTTATCTATGTCCTTTGCTGATTTGTATGTGTGATGAGTGTCTTAATAAATGTTATTCTATTCTAATGAAACGATATCTGACATATGCATTTCAATTGTTGGCGCAACACGCTTGTTCAACTTAATTAGACATATCTCTTTGTAACATGTATTCCTACCGTGTTTGCCTGCAAATAAAATTATTTCATTTCATTCATTTTATCTGGGGATATAAAAAAGCTGCATTAAAATACGTAAAATTTGAATGTCAATGTGTAAATTTGGCGCTAATCATCCGCTAATTTGTTTATTTTTTTATTTAGATATGCCCAGTGTCACTCTCACAGTAAATACGTATATAATAACACCTCTCAAGCTCAAATCCATCGAGCCGTTCAGGCTGCAGAGCGTGCCAAACAATTATACATACATACTCACGAAAAACATAACCCCTCCTAGCGCAGTCGGGTAAAAATCACACAGATTGAACAAGCCCCAAAATAAGTTCGAGACTTTTTTGATTTCATTTGTATACACGATTTTTTTATTTTGTGTAAATATTTTAATTTTGTTTTAAATTGTACGGACAAGCAAACCGTTTTTTATGTATATATTATGTCTATTATTTTTGTTGTCATATGACATATTTCAATAGTTTGCTGGAGGGCGCAGACTCGTCGCTTTGCCATGGCAACTGCGCCCCTAGCGGCTGTTATTGTAAACTACTTCTTTTCTCTCTGATTTTTGGTTTGCATGTTAAATATTCATTGCCGTTTTCTTTTTATTATTTTCTGTTAATTAAGTGTAATTTCTTTCTTGTGCTCATCCTACCCTTCTGATTTCTTATTCTTGGACTGTTCTTTGTTAAGTTTCTTTATGCTGTGATTAAACTTTCCTACACTATTTATACTTTTCAATTCTATCTCGCTACCTAGTCCACATTAATTGGTGACCCCGACGTGATTGAAACCAACCTTCTCTGAGCAGCCTTCTTCATCATCATTCTCCAATCCAACATCATCGCTCAACCTCTTCAAGCCCCTCATCATCAGGTCAGCAGCAAGCAGTCTCTCAGCAAGCCAACAACAACAACAACGGGGTATCTCCAGGTCCAACGCAGCCGACTCACCAAGCTTCCTGGTCCTGCCAACCACAACTTATACCTCTAGAAAAAATATTTGGATGAGAGAATTCCAAAATCTCAAAAATCATTGTCTATTATCGTTTCTCAATATATAAACTTTGGGTTTGCCCGGATTTGGATATTCTGTATTGAATTTTAACTAGCGAAATAACACTGAGCTTACCGACTGTTACATATACCAGCATAGCCATCCCTACTATAGATACTCGTACCATTTACATCATAGAATTTGGCTTGGAATCGCGCGCGGTTAGACGTCTTAAAAACCCCCGACGTAATTATTATTGTGGGGTGTTATAAGTTTGACGTGTCTGTCTGTCTGTCTCCGACATCTTAGCTCCCGAACGGATGAAGGGATTTCAATTTAGTTTTTTTTTTTGTATTAAAGGTGACTTATGTTATGAGCGAGTGTTCTTAGACATGTTTGATGAATATCGGTTGAGCCGTTTAGAAGTTGTGGGGAAGAATCATCGAATGTCTGCAAATATAGTCGAGTGGGGTCTCAAATGAAAGCGCGTCACGTGCACATTACAAAATAATGATGTTCAATGAATATCGGTTGAGCTGTGAAAAAGCTCTGAGGGTATAAGTGGGGAAAATATCTCAAATAATATGTGGGGTGGGGGGGGGGGGGGAATCAGTAGACCCTCACCCTACCCTACTAAAAACAAATTGTGCCGAAGGTTTTTTTTTTATTTTTAATTTTATGTTATTTAATCTATGATTTATATATCATCATACATTCTTTTACTCGCGGCTCCGTTAGCGTAAAATCCATCAACATAGAATATGTTTCTGGGATAAAAGGCACTACGCTTTTTGAGATACATTTCGCTGACAGATAGACGAATAGATGAATTCTGAAGATCCCAGTTTACTAGTTTTGGGGAACTCTGTACCAGTTAAGACTTTGTGCCTTTTGGGATGAATTTTCAGCGGGAATAATATTTATACCCCCGGCGTGGGCACAATATACAGGGGTGTAAATCATGCGAAACAGGGATGCGCCGCGGAATTTGTCACCGTGACGGGTCCAGTGACTAAAACAAAAGGGGAAGATACGTCGTATCAATGTTGTCATTTTTAGACATTTATTAAATGTGTCTATCTTAAATTTGTAGTAATTCCTATCGTGCGTTCAAAATCGGTATATTTTTATATGATTCCCAATTTATGTCATTACTAGCGACCCATCCCAGCTTCGCATGGGCATAAAAACCTTCCTCTTGAATCACTCTTATCTATTAAAAAACTGCATGAAAATCCGTTGCGAAGTTTTAAAGATTTAAGCATACAAAGGGATATAGGGACAGAGAAAGCGACTTTGTTTTATACTATGTAGTGACGATAAGTGATAGTGATTATAGCGTTATCTTGGAGTCCAAGCCGATGTGTTAAAAAAGAGACTACTCAAGGGACTTTAGGCATTCAACATATTATTGCTTCTTGGAAATATTATTGTGGAATCTGGCAATAACTGAAATAAGACAAAAACCAATTTTACTATGAACGAACAGCCACGAGAAATAAAGGAATGGGCTTTTTCATTAAGTATTTTTACTTTTGTTGATGTAAATAATTCATGTTTTATTAGATAGTTTGTTGTCAGGGTCGGCCTCGTAAAACATACTGCGACCAAATCGCAGATCTTTTGAAAAAGGGAGACATTAGGAGTACCCGAAATCGGCGAGCGTGTATGAAGAGAGTGATGAGTGTGGAGAAGGCGAGAGAGGTATGTAAGGATCGTAGCCAATGGAAATCTCTAGTCTCTGCCTACCCCTACGGGAGACAGGCGTGATGATATGTATGTAGATAGTTTGTTTTGATGTTTTAGATATAATACCACATGTGTTTTAAGCGTCACTTCTGATTATAACTCTAGAAGTCACATTCGCCAAACGTTAACGAGGTACGACAAGAACAAAATGTATGGGATTGACATAAAATTGACGACGTGATTTATCGCAGCTTATGTGAATCCTATACATTTTGTTCTTGTCGACATTCGTTACCGTTTTGAAATTGTACGGGCGCTGTGCGTATCTATCTCAACATTTTCATCTCAGCCCCGGCAGATACCGCACCAGGATGTAAATCACGTGACGAGAGTCCCGATGACGGCACAGGATAATCTAGATCGATCTGCTATGTACAGATATGTCCTAACACCATCTTATAAAAAGAAAGAAATAATCCTAATTTCCTAACTATCACTACATAGTATAAAGCAAAGTGGCTTTCTCTGTCCCTTTGTATGCTTAAATCTTTAAAACTACGCAACAGATTTTTATGCGGTTTTTTTTAGTAGATAGAGCGATTCAAGAGGAAGCTTTTTATGCCCATGCGAAGCCGGGGCGGGTCGCTCATAATATTATAAATTCGAAAGTGAGTTTGTTTGTTTGTTATGCTTTCACGCCCTATCTACTGCACCAATCTTCCTGAAATTTTGCATTCACATAGATAGAAGTATTGAGCGGACCCTGGGCTCCGAAGCAATCGGCTAAGGAAGCAACCGGGAAAGCGCTAAGATGAGAGAGAGAGAGAAAGAGTGAGAGAGATAAAAGTATTGAGATGGATAAATGATACCTTTTATCCCGGAAAAAAACACTGTTCTAATAAGAAATTCACGCGGGAGAAAGCTAATATAAACTACTAGCTTTTGCCCGCGGCTTCACCCGCACGCCTTTCCCGTCTACAGGCAAACGCCTTTAATATTTAACACTGACTATACAAGTACCGACGATATAAATGAATATCAGTTTATTTTATGTAACGAAAGTTTGCAATAACTAAACAGTTATGTTGGCGATGTTACAGAGTTAACGTCGATAGCAGGTGTGACTGACAAACTTACAGCCTGAGTTTCAACGTCCGAAACATAATCCACGGCTGGGATGGATATACTCGTATTATATGTCGAGGATTGCATGGTTCACAGGAGATAGATAGTACATTATTAATAGAAGCAAATCCTCGAGGTTCGAAGGGAATAGATTTAGAGCTTGCATGTTTTGGATTGTGAAAATAAACAGTCAAAGACATAGAGTTAAAAATAATAATATAATAAATAAATCAAGTACTCGTATTTCAGGCTTTAAACTTTGAATATTTAAATATGTTTTCTTCCTCTTGCTCGGAAATAGCTTTATTATTTTAAGAAAACAATATGTCAATGGACTCATTTCTGGCCTTGGCCAACAATGAAATTAAAAAACTCATTGCCGGCCGCTAATTGAGGTTTTTTAAAATAAGTACACGTTTTCATACATTAGGTTTTTTAGTTTGGCCAGTCAACAAAAACCTATTTTAGGGGTCGTTTATGGAAATAGCTAGACACTTTTGTTAGGTTGGTACTAACCATTAGTTACGATGTTGTTTCGTCTCAAGAGAAAGTCAAGAGGAAGAAAAGTGTTGTACAATATAAGCCACGGCCAAAATTGCATTTTTTTATTATTAAAAGACCTCGGCCTGCGCTTTGGCCTTACAATACTACTCGGCCGTAAGTTGCTTAATTTCTGGCCTCGAAAGTAATATACTATTAACAATATTATCGGCCCATAGAATAAGTACCTTGTAGTCTAAAAGTTAGCTTAGGAGGAGCTCGATAGCCTAGCGCGATTCCAGTGTTCGTAACGATAGCGCGCGTCAAGCGACGGCGAGAGCGCGGCAATGTTTGGATTGGTCGGTAGTAGCATTTTCTATCTTGAGCTCCTCCGTGCTTCGGAAGGCACGCAAGACAAATTTCGAGAACTTACCAAAGTAAGTTGAAGGGCTGACTCAATCTGTGTGAGTCACGCCCGAATACTAAAACGCTACTCAATTTTGAGAGCTGCTCAAGTATCATGCTGTCGCGCTGAACGTCAACGATATGACAGTGACAACATGATACTTGCTCTCAAAATTGAGTAACGTTTGAGTATTCGGGCATTATCCCTATATATTTATTTATATCTTTGAAAGATGTGAAGAAACGTGCGCAATCTAATACAATGGTAGTCAGAGCACGCAAGACTTGTTCTTGACCCGATTTCGCCTGCTTTGACGATAATGAGCTCTTGTTACGTCGGAGTCGGAGAACTAGTGAATTGCTTAGTACAAAAGACTAGTTAATTCTAGGTATTTTGCTTGCGAATTTCTTAAACAATTAAAAAAGTTTTTTAGTTGGTACCAAAAATTTATCGCATATTTGTCTTGTACTTAGTTATAGTTAAATGGTAAGGGGACAACAGACATTTCAATTTACTATACCAACTGCCTCCGTGGTCAAGTGGTTAAGGTATTTGCCTGTAGACCCGGGGGTCGTGGATTCGATTCCCACGTGAAGCACACTTTTGACATTGCAGGTTTAAATCACCTGTCTGTCTGATAATAAAGATGATTCCATGCTTTAGTCCTGGCTGCCCTCTGGTAGTGGTTAAAGGAACCACGTCAGAGGTCGAAAGGCGGTTCTGAACAACTCCGGGGTATGTGGTCGCTTGACCGTGTCACATACACGATAATGAATTTACTATAAAGGTACATACACACAGCGCGTGAGTAAAACCGCTGGGAGCAGCTAGTAATTTTACTCAAACAAAACTGTACGAAATATCTAAAAAGTACAAAAATAACACTACCAACCTTCTAACTTGTAAAATAATATATTCATGAACCATTAGGATAATTAAAATTATATTTAACCGCGGAATTCACGCTGTCTTAACTGAACCGCCCAGGGCGATTCTCTCCCAACTATCTGAGTGCATCTTTCCTTGTAAAATACACGTAATTTACATGAACTTAATCTGGAAACTTCATTTAATTATTTTAGAAATTAAATCTGGTATCTTGTAATTATAAAATATGACTATTTCAAAATCGACCTCATATTGCAGTGTTATATCTCAGACATACTCCAATCAGGAAAAAATGTACAACAAAAAACCAATTTATTTTATTTCATTATATCTTTTAAATATAATAATTGCATGCCACATTTTGTTTATGACTGAAATGTACACAAAACATAGAAATTATTCGAATAGAAATGTTTTGACGCGGATTTAGTTCCAGGATAAGTGTGGCAGCGTATTCTCTCTTCTTATCTTCAATTAATCACAAACTAAATAGAGATCAATTAATACATGTAAACCACACCACACCTTATTAGAAATGTATTACGTAGTTAACAACAAAGCCACCTAATATTATCGACCAATAACAGTGGCAATGACAATCAAATGCCCCGCCCATTTTTTCTGTGTGAAACGTTGGCTTGCAAGCCAAACTAGTGACACGTTTTTCGTGCGCTGTGCCACTTCTTGTAAATATTTTGTAAATTCTATGGAAATGTAATAATAGTTAAATATATAATAAATCCAAAATGTAATTTTGTATGCCTGTTGGCGCACACAGAGGACTGTATACATTTCTACTAACACATAATTCTAAACTGAGTAAGATAAAATAAATGATTATATTTATATATTTTATGTATACACTATTTATTTAATTTTACTAATTGTTGCCCGCGGCTCCGCCTCTGTAGAGCTGTTTTTATTCTTAACTACAGTGGACCTCCGGTAATCCGACAAACATTATGCAGGGCAGTGTCGGACTATCGAATTTGTCGGATTATAGAGCACTGCCTTAGACCCCCTATAGTCCGGAATTTATTACAAAAGAGTACCTTGTAATCCGACAAATTACATATGTATCTAATGATAAGATTTTATATGTTATAAGTACTTTGAAGTACAAATCATACTTCATTAATGTATGTCGAATTTAGTAAATTAAATAACAATAGTGAGCTTACGTTTTATTATAAAATTAAGCACAAATGCACATATGTACCAAAATAATCAAGAATTATTAAACAAAATCATGTAATGAATTTATCAAATTATGAAGCTTGGAAATATTCATCAATTTTTTTTTGTTTAGGGTTGTTATAACGCGAGATCAGAGCCTTGTCCCTCAGTCTTCTCAAAAGTAAAAGTTCACTGTAGGATGTACCATTCTCTTCAGCCCATTGTAAACTCTCATGTCGGATTACAGGGGGCGCCGGATTAGACAAGGGCCGGATTATCGGGGGTCCACTGTATATCCTATCCAATCCACCAAATTTCATAAAATCGGTCCAGCGATTAGCGGTGAAAGCATAACAGGCAGACAGACAGATTTTTTCGATGTGACAGGAAAAACGCTAAGACGACAAGGATGACGTTAATTTAACAACGTATGAGTAATGAGGGCGGGAATATAAATCTTATTTGGACGCGCTGACAACGAATATTGATGAGCGGTACAGACAGACGCACAATCGTAACCGTATGTTTGTATATTGTCTTTGTAAAATTGACTTTTTTTGTTTATCTATACTAATAATAGCTCGATAGCCTTATAGTGTTCGTAATGATAGCGTATGTCAAGCGACAGCGAGTGCGGCCTGTTTAGGATTCGCGGCACTTTTGCGGCATTTGTGGAATTTCTTCTTAAGCCTCATCATGCTATGGAAGGCATGTTTAGCAGTTGGCTGTTTATTATTTCAACACTTCTTCTTCTTTCATGTCGTATTCCTCATAGCTGAGGGTCGTGACCACCATAATCCAAGCTGGCAGGTAGTATCCTCCAGTCATATCTATTCTGGGCCCGGTGTATGGCCTCTTGGGTGTTACATTTCAATGCTGCAAGGAGAGGGTCGGTCCAGCGCGTTGGTGGTTTGCCCCTAGATCGCGATCCCGCCATACGGCCAACATTTATAAGAACTTCGAGACTTTTCGGTTCACGTCGCGCAACATGACCGAAAAAGGCGAGTTTCAACACTTAGTTCTTTTATTTTTAACGCTGTTTTTGCTATCACTCCGGAATCTTTTCTCCTTGCATTTTACGTATTTACCGACACTGATCAGTGTCCCGTGCGATGTCGCGACACCGCGTTGACACCTCATACATAATCTAAATATCGGATTACCCCACAAACGCGTCAAAAATTCGATCAAAACTCGTCAGAGTTTAGACGGAGCGATAATTTCGTAGCTTCGTAGCAGAGTGCTACGATTTCGTAGCAGATATCTACGATTTCGTAGCGGATTCGTAGCAATAGCTACGAGTAGTGATGGGCCAAAATGGAAACTAGTTTTCAACCCATTCTTACCGTTGTTTACGTTGAAAATCTTCGCGATTTATAATAAACAAATATAGATATATTTTTACTACTTTGACCCATCACTAGCTACGAGACAGCAAAAGTTAGCAAAAACGGTGTAATTTTTTATTTCTTCAGTGTGTACAAAGAAATTTCGCGCTCCAATCACGCCATCTAGCGAAAAAATGTTATTCCGTGATCAAGACGCTAAGTGTGGGTCGGCTTTGTCGGCGGAACAAAGGCTGTGGAGGGGCTCGAGTGGTCCTCGGTAACTTCGGGTCATTGAACGTGCGAGTTTCTTCATAAATCTACCTACCTATCCATATACTTATATGTCCTATCACAGATTATAGCATATTATACTGGTTCAGATATTCAACCGCCATATAGAGAAACGCCTAAAAACTTCTTGTTAATCCGATAACTTTTTTTCGTCCCACTGCTGGGCACACCCCTCCCCTCTCCTCCGATAACTAAAAACACTAAATCAGTTTGTGGTAGGATGAATGTTTTAATAATTTAAATTTTCTTTCGTTAATAATAAGTGAAATTATTACCAAATTGAAGTGATTAAATTTTTATAGGCGCCACCTATTGTAAAAAAAGAACTTTTTTTTCAACATATGCCTAACTCGCAAGTAGTGGAACATGGTACTCTATATATCAAGCTTGTAATCCTAATCCTTATATTAAGGTGATACCTCGGTGAACACTAGCGCCACCGTCATTTAAAGATGAAAACACAAGTTATCAAAAATCCCTCTGCTGTAATTATGGTTCTGGATCTGAAGTTAATTTTAATCATATTCAATTATTAAATGAAAGTTCCATATAGTTACAAATTGCAAAACTGCTAAAAATGGCCGTTTTAAGCAATAATGCAATTTGTAACTATAGGGAATTATAATTTAATAATTTAATATGTTTAAAATTAACTTCAGATCCAGAAACTTAATTACAGCAGAGGTATTTTTGATAACTTGTATTTTCAGTGAGTTATGATTTTTAAATGACCACCATACCAAAGAATATTAAGTATATTGAAAATATTAGTTTCATTAAAGCTAAAATTGTTACACAATGCATATTTATATCCTGTGGTATTTGCCAATCGATTATGGTCTTTAGTTACCCAGTTAATAGATATTATTTTCATAAATAGCTATTAAACAACTAGTAGTTAAAATAATTACACAAACTTACCTCGACGTTCCAAAATCGATTGTTCTACGATTAACAGGTCATTGGGTTCAGAACAATTTTCAAACTTGGAACACCATATTCGATATTCAAAACTGACAATTGGCTGCCTATGGAAATTCGAGCGGGAAAGGTATGAATTAATTATGGCGGCATTGTTCGATTCATATTATTCTGATTGGACGGGTGAATATTATTTTAGTAGTTTGTTCTATTAGTTAGTTAGTTGGTTACACTGATATAATTGTGTTAATAGGACACTAGGACATAAGCATAAGTTATGGGCTCTAAAGTGGTTTGAATATTTTTGTATGGAAGAACGACCCGGCCGCCATTTTGATTTTTGAAGTGAAAACATCTTTAAGCACGTTGAGCATTTCTGTCATGGGAAAACTATTAACCTCGCGATACCGTTACGTAACGTAACGTCACCAAAACTTCTTTCTATCTCTTTCCTACTGTCGACAGATATCAACAGCAATAGCATTCCTAAAGTGAATTAGTATCTGCTAGACCTCTCCAAAAAATAATAGCAACATGTTTATTCTGTACTAGCGACCCGCCCCGGCTTCGCATGGGCATAAAAACCTTCCTCTTGAATCACTCTATCTATTAAAAAAACCGCATCAAAATCCGTTGCGTAGTTTTAAAGATTTAAGCATACATAGGGACATAGGGACAGAGAAAGCTACTTTGTTTTATACTATGTAGTGATATCTTTTGCTCTATATAAAATAGTTTATTTGCTAAATAAATGGTGAGTAGGCAGAAATATGCTGATAATACTTTTAAATAATAAATACATAGGGACAAATCACAGAGATTAAGTTAGCCCCAAAGTAAGTTCGAGACTTGTGTTATGGGATACTAACTCAACGATACTATATTTTATAACAAATCAATACATATAATAAGACACTAAAATGCGAGTGTCTGTACATTTAATATTTTTCAAAAAAACTGATTGAGTGCGATTAAAAAGGAGTAACAGAAACCAAAAAAACAGTTTTTGGAATTTTTGTCTGTCTGTATGTATGTATGTATGTCTGTCTGGTACGTTATAACTTCGAAAATACTCAACGGATTTAAACGCGGTTTTCACAGTTGGATTACATATGATTAGGAGCGTTGTCAAAACTTTGTTTCGTCAAAATCGGTTAAGGGAAAAAGAAGTTATGGTCGATTGAAAATTTACTTCAAACACTGCTTCTAAACTTTTAATGCGTTTACTTACGTTTAATTTAATTTAGATAAGGCTAGGATTTCTACTTTTTATTATCCATATCAATAAAGACGAAAACACGCACTGCACCTATTAATTTTAATAAAATAACACATTGAATTTGATCGTAAATTTAGTAACATAAAATCTCAATAGATGGCGCGAATTTGCGTACCTATAGACAAATCCCATTTGAAATTTCGCCAATCTCTAGCAACGTATGTTGGCCTATCGGTAGAGGTCGTAGATCATATTTTTAAGTCGAGGGTTCGAATCCTGCTATAGATGACTTTTTTTTACTTACTTTTTTTTTACTTACTTTCTTTTACTTGCTTTTTTTACTTACTTTTTTTTATTTACTTTTTTTTTCGTTTTGTATTAATTTTTAAGAATTTTTTAATACTTTAGTAAAGAAATGTTTCAAGAAAGTACCTGGATCGAATCCTGTCACAAACAATAATTTTATGATTTCGTGTTTTATTTGTTTTCTATAATTATTTTCTTACTTTTTTTTATAATTTTGAAAAGAAACAAATAAATTCATTTGCAAATTTATTTCAGGATAAACGATATCGCAACCCCTTACAAATCATATCTAATAGTTTTTCATTGACGACATTGAAAAAGAAGATTAATCAAATGGTTGACTGGTAGAGAACGCTCTTAGCGTTAAGTCCGTTAATATATAAGTACTAGCTGTTCCCCGCGGCTCCGCCCCGCGTGGGAATCGGTTATATCGCGCCCAAAAGTTTATGTTTGACCTCAGGTCGTTAACTACATCCCTACCAAATTTCATCACAATCGGTCCAGCAGTTTAGCCGTGAAGAGGTTACAGACAGACAGACTTTCGCATTTATAGTATTAGTATGGATATGGATTCTGTACTTATCTATCTATCTTTACATATAATCGGACAGTAAAAATTGAATGTCTGTACATTAAATATTTTTCTAAAAAACTGATACGGGGCGATTAAAGAAAGACGTGTTATGTGTGTGTGACTAATTTAACTAACATAACACTATTTATTGAGTTAGGTTCTAATGACCCTGTAATAGGCTGCGTCTACTCTTTTAGAGAAAAAGATGTGATAGTATGAATGTTAATATTTTTAGTTTGATATCGTAGCAATGGCTAATGGCTTTATAAAATTGGCACGGGAATAGGATACTACTTATAGATTTAACTATAGGTCTGGATAGTTGTAGTTTCCACAGGTTAAGCGAAAAGCGAACTACACGCGGGCGGAGCCGCGGGCAACAGCTAGTACATAATATAGATAAAAATCCAAAACCCAGACCAATCAGAAAAATATCATTTTCAAGCTTGGCCTAACCGGGGTTCGAACCCGGGACCTCCTGAGTAGCGGGCAGGCATGTTTACTATTACACCACAGATGTCGACAACTTTTACTATAACACTTTCAGCCCATGCCAAAAATAAGTTTATGATTTAAATACTAAAATAATGTATTAATATTGTAGGCGATATTTTCATTGTACCTCATAATTATGTGTCATCGCCTGTTAATTACTATTTAACGTTACAAAAGCGGATGTGGCGCCCTCTGACTCCAATATTTATCGGGTTTTGTGTCGAAATCATTTTTGATGACAACAGTACCTACGGGCAGAGCACAATAAAACGTTATTTATTTCCTCAATGTTACAACATAGAGTCTTTATTTTTTGTTCTTTTAGTGTTGTACAGTTTACATAGAAAACCAAACTTACCAAATTAGGTGTAACAACTATACCTTTTGCCATGGCAACTGAGTTTTACAACCAGTTGTGAAAACGGAATTTACATTCTCATTTGGCAACTAGTTGCGAGAATAATTTTTATTAATACGCACCTAGTTGCCAACAAGGAATTTCTCAAATAGTCCAGTTGATAAATGAAAATCCTCCACTCTCCTAGGAATAGATGAAAGCAACAAAAGAATAATAAAAAAAATATATATATTTATTGATCAAGGTACAATACAACAACGTCGTTAAATAACAAATACAATGTAAAATGTGCAATAACAAGTGAGAAAAGAAGAAAACGTACTCGACGGACTCACGAACACCGAATCCAAACTAGGGCTAGCCTGTATTTTGGCGGTTTCGCTCATCCGACAAGCCGTACCTCACTTAATTTCCGAGGACCACACCATCGAGGTGTGTGTACCTTATATCTGAGAGGTAAAAAGTTAGACGTAAATTTTGGGAAAGATGTATACTCAATAAGATTGATAACAAAATAATATAATTGTAATTGGTGAATTACTTTTATATCACAATCAATAATTGCAAAATTATGAATATAAACATGTGCAGGTCCGAAAGTAAATCAAGAAGATGGTTTACACAAGCGAACATAAAAGGATGCAAATATCTAGTGGCATTACTGGCTTCGACTTCTAAAATCGTTCGAGTAATAGTTGAAAGTGCAGGGCATAAGCGATGAGCGGTTAACCAGAGACAAGGTTGTGTCACTGTGTGTTATAAAAAAATAATGCTTCAATGAAAAGTAATGAAAAACGTATTTTTTTCCTAGCTGTATATGAATGAATGAATGAATGAATGAATCAACACTTTATTGCACCAATTACAAAAATACATCATTAGGTATATGTTCCGCTGCTGGGTAAAAGCCTCCCCTCTTTTCTTCCATGTGTCCCTGTCCTAAGCGGCTTCTTTTCGATCCTTTTCGAAGACCCTCAAGTCATGACCATCTTGAAAGACGTATACGTAATGAAAAAACTACGGGGTCAAAATATAATCTAATAAACATAGTTGTCGGGGTATCCGTCCACTCTGTCGCGATTTTATTAGAAGTAACCTAAATCTCATTTCTATATTTAGAAAGAGATTAGATTTATCATTACTAATAAGACATGTGTTTAAAAGAATCTGGCCAACTAAAAAGCCTTGTTAATCAGCATTGCTAGTAAGAAAGTCACTAAACGGGGCTTTCTTATCGCGTGTCATTGGTCCACCTCTTGCCCTAATTGCCTAGTATCAGGTAAAAGGCTAACGACACAGTAGTGAAGCTAAAGAGCAGCATAGTTATTTCTGCTCCAAAAGAAGAAGAAAATAAAACTAAGCTCTATCAGCACACAGGTAATGTTAATCATTCCTAAATCCTTCAATCTATAGCTAGTTGACCGTAAGAGATATCTCCATGGTATAAATCCGCCATTGTACATAATATTGTTTATTGTGTTTTAATGTATGTGGTGTACAATAAAGAAATTATAAACAACTTTATGTTCATTGTTATATATATTTACTAATCACTACTTTTTGAAATCGCCGTTGCTTATGCCTTGCGACCGCGCACTCCGCCCGTATTATGATTTTACTCGAATGCGCTTATTGAGAGGGCCACTATCTGCTCTATATAGCTCTTGTTATTTACGTACTATTCGCAAAAAAAGAAATAAAATAAATTGTATTCAAAATATTTACTGCCGCTGTTCAATTAATTTAAAAATTGTTTAAAAATAATTTTGGCATTTCTCAAGTACCAACAGAAGTGAAAAAATTACATGTTAGTATTTTTGGGGTGTCGGTTACGCCACAGACTACGTACTAGTACTATAAGTATACGGTAACGGTGTTGCGAGTTTTAATGGTTCGATCCCATCTCAATAATGCTGACACGCCAATAAAGTGCCAAAAATATTAAGTATGTCGAATAAACTTACATTTAACCTTTGGCACTTTAGTTTTTAGAAATTATAAGTACAGTTAGTTTTTTTTTTTAATAAGAATTGTGCTTTGGAATTGATCTGAAGATTTTTCTTTATTTAAAACTAGCTTTTGCCAGCGGCTCCTCCCGCGTGGAACTCGGTTATATCGCGCCCAAAAGGTAGCCTATATTTGACTCCTAGTCTTTCCCTATATACATAAAAATATGTATCGGTCCAGCGGTTAAGCCGTTAAAGCGTAACAGACAGACAGATAGACAAACTTTCGAATTTATAATATTTGTATGGATTGTCTTTTAACCTTAGATCTATCGGGTTTAAAATAATATTTCAGTATTAATTGCTTAGCTTAGTTTAATTGGTTATAAGCATGTACACACACATGCGGATGAAACCGCGGGAAACTACTAGTAAATAATAAGTGACGTGCATTTATAAATTTCCATTTTACATTTTTCTACAATAATTTATCAATAATATCTTAGGAATAAAAATTAAAATAATCTAAAACATTTTGCCCTGTCTCTACTTTCTGCCCGACATCAGGAGTGGAAGACATCGCTATCTGCTTTTCATGCTAAAACTGCCCTCTTCTATACATACAGATCGAGATTTTTATACTAACTAGACTGAATATTTATCTAAACAAGAATACTAGACGATCAGTAGTACAGCTTAACATTTTGGTGTTGGAGATTTTTGAATCCTCGGATTCGAATCCGAATATTCCTATACTAATAAACGAGCATATAATTTTTTTTGTACTTGCGTTTTCTAAAACGGCTCTAACGATTTGTTTAAAATTTTTAACATAAGTTCTTACATAGTCAAAAAGATAATCTAGCTACTTAGGTTCCATGTCTGGAAAAATTCATTTTACCCATATTTTCAAGCAAAAAGATTTTCTACATAAAATGGTAGTTACAGTACAATAATTTCCACAAATTTGTAACTGATTCGTTGGTCCAGCGGATAACGCGTCATCATTTTATTTTGATGGTTTCAAGTTCAAGTCTCAATCTGATTTTTGGTTTTTCTTTTTACGCATTGATTGGAAGAATGTTTTTTTTTTTATATTTAAAAATATATTAAAAATATTAAATTTGTTACATAGTATTTTCCCGCAAAATATATGAGCGAAGCTCAGTCACCCAGATACTTATACCAATTTACACAGATTTCTTTTTTTCGCGACGCATAAAATTCCAAATCTTATACAAGAACGGAGCCCTAGACAGACGTTAGTTCTTGTAAATTTAAAAAATATTTCAATTCGCAAACAAACGTGAGTAAAGCGCAAATGAAATGAATTTTTTATACTGTAGTCTCACTGCATTGCATTTGCAGGAATATGCACTTTTTGCAACAAAGTCTATGTAATTTATTAACTTTTTAACTCGACTACAGCCAAAAAGGTTCAAATGTTTTACCTGTATATCATTATGACCATTTCTATCATTATTCATAATTTAAGCCACAAGCAGCCCACTGCTGGATATAGGCTTATCCTAAGATTTTCAGAATGGCCTATTGTAAGCGGCCTGCATCTAGCGCTTGCCTACTACCTTCTGCAGGTCGTCTGATTATCGCCACAACAGCCATCTTCGCGATATGTACCCCACTGCCACTTAGATGAGCTATATCGGCAACTTTTGTCTTCTATTATTTCTTAATTTCTAGTTCAGTCTCGTAGAGAAACACCGAACATAGCCTCTCTATAGTTCTTTGAACGACCTTGAGCTTTATTATACGGCCATTAAGGTTTACGTTTCGGACCCATATGTGATCACTGGTAACACTATTCGAACGCCTGTTTTTAAGGCACTGAGGTATTTTGGACGAGAAAACACCTCGGAGTTATTCGAACGTTGCCCAGACGTTCATTCAAAACACGTTTTACCTGAAATAATTTGAAATATCTGCAAGCTGCAGCAGACTCAACTCAACGTGGATATTTTTCTAGAACATTGCAAACTAAGTTATAAGCTGAGCTGCCACTCACACCGATATGTTAATTTCAGTTATTCCTCGGCTTTTTTAACAAGCTAGCCTGCGGCGTTGATTGTACAGGTCAGCGGAACTGTGTACTAGTAATATAGCAGTGCGTTTGCCATAGATTACAGAATATTTTACTAGCATTAGCGTAACCTTGAATAAAAACCTGTATTTTGAAGACCCAATAACGGTTTATAACTTGGTAAAGTAAACTATAATTTTCAGTCAGCGTAGTAATAAAATGGTCATGTAGGTTAAGTAGCATGATGGGATAGGCATCTCTAAAGCTTAGCGGAGATGACAGATATCCGCAGAGGTATGGAGCGCTATTCTAGCCGTGATTAATATTGCAAATATTTTAAGGGCAGAGCCGCTATTCTGAACACTTTTTCCAAATAAACATAAAACGAAAATAATTTTTTTTACCTCCCATACTAATTGAGAATAATCTGACCTAGTTTAGTATGGAGAGTGAAAATAAATCATATGTAGATATAAGATTATTAGGAAAAATTGATTGAATCTGCCCTTTAAATATTTGCTGTTGATTTGTGTCCACCTTATATAGGGCCTAGACCATTTTTTCTCATAACAATATTGACCAGGTATCTGATCCCTGAGCGTAACATCCCAATGCACACGAGGATACGCGTCGGTGTGACAGTCAGCCGTACTTAAGACACTAGATGGAACAATAAAGTTCCTTTCATTGTAGCCAAGAAAAGTAACGGAGTTTATTTTGTTCACACCACTTACTTACATGTTCGTTGTACTGCAATACTTATTTGACTAGCTAGGGTATTTATGGAATTGTTATGAAATATTCATATTTTTATCATGCTTTTTCTAGTTTTAGTACGTATTATGTGTAGTATTTCACTTAATAGGTTTAACACAAGAATTATATGTATAGTGGGCCATGTAGAAAAGTATACTATTTTACTCTCTAATTGGCCCATTGTAGTATAACATTTGAGCTGTGAGTAAGATAAATAAAAAGTATTAAATAGAAATTTAACTGTGTTTATTTCCAGAATATTACAAATATAATCAGGGTCATAGGAAGTCTGAAACTGTCGAAGGGTTTTTCGCTCATTTACGGTTATAGGCTACTGTACATACCTACATACCATGAGCTAATAACCTGCGTGAACAGACTGCTTCGAAAAGAGGATGGTACGGCCTTTTTTGCTCGACTTGGCGCGAGCACTGCCGTGCCCCCAGAAAAAAAGCAGTACTCCTTTACACGGGCCTATTTTAATGTAACAGACAAGAAAACCGTTGCGAAACTGACTAATGCAGTGCCTTTTAAAAATTCAATTCTTGTAAATAGGTTTTGAAATTTTTAAGTCTTGAAGATCACCCTGTATTCGGGTACTGTTTCTGCGAACAAAGTGCACCGGCGGCGTGAACTTTGGAGCTTTTTGTTTCAAGTCCTACGATCGACATGTAGGGTTGAAACATAAAATAAATGTTATTGCTTAAGCGGCGCAAATATTCTAGTCTTACCTCAGAATATCTATTTGTGCCGTTTGGTGTAGAAACTTTTGGACCATGGGGTCCCGATGCGCGACGGCTGTATAAAGAGCTGTCGTCTCGTTTGGTCGACGTATCCGGTGACCCAAGAGCTGGAGCATAACTCGGACAGCGAATAAGCTTAGCCATCCAGAGAGGTAAGGCAACCAGTGTCTAGGGTACATTACCGAGTGGCAGCGACCTCGCACAAATTTTCTATTTAGTCTAGTTTTATTTTATAGTATAGTTTAGTCTAGTTTTATTTTTATAGTTTAGTTATATCCTGTTGTTAAATGAATAAATTTATTGTTTACAATAATAAAATATTTGAATTTGTGAAATAAATGCTATATAGTTAACAAATGTATATCTAAGCCAAAGGTCTGATGAAATAAATATTTACTTTTGAATTGTTGTAAACTAACAATTGTAAATGGTTACAGCTGTTGATGTAACTAATAAATATTTGTTATTTAAAACAAATATTACACTTTTATAATTATCACACTTTATAAAATAATTTTATTATTAAATAAATGCTTATACTAAAAAAGAAGGCTATATCTGTAAAAAATGCTTTTAAGAAAAAGACTTGACGTTAGTTTTTATTATTATTTATTATCCGTCGCTACTAGTATAATGTCAACAGAAATCATTTTAAAAACATTATATCGTATTCACAATAGTGACGTAGACACCCGTAAAATCAGTATTTTCTTTTATTCAAATATTTGTTAAATAAATAAAACAATATCTGTCGTGTGCCAGCCCTAGTGTAGTTGGCTTAGTTTGTAGCTTTCGGGCTTCAGGTGGCAGTTTGGGCAACTACAACTTGAGATTCTGCCGCGTTTGTACTGTAATGGAATCAATTTGGTGTGCCTGGATTTTAGTGATCTTTAAATTTTTATTTAATCGCAGATCAACTTTTATTAAAAAGGTGTATTTTTATGTTTTAGTGCCCGCGGCTTTGCCCGCGTGAACTCCGCGGGAGCAATGCTGTATCACGGGATGAAAGGTCCTATCTCCTACACAATACTTCTATGTGTATGCAAAATTTCAGAGATATTTGTTCAGTACTATATCTTGAATTATAAGTGTTGTAACTAACACGACTTTCTTTTATATATATACTAGCTTTTGCCCGCGGCTTCGCCCGCGTGGGCTTCCCGGAACAAAAAGTATCCTATGTCCTTCTCCTGGCTCTAAACTACCTCCCTGACAATTTTCAGCTAAATCGGTTCAGCCGTTCTTGAGTTATAAGTGGAGTAACTAACACGACTTTCTTTTATATATATAGATATATATATATAGATTAGAAGGATAAAGTAAAATAATGAATAAAAAAACTAACCTAAACTAGAATATAAAAGTAATCTCAGATTATAGAATACTAGCGACCCGTCCCGGCTTCGCGCGGGTATAAAAACCTTCCTCTTGAATCACTCTATCTATTAAAAAAACCGCATCGAAATCCGTTTCGTAGTTTTAAAGATAGGGATATTGGGACAAAGAAAGCGAATTTGTTTTATACTATGTAGTGATAGTAACAGCTGTTACGTGAATAAGTAACAACATACAAGTTTTTGGCCTTTGATTACTATACTCCTTTCGGCTTTATAATATTAGTTGTAAGTGAAGTGGGATTTTTCCTTATAGCTTAAGCCTAGCCATGCATAGATTAGCCATGCAAGCTCATAATAACAAATACCTAGATCGCCACTATCGGCATTTCTATCTTGAGCTCCTCTGTTCTTCGAAAGGCACATTGATCCATTAATCGTAGTTATTATCACAAAATGGTAGTCGACAGATTATATCAATCGCCTTTAGGCAGCCTGAAAAATCTGGCAGATTTTTCATCCGGATTAAGCGCTGACGAAAAAACGGCATTCTTTACAACGGAATTCTGTGGCATATTTTTGCGGATCAATTGTCACCTAAGTCGGCTTAACTTCAAAAATACAAGTCTAGCCTGCCGTATCTACGATCTTGGACGTGACGATTTTTACCGACAACATCTGATATCTCGAGTGGATAACCGTCATAAAATCGATAATCTAAAACTGAAGACACATGGATCTCAGATGGGCAGCGATGCGTATATGGAAACCCTTCCAGTATACAGAACTCGCGATCGGGACGTTACGCCATGTTTTTATGTCCGACATACAAACGAACGAACAAAAACAAAATCTTTAGTACTTAATAGCAACCCGCCTGGAAACAATAATAACTATTAATTATATAAATATTCGATGCTCTTTCGCGCCTTCACTTCTGACTAGCGACCCGCCCCGGCTTCGCTTGGGCATAAAAACCTTCCTCTTAAACCACTCTATTAAAAAAACTGCATCAAAATCCGTTGCGCAGTTTTAAAGATTTGAGCATACATAGGGATATAGGGACAGAGAAAGCGACTTTGTTTTATACTATGTAGTGATAGTGATAGATCCTGCGGTTTTACTATAGCTATAGGCAACTTTAAATCCTTTTCCAATAGGCCCCTTTTATTAATTTATACTATTAGCCTTTTTCCCATTATTACACTCTGCCTTATTATTTTCTTGCTTCATGCCTTAAGCTGTTCTTCTCACGCTGCCCACCCATCTGAATTAAGGTTTTCTCTAGAGCTCTTTCCATCAATGTTCCCCGAAATTAGGAGTTATTGTAGATATTAAAATCAAGCCTTAATATTTGTACTTACCTGAAACAATCATATTTGGAAACTTGAAAAGTTATTATTAAAAGTTATTCGTAAAGCGCCTAAAGAACACGCCTCAGTCAGAAAGTTATTAAATTTGTAATCTTTTTTCTTTGATCAAACAGACCGACTGACTTAATTGAAATGCTAATGCTTTAGTTTTGAAGAAATGAAGATTTAAATAACATTTCTCAAGAAACATACTGCGACGTAATCGCGCAGACCTCTTAAAAAACGAATATATTAGGAGTATCTAACAACATAGTAACGTGTGTTCTAAAACGTGTAGGAGACAGGGCAATTGGGTCAAATCAAGAGGATATTTGTGCGATATATGCACCATAGACTGAACAACACCGCAATCACATCGTCGAAAAACCCCATCTAACTCATTTCTCAACACCATTTATCATCATCATTTCAGCCGCAGGCTGTACACTGCTGGATATAGGCCTCCATCAAGGATTTCCAAACTAACCGGTTGGAAGCGGCCTGCCTCCAGCGCCTGCCTGCGACCTTCTTCAGGTCATCTGACCATCTGGTCGGTGGATGTCCGATGCTGCGCTTACCGGTGCGTGGTCGCCATTCGAGAACCTTTGCCCCATCGGCAATCGATTCGTCGTGGTATGTGCCCTGCCTACTGCCACTTCAAAGAGCTAATCTGATGGGCTATGTCAGCAACCAACACCAGCCCTATTTTAAAACGAGTGTGATGGAGGAACGAGAAAAGTCTGGAAGATCGAACTGGAAAGTTGACAATTTTAAAAGGGTTTTTTACCAAGCACGTAGGTCGCTAAGGGCCATATTTTTAAGGACTCAATGCTTCAAAGAGATCAGTCTTGTGTTTGTTCGTAAAATGGGTCATAAAATTCAGACGTGCTCCACTAAGTATACCAACTCGGACTTTTCAGAAAACCTGAAAATACCAGAAAATACCTATATTCCTACTTGTCAAACTCTGACAGCAGACTCTTGGTCGATTGATGATATAATGCGCGTCAAGCGATTGCGACGGCAAGTGCGCGGCCATGTTTGGATTGGTCGCCTTTAGTGGCTTTCTATTTTGAGCTCCTCCGTACTTCGGAAGGCACGTTAAGCCGTTGGTCCCGGCTGTTGTCGGTAGATGGTAGTCGTTTATGTCAGATGCCTTTAGACAGCCTGAAAAATCTGACGAAGAAGACCTACACGAAATGATGATTTCAATTTCAATTCATTTAATGTAATTGGTATTGTACAAATACAGTTCTAACTACAATCAAAGTTACTGTCTTAATAAAATAGATACAACATTAACCCAAATTTATGGGAAAGTGCTACTAGCAGTGGCGATGGCGACCAATCCAAAACATGGCCACATTGAGTTCAAATAAGTGCCCATATATTCACACAATTAACTAAGCTTCTTTACCTAGGGTCATCATTTCGTGGAGGTGCACGGATGGTAGTTATCTTTTTGTAAGTATATTTTAGTTGAATCATAAAATCAACTCGATGCTTAAACCCTCAGAGAGTTAGATATTATGCGGACGGCCTAGCCAAGGTTGGTTTTCGTGGCGAAAAACGAAATGTTCAACGATAGTCAAGTTTGGAACTTGTTTGACTTATAAGTAAGCTTCGCTCGTTTTATGCAGAAAATCTTTGTGTTTGATAATATGGGTAAAATGGATTTTCCCAGTCATGGAACCTAGCTAGATCTTTTTGACTATGTAAGAACTTATGTTTAAAATTTCAAAGAAATCGTTAAAGCCGTTTTTGAAAACGCGCCTACAAGTTTTATGTACATATATGTACAAATGTTGCTCGTTTACATGCAAAACGCTATTGTAAAGAATTTAGAATGAAGTATCTATATAAAAATTGGTGCCTTATAACGGAGATTATTTTTAACCCCCGACCAAAAAGAGAGTAATTGTGTAATTTATTTGCCTATCTGTGGCATTGGAATGCCTAACAGATGGGCCGATTTTGATGAGGTTTTGTAGGGTTACGTACCCAAAAGGTAATAATGGGACCCTATTAATAAGACGTCATGACGTGAACATCTCTCATGAACCGTGGAAGCTAGATGTAAAAGTAATTGAAACTTTTTTACGTAAGTATTTATTTATTTACCAAATTCATGTACAGTCGGGGGTAAATTAAGCTGACCCCCCCAGTCATTATAGTTGGTACGGTAGGGGGGGAAGTTTATTTTGCCCCCAACTTACTCAGAAAAATATACAGAATAAAACATGTAATAAAGAACATTAAGTAGTATGATCGGGGGTTAGGTTAACCCCCCAGAAACTATGATAAACACGGTAGAGTATATAGGGGATATATTAGGGGGTCACTTTAACTGCCCCCTACAAGAGTGCCTGCTTATTTCTAAAGTATAAGTAAATCTCTTCAAGCAGACCCAAGAGATCGCATAAATGTTTCATTTATTTATAGTTTAATGTTAAAATTAATTCGCTTTTCACACGGCACATCCAATCCAGACGGAATTATTCATCGATGTTTTAATCCCTCGACTATCATGGCGATATTGTAAACTGAATATTTGATATCTGAATAAACAGGTTCGTTCGGATTTACATTTAATTTCGAAAGCTCTGATATATATATTACTAGCTTTCGCCAGCGGCTTTGCCCGCATGAATTTTCTTCGGGAACAATCCTGAAATGTAAGGTTATGCCCTTATCAATACAATCTCAGCTATGTTGTTTTATGTTTTTTTATATATGTTACCGGATCACTCAAAGATGCCTAGATCGATTTGGCTGAAATTTGGAATGGAGATTGCTTAGACCCTGGAACTGTAATGCGTGCAACAAATAAAGCACCTTCAATCAACACATGGGCTATATTTTATCCCGGAATTGCCACGGGAGCGGAGCCCCGGGCAACACCTAGTAAATAATAATAACCCAATTATATTACCTAAGTATGCACGCAAACTTTTAGACACAAACTTAGGATTCTAGAAGTTGGAATAGTATGGACATTTCTACCTAACTAACCTATGTACCTTGGTAACAAAATATTTAAAATACAGAAGATAAACGCCTGTATCTGCATACTTCCTTACTTTATACTAATATTATAAATGCGAAAGTCTGTCTTCCTGTCTGTCTATCCGTCTGTCTGTTTGTCGGTTCCACTTTCACGGCAGAACCGCTGGACCGGTTTTGATGAAATTCGATAAGGATATAGTTACAGACCGGGGGTCAAACATAGGCTACTTTTTGACGCAATATAAACCAGTACCACGCAGGTGAAACCGCAAGCAATAGCTAGTACTGTATATTTTTTTCCATGTTGCCGTGCTGCCGGCTTAAAAGTTGACCATTTATTCATCCCATGACAGATAACTACGAAATGGGACTAAGGGAATAAAATTCAAGTGTCTGTTTTTATTGTTTATATAAATGCATATGACAGTATATATAGTTGCAACAAAAATAAATGGTGGTCTGTCTTTAGAATAGAATAGACATTTATTAAAACATGTCTGTTCGTTCCATATTTAATTCAGATCATACGCCTGCCCTAGACCAGATCCCGACTTCCTTTCTTTGCATGTATAGTAAATATGAAATTAAGTTAGTTTATCTGTTTCCTCTTTTGGTTAAATTCTCAAAAAGCATACTTTGATATATTTTGATATGAAGGACATTTGCAGGCTTTGAATTGCCTGATGGTCTAATAATAAAAAAGGATTCCGTGCTTCGAAACGGCACGTTAAGCCGTTGGTCCCGGCTGACATCCGGTAGTCTTTAAAAAGAACCACATCAGAACTATGACACCAGGGTGTGCATGGTCAATTGACCTTGTCGTTAAACTTCTCGAATTTTAAACCGTAAACATTCTACACGGAGATCGATTTTGGAACGATATAAAGGGGCTCTAGGCGGCGTTTTATGCAACAATTACCTTCCATTTTGATGGCAGCACCACCAATTATTGTATAAAGTGTCTTTCCTGTAAAGTCTTTATTTTGTGCTAACACCTAACTTGGTTCGGTCGGACAAAGCCATAGACAATGCCGTTCTGTCGCATTGTCTGCCGCCAATTAATCTAATTTATAGTCGCCATCTTGTTTGTACGATTCCAAAGTTGAAATGAATTTAATTTCACCCACTTCAAATCGATAAATAGTATTTGATTGATTCAAGTGTTTATTTCCTTATCCTATACTATTAAACGAGCAATAAATTTATTTGTAATCGCGTTTTCGAAAACGGCTCTAACGATTTCTTTGAAATTACACTTACATAGTCAAAAAGATAATCTAGCTAAGTTCCATGCCTGGGAAAATTCATTTAACCCACATTTTCATGCAAAAAGATTTTCTGCATACAACCAGCGAAGCTCGGTCGCCAAGTTACTTAAAAATGAATAAAGCACAAAAGTAGTTAATTTTTTTTTAATTATTCATTTAAATTAAACAAACACGAGAATCACGTCCACCTCCACGCGGGCATGGGACGGGAAACTAGTTAATGAGCAAGGTTATAAATATTAACACAAACGTCTGTCGAATTTCCCGCTAAACTTTCCCGCCAAGAATATTTGTAATCATATACTAAGCAAACACCATTTATATTCAGATAGTTACAATTTCTATTGTAATTTAATCATATAACACACGATGTAAATTTCACTGTTTTAACAAGAAATAGGTACTTAATTCATGAGATAACGTAGCTACTTACCTATTATACTTATATGAACTTGTTCCTAATTGTTCTGGTTTAAATGGAGGATGCTAAAGTTCATTCAAGCCCACAAACTTAAAGGAACTTTATTTAAATCTGTATTCAAGCCACGTTTATGTATAAGAACCTACAGAATACTATGCTAGTAGTAATATATAAGGTAAGTAGATATATATATAGTAGATATACATATCTATCTAGTTACCTTATTTATATACTAGCTGTTCCCCGCGGCTTCGCCCCGCGTGGGACTCGGTTATATCGCGCCCAAAAGTAGCCTATGTTTGACTTTAGGTTTTTAACTACATCCCTACCAAATTTCATCACAATTGGTCCAGCAGTTTAGCCGTGAAGAGGTGACAGACAGACAGACAGACAGACAGACTTTCGCATTTATAATATTAGTATGGATATGGATTAGTATGGAAGTATGGATATGTAATACCTAAAACCTTCCCTGGAAGTCACTCTATTTATTAGTGAAAACCATAGATTAAAAAATTTCGATTTGCGATTCGGACTTCTTTGGTGAAACTATATATGAAAATCC
Source organism: Apomyelois bistriatella (assembly GCA_947044815.1). Lineage (NCBI taxonomy): Eukaryota > Metazoa > Arthropoda > Insecta > Lepidoptera > Pyralidae > Apomyelois > Apomyelois bistriatella. The sequence goes on from OX345713.1 coordinate 7,991,505, forward strand.
GTTCGTTAGTTATTTTTGAATTTTGTGTGCACAGACAGAGCGGGCGACTCCATTTTATACTATTTATACATATAAATAAAGATATGTAATCCATTCCGTATACGTATAAGTTTAATTTCTTAAAGACAATGTAATGTAAGTACCTACTGTCTGACAAAGTTTAACAAACACCACTTTAGTAAATACAACTTCGAGGCCTCAAATAACCTCAAAATCACATTGCAATCAAATTAAATGATACAAAGCCCGCCTTTTATTGCTATTGGCGCGCTCAAATATTCATCGGGACTATTCGGGACCACGCGTACTCACAGTACCTATACAGAGTGACGGATCTAGGGTAGTATTTTTTTCGGTACAATTTATCCTTCCATGCTGGTCTGGGAGAAAAAGAAAAACATAGAATGTACCAGCTGCTTCTCTTCCCGCGCAAGTCGTAAAAGTCGTCTGAGGGAATTGCCGAATGGGGAAATCGTGACATAGGCGATGCGGCTAGCAACCTATCACTATTGATTTCCTGTTTCAACTACCATTATGCTAAACGTGGCCTAAGGTCTTATGACCCTAGGCTCTGTATACCCCGTATGGAATAAAGACGTGATTGTATGTATATGTATGTATGTACAATTTATTGTGGGCATCCGATAAAATGGTGGACCTAGGATGTCCTTATAGAGCAACTTTCCCGGGCGCCCGATTTCATCATCATCATTTCAGCCGCAAAATATCTACTGTGATTCGATTCGATAGGAAAAGGTTTTGGTATTTTAACCTACTACAAAAAGGAGGTTCTTGGTTTGTAGTTTACTTGTTATTTACTTTTCTATTATTTGGAGATGGTGTATTTTTAGATTTTTTTTCCGAGCTATTATCGCGGGCTTTGAGCGCGGCGACTGAATCAAGAAATTCCGTAACGAAAATAAAACCTAACACCCCCACTCCGCTAGCATGTAGCTCAGCCGAGCGTTCTTACTTATTGCATAAGTTGATAAATAATGCTATGTATACCTTATAGCTTTACCGCGGCAGTCCCCGAGTGACCCAATTTTAAAAAAAATATTTAATTAATAATTGAAAATTACTACATTGATTTCCGGTAATTGTACCGGGAATTATCTAAATCGGTATTTCCCAACCACATAGTATTGTGTGGTGCTTACCTACCTACGCAACCAATTTAACATGAATAACTTAAGACACCCAAAATTCGAAGTTCACTCAAAGTCGAAACGGTCATTTATAATTTAGTAGCATTATAGACGTATCCCGGTGGGTTTAAATTGGGACACCGAGAACCGCTTGGGAGTACCTACTTGTGTGAACAAATGAATTATGAATGTATAGAATGAAGGAGTATATCAGCTATACCCTGTGGCTGTAAGTACCTAGTTGTACTTAATCAATGATATCAACTAAAGATTGACCGCCTTAAGACGATATCTTGGTAAACACTAGCGTTACCATCATTTTCACTGAAAACACAAGTTATTAAAACTCCGTGTTCATAAACTAAGGTTCTGGATCTGAAGTTAATTTTAAACTTATTAAAGTATAGTTCCCTATAGTTATAAATTGCAAAACTGTTAAAAGTGGCCGTTTTAAGCAATATTGCAATTAGCAACTATAGGGAACTATAATTTAATATGTTTAAAATTTACTTCAGATCCAGAACCATAAGTGAATAATGTTCTTTTTTTATGGTGACGCTAGTGTTCACCAAGGTCTTAACTGGAACATTTTGCGTAATAATCCGAGTGATAAGTAATAAATAACTATTCAATCCTATTAAGCTATTGCATAGCTTTTACTGCGGGCTTTGAGCGCGGCGACCAAACCAAGAAATTCCGTAACTTAAATAAAACCTAACACCTCCCTACTCCCCCTACCATGTAGCTCGGCCGAGCGTACGTTATTGCATAGGTTGATAAAATTTAGACATGCGCCGAGTAACACTTTTGCCAAGTAACGAGTACCAAGTTTTACTCGGCCAACTTTTATTCAACCGAATACTCGGCCGAGTAACGCGGTTCAATCAAATTCCCATTTCACGCGCGAAACAATTACAAACACCCGTCGTATACAAGGCCCTCACTCCGCGCAGTACGTAAATAAGACGGAATCGGCAGAGCCGAGATCCACCAATCTCAGTACTAACAACAGATTCTTATAAGTTCTGAAAAATCTGTTGTTAGTACCTGCTGTGATCTACATCTTAGCGTCATACTATACACAAAAAGTCAGCTGGTGTCTGATACAGAGATGTAGACCACACCCAGTGTCTTACTCCCAGATATAGACCACACCCAGTGTCTGACATCGAGATGTAGACCACACCCAGTATCTGACTCCGTGATGTGGACCACACCCAATGCCATCGAGATCTGAACCACACCCTGTGTCTGGCTCCGAGATGTGGACCACACCCAGTGTCTGACTCCGAGATGTGGACCACACCCAGTGTCTGAATCCGAGATGTGGACCACACCTAGTACTTGACATCGAGATGTAGACCACACCCAGTGTCTCACTCGTAGATGTTGACCACACCCACTGGCTGACTCCGAGATGTTGACCACGCCCAGTGTCTGACATCGAGATGTGGACCACACCCAATGCCATCGAGATGTGGACCACACCCAGTGTCTGATTCGAGATATGGACCACACCCAATATCTGACTCCGAGATGAGGACCACACCCAATGCCTGACTCCGAGATGTCGACCACACCCGGTGTCTGACATCGAGATGTAGACCACACCCAGTGTCTGACTCCGAGATGTGGACCACACCCAGTGTCTGACTCCGTGATGTGGACCACACCCAATGCCATCGAGATGTAGACCACACCCATTGTCTGACATCGAGATGTAGACCACCCAGTGTCTGACTCCAAAATGTGGACCACACCCTATGTCTGACATCGAGATGTGGACCACACCCAATGCCATCGAGATGTGGACCACACCCAGTGTCTGACTCCGAGATGTGGACCACACCCAGTGTCTGACTCTGTGATGTGGACCACACCCAATGCCATCGAAATGTGAACCAGACCCATCGAGATGTGGACCACACCCAATGTCTGACATCGAGATGTAGACCACCCAGTGTCTGACTTCGAGATGTGGACCACACCCAGTGTCTGACTCCGAGATGTGGACCACACCCAGTGTCCGACTCCGTGATGTGGACCACACCCAATGCCATCGAAATGTGAACCACACCGAGATGTTGACCACACCCACTGGCTGACTCCGAGATGTTGACCACGCCCAGTGTCTGACATCGAGATGTGGATCACACCCAGTGCCTGACTCCGAGATGAGGACCCCACCCAGTGTCTGACATCGAGATGTAGACCACACCCAATGCCTGACATCGAGATGTAGACCACACCCATTGTCTGACATCGAGATGTAGACCACCCAGTGTCTGACTCCAAGATGTGGACCACACCCAGTGTCTGACTCCGAGATGTGGACCACACCCAATGCCATCGAAATGTGAACCACACCCAGTGTCTGACTCCGAGATGTGGACCACACCCAGTGTCTAACTCCGAGATGTGGACCACACCCAATGCCATCGAGATGTGGACCACACCCAGTGTCTGACTCCGAGATGTGGACCACACCCCGTGTCTGACTCCATGATGTGGACCACACCCAATGCCATCGAGATGTGGACCACACCCAGTGTCTGATTCGAGATGTGGACCACACCCAGTGGCTGACTCCGAGATGTTGACTACGCCCAGTGTCTGACATCGGGAAGTATACCACACCCGGTGTCTGACATCGAGATGTGGACTACACCCAGTGTCTGACATCGAGATGGGTATCATCCATACGAACAAGTTGCCCACACCACACCAGCACAACTGCCCTTGCATAAGCAAGCTTTTTTTTACCGCGGCAGTCTCCGGAGTGCCGCACGTTTTTTTTTGTGTGTAACGTGTTGTAAACAATCAGATTAAAAACTACTTTTACATTACGGCTTCCAAAAATATCAAGACGAAGTCCTGGACACAAACAAAAGTTAGTCCAAGATGCCGTCATTACTGAAAACTGAAAACCTTTGTTTTGGCGCGAAACGGCAAGCGAATCCTTGATTCGCGCCTTCTGGCTATATGACGTTTACTTTCATCTCAAGGAAATCATATGCATTCAGCCAAATACATTTACTGCGAAATAGACCTTGCAGCTTCAGCATTAGAGTTTAAAAAATCATATTCCTACTCAATGGTTAGCAAAACTAAAATTGTGTTGACGTACAAAAGACTGATTGTGGGAACGGAAGCCCCGTAAGAGGCACCGAAGTCCTTTGTAGTCCTTCCTTGTACGTTTTCGAAAAGATTGTTGATTTTTTTCCTTCCTGCATTTATTTGTGCCTATCTGCTGAAAAGATTCACCTTTTGTTTAAATCATGGACTGGAATTAAATTGTTGAAGTTTGGAGTATTCTTGTGATTACAAGCGATTTTTCCATGACCAAAGGCCTAACAATTTTAAAAGGGCGACGAATCATCCTCGGATGAGTTCGGATCGATTGTCACCTAAGTCGAAAATATACACTACGAAAGACTACTTGAAAGTTCCGCTGTCTATAGGAACTTGATTAAGATTTAAATTATGTGTCAGTCGTCAAAAACCCGGGGAAGTGAGAGTCGGACGCGTGCATTTAAGGTTCCGTACGATTTCCGTACTATCACATCATTAACGCGGGCCGTATGCTTGTTCACCAACCTTATCTGTTATATAATTCTAGCTGTGCTTTTTCCGGGAAGAAAGGTATCCTATGACCTTCTCAATACTTCTATCTATGTGTACATACAAAATTTCAGGAAGATTGGTTCAGTAGATAGGCCTGAATCGTAACAAACAAACAAATATACGAACTCACTTTCGCATTTATAATTGTAGCCGACGCAATGAAAACACCGTGTAGACTTGAATTACGTGTATTTTGGACACAATAAAAGAAGATTTATAATTTTGTTATAACATCAAAACCGTAGCGTAACTGTGGAAGTCTCTAGACGATATTCGACTGCCTACATACAAAAATAAAAAAGTTAAGATTTCTACCGACTTACAGCAGTTCCACCGTTGCGCAACAGATGGCGCTAGTGGTATCAAAATTACATTTTAAAACAAAAAAGAAACATAAAAATGCATACAAAATAATTAGATTAAAATGCCTACGTGCGTCGCCTACAATCCACCCCCCAGTGCTGAGATGTGTACTACTCAGCACTATTTATCCATCGGATCTAGTAGGGCGACGCGCGTCACAGGTCGACGCAAAATCCCAGTGCGAGTGCGCACGTCCACCATTCGGACCCGGCCGTCGTCGCCGGCGTGGGTCGCGCTCACTACCCCGTGTCGCCAGGAGCCGCGCTCCAGGTTCGGCTCGACGAGTAAAACATAATCACCCTCTCGCAAGTTACGCTCATCCCTGGTCCATTTCTGCCTAGGTAACAATGTTGGTAAATATTCCCTAAGCCAGCGATTCCAAAACATGTCAGTTAGCCTCTGAGCTACCCGCCACTTTTTTCTAAGACTAAGATCAGCATTATCGTATTTACCAAAGGGAACCTGGTTCGATGAGGTACCTATTAAGAAATGATTGGGTGTTAAAGCCTCGGGAAAATTGGGATCGGATGAAACATGTGTTATTGGACGGCTATTCACTAGTCCTTCAACTTCAATCAACAAGGTTGACAAGGTTTCTTGATGTGGAGCTCGTTCTTTTAAAACTACCTTTAATGCGGCTTTAACAGTACGGATCATGCGTTCCCAGGCACCTGCCATTTCTGGAGCCCCTGGGGGTAGGAACCGCCAGACAATACCTCGGACGCTGGCATCCTCTTGCAACCTATTTACGTTAAGTTCCCGCAGACTCTTCTTTAATTCATTGTCAGCTCCTCTTAAATTGGTACCATTATCCGAATAGATAATGCAAGGCGTGCCTCTTCGTGCTGACATCCTCCTCAAGGCCATGATAGTAGAATCAGTGGATAGATTTTCAGCTAACTCAATGTGTATAGCGCGAACGGTTAAACACGTAAACAATACACCATATCTTTTTTGTCTTCCCCTACCCACTGTGACCTCCATGGGACCAAAAAAATCAATTCCAGTGCATGAGAAAGAACGTCGATTGTGCTGTAAACGTACAGCAGGTAAGTCTGCCATTCGTTGTGGGCGAGGAGCTGCGCGACGGTAACGACAAAAGAGGCAGTTGGCTCCTATACTACGTACAGTGGGCCGCAATTGAAGGATCCAATACCGTTGCCGTAATTCGTTAACTACAGTTTCGTGCGCTCCGTGCATTGCTCGTCTGTGATGGTACTCAACAAGTAGCCGAGCAATTTTATGCTTACCATCCAGGATAATGGGTCGCTTTGTCGACTCACATATACCTATAGTTTTGTCCACACGACCACCGACACGTAATATGTTCTGGTTGTCTAAATATGGGGTTAATGTCAATAAACGACTATTTGACATCAAAGGTTTGGCCTGTTGTATGCTTTGAATTTCAGCAGCAAATGAATCCTGTTGACACTTCCTCACAATCAGCTGTTCGGCTTCCAAAAGTACAGTAGGGTCCAAAATTGTCTCCCCACCTCGACACCTCTTAACAAATTGTAGGACTCTGCCGGCAGCTCGGAGAAAACGTTGCCACGATGAAAACCTTTCTTCATCAGGTAGTGAAGAAGCCAAGTTACATTTATCTTCCGCGGACACAAAATTAACATGCAGTTCTTCCCCTACCGCCTCTTCAGCGCGTCTTGTACTCTTTAAATCCTTTGGCCAATCATCTTCTATCAAACGTAAAAATTCAGGTCCTTGAAACCAAACGTCTTCATAAGAAATTAGTTCTGTGTTTTCCTTCGTGGCCAGGTCAGCTACATTTAATTTAGATGGCACGTATCTCCATTCAGCTATAGAGGTCAACTCGTCTATCTCGCCTAGTCTCTGGGCCACGTAAGTCTTATAGCTTCTAGGGTCACTTCTTAGCCATTGAAGTACTGTGCTGGAGTCAGTCCAAAAATATCGCTTGTGTGGCTTAAATGTCTTGTGCTCTCTTTGCACCACATCAGCCATTCGAGCTCCAATTAGAGCACCCTGTAGCTCTAAACGTGGTACTGACATCGGACGTAACGGAGACACCCTACTTTTGCCAGCAACAAAACAAACTTTGACACTACCATCTGACCGGGTAAAACGCCAATAAAGTACCGTCGCGTACGCGAGTGTAGATGCGTCGCAAAAGATGTGAAGCTGAATATCAACAATAGTTGTATTTTCGGTCAAAGATGTCATATTATAACACGGAACATAGCCGCTCTGACCAGTATACCATCGAGGAATCTCCAATCTTTTTATCTGCTTAAGTTCATTAAGCCACTTTAGCCATTTATTATGTTCGTCAGAATGGATTCGGCATTTCCAATCAACACCACTACGATGTACATTTTGTAATAATATTTTTGCTTTAATTATAAACGGACACAAAAATCCATGTATATCATAGACGGACATAATTATACTAAGCATTTTTGCTTTCGTAGGACGCTCAAGGCCATTTAAAATATTTTCCGGAATACGATCCAAACAAATATTAAAAGCAAACGTATCGTGCGCGGTATGCCATATCAGCCCTAGAGTGCGCTCAGCTGTGTTCGTAGCTCCGTCCTTGAATTGAACAGCTGTTTGCGCGAGCGCATCGGCAGGTATATTAGCCAATACTTGTTTACAGTTGTTAGACCAACCTCGCATAAAAAATCCGCCGCTCTTGTGAATAGAACTTATTTCACGTACTAATTTTATTGCATTATCTGCATTTGGCGTCGAATAAAGGCAATCGTCCATATAGTGGTTATTAACAATAACATGAACGGCCTCCGGATATTCATCCTCGTATTTTAATGCATTTTTGTTTTTTATATATTGAGCAATGAAAGGCGAGCAGGTAGCTCCGAAAATTAAACTTTGCATTACACATACTTTTAAAGGTGAATCTACATTTTCCTGCCATAAAAACCTAAGTACATGCTGATCTTCTGGGCGTATCCTAATTCTCAAAAACATATTTTCGATATCACCAATAAAAGCTACCTCATTTTCACGAAACCGAAACATTATACCAAATAATGAGTTATACAAATCGGGCCCTGTAATTAAAAAATCATTTAGGCATACATTAAAAACTTTACCCGCCGCGTCATAAACTAATCTCAGTTTCCCGGGTTTGTTCGGATTTAATACCCCGAAATGTGGTAAATACCAGACATTGTTTACCTTCATGGATAGCTCAGAATTACTCAGTTCGCGAGCGTATCCATTCATAAACAGCTTGTTTATTTCACTTTTATATTTTTCTGCATACGCTGTGTCCGTGCTAAACTTACGTAACAATAGCTGCAGGCGATGCAAGGCATAGCTATACGTATCGGGTAAAGACAGGCTATCTTTCGTGAACGGTAAACCGACTTCCCATTGATTACCTACTAGGCGTGACGTGTTATCTAAAATTTGCATAGCTCGGATATGAGAGGCATTCTCACGGCTTTTGGAACATATACCAACAGAGTCAATACTAAATGAAGCCTTTATCAATTCATTTAATTGGGTGATGTCATCACTATTGTTTACATCAGACGAAGCGAGATGGAAAATATGTTCACTTACCAGGGAGCGAGTGCGACCGCAGCAGCCGTGAATGCACCATCCCAAGCGACAGCGAGTAGCATATGGTGTACTTTTACCTCCGTGTCGTACCTCCAGCGGAGCGATTAAATAATAATTATCCTCGCCGATTAGTAGACGCGGCACCACACACTCACTACACACTTTATTTTTAATTGGCAACAAATGGTTACAAGTTAAACTATTAACAATAGACAGATCTTGTTTTGGCAAATTTAACTTAGACACTTTACGTAACTTAATGTCATATTTATTATTGTCGTTTCCATTAATTTGAGCACGCACTTTTGGGGCATCCGATTGGTACACTTCAAGACCGAACGCATCTATAAACTTTATAGCACTAGAATTTTCGCACTGCAAGCCTAGGCTATCTGCTAATTGGCTATCTATGATTGAGACAGACGCAGCATCATCTAACAATGCATACGTTGTTACACTACCGTTAGGTCCACTTAATTGCACTTCAACCACTTTTAGCATGACTCCGCCTTGTCGATTTTTTGAAACGTGGGCGACCGTCGCGTCAGAGGTCGAAGCAGGTTGCGCCGCCGGACGCGAGTCATCTTTAGCTGTTTCTTCAGTTTGTTTCTTCCAGTGAAGAAGACGATGATGCATCATGCCACAGCTGTCGACGTCACAAACAGGCGCTGGACATGTGTTGCTATCGTGTCGTGCCACTAAGCAGCGGAAGCACAATCTTTGTGTTTTTACAAATCTCCACTTATCCCTTCGCATTGCACGCTTGAAGTCACGACAGTCAGTCAGCTGATGGTTATGCTTATCACAGAACTTGCATTTGTTGTTCTGTTCGCTCTCAACAGTAGCACAGATAGTACGCTGGCGGTGGTGAGTCTCGGTGCGTTTAGGTTGTACTTCCTGAGACTTTTTTACGTCATATGTCGCTCCAACTAATGATAACATCTGTGACTCACGCATTAAAAATGTTGCAAGTAGTTCCAGCTTAGATTTGCCTTCTGATAATTTTTCAAAAGCGTAGTCAGTCCATTTACCCACTAGTGTGCTGGGCAACTTACTAATTATGGCTGTTGACAGTTCGGGACTACGTAAATAATCATCTTGATTTAATGCACGAATGGTTGCTACACAGTTATTTACTTTAACAGAAAAATTAATTATTTCTGTTTGATATGACGTAGGTAATGGGGCAAGTTTTCTCAAATTATTAGTGAGGTTGTGAATAATTAAATCAGGACGTCCAAACCTCAATTCCAGCATCTCCATAACGGCCGACGGCGGTGTGTTGCCTATCAGCAGATCGGTCACAGCTTCTCTGGCCTCACCTTTCAACGCCTTACGTAATCTCCACAAATTTTCAGAGTCACTGAATTTACACACACTGGTAGACTCTTCATAAGCCTTTTTAAAATGCAACCACTCAATGCAGTCACCACTAAATGTAGGTAGATCTCGTGGTGTAGCGAGACGACTAAGTAAGCGCTGCTCATGTTGTGAGGTGTGTTTACTCATGAGGTCCTTTAGTGTGTGAGCCAACTGCTGCATACCATCTCCTGGGGTGTCAGCAGGACAGGGTGCAGGTGTGACGCATTTGTGATCCAGCCAATCTTCAACACGATTGTGCAGCTGTTCCTTGCTGCGGCGGCTGACCACGTCGTCGACTTCTGCTTCTTCCTCGACATTCTCCATAGCGAGTTGTACCTCCAAACGCTTATTAATCAGTTGCAACTGAATCTTGGCTTTCGCTTCAGCAGCTTCAAGCTCCAACTGTTTACGTCGAGCTAATGATGACGCGCTGGACTTCTTAGACGAACTCTGTGATCCATGAGAGGAGGGTGCCTTAGTTATCTCCTTCTTCATGTCTTTTTCAACATTTGGACATAAGTTTCCACAGCTGATGCTGCGGCCAGGAATCGTTTTTTCATCGGTTTCAATCTTCTTCTTCACCGGCGCGTCTTGTAATTTTGTCAGTTCGTGTAATTCATGTCTCTGCTGACGCGTCGAGTACGGGGTTTTAAACGACATGTTGCCGAATTCAAGATCCGGCTCGAAGGACCAAACACTATTGTAGCCGACGCAATGAAAACACCGTGTAGACTTGAATTACGTGTATTTTGGACACAATAAAAGAAGATTTATAATTTTGTTATAACATCAAAACCGTAGCGTAACTGTGGAAGTCTCTAGACGATATTCGACTGCCTACATACAAAAATAAAAAAGTTAAGATTTCTACCGACTTACAGCAGTTCCACCGTTGCGCAACAGATGGCGCTAGTGGTATCAAAATTACATTTTAAAACAAAAAAGAAACATAAAAATGCATACAAAATAATTAGATTAAAATGCCTACGTGCGTCGCCTACAATAATAATACTAGCTGTTCCCCGCGGCTTCGCCCCGCGTGGGACTCGGTTATATCGCGCCCAAAAGTAGCCTATGTTTGACCTCAGGTTGTTAACTACATCCCTACCAAATTTCATCACAATCGGTCCAGCAGTTTAGCCGTGAAGAGGTGACAGACAGACAGACAGACTTTCGCATTTATTATATTAGTATATATAGTATATTAGTAGGAAGTTGTACCTTTAGAACTACTGGTCAGATTTGATTTAAAAGTTCTGGAGGCCATAATAAATACTAACCACAGGCAGCCGAACTACTAGTTTCAACTAAGGTATGTATATCACTTCGTAACACAATAAAATCGTTTATTTTTGCTCATAGTACCTAATATCAAGAGCAAAAACCTCTTACTTTACTTTACTTCAAAACACATAAATATGTATATTCTATAAGGTCTGTTTGTCATAATACTAATATTATAAAGAGGAAAGATTTGTATGTTTGTATTTTTGCATTTGAACTGAACCGATTTCAATATTTTTTTACCATTATAATGCTACATTATCAATCTCTGAGTAACATATTATTATGTATACCTAGGTACTAATAATAAAATCGTAAAAAAATCAGTTTTGTACATGGACGATATTATTTTACAAAAAAGTACTTATTTTATTTAGCATATAGTAAATCGTTAACAGAAGCTAAAATTTAACATTTTTTCAATTTTAGTGAAGAAGCACTGACAAACAGTATGTGTGTGTAAGATGCCTACATGTACCATGATGCGTATTATAAAGAAAAAACAAAAATTAAGCTAAGAAGAGGTAGGTATATAAAAAAAGATAAATGTATAATGTAAGAACAACAGTTAACTAAATAATACTACTAACTATATGGCTTGCATTTTTGCCGCGGAATTTAAAAAAAGTTGCATTTACGTTTATTTAAAGGTAGGTAGCTAAGCTAAGTAGACAATCAAATAAAAATAAACATCTGTTGACGTAAGTACCTACGGTAATCTCGTAATCTCGTTTTCACGCTTTAGTTACAGAACCCTTTTTGGTAATCGGTAAAAAATTGCCGGATACGGAAATAGCTCTTTTACGCTACAAGAATTGCCACAGCATGGATTCTACCCTAAATTTATGGAGAAAAATGCAAACAAAAAAAAATATTGCTGTCACCAAATTAAATTTTAATTATTACAAAAAAAAAATGCAGTAAATGAGTAAAATTTATTTAATTTAAATTAAAACCTTTGGAACTCTCTCTTTCTCATCTTAGCGCTTTACCGGTTGCTTCCTCAGTTGACTGCTTCGGAGCCCAGGGTCCGCTTTATTTAACTTTTGAAACACCCGACAAGCTTTCATTGAAATATATCTATATAAAATATATCTTATCGCCTTCCCGGTTGTATCCACAATTCCTGAGCCTAGGGTTTGCTTTCCTTCTTTTTTTTCTATTCAACTTCTGACTTGACACTTGGCTAAGCCTGCTGATCAGAGCGACACTGATGGCGAGTAACTGGAACTTTGGAACTAATCAAAGGCCGCATATTTTATATGGACGCATGACTGATTGTTATGGTGATGATTACTCTTTTTTATTTCATTACGAGATCATGATTTTCTTCTAATATCATATTAATTAAAATTATAATCAATACTAGCTTTTCCCCGTGGCTTCGCCTTCCTGTACCGAACCCTATGTCCTTCTCAATACTTCTAGCTATGTGTACCTATGCAAAATTTCAGGAAGATTGGTTCAGAAGATAGGGCGTGAAAAAGTAACAAACAAACAAATACTTTCGCATTTATAATATTAGTTGGATGGATTGTATTTAGGCGGTTTTTGTTGGGTCAGTAATAATACACAGCTGGTAACCCAGTCCTGGCGTAACGTCAATCGTGTCGACGTCAGTGACATTATGTCATTGTCAATTTCTATAACCCGACCAAATACAGAAGCGTATTTTGCTGAAGGATTCATCTAGCTCGCAGTGATAGTCACATTTGTCCAGGTATTCATGAGATCTGTTCAAATTATTTGTTTTGTTGAGTGTAAGTGCGGGGTTTTAAACTTATTTAAAATTAAGTAGGCGGTAATAGTTTGAAAGTTTAATTATAAAATTCATAAAGGTAAGATTATACTTATTACTTTATAAATGTTTTGCAATTGATAAAACTTACATGTGAATGATTTTAGTTATTTAACTTTACTAACTCATTACTTCCTTTTCTGATAAAATAAACATTATAAATGAATATGTAAGTATAACTATGAATGGAGAAATAATGTAGAATTTTTGAAGCTAGACGAATTAAATCGATCAGATTTGCATAGACAAACAATTTATGTTAGGTACCATAACCTGACAAAACAAAAAATTAAACAGTGTAATCTTAAAACACTCCTTTTGTTATGTAAGAGTATATCTACATACTTCCTTTACTCTGGAATGCGGCCGAAAAAATGGTTGTATTAAATATATCCAACTCTCATTTTAATAAAGTAAGTTTTAACTAAAAGACAACAGGTTATTTTATTATATTTATTTTCCTTTAATCTGTGTGTAAAAATTAATTTACTTTTTTGATTTTATTGCCTTTTTTTTATGCTTAAGCCACAATGTGACTATTCATCATCATTTCAGCTGCAGGTCGTCCACTGCTGGATGTAGTTTTGATTCCCATCTGAAACCATAAAATTTTCGAAAATTTGCGACATATATATATTGATTTCTTATGTTTTCGCGATTGTTACACATTAAATTAAAATATTTTATACGGTTTTCTATCGCGTTTATTGCTTACTTATTTATACCTAACGTTTCAAGCACTTTACAGAGCTCATGCTCAATGTCAATGTCAACTCAGTCTGCCTGCGACCATGAGCTCTGTAAAGTGCTTGAAACGTTAGGTATAAATAAGTAAGCAATAAAGGCGATAGAAAACCGTATAAAATATTTTAATTTAATATAATATATTGGTCATATCTTGATCATGTTGACTTATTACTAATAACTTTGATTATTGTACAGTCGAATTGGACCATAGGCCTAAGTATATGTTATTAATTTCAACAAGATACATACATGCATTCTTCAGAAAAAAAGTGACAGACAGATAGACGGACAACTAAGTTTTCCTTTTTGCCTTTTGAGGTACTGAACCCTAAAAATAATAAAATCGTATGGTGCTAACTCATGCGCCAGCTGAATAAGTCTACAATAACGGTATTGCCGATTCAATGTTTTTTCTCAAAAATGCTCATTGAGCCTTAAGACGAAGTTTTCATTTGCTTAAAAAAGTGTAATCATGATGATCTTTGTAGAAACTTGTAGTACTTATGATCAAGTGCTTCGTGGGTTAATTCACTGACAGATTGCATAGATAAAATATATGATACTAGATAAGCCGTTATCGCACTCTACACTGATCACTTATAGCAAGCATTAGTATAGTGCAGTGATATTTGAGACAAGCTGTAACCTGCGACTTTGTCTGTGTGAAAATTATTTTTTTTAAGGAACCCTAATAATTTTCAACCAACTTCCAAAAGAGGAGGAGGCCCTCAATTCGCTGAATGTTTTCTTTTTTTAGTTGTTTTTTTTTTTTGGGAAAAAGGATTATTCTTAAACAAAAGTAGCCTAAGTACAACTTATCTTTTTAACCAGCCAATGAAAAACGCATTGAAATCGGTTTAGCCGTTTTGGAGATAAGCCGGAACAAACAAACAGACGGTGAAACACACAATTTTTTTTTATAAGTATTGCATATACTATATTATATGCATTGTAAAAGCTTTTAATATAGCTGCAAGCTTTTTATTTAACTTGCAATATGTGTGTCTGGGTGGAATCTTGCTAATTAAATTAATACTACTTCTGCTTGTCCTACAAAACTAAATTAAACTAAAAAACTAAATTAAACTTCTTCAAGTTCTATTGCGATTTTGGTATTGTGTGGTGAGACATGGGTAAGACGATGCTGAAACATTTAACCTACTTTCAAAAATGCAACATATTCACAACTTTTTAATTGTAATGTATCTTGCTTGATTACTCTAAGACAGCTGGACCGATTTGTTAAAATCTTTTTTTGTTAGAAAGGGTATACTTTCTAAATGGTTTCATAGTCATCATATCAGGATCTGATGATGGAACGATGGAGTAATCGAGGGAACTGTTCAAATTTTATTGCGATTTGGGTATTTTTTTTTTATATATAAGGTGAAAATAAAGAAAAAAGAAGGTAAGAATTCAATAAGGTGAGACGATGCTGATATGTTTAACCGACTTTCAAAAATGCAACGTGTTTACCACTTTTTTGTTGTAATGTATTGTACATTGTAACTGCCTCCGTGGTCCAGTGGTTAAGGCGTTTGCCTGTAGACCCGGGGGTCGAGGGTTCAATTCCCACGGGAAGCATACTTTGTTTAGTTGTTTCCAGTTTGGTTAGGACATTGCAGGCTTGAATCACCTGATTGTCTGACAAAAAAGATGATTCCGTGCTTCGGAAGGCACGTTAAGCCGTTGGTCCCGGCTGCCATCTGGTAGTCGTTAAAGGAACCATGTCAGAGGCCGAGAGGCGGTTCCGAAGAACTCTGACACCAGGGTGTGCATGGTCGCTTAACCATGACACCTACACGAAATGAATGAATTGAAGACTAAAGACAAAAAATTATTGTTTTTGCAAAAAAAAAACGAAACGATTTATTAAAATATTTGATATGAAGCATATTTAAACAACAATTTATTAATTACATATATCATCCTTTTTAATTTATTTGTAGTTTTGGTAATTGGAGTCGGTTTCGATTTTTTGGCAAAAACAATTATTGTATAACAGATAATATTAGTATAGATAATACATAGAAAATGTTTTGTTGAAAAGACAGCTTATTTGTACTTTATCTGATCACTTCGCTATCACTCAAGTACCACGTAACCACAAGTAATAGATACTCGTTATCACCCTGGAGTGCTATTTTTGAGATGTATGACTCACCCAAAACCGGCGAGTCGAATGATTATCGTTCGTTTTCGAATGATTTTCATGCGACATAACTAGTGACTCGAACGATCATCATTCGACACCGGTTTTGGGTGAGTCATCATAAATCTCAAAAATAGCACTCCTGGTCCTCTGTGCACTGGTGTAACAAAGCGATGTGACCATGAGTTTGACGCGGCCGTAGGAGAACACCCATATCTGCCCGTCTTGATTGTAGATAATAGACATTTATAAATGTTTCCTGTCATAATATAGTTAGTACGTAAAAGTTGTTGTTCGGCTCTATTTTTATAGGACTTACGAAGTTTGATTTTTATAGCAGGTAATACTTATAATCTAGATTTATGTTTTATAAATATTTATAACTAGCTGTTGCCCGCGGCTCCGCCCGCGTGGTACTCGGTTATATCGCGTCCAAAAGTAGCCTATGTTTGACCTCAGGTCGTTAGCTACATCCCTACCAAATTTCATCACAATCGGTCCAGCAGTTTAGCCGTGAAGAGGTGACAGACAGACAGACAGACAGACAGACTTTCGCATTTATAATATTAGTATGGATACTACTAGCGACAAAAGCATCAAAATCCGTTGCGTAGTTTTAAAGATTTAAGCAATATAAAAAAATATTTACGAAAATTGGCAACATTGTGGACTAGCCAATATATAAAATTCCCGTGTCACCATGTTAGTTACCTTACTCCTCCGAAACGGCTTTACTGATTTTTACCAAATACATATATACATATATGCATATTCAATAGGTCTGAGAATCGGCTACTATCTTTTTTTCATATCGCTAAGTGATAAGGGTTGTTCACCCTTAAATTACCTAGAAATAATTTATATGGCAAAACAACGTTTGCGGGGTCAGCTAGTATATCTGTAAACAGAAAATAAACAATATTATCTACTAATTCTTACCGATTTGTTTTGTATCATTTCAGAACCATGACCGAACCAGTTGAAGACTCAAAGTCGCTGACCCATATCTCTCCGGTACTTACTACGGACGCATTATCTAAAGCTCTCACTGAATGGTTCGAAGAGGAAACTCAGTTTACTCATTGGGAGGTACTTAAACCTAGTATATTTTGTGAAGGATTTAGCTACTAAATACCACTAATAATATTATCAATGTTATTAGTTCTTACTTAGTTATTTCTATACGCTCAAGCAGCTGGACCAATTTTTATGAAATACTAGCGACCCGCCCCGGCTATGCATGGGCATAAAAACCTTCCTCTTGAATCACTCCATCTATTAAAAAACAGCATCAAAAGGCGTTGCGTAGTTTTAATATAGGGACAGAGAAAACGACTTTGTTTTATACTATACTGAACAAGTTTTTCAAATAAACTTATATCAAAATATGAAATTATTTTTTTCACTCTCCATACTTAACTAGATCAGATGATTCTCAATTTGTATGGGAGGTCAAGATGCGGTTCTTTTTAATAGATATAGTGATTTAAGCGGAAGGTTTTTATGCCCATGCGAATCCGGGCCGGGTCGCTAGTACTAAATTAATAAATAAATATTTTACGTTTGAATGTCTCATTTCAGTATGTCGGCGACACAGGCAAAGGTGATTCGTACCTCAGTGACCTTATCAGAATAAGGATATATGGCCAATCGCAAAACGCCACCAAACACGTCCAAGTGATTCTCAAAACTATCCCCAAAAACGTAGCCAGACGGCTCACTTACAGAAGCCATGAATTCTTCAAAAACGAAATTAATTTATACACCAAAGTGTTGCCAGAATTAATCAAATTTCAATCAACAAAAAAAATGTCGGATCCTTTTGATAATTATGTCAAAGTTTTCTATTCTTACTGCGACGGAACCAATGATGTTTTGTGTTTGGAAGACGAGTCGTTGCGCGGCTACGGATCCGCTGTGAGGCAGGAAGGCGTCGATTACAATCATTTCAAAATGATGATCAAAGTCCTTGCTCAATTTCACGCTATATCGTTCGCAATGAAAGACCAATATCCGGATAAATTTGAAGAAATAAGCAATTACATTTTCGAGACTTACTACGATGAGAGATTGCGCGATTGGTACGCACGATTTTGGGCTCGGCTCAGTGGTATAGCAATTGACGCTGTTGAAAAAGAATATCCCAACACGATATACGTTGAAAAGGTCAAAAAATTCGCCGTACCAGAGCGATATGACGACATGATTGCAGCCGCGACGAGAACGAAAAAAACCGGCGTGATTTCTCACGGCGATTCTTGGACGAATAATTTTCTGTTTAATTACGTGAATAATGTACCAAATGCGGCGAAAGTCATAGATTTTCAATTGTGTAGATGCGCTACTCCAGTATTGGATGTCTCATTCGTAACCTACGCGTGTACTTCACAAGAATTGAGGAGTAAACATTATGAAGAATTTTTGCGATATTATTACGAAGTGTTATCTAAGCAGATTAGTGAGATGGGGAGCGACCCTAATAAGGTTTACTCGCAGGAGTTGTTTTTGAGTGAAGTTAAGAAGTATTCGTACTTCGGTCTTGGGTTCAGTTTTGAGTCTACACCGTTCATCGTTTTGGCTCCCGAAGATGCTGTTAGTATGGATATGGAGGTATGTTGCATTTGATCCTGGATTTATATTTATTTTTGTATTTATACCAACGCCTTTTAACGGACTTCAAATAAGGTTTCTCAGTTCGACCGTATATACTTTACTAATAATTTTCCATCCACCCTAAGGTTGAGTGGAAGAGATTGCTTTAGCGATAAGTCCGTCTTTGTGCATCATTGTCTTAAGTAAAGCTGTTTTATGTAATTGTTGGCAACACAGTTTGTAACAACATAATTTTATATAAGTGGCAACACACTCCCTTCTTCCGCTGCTATTCAATGTGTGTGTGTGGTGCTTTCGCACAAATAAATACTTAATAAATAATTCAATGCTTTAATTCAATCAATAATACTCAAGTTTTATTGTTCCAAACAAATATTGTGCCGAAACCCGGGAAACCCTTTATTATTTTGCGGTGCAATAAAGAGTATTTGTATTTTATTGTATTTTTCTGGGTTCAGTACTTAGCCGGGGCAAGTCGGAAGTCGCCTCTATCAAATATGTCCTTGTCACTGCTGCTGAAGCGTTTCTTAACTGTCAAAGCAACACATTTATTTAATTTTTCAAACTAACTCATAGTTCTTTTTATAAACATTAAGGGGCTATAGATCATAAGCCAACTAGCGCCACCATATCATTTTATTTATTTTACTTTAAAATCCGGACAAATTGAAAAGATCTAAGAAGGCAGGTCACTAGTAAATAACGTTAACTTTTGGTATTACTTTTCATTATTTTCTTTTGGTCATTTCAGAAATAAACTGACAGAAAAAAACTGGCCACATTTGGCAGTTATGAGTTTTTTTCTGAATTGACCAAAGAAAAAAATAATGAAAAGTGCCTGCCTTCTTAGATTTTGTTCAATTTGACCTGATTTTAAAGTAGTACCAAAAGTTAACGTTATTTACTAGTGACCTGCCTTCATAGATTTTTTCAATTTGTCCTGAGTTCAGAGTACAAGAAATAAAATTATTGGTGGCGCTAGTTGGCTTATAATAAACCCTTAAGTTTAATTTCCGAGTGTTTCCTTGTCCTGCTGTTCATCTTATCTTCATTTCATACTTCTTCCTTTCGTTTTATTGTAACTGCCAGTATGAGAATTTTCAATAATTTATTATTTCCATTTCAGGGTGACAAAAAAATTAACATAGACGACAACTGGCAATTACCACCTTTCAAAACCAAGGAAGGGAGACTCCGAGAGGCTAACAATGTGGTGCATTGCGTCGACAATGGGTATATATAAATTGACATTCGTCTCAGAAATGGCGACAATATTTATTTATTTATTTAAAAGTTTATTGTACAAATTAAAAATAAAGTGTACAAATGGTGGACTTAATTCCATATGGCATTCTCTACCAGTCAACCATTGGACCAAGCAGAAAATCTGATTGTCGGCGATTAATGTATTGCATACATATTTTATAATACCGTACATATAGAAAAAAAATACTAAAATATGTCTACTGAATACATATATTGATAAATACTAATATAATACAGCTGAAGAGTTTGTTTTTTTGTTTGAACGCTTATAACTTGAAAACTACTGGTCGGATTCTCAAAATTCTTTTTGTATATGAAAGCCTGATTCTTGGGGAAGGTTATAGGCTATAGTACATACATACACACTAATTAAACCGCGGGGAACAGCTAGTAAAATATAACCTGGGGTTCGATTTTTGAATACTCATACTAGGGGCACAGATCCAGAACCTTAATTACATTACACGGATTTTTGATAACTCCTATGATTTTAAAATAATGGTGGCGCTAGTGTTCACCAAGGTATCGTCTTAAGGGGCTATCGTAAGCCAACTAGCGCCACCAATCGTTTTATTTATTTTACTCTAAAATCAGGTCAAATTGCAAAATCAAAAAGCATATTGGTATTACTTTCATTATTTTATTCAATACTATTACTACTTAATACTAGTTAGTGAAACTATAAATAAAATTTGTTTAAAGTTCCTTTTTGTTTTTGTTTGTCCTAGTCCATACTAATATTATAAATGCGAAAGTCTGTCTGTCTGTCTGTCTGTCACCTCTTCACGGCCAAACTGCTGGACCGATTGTGATGAAATTTGGTAGGGATGTAGTTAACGACCTGGGGTCAAACATAGGCTACTTTTGGGCGCGATATAACCGAGTCCCACGCGGGCGGAGCCGCGGGCAACAGCTAGTAGAATATATTTGTGTTTTGCGTTTGTATTGTATGTTTGTATTTCGGTTTCGTGGGTCAAATGATGTAAGAAACAAACATTTGTCGCATCAATAGTGCCCAGTCAAGTAGCCTATTGAAACACTATTTGGACACGATTGTGACTTAACGTTAACAGATTTTTTTTTTTCAATATCTTTTACGGCCATGGAATCTGTCCTTTAGGGCCTTTCTTGAATTTATTAATCTTCTTCAGTCCTACTTATGTCAGTCGAGTCAAAAATTCAAGTCAATAGTCAAGTCCAGTCAAGTAAGTCTAGTCTGAGTTAGATGGCTAAGTGAAGCGGTGGAAAAATTTCACTTAGCTATGTCATGGAGATTTTGGTAACAAAGATAAAAAGTCACGTAATCGACACTGTATCACTTCCCAACACTCACGCTTGTTCACGAACACTTTGCGAATAATAATCCACCAATATTATGCACAAACATCACTCGAAAAAACCTAAGTTTTGGAAATTGAATACAGCGCGGACATAGCGACAGTTTACTTTCCCTCCAAAAACTCCAACGTTAACAGAATCGACGCCCGGCTCTCAAAATTGAGTAGCGTTTGAGTATTCGGGCACAAGTTTATTTTTTTTAATTGTATCTGTATTGTGTTATTAAATAAATAGCGCTAACGCTAGCTCTCATCCGGTACGTAAGCCGTGTTGCTCAAAGCCCAGGCCTATGGTAACCCATACTTGCGGTTTTACCATCGTATGCCCATTACGAAATCCTTCTCGATTGAAGAAGCTTCATCATCGAATGGCTTCGAAGTAACCATTGATGTGTTATCTTTTTCCATTGGAGGATTCTCTTTGGACGCTAGAAAAAAAAAAGTTTTTTTTGTTGTTTAAAAACAAATAATCCTTATAATATTATAAATAATACAGGAAAACAGCTAAACCAATATGGCTGACATTTGGAATGGAGATTGCTTAACCCTGGAACTGCAAATAGGCTATATTTTATCCCGGGATTCCCACGAAAGCGGAGCCCCGGAAAACAGCTACTCTATACACATAATAAAATAGTAAAAATATTTTGTCTGTGTACATTTAGCAATTTTGATTGAAATGGACTGTCTGTATGTATGATCACGCTAATCTCCGAAAGTGCTGAACCGATTTGCTTAAAACTTTCACCAATTGTTTTAATTTACCTCGGAAGAACATCTAAAGTTTGTTTCACCAAAATCGGTTCTAATGAGTTCACTCAATGCATGTTTGATTTCGCACGAAAGCACCAAATTCGATAATTTTTAATGCTTTTTTTTGTGTTGGTTGTTGTCATGACAAACTTTGTATAAAAGAAAAGGAGGATTCCCGGGCAATTCCCCGAAAACGGGAACGAAGCCCACGCGCACGAAGTCGCGGGCTACAGCTAGTGATATTTAAAAGTCATTTTAAGCTTTGTTCCGGAAAGGTAAAGTATCGTTTAATACATATGGGGTTTTCTATAAATTGAGTGAAATATGTAGAATATCATCACTAATACATAGTATAAAACAAAGTCGCTTTC
This sequence comes from Apomyelois bistriatella, assembly GCA_947044815.1. Classification (NCBI taxonomy): domain Eukaryota; kingdom Metazoa; phylum Arthropoda; class Insecta; order Lepidoptera; family Pyralidae; genus Apomyelois; species Apomyelois bistriatella. The sequence continues at coordinate 8,013,887 of OX345713.1, forward strand.
TCTGCCTCGACGTCCCTTTGTATACTGAAATCTTAAAAATTACGCAACGGATTTTGAAGCTGTTTTTTTTAATAGATAGAGTGATTCAAGAGGAAGGTTTTTAAGCCCATGCGAAGCCGGGGCGGGTCGCTATAGTTACTAATAATTTTAAGGCGATACGAAGTACGCCGGGACCGCTAGTCCATACTAATATTATAAATGCGAAAGTCTGTCTGTCACCTCTTCACGGCTAAACTGCTGGACCGATTGTTATGAAATTTGGTGTAGATATAGTTATGCACTCGGAGTCAAACATAGCCTACTTTCGGGCGCGATATAACCGAGGCGCACAGGCAACAGCTAGTAAATGAATAAATGTTACTAACTTTCGAAGTTGATGTACGGCGGCGGCTCGGTGGAGGGCGGCTCCCGGGTGCTGAGCCAGATGTCGTAGTCGGGCACCCACAGCCGCTCGTCCAGCGGCTCGAAGCCGAACCCCGTCTGCTCGGCTGTGCCCTTGTACTCCACTCTGAATTTATACAGGGTTCATTTAAATCAACTGCAAATATTTAAGGGGAGATTCTGACCGCTATACTGAACAACTTTTTCAAATAAACATATCCATCATAGGGGTAGATTTCGAACAGCCAGTCCGCCAACTTGGGGAGGCCGCCATATTGGATTTGTAATGACGTCTCTTAGCTATTCGTGTATTGTCATCAGAACTCGGAGCGAAATTTCATCCTAATCGAAGACCGGGAAGTGAGTCAAATTAAGATTCCAAGATTTTCTTACATACATAGTTAGTTCTTTACAAGTGAACCTAATAAAATCGTGCTAAAAACAGATCTGAACCGACCACCACACCGCTTGCGTCATAGCGGATAATGGCCGGCTCGCGTTTTGAGAGTACCGAATTTTAAGTAAATTTGAAAATTAAATTATACTACAAGATGGTAGTATAATTTCATTTTCAAATATTCTTAACTGAGATCGATATATTTTGGTTTCGTGGGTAAAAAAACTGTAAGAAATGAACATTTGTTGTTTCAAAATTGATATCAGTCAAGTACCCTATTGTGTTTAATTTTATTTGAGTTACTATTGATATCCTTATCCCAATAAACATTCATTGTATTCTACAATGAAATAATAAACAAAAAAAAAAGCACATATATGACAATCCCAACATACCTGGTCAAAGAAAAGTCCTCGTAGTAAGTCCCCTCCTCCCACTTCCACTCCATAATGTTCAGTAAATCCATGTCCTTCTCTTCGCCATAAGCTACCATTTCAAAACGACACCGGTCCGAAAACATCATGTACACAGAAATGTCAAACGTGGACCCTAAAAGGCAATTTCCAATCAATAAATAATAAATAAATAAATATATAAACAAATCACACAGATTGAGTTAGCCCCAAAGTAAGTTCGAGACTTGTGTTATGGGATATTAACTCAACGATACTATATTTTATAACAAATACATATATAGATAAACATCCAAGACTCAGGTCAATCAGAAAAGATTTTTCATCTTAACCTGACCGGGGATCGAACCCGGGACCTCCTAAGTAGCGGTCAGGCATGTTAACCATTACGCCACGGAGGTCGTCAAAAATCAATCAATAATCACACCAATTCATTGGCTACACATTGACTTTTTACGTAGCAATAAGTGTGCGTGGCGTCTCCTGTTGGTTTAATGCTCAGATGGCTTACCACCATCTCCTAAAACCATGCAAGTTCCAGTGAGTAAGGGGGATGTCGCCTTACATCATGTGTTGCGCTGTCTCGCTTACTCACTGGAACTTGCATGGTTTTAAAAGACGGTAGTAACCCCCCAGCTAGTCAGATCACACTAATATTATAAAGACGAAAGTTTGTGTGTATGTTTGTAACTCTTTCACAGGAAAACGGCTGAACCGATTTGGCTGAAATTTGAAATGGAAATTACTTAGACTCTGGAAACATGAGTAGGCTATATTTTATTCCAGAATTCCCACGGGAGCGAAGCCCCGGGCAACAGCTAGTCATCACTATAAAGTATCAAAACAAAGTCACTTTTTCTGTCCCTATGTATGCTTAAATCTTTAGAACCACGCACCGAAATATGATGCGGTTTTTTTTAATAGATAGTGATGCAAGAGAAAGGTTTTTATGCACATGCGAAGCAGGGGGGGGGGGGGTCGCTAGTTTGAAATAAAAAAATACTTACCTATGTACGTATGGCATGGTTCCTTGTATGCCTCTCTGGGACAGAAATGCTTGATCCTCATTTCGGATACAGCTGACGCGTTGACCAGCTCCAAGGTCAAGCACGTGTACTCAACACTATCGAATATGGTCATCTGAGGTGGCAATTAAAAAAAAGTTACTCTAGACGCAAAAATACGGAGTGTTATAAGTTTGACGTGTATGTGTGTGTGTGTATTTGTCATTGTCACCCGAACGGATGAACCGATTTGTTATTTTTTTTTTGTTTGAGTAATATGTGTATTAAATCACACAATCACATAATTTGTATTTATTTTTCGACTAGCTGTTCCCCGCGGCTTCGCCCCGCGTGGGACTCGGTTATATCGCCCCCAAAAGTAGCCTATGTTTGACCTTAGGTCGTTAACTACATCCCTACCAAAGTTCATCACAATCGGTCCAGCAGTTTAGCCGTGAAGAGGTGACAGACAGACAGACAGACTTTCGCATTTATAATATTAGTATGGATGCCTTACAATCTCGTTAGAAAGGTGAATTTAGTCGGAAGTGTTTTTAGCTATGTTTAATGAAAATCGGTCCAACATGCACAATAAATATTCACACTAATGCATTATTCGATCACTTTACTATACACACACTTGAAAAAAGAATCGAACACAAGCAAAAAATCCACACATACAAATACAAGTAGTATAACTAGCGTTCATATACATATGGTAGTTATTAGAATTTTAATTAGAATTATTTATCTACTAACTGGCTTTTTGCATCGCTCGCGCTCTAATGTTTTTTTGTTTCTCTCTACCCTAAGGTTGGCTGGAAGAAATTGCATTAGCGATAAGTCCGCCTTTATACTAATTTTCATCTTCGTTCCTGTACAATCCAATGATGTATTTATGTAATTGGTGCAATAAATTGTTTATTCATTCATTCATTTGGCAGAGGGGATTGTCGGTGGCCACTCCAGTTAGTTAAATGCTCTAAATTGGGTAAAAAGAGATGGTCTTACATTGTAGGTGAGGAATTGGTACTGGTTGTTGTCGGTATTGAGGACAATGTACTCCCGATATACTATTCTTGTCATCTCCTCGTTGTCGCAATCTCCGAAACGCTGTAAGGATTTGCTTGAATCTCCCGCTGTCAAAAATAATAATATTGTAAATAAAAATATTGAAAAAATATATCTAAAATTAATCGCAATTAACAAATCTATGTCTATACTAACATTATAAAGCTGAAGAGTATAGAATAGTTTGAGTCTTGGGGAAGGTTATAGGCTATAGTATATACACGCCAAGGGCGAGTGAAACCGCGGGTACAGCTAGTTATAAATAAAAATAGTCTTCCAACGCGCCACAGGGTGGCAATGTACCCAGAATACTGGCAGCATTTCCCCGCTGTATTGCGAGACTTATACGTTTTATGTAATAAATGTATCTTAATTAACGTTTATTCTATTCTAATAAGTATAAACAGTTATTATCTTTCCTTATCTCGACGACCGCCAGGCCGTTGATAGCGTAATAGTTAACATTCCTGCCCGCTACTCAGGAGGTCCCGGGTTCGATCCCCGGTCAGGTCAAGATGACAAATGATATTTTTCTGATTGGCATAGGTTTTGGAATGTTTATCTATATAATATGTATTGTTATATAATATACATATCTTTTTCGTCCGAACGTATTTCCCGGTTACATCTTCAGCTTACGCTTGAGAGCCCAGGGTACGCTATTAATCATGGTCCTGATTTGGCGAAACTGATTATAACAATGGAGTGACTGCCGTCTGACCTCCGTGACCCTTTTACAGGGAACCAGACCAACTGGAACATGTCGCGGCCCGGGTGTGTTAGTGGCCAACACTGTCAGATTTAGGCTGCCTAAAGGTAGCCTAACGACTGCCATCTACCGATAACTGCCGGGACCAACGGCTTAACGTGCCTTACCCATATCTATATATGTATTGTTATATATATAAGGTGAATTTAAATCAACTGCAAATATTTTAAGGGCACATTCAGACCACTAAACTGAACAACTTTCCCAAATAAACTTATGTCTAAATATGAAAAAAAAAATTTTTGACCTTTCATACAAATTGAGAATCAGCCGATCTAGTTTAGTATGGAAAGTGAAATACAAAATTTCATATTTCGATATATAAGTTTATTTGGAAAAGTTGTTCATTATAGTGGTCTGTATCTGCCCTTAAAATATTCGCAGTTGATTTGTGTCCACCTTGTATAATAAATCCGCGTCAAAGCATTTCTATTCGGACAATTCCTCTGTTCCGTGGGCTCACCTCTCAGCACGTATTTCTGTTTGTGTATCTTGGAGATGGTGATGCGGGAGAACTTGGCGAGGCTGCGTTCGATCCACGGGTAGTAGCTCAGCATGTCCAGGAACCGCGACGGGGCGCTACAGCCCGGCCCGCGCACGCCCACGCCCAGCTAGTTCGTTAAAACAACATCCATACTAATATTATAAATGCGAAAGTCTGTCTGTCTTTCTGTCTGTCTGTCACCTCTTCACGGCTAAACTGCTGGACCGATTGTGATGAAATTTGGTAGGGATGTAGTTAACGACCTGAGGTCAAACATGGGCTACTTTTGGGCGCGATATAACCGAGTCCCACGCGGGCGGAGCCGCGGGCAACAGCTAGTTAAGTTTATAATTAAAAAAAAAACCCACGACACATTCCCTTTTTAACCGACTTCAAAAAAAAGAGGAGGTTCTCAATTCGTCGGTATGCTTTTAGTGGTGACGGTCGACTGATTGACCCCCCCCACATATTATTTCATGACGGCACGGAGTTCGCCGGGTCAGCTAATCTATACTAATATTATAAAGAAGGAATTTTTTTTATGTCTGTGTATGTTTGTAATGAATATACTCAAAAACTACTGTGCCAATTTAAAAAAATATTTCACCATTGGAAAGCTACAGACACCTTGACGGAAAGCTATGTTTGTACCACGGTCGAAGTCGGGGTGGGACGGCTAGTTGGCTATAAACAAACAAGGGTCCTTAATTGTTACAATTAAATATAAGAATAAGACCTGTTATTATAACATTAAGGATGCAATAAAGTATTGAGTACAAACTGACCAGCATCCAGCGCCCCCAAGCGTCCCTGGCCGCCAGCGCAGCCCCGGCGTCCCACAAACACACTCTCGTCTCCTCCCTGGAGATCACACACGCGACGTGTGGAGGACGCATCTTCACCGAATATAACTGGAATGAAAGCAATAACGGTATGTACTGAAAATAAGACGATACCACGGTGAACACTAGCGCCACCATCATTTAAAAATTATTGTTCACTGAAAACACTAGTTATCAAAAACCCCTGTTATGTTCCTAATTAAGGTTCTGGATCTGAAGCTAATTTTAAACATATTAAAATATTACATTATAGTTCCATATATCACTACATAGTATAAAACAAAGTCGCTTTCTTTGTCCCTATGTCCCTTTGTATGCTTAAATCTACGAATAATAATTCTCTAGAAGCGTAACTAACGCCGAAAAATCATTCCACGCGATATGTACCGCGGCGGGCGGGGCGTAAAATATGAACAGCGCGGCGCGACAGTTCGCCGTCAGACTCGAGCCGTGCGGTTGCGTCGTAAAAAGTTTCCTCTGAGAATATTGCTGTGTTTTTGCGATAATCGATACATTAAAAATGCCGTCTTGTGCCGTGAAGTGGTGTAAAAGCCATACAGATATGAAAAACACAGGACTCACCTTTCATATGTAAGTAAATAAACATTTTTATTGTCCATACTTGATATCAGTGGAAAGTGTTATGCAAAATGTACCTCAGATTTTTTTCAATGCAGTATGTATCTCTCACGTGGTGTCCTTATAAAAATATGTTTGTTTCTAGTATGAAGGATGATATAATGCATTTGTACAGTAGTTTTTCATTGACACAGATTCCTAACAAATGAGATTCAGCGTGTAAGTGGATAAAGCCAATTTTCCACATTTTTACACAAAAACTCAAATATCTCGGAAACTAGAATCTGCCCAGTGGTACCTTTTGCTTGGAACGCCACATTTCTTTTTACCCCACTACGGCGAAGCCAAAAGGAAGGGTAATGATTTTGGCAGTCTATGTATGTAAGTATGTATGTATGTATGTTCCACCGTAGCGCCTAAACTACTGGACCGATTTTAATGAATGAGGTGTCAAAAGATTCGTAAAAATAGCGCGGGTAACATAGGCTATATAGATTGTATCAAACTTTTAACTGACAAAATTTATACCTCAGATTCTAACCTAAAAAAAATTATACTGAGATTGGTATCACGTGTTTGGTATGAAAAGAAAGGTCTTGGCGAGCACATTACAAATATATATATGATTCATATTGTTAAGTTAAAATATTGTTTAAAATGCATTCGTAAAGAAGTACATTTCACGCGGTCCAGTCATTTTCGTTCGGAAACGGAAAAGTATTAAATAAAAATTAAGTTAAAAAACTATAACCCGACTACGTGGTGTCTAAAAAGGGTGAAACAAGGGCATAATTGAGATAGATATCCAAAAATGTATAGGTACTTAAAATGTCATGGTAAAGCCGTGGTCGCACCTAATGTAAATGGATGATAGGAACACCTTTAAACAAACATTTTGTTGGTATACACTATACAGTGGGTGCTACCACGGCTTTACCATGACATTTTAAGTACCTATGCATTTTTGGATTTCTATCTCAATTATGCCCTTGTTTCACCCTTTTTAGACACCACGTAGTCGGGTTATAGTTTTTTAACTTAATTTTTATTCTATAAGATAGTCGACAGCGAAATCGCGCCTTTTCGTTTTCTTTTTGCCACACTGTACCAGTGTACCTACTTACTAATTATACATAGATACTTTAAAATATGTTAAAACTTGTTATAACCTGAATTAAAACTTGTATATCTGGTAGTAGTAGTATTAAAGTGTCTAGTATACTGCAAATAATTACTTATTGTCATTGTAGTATTTAAATACTTTAATAAAAAATTAACACGTAAACAAGCTTGTTTATTTTAGCGTACTGCATAATACCATCCACGCGTTGTACCTCATCGCTCGTTGCGTTGACCGCTCCCCACCGACGACGGCGCGTGACCTTGTTGTGACCAATCACATGCATCTTTGTCTATGAGCATGTTTGAGTGTTTCGTTGTAATTACCGTTAGTTTGTGTGCGTAAATGGAATCGGAATCGAAGCGGTGAATGTAGGAGCGTTACATTTCTAGAGAATTATTATTTGTAGGCTTAAATCTTTAAAACTACGCAACTGATTTTGATGCGGTTTTTTTAATAGATAGAATGATTTAAGAAGAAAGTTTTTATGCTCATGCGAAGCCGGGGCGGGTCGCTAGTAATAAAACAAAAGTACAATGGCGGACTTATCCCAGAAAGGGATCTCTTACACAATAGATTGTAGAACTTACATTAGCAGTAACGTAGAAGTCTTTGCAGAGATTCCCCGGTATGTGCAGGACGGGGACGACTTCCTTGCGTAAATCATTATAATCTGAAAACATTTAAGGACTTAGGGATACATGTATTCCACTAAAATATTTTTTATGAAATACAGGGTGGCAGGATAAACACCATTATACTTGATACTGGAGGTACTACATGAGTACACTTTAAAGTAATTATAATAACACATTTGAAAATTTCTCGACCTTGCAAACTTACAGTCTCCAACACCGTACCAATACGTACATACCTAGAACTTGGTACAAGCGCAGCCGCGCTTATTGAAATAGTAGGGTGACATTTTAATGATCTTTTCAGAATAAAACATCTTAATTTTATTATTAAACTAATTAGATTATTAATTTTTTATTAGATCAGATATTTTTATTATGAAGTTATGTATAGGGGTATGCACTATTTGAATGACAACGCTGTTTACCCTACCACCCTGTATGTTGCTAAGACGAGACCATATGACTCCTGTCAAAAAGTTATCAGACCTCTTGTAGAGCCAAGTTTTTAACTCTACAAGCCCTTATTTCATAAACTCGAAACTTTAGTCAAAATATGTGGCTTGGCCATTTCGCAAATTCACATAGACGTACGGTAAAATTCAATGTTCATTACTTTTATGTTATACAATAGTTTTTGTAGTAAATTACTAGAAAAATAGTGATACTCCGGGAATGTCGACAAAAGTGGAAACTAACAACTGCGTGTGTATTTTTATCCGACTACGGCGAAGCCAAAAGGAAGTCTAATGATTGAGGTGTCGGTAACGGCGACAGTATCGCGAGTTTAATGGTTTTTTTTTTTATCTCAAAAACTGTGCTTATGGTACTTACTGTCTTTAAATTTCACGACGTAGAATTCTGGATTTCTCAATAAGTTTGGTGGAGGGCACAGCGGTCTTATATTCAGTTTTGGCGCTGAAAAAAAACGAAATATAGATTGTACAATACAATATTCTCACATATAAGGATACATATAACAAAGATAATTGGAGTTTTAAACCTCATTTATTCAAACAACATGCATAACATATCATCATGCCTGTCTTCCTCCGGGGTAGGCCGAGTCTAGTGATTTCCATTGGCTACGACCTCCTAGACCTCCCTCGCTTCCTCCACACTCATCACTCGTCATATATACGCTCGCCGATTTCGGGTAGGTGCTCCTAATGTTTCCCTGGAAGAATACCCGACTACCTCCTCCCTCAGGAGGTCTGCTATTTGGTCGCAGTATGTTTTAAAAAACCACGAACGACTCTCTCAACCGAATCTCTACACACGTAATGCCTAACAAATCTGGCACCCAACGTGGGACCAGTATGTAGTTCGGCAAGTTAACACTTTGAACGCAGCAAGCGCAGACAATAGTATTTCAATTGTTTGTCGGTCACCGTTGGGCCGCTGGGGATGCAAAGTGTTAAATAAAGTTTTGTAAAAATTACTTACTCCGTGAACTGGCGCCCAACGTAGCACCAGTATATAGTTCGGCAAGTTAACACTTTGAAAGCCGCCAGCGCAAACACAATTGTTTTTCAATTGTTTGTCGGTCACCGGTGGGCCGTTGGGGGTGTAGTGTTAAATAAAGTTTTGTAAAAATTACTTACTCCGTTGTACCGCATCCTTGAGTTGCACGAGCGCCACGGTGTTCTCAGTCTGTCCATACTCTGGATGTAGCACATAGTTTCGCACTCTGCGCGGTTCGCCATTCCAATTAACCCCTAGTAACACTCGACTGTTTTGTCTACAAATAAACATTTTTATATGTATATTGTACTAGCTGTTGTCGCCATCTTTATCGCGCCAAAAATTAGCTTGTTTGATCTCCGATCATCAACAATATCGATACCAAATTTCATCAAAATCGGTCCAGCGGTTAAGCCGTGAAAGCGTGACAGGCAGACTTTCGCATTTATAATATAAGCTGTGATATAAGTATGGATTTTTTATGTAAAATATCTATTGGGGCGTCTTGGCGGTAAATGAAAAAAACTTCAAAATTACTACAAACCTACCTAAAGTCGTTTTTGGGCATAGGCCCTATATCCGCAGCGGGGCCTATGACAAACATTGCGTGGATTAGGGCTACCGTTGTCACAGCTCTCAATTCTCCGGATTCCCCATCTGAAAACATGCATTTATTCAATTGACCATAAACACTCTGGTGTCAGAGTATTTAGAAACAGTCTCTCGGCCTCAAACATTTTTTTTTTCACGACCACTTTATTTGCGTTCCAAAACACGAAATAACAGTTCTACGATTTTTTCTTTTTTTTTTAAATTTGCAACATTAGCGGCAAACTCGCAGCCGCATGCCAGCCGCCATTTTGCTTAATATTTTTTTAGTTGCGTACGTAGTACGAAGTACTACCTACTTAATTTGATTGTTTTATAGCAGAGGAAAATAGGACAGATGGATAACACAGGATCCTACGGGATACGTTTTTTCTTTTTGCTGTTTGTATTGTATTTATTGTAGGTACTCACAATTGACGTAATAAAGTATCCCGAGCCATGGATAATCCTTAATCTCCACGTCTCCAGTCAACACTGATACTTCGTGGTCTACGCCGCAGTTAATCACATCCAATTTTACCGCCAAAATAGATGATACTGAAACAGCCACATTAGTGACACTAGAACTAAGTCAGATTTTTTTAAATTGCCTGCAGCTCACGATCTAATTATACGATGGACTAGCTACCAGCAATTTGAGTACATTTTTTATCGAAACAAACTATACTGCAGTAAATTGGTCAACTAGCTATTGCCTGCGGCTGCGGAGCATATCACACCAAAAAATTGCTTGTTTCACTTGACCCCCCAGTCTTTAAATGTATTCCTATCAATCTTCATCAAAATCGCTCCAACTGTTAAGACGTGAAAACGTAATAGACCGTCAGAGAGACAGTATTTTCCCGATTGAATCCCAGGTTAGTAAATAGACAATATGGGTATTTAATTTACTCGGGTATTTACCTACTGCCCATCACTACACGTAATACACGCCTCATGTTCTGATTGTAAAATATGGCATTATATTTTTCATTTCTCATACTCGGAAAGTAGTGTTTTAATAATCTGAGTATAGGGTGGAAAACGCTTCATGCCCTCCCACGGGCCGAAAAACCCATAGTAATCACTTTCTTCCTTAGGGCGGGAAAGAAATTTTTAAAATTAGTACATAATTTTGCCTATGAATTTGGAAGGAAATCGGCATTTCAACAAAAAAAAAGTGGAAGTATAAACAGCCAGTGTTAATTTAAAAAATATTTATTAGGGTCAGCACTCACTAAGAGCAAAGCATTTTCTGATACACTAAAATATTAACTTCATGAATATGGGCATACAGTGAAAATATAAACACATGTACAAACGCGACGGTCCTGAACATCACGTTAAGAGGTTTATTTACTTTTTCATTTTTTTTTTTTTTTGATAAAACTAAACTCGCTAAAACAGTTGATGGTAACCCCTCTGCAGTGCTCTTGGTGTGCGCTGATCTTAAGCGGAACGAAGAGGCCCCCATGAAGCGCGCGGTATGTTCTATATTTAAAATTTAAAACTGAATTACCAACACAATATCATTTACGAAGGCATCATACTCATATTTTTACTATTATTAATTTTAGAAAAATTTCTTTTTTACTTTCCTTATATTCGAAATGAAAAGTAGAATGTTTAACACGGGTAGAAGGAATAATTAGTGCTCGGACTATACCCGCCCTCGCTACGCTCGGGCGTCTAAATGTCTCGCACGGGAATTATTCCTTTCCTCCCTTATATAACAATCTACTATTTGTACGTATATCTATTGAGTTAACTTCACACGAAAAAGCGAAAAATAAAAACTTACCTTTTAACAAAATGGCAGCAACTAAAAAACTTACATACATTTTAACTAAAACTTAACAAACAAATGTTGTACTTATCACAAGCGATCCTAAAGAGTCATTGTAACATATTACACAAATAACAATTCAATAACGCGTTTAATTTTGTTTATGAATACTTTAATACGATATTTGAAGGATGTTTTGCTTCCTTTGCTTGTGAGATGTTTGAGAATAATATTAAAAAAAACAAGTCAAGTGCGAGTTTGACTCACGCTTAAAGGGTTCCGTGGGAAATTTTTGTTTTAATTTCTAATTAAGGTTGATGCACAAATTTTGCACAATAATATACCTACACGACACAAGACCAAAGTCAAGAGGTCTGTTTAAATAAATAAAAAATAGTTGAATTTGGTTTTAAAATGTAAACAAATCCAAAATGTTTAGTTATAATATGTGGTTAATTGATGTAATAATTTTAATACAAAAACGAAGTTGTAGGACAAGCCAAAATGAGCATCAATTTTGAATACCCCATATTTTTTGATAGTTATTTGAATATGAAAGTCGATTCCTAGTGACACTAACAAACTTTATATGATCTACTAGCGCCCCGCCCCGGCTTCGCATGGGCATAAAAACCTTCCTCTCGAATCACTCTATCTATTAAAACCGCATCAAAATCAGTTGCGTAGTTTTAAAGATTTAACCATACAAAGAGACATAGGGACAGAAAAAGCGACTGTTTTATACTATGTAGAGATTTCGTGTTTCGTCAAGATACACGATTTGAAGATTATTTAGTCTGTGGTTTTTTTCATTTTATACTAAAAAAAATAGTCAGGAACAATAATGAGTTTTCGAGCCAATAGAAAAAGACAAACTTTCCACATATAAATTTATTACAAAACTTATAATTAAGATTCACTTAAAAAATCTTATATAAATAGTAATATTAAATTATTTTTACACTTAATAATATTTAGGAGTGTTTGTATGGGTTATTCACCTGAGCACTTTTGCATCAACTATTTCTATTTGGATTAATAGTTATCTTTAGAGAGAAGTAATTATTCCAAGGATTTTAACACTTTTAAATTACCTCATTCAATGTGCAATATTTTACTGCGTTCTTAATATTTTTCATGAATCAATATTATCGACTTCCATTTTTTTGACCTGCCAACTGCCAAGTAGATGCAGTTGCACAGGAATAGATGCGGCTGTACAATAATCCCTTGGGACTTTAAAAATTCTATAAATTCGAATTTAGAAACAGCCCATGTTTAATTTTTATTTCTGTCTTCTAGATTCAACTTAACCCTAATCCTCTAAACTTTTCACTTCCATATTTAAATTTATTTTTTCTTTTTTTATACATTCAGGCTTTGAATGACGTTTATACATCCTATCACGCTCTCATCCCCGTGACTTTTCTATAGGCACTAAAGTGTTCTAAATACTGGTAAATCGTGTCTATTGGCGTATAAATCTCGTTCATCCTGCTGAGCAGGTGCTGTGGCGGTTGCACCGGTATCGAAGACCCTAGTAGACCTTGCAGGAACTCCCTGAGGAGACCCCACACTGCATTCGCCATCACGCACGGCCGGTATTCTACCTGGAATTTTGTTGATTCAAATTCTTTACTCTCAATATAGGACATTCTCATCACTTATTGACGTCAATCATTACTTAAATTAAGTTTACCACCACTTCCAAAGCGCAAGGGGAGAAGAAGCGGCGCCACAAACTCCACTGCAGCATTTTCTCCAGAACGTCAATTTACAAAATTTAACCTGATTGACTCTATCAATGACAATCTATATTTCATACTAATATAATAAAGCCGAATTGTTTAAATGAAAAATTCTTACTGCATATAAAAGCTTCGGGGAAAGAAAAAAATCGACTTTTTAAAGATATTTAGTTATATTTCAGTAATATATTTTTAAATTAGTATGCCAGAATGGGCAGCAAATATCATTACTTAATAGTTGCAAGTCACATAAAAAGATAAAAAATAAATAAATAAAAAATATATATTTACGATCGAATTGAGAACCTTTTTTTTGAAGTCGGTCAAAAATCACATAAAAAGAAGAGAAAATTTCTAGCTGCATAGAGTTAACAATTTCGGTACCGTTCCACGTTCGAAGTCGGCGCAGACACTGAGCGACTGAGAGTGAAACATGTCAATTTCGTGATGTTGTTACCATTTAGTGCTTTCACTTTTCAAGATCGTGCTTCTGCTATTAACATAAGGTCAAACTAAACAAATGGTTTTTGAACTTACCTCAATAAGTACCCCTTTAAAATTCTGGTTCATCGTGACTGATCCAAGCTTCACGCAGAAATCTCCAAGCTCAAATCTCGGACCTGGCAAGGAAAATAGTTTTTTTTAAATTGAAAAGCGAAAAACTGTTTTTTTTTTATATTTGTAGAATCAAAGGTATTAAGTAACTTTATTGTACAAGAACTATACAAAGAACTAGACAAAACTTCGCAGACGCCGTTTGGCGCTTATTAGGGCTGGTAAGGCACAATTAAGGTATAGAGATTGCCTGCGCCGACTATGCGCGCACTGGTTCCGATAAGCGCTAACAGATCGGTGCTGACGACCAGCTTTCTACATGTATTAGGCAATACCTTTGCTTTCAATCTTCGTTTGTTTCTTTGAAGTATAATGTTGCGACAGCTTCATCATCAGCAGATCGAACAGACCGTCGGCTATGACGTGGATGTTCTTCGTGCCGCTCTCCAGGATTGAGAATACTGATGCTGGTTGCTCCGAATTGTGTAGAATGTGGACCGTTTTTGTTGTGCCTAGAATTAGAGAAATCACATTTTTTTTTTTTTAATTTTTTGTATATTTTGGTAGGTTATCATGATAACTGTTTCTGGTTTTTAATTGCCATACATTACCATTTTGATTGCAAATAAATTTGATTTGATTTCAGGCTCAGAATGAGTAAGAGCGATGTCGCCTTATATAATGTATTGCGCCATCTTGCTTACTCACTTGTTTTAGCAACCCCCTCAACATCTAAATAGAATAGGAAAACTCTTTATTGCACAATACAAATATAATCATCTGTGTTTCCCAGTTGCATCCCCCACTTCTTCTTTTTCTTCTTACCATGTTCACCTAAAATACCCTTAGATGCCCAAAACTTGGCCACCCTTATACCGTTCTCTGTTGTCTCATACAAATCCTGCAGGTATTGGGGCACGTCAAAGATGGCCCATCGTCTGGGGGGATGCACCACACTCGCAGGTGGTATTTTAATCACTCATAAAGGACCACCTGGACAGGTTATCCTTACTACGGCCAACTTGGGTTATCCTCAGCGAATGCTTCTGAAGGGCTTTTGCAGATGCAACCAGGAAATACACTTGGCCGAATAAATAGAAGAGAGAGATTTAAACTTACCCATTTGTGGATGTGATAAATAACTTTCACAGTCGACAAGAAACTGCCCTTGCTGCGTCGCTCCCAGAGCAAGGATGCGTTTTGTTAACAGCTCAATCACATACGTGCCAGTCTTGTTTTCTGGTACGGGATATTGCTGAAGACTGTAATATGGTTAATATAAATACGTAAATAAGATTTTCTGCTAATATACTTTCTTACTTTTCGAACTTACTTTGGGGCTTACTCAATGTATGATTTGTCCCTATATAGGTATTTATACTTACACGTAAATGAATTCATAAAATCTAGAAACTTTAGATGCACATGCATCGGTTCATATGCTGCTAATGTCTTGAAGAATATAAATAAATAAACCTTATGATAGTTTAAGTAAAATACTTATATAATTGAACTTTGTAATTTAAATATTAGGTTCTTTTAAAAGTCATTATTACTTATTACATGGTAATAACTGATTTGCCAAAAAATAACAGAAAAGACTCCAATTATTCAACGAAAAAGGAAGAAATAAATAAATGGTTGTTTCATTTGCTTCATTGTCAAACATTTTTGTAACTGAAGTTGCTGCCAACATAATTATTAGGTAACTTTAATAATTTTATTTTTTTAAATCGTACTTGTAGTGATTCTTTGAATACACCTACCTTCCAAATTTCAACCTTATACCATGCATAGTCTACGCATAAAATGACTGGGTTAGAGACTTGGGACTTAAAAAAAATTCGGAGTGATTTCGCTCGTCATATTGACACCCATTTTTTATTATCCCATGTCATAGACAACATAATTAACATCACTTTTTGTCATGTGAAGATTTTTCGTGTGACGCTTTTTTTCAGTTTTTCCGTATTTTCGATTTCGGCGACACCCAAAAAGGGGTGAGGGGATGGCGGCAATTTTCACATAGGTCAGGTTATGGTTATCTTGCGACCCTCAAAATAAGCGAGCGAGCGAGCGTTCGACTTGCGCACCCTTTGCGACACACTGACCAATGACTGTGACATACGGATAGATAGACACAAAGAATCTCTAAGGGTTCGGTTTTTTCCATTTAGGCTACGGAACCCTAAAAATTAATGATGTGCAAAAGATTCAAGGATGATATGGATTATATTCAAAGGACCTAAAAATTGTGTATGTTATTCTTAATTGCATGGTATAAAGTGAGCATCTAAGTAAATTGGTGAATTATTGGTAATGACTTACACAGTAACACCCATTTCTGCCGGTTACTCTATCTCTAGTTAGTTTGTGGGTTACTCTTGAATTGAAGACCACAAAAACAATTGTAATTGTGTCTTGTTTTAAAAGACGAAAAATTTGCTTTATTTTATCCAAATAGTATTGCAGCTTTTATTTATTTAATATGATAATATGATTTTATTTACAAAAACAAACAAAACAGACAGACACGATCTTCTTTCTAGGTGAGTGACGTTATTTATATTTTGTCTAACTTGACTTTGACAGATGACGGATATGTCATGCATGGCATTGAAATAAGATTGTTTGTTTATATTTTTTCAGTAAGAATCTTTTTTCTTTTGGTGTGGTCGGTGAGGAGTGAAGAGGAGTGAGTGGTTACCATCATCAATTTTATCAAGCAACCTGATACGAGTAAGAGAGATAACGCATAACAACATGTATTGCGCTATCTCTCTTACTCGTTAAACAGAATGATATGATTTAAAAAAAATAAAATTTTTTTTTAAAAAAATATAAAAAATTACATTCGATTTGTTTCCAGGGCCGTAAAATAAATTAAAAAAAAAAACAAATGTGACGTGACGTCATTCATATACCATACCAATCCATTATATAAATACTACAGACAGCTGGACCAATGGAAGATCGACAAATAATTCCCATAGAATACAATACAAACAAATTGACAAGTAGGTACAGGGGCCCCATAATTTACTGTCTCATTTATATATTTTAATTAATATTTCCTCATCTCAGTATGTTATGAGCTCGCGTACAAAAAGGCTGAAAACTATTGCGTCATTATCAGTAAAAAATACTGGATTCAATTATCGCGCACGCGTATTTACGACAAATTTTGCGTAGTATTTGTGACTGTGAATTGATCACGAGTTGTTTGTTATCTAACTAAAGAAGGACAATTGGATGTATCAAAATGATCCCAGAAAACGTGACTCTGATCGTGAAGGCGCCAAACCAGCAGATTGAGGATCAGAACATCGAATGTCAGTCGTCGTGGACCATAGGCCAGCTCAAGGGCCACCTTTCCCAAGTTTATCCCAGCAAACCGGTAAGTTATATATAGCCTGGGATATTTCCGGAATTCTACTCAAAGCTTTGATTTTTAAATCATTTAAAAATGTTCTCACATATAACAACAAATGGAAAATACGTCAAAAATACGAGAGTCAACATGTTTGTCTGTATACATACACATCACGGAAACACACAGCTTAACATATATCTATCTGACAAAAATAAAAAATATTTTTATTTAAAATCTCTTAAAATATATTTGCATGATATTTCGGAAGCAAAACATGTAAGCACCTACTTATCTTCTGTAATACCTTGTACTGTCATGATTTAAGACAAATAAATTGACTTATACCAATCTCTTAAAGTAAATTTGTATTTGTGAATAGCTGTCCCGGCGAACTCCGTACCTCCTGAACCTGCACTTTACTCACCGTTTAAACCTTCCCTGAACTTCCACAAATATTTCAAGACCATAATTAGCCAAATCGGTCCAGCTATTCTCATATTTTAGCGAGACTAACGAACAGCAATTGATTTTTATATATATAGATATTCTTGTAACATTTTAGTGCCTTTTAAATTTCTCTACAGCACATCAGTTTAAAGCGAAGACTGAATAATATAAGAACAGACTAAAAAAAAACATCCTTATCTCAAATATTTTAAACAGCTGTATCGTCTTTGTTTTGAAATTAGACGATGTAAATATATATGATAGTAAATTAGAATATCAAATATGCAAATAATCAATAGGCAACTTACAAGTGTGATGCCAGCCATTGGTACAATGTTGCTTGTAGCTTTAGGCATTCACACAACATGCTTTTGGCCATATATCTGCATTTGTGGTAGGTATTGGTATTCTTTATCTGAGCTCAGATTGCTCTTCAAATCTTAGTTAAGCTGATTCTGAGAGCCAACGGGTTAATTATGATTTTTTTTCAAATAGATGCATTGTTTCCTAACATTTACTTTTCATAAACATACCTACACACAAAATTCAAGCTTTTTCATTATCTTATTATGATTATGACAAGTATAGATTAGTAAAATATTAATTATGATAGTTAATCATGATCCTATACGAACAATTATCTGATAAAAATCTCATCAATTATCTGATTAAATAAGATTACAGTATAATAGATACTGATATGATATTCATATTTCCATACTACATCTGTTACATATTCATGGCTAAACTGCTTGACCTATATGAAACCTATACCACAGTATAACTAACTAATTAAAAATTTGTTATACTATGCCTATACCCAATTAGTACTATTATACAGAATTAATTTAAATCAACTGCAAATATTTTAAGGGCAGACTCAGACCACTAAACTGAACAACTTTTCCAAATAAACTTATATCGAAATATGAAATTTTATTTTTCACTCTCCATACTAAACTAGATCAGCTGATTCTCAATTTGTATGGGAGGTCAAAAAAATTTTTTCGTATTTCGACATAAGTTTATTTAGGAAAGTTGTTCAGTTTAGTGGTCTGAATCTGCCCTTAAAATATTTGCAGTTGATTAAAATTAACCCTGTATATTATTCTGTGACCCAACTATAGGCTGGCAACGACAACATTAAATAGGCTTGCTAGTTTGTTAGTTAGACTAAATGCATATCAAAGTAATGTAATGCGCATGACATTGCATATTCAAATGTATTGTTATCAACAGTTAATGGCCCCTTTTGTAATTGCAATTATTCTGCAGACGATAAGGTTTTAGGGTACCGAGAGAGACTGAAAAACCTTTTCTGTGATTTATATCATCATCCTAATAGTCATGCTCTTTCTCTCTTGGGGGTCTCTCTCAGTTAAACCTGACCCCCCCTCAGTCATTATAGTTAGTACGGTAAGGGGGTTAGATTTATCTGCCCCCAATTGTACAAAGGCTGAGCTGGCTGTGGCCACAGACTGATGACTCAGCCACAAATGTTGTATCCTACTGGGCCAATGGTTTTTAGCTATTGACATGATGGAAGAAGATCATCCTAGCATGTTCACAACTTTTTGGACAAGTGGCCAGAGCTTGTTATGAATAGGGATAAGTGGAGAAAGAGAGCAGTGGAACAGAGCATTTTTTTTTCCAGCCCACTATTAATGTGTCCCACATTAATAGTGGGCTGGAAAAAAAAATGTTACTCGGTGCTTCTTCAGCTTAAGGCAGAACTCAGGGTACTATTTAAACATGGACCTCTGTGGTTCTGGGTTCAATTCCCAGTCAAGGCAAGTTGGAAAATTACTTTTTCATATGACCCTGGGTCGGGTATGTGTCAATGAGACGCGCTGAATAGAATAGAAATTTATGAAGACATTCATCACACATACAAATCAACAAAGGACAGAGATAACAAACAAACATACATGAAATGTGACAAATATCTGATGCACAAGATTGATTGTATTTTAAATCTACATTTATGTTGTAACAGATATCAGCAAATATCCATACTTCCATCCATACTAATATTATAAATGCGAAAGTCTGTTTGTCTTTCTGTCTGTCTGTCTGTCTGTCTGTCTGTCTGTCACCTCTTCACAGCTTAACTGCTGGAACGATTGTGATGAAATTTGATAGGGATGTAGTTAACGACCTGAGGTCAAACATACTTTTGGGCGCGATATAACCGAGTCCCAAGCGGGGCGAAGCCGCGAGGAACAGCTAGTAGGCTAATTCACGCTTGACCGAATTGTTATCGCAAATACCTACCGAGGTTTACAATGCATACCAGCTAGTTGGTTCATTAAATTCGTTTTGTTCAGTGTTTTTGTTATAACACATTTAAAACATTATACCCTTCTTCGGAAATTGGTTAAGTGGAGCGTTGTTTTAAGAGCTCTGTCTGTCCCGCAAATGAAAATGACGTGAATATGTGTGTGTTATTGAATTGTCTATAACTTTGGTTTATTGTGCTATCATATAAATAAGATTTAAGTGAGTTAAGTAAAGAGTAATTAATCTTTGATAGTCATAACATAACAGCCGGATTGTCTGTATTCTAAAACTATTACAGATTTTTAGGCTTTGGTTATCATACATTGTAAGGTTTCAATCGATTTGGTGGATTTGATATTATGGATTACACCAACTTCAGCATTAGATGTAATTAATCACATAGAGGTCCACCTCAATGAGATTAATTACATTTTTCAATAAAAACAATGTGTTTTATTTACGTACGTTTTTGTTTTGTTTGCATGGTACGTAAATAAAACACTTTGTTTTTATACCAAGAACTAAGAAATTAATTTTGTAAATACTAAATTTCCAAAATTATTGAATTTCTTAAAATTTTACATCAAATTTTCAGTTTTTATATTAAAATCTACAACTATGGTCATATATTTAGATTATTTTGTAAATTTGATTATTTTACAGTGGAAAGGGACTGTAGGCCTGAATATATGTTATTAATTTCAACTTGATACGTTCATGTTGCTCAGAAGAAAAAGTTTGACAGACGGACAAGAAAGTAATCATATAAGGGTTCCGGTTTTTGCCTTTTTAGGTATGGAAATGGAACCCTAAAAAGAGCTAAGAGGAAAGTGTTATCCATACTAATATTATAAATGCGTAAGTCTGTCTGTCTGTCTGTCTGTCTGTCACCTCTTCACGGCTAAACTGCTGGACCGATTGGGATGAAATTTGGCAGGGATTTAGTTAACGACCTGAGGTCAACATAGGCTACTTTTGGGCGCGATATAACCGAGTCCC